>CM071620.1:1395000-2595000 GCA_036365135.1 Miichthys miiuy | reverse complement strand
AAACAAGTTTTATTGGAATTTTAAATCCAGAAGTTATGGCTGCAGATGGAAGGACTGTTGAAGATCTGGCATCCAGTGACCTCCATTGTATTTTTTGGAAAATATTTTGTTTGTAAAATAATACCAAGGGTTGCACAGCGCAGCATGGAACCACAGAGTTTTTTAATACTGCTTCATTCACATTTTCATTTTCCCCATGCCCATGTTTGCTCACTGTGTGTCCGCTGGGTTTGATTCTCCCACAACAGAGCTCGTCAATAGAACTCTGTTCAGCAGCCAGCTCTCATGAATCTCACATTTCAGAGCCTCTTACCAGCACATGAATGCAGCACAGGTCAGGAGTTCTTCTTCAAAGTTCATTTTGATGAATAGAAAAGATGTATTCATTGTAATGGCCAAGTATGTTTTAGTTCTCTCGGATGTGGTTAATATATGGCTGTGGAATGAAGAGAAACCTAAAGAAAAAGTCATCTACAGCACAGTGGAAGAAGCAATATCATCCTTCAGTTAAGTAAAAGCAGCAAAACTACAATGTTAATGTTCTCAATGCATTAATATGCATTACTGTGAAAGTAATGTTTTTTTCTTGTGGCTGGTTGAGGTTATTTTAACTACTGTATATTAGGAAGTTGAAATCTCAGATTTTCTAAAGTGAAGTAAAGTTTTGTTGGCCTGCACTATAGCTGTCAAAATAGTAATGAAGTACGCTATAATATTTGCATCAGAACTGTAGTGAAGGTTGACAATATTTTTGTTGTTTCTGTTTTTGGTCTCATTTGATGCTTTGTGGTCTCATAAAGGTGATAAAGCTAACGTAGCCAGGGCTAATCTAATGTTGTACACCAACGTGGTAACATTTTTTTTTTTTTGACAATTTGGTCACACACTGACATACATATCACACACACACAGGAAGAAGATGAACTGCGACAGTGAAAGTGGTGTACCTGTCGTGGTTGGAATGGAATTTTGAGGCAGCCACACCGACAAAACTTACAGTGGATCTCTGATATGAACAATAGATGGACATGTATATGTTTTAAAGGTCCAGTGTATAGGATTTAGTGGCACCTATCAGCCATGCCCTCCTTAAAACATGGGAACACCAAAAAAAAAATTATATGCTTGCATGTGTTTATTTGTACACATGTACTTACATTCTTTATCATATGTTTGCTGGGTAAATATTTGGTCCCTCCATAGTCATCTAGTGGTTGTTGTCTTGTTTTGTCTTCTCTATTACTTCATTGTGTGTGTATCATTTGCATTGTATGTAAGGACGCCCTCCAAAATGAGATGGTTCATCTAAAGGGGTTTATCCTTATGAATGAACATTTTAATTGTAGGAAAACGACATTTTATAACTGGGACGCATTTTGTATTTTTAAAATTAAGAATATATAATTCATATTCACCCTCCTTCTATGCTGATTTCATCTTCACAAACCCCTTGGCTTTCAGCTCCTAGTTGCTAATTTTGTCTGTTGCTAATTATTCATGCAAATGATTAATTGTCATCCTCATGTAAAATAAATAACGATGATTTCCAGTGCATCATATCGTGACATATAATACATGGCTCTTTAGGACCGTCTCTGCTGTGTTCAGCAGCCTTTATCCATTCATGAAAGCATTCAAATGCAGTATTTAGCTTTAGCCACACTAAAGTGTATCGCAGTGTATCTGCTGTTTGAGGTGAAAGGTTTTTTAAATGACAGAAAATGATAAGTCTAACAGTCCTACTTTCTCTGGAATAATGTAAAAATATTGCAGTCACATAGCAATTATCTTTTAATCAGTAAGGTTTGTCAGAGCTTTGGATAGCTCCACTGATTCTCTGCCTGCGTGCCCGTGGCATGGGCAGGCCTTTGAGCAGCTACAATTAGAAGCAGATTGAGATTTCTATTTCTACATCCAAAGGGGAATCGGCTGGCTCCGAGGAGCACTGAAAACCAGAGAGCCTTGTTGGCCAACTGCAGTCTGTCTGCATCTGAAGCTATTCCACTGGGAACCTTAATCATAGCTGCAAACTCAGAAATCAGGGTCAGGAAATGTGAAGAATTCAGAAGGGGGCTTGGATACAAGGCACTGAAGTATAAATTCTGGAGATCTCTCAATCCAAGGCGCCTTTCAGAGGTCTTTCTCTGAGAAATGTCACAGAGCTGGTTAACAGGGAAGCTGCCACAAACTAAAAAGAGATATATAAAAACTTGTTTGCATAAAAGATATTCATGTCTCACACGTCCTCTGTTTAGAACCTAATTGCCTTACAAATAATGTCGCTTTACTGAAGCGAGTAAATCCTTAAGACAATTCTGATACAAGAAAACTTTGATTTTCCCTGCTTATGTTGGACATGTACACTTTGAAGTCCACCAGTTTCTTATTTGGCAGGCGCATGTAACTAATGATGTGGAATATCACATTTAACAGCAGCTCTTCTGATCATTAGATAGTTGAAACTGAGCAAAGGAAGAATGTGAACATCCAGCTCCAGCAGGATGTCCAACATAAAATGACGACAAAACGAAATACTCCACACTAAAACACAGAGGATAGCAAGCTCTTCAACTATTAGTGAAGAAATATTTCAACCATCAAGGAAAGAAAAACAAATACATAGAGTACGCACACAGGAATTGACACTTTAGTCTACAATCTCCTATGAACCAGGCCTTGATCCAGAGCGGTCTATCATGGTCCTGGATACCTGGCTCACAGAATCCAAATACATTCACATACACAATTGCATGGGCATTGTTGTGTAATGTAAGTGGTGTGTAGTAACAGGTAACAACACTAATTACCCTAAGAAAGGTTTCCATCATTTAAGCCAATATAAAACATCTATAGTTTGATAGTTCCATAACCATGCATCATGGCTCAGAGAACGGCAATGTTGGCCTGTTCGTTCCAGACTGAAATATCTCAACAACTATTGGTTGGATTGGCTTAAAATGTTGTAAAGACAGTCCTTTTTTTCTGCTCACAGTGGCACCATTAGGTTGATTTCACATGAAATGTCTTGACAAGTATTAAAAGGATTGCCAAGTTGCCGAGTTAGTTCAGGATGCATTGTCATAACTTCACTGATTCCTTAACTTTTCTTTAGGTCAAAATTTGAATTTGTCCCATATTTGCAAAACTAATGACATTCTCATCAGCCTCAGCTGTACTGTGCTTCAAGTGCTGATTAACAAACGTTAGCATGCTAACAAGCTAAACCGAACACAAACATGGTAAACATTAGCATGTTTGTTGGGCTGTGTTTCCGTCTACAATGCATTTATTAGGAGTTGGTTCACAAGATAAGCTGTAGGTGGTGCCAATTTTCCAATTGGAAAACCAGAAGAAGCTTCCAGAGGAAACAGGAGGGGGATCGAGCGGAAAGGGCAGGAAGCCGAAGCAGGAACAGAGGGACCGATCGCAGTAACCACGCCGGAGCTGTCGTTGGATGGAGAAGCCAGGGACTGATTGTTAGAAGGCCCCATGAAGAAGCGGGCAGAGTGATACTCTGCCCTTCTGTGCGAGTAGCGATCTACGACTAAGCGTGACCCGCTGTATGTACGTGTATTAAAAGTGCAGTGACTGCCGTCTTGCTCTCCTGATAGCTCGAGGTCAGCGCCCTGAGGAAGACGACGGTGCTGTGCAGTGGCGTCAAGAGGCCGCAGGACCGAGCATGGATTGTATCAACGCTTTCTACGGTGACGGAGCCACTTCCGCCGGCGCCCTCTCTACTCTAGACTGTTTTATTGGACTTCCTTGCCCCTCAGTTTTTAGCTTCCCTCATTTTAACGCCCTTTTACCAGCCCCCTGGTCTTAACATTTTTAGTCTTTCACTCATGTTTTTAACCTGATTTTAGTGTTTCTGCTCAAGATCTGTGGTTTTCTTGATTTTAGCAACTGCTCTCTCAACTTTCATTTTAAACCATACAGTCTTTTTTAATACACCTTTTATGAAAATAACAAACATACACCATAGCCCCTCCACAACAGTCCAGCTTCACAGATCATGACTGTAGTCTTTGTTTTCCTTAGTCTTCATTTAGACCATGGGCAGTCTTCATGCCCATCACTGTTCAGTGTATATATCAAAAATGTTTCACCTTGGAGATTTTTTGAAGTGTAAATCTATTTAAAATGCTTTTTTTCCCCTACAGCTAACTGCCAAATCCAACTACTTTACATAAAATCCAAATGCATATTTCTCAATTTCTGATCAGTGGTGTGTGAGGTTTCACCAGACCATGAATCCCCAAAATAAATCCCATGGTGCGTAGAAGTGAAATGAGCAGTTTGCCACCGCTCAATAAATTGTTCTTACTTTGAATCCTTTAGAAACATAGAAAGGCAATTCAATCCCTTCAAGCCTGTCTGTACAATATGTATTTTTACCCACTGAGACATCTGTGTTGTAGCAGTGAAACTACAGTTCAGCTGACATAAAACAGAACCAACCTTACGTTTCTTCAAGCCCATGATCAGTATACATACCAGTTCTCTGTCTCAGTATCCATGTCTTTGCTCTCACTTCCACTCGTATTGGGATGTTAAGAGTTCTTCCTCACATCAATCAACTTGCAGACTGCAATAACTACCATTACACGCCTTGCAACCTGTTCTAGAGTGCTTCCCTTCCAAATCCGTCATGATGAAATCCAAGAAGAACCACTTGAAAACCTTAGAAATGGGCTACAATATGCTGCATATCCGGTTGGAATGAGTTTCTCACCTCAGATGCAATAAATCAAACGTACAATGATGCTGAAACCAGCATTATCAAATAGGGAAGGATGACAAGAATCACCAAATCAGCTTCTTTCACACTGCAGTGTCACAAGATAGAGCCCCAGTAAATATGTAAGAATGAAACTGTTTCATTGCCACATTTCAGAGTAACAGAGGAAAGGTGTAAGTGCAAAATAAGCTGTCAAATGCTGAGCTAAAGCGGTATGCCTGAGATTATCTGAGGGCAGTATTTTAATAGTGACTGACACAACAGTTCATTATGAGTCACAAAACACTGTTCATGTTAAAAGTTAAGGTAAGGTAAGGTAAGGTGTTGGCACCAGTCAGTAAGTTTTCATCTAAATGCCCACCCATGCATCAATTTTCTACTTAACTGGGGCCGAGTTGCAGTGACAGCAGGCTCAAGCAAGGTAGTTCAAACGTCCCAGCTCCTCTTGGAGAATCCTAAATTGTTGTGATGCCAGATGAGATGTATAATCTCTCTGGCAGGTTCTGGGTCTACACTAGAGTTCTGTACCAGTTGGACATACCTGGAAGACCTCCAAAGGAAGGAACCCAGGAGGATCTGATGTGTGAACCACCTAAACATGAAGAGAGCAATGGCTACCTCTGGATGACTGAGCTCGCCTTTAAAATATGGAATTCATTGACAGAACTTAAATTAATACAGGCGTATGTTCACCTTTTTACCTGAGGAAGACCGTGTGTGCTTAAAATACTATCAGTCATATCCACATGCAATCAAATTAGTGGATTAAAGATAGCTTTTGTGGTAGTTTGATAAATTGAAAACTTGTTTGTACCCTAACAGCACTATCTAAACTGAGGGTCTTAAGAGAATACGTGCATTGTTACCTAACCTTGAAGCCCTATGCTGTAGATGCACCCTTTTTAAATTCAGGTTTAAGGCCTTAATTGTTTCAGTTGTCATTTTTGCTTACATGGTGCATATTTCTAAATAAATTAGAACTAGTTATTGTTGGTTGCGAAAAAGGGGGGTCAGCAGGAGACCACAAAAGTTTTACCTCAGGAGATAATCGGCCCTGAGTTCAATGAAAACAAAGACCATAATTAGCTTTTCCTCCATTTGTCAAACTTGGTGTTGATGGAACTCTAATGTCATTGGCCAGTCAGTCTGGCATCGACTGATTGGTCGGTTTTATGGCTAATCTCCATGCCACAGTCACAAGGTTCAATCTACAGTCCATGTAATTCAGCTTTGGTTGTGCAGGCAGGTGGGCAGGTTTTGAGCCTACTTCTGCCAGATTGCCAGCTCCGGCGTGCTGCGCCTCCCCGCCTGCTTCTCATTGAAAATGAATGATTACCAGGCGGCTGTCGTGTCTTGTCTAAAAAGCCCTTAAAACTGCAATCTGCTTGATTCTGGTGTCTGCTGGGTGTAAATCTGTTTTGTCTGCTGGATGGGTGCTGCTCCAAAGGGGGCTCGCCCATCAACACAGCTCATCCCCCGCTGAGCTGCTACACCGGAGAAAAAAAAACACCCTGCGAGTTAGTCATCTCCCTCTCTGACAGGATAAATGGCAGCTCCAAAGTGCAACAAGCAAAAACCACAACTTCACTGTGACCATGGCAACCAAGTTAGAGGGGGAGCACAGCAGGGTTTGCTGTCATGATGTGGACTAGGAAAGGACAGGCAGTGAGAGAACAGAGAGGGAGAGTGGAAGAATAATACAGCTGAGGACTTCTTTCATTCCAAAACCAAGAGTGTGTGGGGAAGCTGACGAATACACACACACACACACACACACACACAAAACCACGCTACTGATGACCTGAATTTCACCCCTTGTTGAAATATTCCTCACTGCAGAATTATTCCTTCTGTGACAAATCCATATGCGCCTACTGATGTGACACATATCAGCGGTTTAAAAAGTTACTAAGCAACTTTTTCCTTATTGGCAAACTCATATTTTAGTTTTAGTGTTTCTATTCACTGTGTTGTTTTACATCACATCTTAGGCTTCCTATTTAACCAACATTCTACCTGCACCATTTCAGCTCTGGCACATGTTTAAAGTCAAAAGTGCACCAGGGCAAAAGTTCATCAAGGCAACATGGCCAGACGTTTAAAAAAAAAAAAAAAAAGGCCTTATCTAAGAACTCTTTTGATGTCTGGAAGTGTATTCAAAAAACGACTATATTCCTGACACACATTTTTGGAGAGCATTGCCCCGGGACCAGCACTATGAAATTGACATTAATGAGAAGTGAGCTAGGGAAAAAGATGGTGCTTCTCAACTTTCTCTGACTCCCTGCAGGATGCAACTCCACACTGACTGTGTTGGATTATGAAAGTCAACTTTTTTTTTTTTAAGCACAGTGCTGTTGACCTGATGCAGGTGGTTATGTAATGCGGGTAGACTGCAATAGAATTTTTTTTTTTTTTGGCCGGTAGATGGCGGCGTTGTTCGGCCTTGGCTATCAAAGCCAAGCCAAGAGCTACATATGTCGACAGCTGCTGGCAAGATTGCTCTGAAATTTGGTATGAACATTCATGGCCCTCTAGAGAATTATTTGAATGATTCTGCTGACCATTAAACATTTCCCATCACTTTGTTCAATGACAAAATATGTAGTCCCTATAGTAATTTGCCGTGGACGTTAGTGATGGGAATTCGCTCTTTTAGTGAGCCGGATCATTTGGCTCAGCTCACCAAGTAGAGCCGGCTCTTTTGGCTCCCAAACGGCTCTTCATTTTACCACTTATAGCTTTTATAATTCAGGCAAATTTAGCGCTGTTTTGACTTGTGATTTGTATTTGAACACATATCCTCTTGTCTCCTGTCACCGTCTCAGCGCTGCTACCCCCGCCCCTCCTTGCTTGGTGGTATGATCCTTGTCAATCCTCACATGATTGGTTGCACAGCATACACGTAACACCCGTAGCCAACGCCTGCAGCGCCGCAGGTGCTTTTCCTAAAGAGAAAAGTAAAAAAAATAAAATAAAAAAAAGAACGTCTCGTGGACGGATGGGAGCCGGCTCCCATCGTTCACTTAAAATAGCCAGCTCTTTGAACCGGCTTGTTCGCGACCGACACATCACTAGTGGACGCTGATGATCTCCAGAAGAAATTTAGGAAAGTATTTTTCTGACCTGAATCTGATTTTTTTGGCAACTTTGTACTTTGGATCGGGAAAGCACAGCTGGAAAAGACTCAATACGGCAATATTTCAATGTACTGTATATCAAGAGTTAAGAAATATGACAGTATGTAAAGATGGACGACATGACGGCTCCCTTAAAGTGAAGACGAAACATCACGATCACCCCCTGGTGGCTGTCATAGTATATCATCATATATCATGGGCCAAACTAAAAAATAGAGACGTCAAATAGATTTTTCTCAAAAATGGTTTCAGTCTTTTCATGCTGATTTGTTCTGTATGTCCAAGCACTCATTTTTGGTTTAGATTTTTTACTATTGTATAAAAAGTGGGTTTTGCATCATGATTGACAGCTGAGCCTGCATGCAGTTGAGTTTGATTAGTATTATGGTAACCAAGGTCAGAGGATAGCACTGTCTCACTCCCTTGACACAACAGATAGGTACATAGGTACAGCCTCTACAGACTGAGATAACAATGTCAAAGCACTAAGGGTAAACATATTTAGTAGACTAATAACTATTTATGGACATGTCCATGAGGGCATCTAGACGAGCCAGAGAGGACAGCTTCTTCAGAATTGTCACGATTGACAAGTGTATTGATAAATCCTTCATTCTACTTGATCAAGCTTCAATAAAACTTTCAATGTAAGACTGATCGAGAATTCTCCACAACAGGATGGACGGGACTTTGATACCGTAGCACCAACCGTGATCACTATTGTGCAAACTCTGGCGCCAGTATCTGCAATGTTTTGACCTTATTTTTGTACAGTAGGAGGCACACAGTTTGACATACTTCTTCAATGACGACAAGTTTGGGGGTTTTCAATCCAACACTGACCGCCTTAGTCTCTACGGCGATCATATTGGTATGCATAGCCATAGAATAATCTCTATAATATAACTTGATGAAGCTCTACCTGCTGTGACACCATGCAGCTAATATTCCCTGTCAGTTTCACATCCCTGCAAATAACTCCCACCCACCCACACTGGACTATCTTTGGTTTCAATTTCTGCACTAATCTCTTTCAGCATTATGCAAGCCCTGCTGCTCACTTACCCAAGACTATCCCAGGGAGCTTTGCTTTAACGAGATAATCATACTGACGATCAGATTGACATTTCAGACACTCTCCCCACTCCTTCCATCAATAGGGAACGCTACTTCTATAACTAGATCCATATTAGACTTGGCAGATTATCATTTAGGGCAATTCACACTTCATTGTGAAGTACTCACAGACGAATTTTGCATTCAAGTTTGCAGCCTTTCTCGGAGTAAGATTAACACACATATAATTTGAATTCAATTAATTTTGCCTCTTTTAATCCCACTGAGGGCCAGAGATACAGAGATCCTCCATTACTCTCCCTTATTGTCCATTCCTTGGTGGCGACGGCTTAGGAAGCAAATCCAATTATTTGACTTAATATTCACTTTAGTGTGTCAGGGATCCTGTCTGGGTGTCCTTGCTTGTGGTCATTTTGAGAAAAGCTGGTGGAAAGAATCAATTCTTTTGTTTCTGTCGCCAGGCTTGTGCTTGAAAAAGAAGTGGCAGCAGGAGAGGCGTGAGTCTCTCTGCGCTGTGATCAAGTATACCTGACAATGTGACAGTTTGATTCAGCTTTTTTTTTTTTTTTTTACTGCTGAAGTATACAAACACATTTCAAGGCAATCTTTTTAGATTTCCTTAATTTGACAACTGCAGACCAGACCAACCTCAGCAGGAAGCAATAAAAGCAGCCGGAGTGGATAAACACAAGTGGGTTTTTGTTTACACTTTGTTATGAGATTCAAAAAGTCTAGGTGCAATCAATTCATAACGCACATATGGATGACTATATCAAATAAATTTAGCAATGGAGGAGTATAACTGTCAGAGCTGATGTTGCGTTACGGGGGTTAAGGCTCATTGCTTACAAAATCCTGCACACCACGACTTTAATTTGAGACAGAACAGACAGATTTCACTCGCAGGCTTGTGAAAATACTTCCAGTATTTTTATACAATAACAGTATTTGAGCTTCATCTTATTATACAATCTATAACTGACAATTTGTCTGACACTATGACACCATTTACACTTAATCACCTCATGCGTCTTTGGTGGATCAGATTGTTATCCTATCTTAAGAAATCTAAGTAAATGTATTCAAGGATTGAAATCTGATTTTTAGAACCACCCCAGTGGAAACGCACACATGCTGCTGAGTGGCTCAGACTGGCTCTATTTACAGAGTATGGCAGAACTTTAATATTATATGTATAACTATGTTTTCCTTAGTGTATAATCACATTATTTACATGTTACCTTACCTTATCTACAGGCACCACAGATGCTCCACGGTGTCCACCATGTTTCTACAGTAGAAGGTCTAGCACTGCTAGATGTCACTAAATCCTAAACACGGCTGCTTTAAATCTCATCTGCATTTTATCCAGATATGAGTTTATAATTCAGATGTAGGAGAGCGAAGAGGACGTTGACGGAGGAAGCCAAAAACACAAAATGCGAGTGACCGAGCAAAAAGTAAATAGTAAATGTGGCACTGACTTTTAGTGGTTGGTGAGAGCTTGGTGAAATAAAAGGCTGAAAGACAGACGCCGAGCTGGGCTGACTGCTGTTGGACTAGTCAGTAATATTAGCTGGCTGCTATGTCTGCTGTTGTTGGCCGTGCATAGAGGTTCTTTGATTGTGTTAACAACTAATGCAGCTAATGGACCTGCAGCTGAGTCCCTGTGAAGATGATACAGGTAACTATGGACTGCTTGTATTTCAATGCCATTCATTCCCAGACATCATGTGATGAATAGCTCCTGTGTGTCGTGCTACATTAAACAGTGGTCATCCATCATACTGCCCACTAGTTTGTTTTCTAATTGAATGAACTAGCTAGCCAGATATTGTTAATTCCTATATTTCTATCCATAAACTTTCCACAAAGTTCCAAATGCTTTCAGTTCAGTTTGTGTAAATGGTTTAAATTCATGTTATAAATTATTATTTTCATTTCAAGTTTATCCCTGCAGAGGCTGGTAACATTTCCATATAAATATCAGTTGAGCTTGTGTTTATTTTCTTCACTGAGACAGACAAAAAAATTAAAGAATAGAAAGAGAAAGTGATGGAGACAACAGAAAGAGCAGGTACTGCCCACCGCACCCAACAAACAAATAGTAACCACAGAGATACAATGGAACCTATAGGCTCTATTTAACACAAAGACTTAGCATAATTATAGTGTAATAAGATTGCATTTTTACATAAATGTATTATTGTATAACACACATTTATGTGCTGTTCGAGACACAATTTATAATTTAATAATACAAAGTCAAACACAAAGATGAAATAAAGACACTAAAACATTTTTCATAGCGACCTTTATCACCATATAGAGTACGGCTGGTGTGTTAGCATGGGGCAACATTAGCATTCAATATAATCCAATACTCACTCTTCTTTTAGCTCTTATTTGGTCTCCACCAACTCCTGTGAAAAAATTCTAACTCTAGCTAATACTAAATGCTCCACTAGGTTTATCAGGTTGGCACTAACTATAGAAGCTAAAGCAAGTAACGAGATGGATGATAATTGTGTGGGTTCATCACATCATCACATCACATCACATCACATCACATCACATCACTCCTTTTACAGTTCTCATAAAAACATTCATCATAGACACTTTAAACACCATCTGCCCATTCCTGTCCTTTGCTGCTCATATTGTATACTAATGACAGTGTTAGTGAGAACAATTGTGCAATGAATATATCTTTTATTCTATTGTATTTTTATTGTATTCAAATATACCGGACTGCTATGACGACCTAATTTCCCTTCAGGGATTAATAAAGTCATCTATCTATCTATCTATCTATCTATCTATCTATCTATCTATCTATCTATCTATCTATCTATCTATCTATCTATCTATCTATCTATCTATCTATCTATCTATCTATCTATCTATCTATGCAGATGATGTGGCTCTGATAGACCTTTTATAGAGCTGAGATGAACCACCTCTACAGCTGCCGCTCAGATAAATCATATATTTTAAACATAAAGAAAGGTTTCATTCAATTGGATACACATGCTGTATGTATATGAACTCATGCTGATTGTTCTTACAAAATATATGGGAACTCGGCTAACTCAGCACAGCTTAACAAGAAGATATCTTTCAGTATCCATGGTGACAGATGTTACCACCCTCTCTTAATGTGGCATATAGACTTTATATGGAGTGACACTAGTGAAGGTCTAGTTAGTAGAAACCGGTTAGGGAAGAAGTCCAGAGTGATGCCTCATCTCAGGACACACTATATCAGCTCATCTGTTGGCCATGATGCAAGCCACTTGCTTAAAACCTGTTGAGAAGTAGTGTACCTATGACCAGCAGTTGACCCAGAGTGAACTCTTGTACTGCTTCACAGTGTGGCGGTCAGTCAGTTCAGGATTGTTATCAAGCCACACAGCCACCCACATCCACATAATGCGAGCAGGATGTGAGGCGCGTGTGACAGCATATTGACAGTAACAGCTACTCACTTCCATTAGCTGATATCAGCCACTGGAGTGGCTGTTTGGCTGCTGGAGTTGAAGCAATCAGATTGTGGCGACACAGACATTTCCTGAAGCTGATTTGTCGGAGCATCACTCTGTTTGCTGTGCGTGGTGTCAGGAGATTACAGACACTCCCGGACTGACGTGGGCAGCCAGCCTTTTAATAGCTCACAAGGACTTTAATTTATTTACACAGATCAAATGCTCAGACTCGCCCATACAACCATTCACATGAATACACAAATGCATGTGTGTGCAATCATACTGGTCTGTTTAGTCATTAGTAAGTAAGAGTAGTGAGTATCCAGCAAGCCAGCAAGTATACAGTTATAAATGTTAATAAATCATTAATAAAGAGATTTATTTTAGATTTATTATATATATGATTAGAAAAAGTTAGTAATTCAATTGGAGTTATTTTTACCACCAAGTCTGCAGTCCTAACTGTAAGTCATTATTATTCAGTATTTTGTAATTTAGATTACAATTATTTTAACTACATTGAAAATGTAATCTATACAGCAGGTGTATAAAAACACAGTGTTTTGCAATACATTTTGTAATGCTCAGTGAAATTGATAAGAATGTAAGAAACACATTTTATTAAACTCTAACTTTATTAAAATAAATAAACTTGTATTGTTTTCACACAGTTGTTCGTTGTTAGAACTACAGTGTAACTGTGATTGCAAGGGTACATCCATTGGTTTCCTTAGTAAAATGTAAATGTAGTAAACAATGTCCATAATTTCCCCCCAAAAAATCTGAAATGTGGACTCATCAGGACAGTTTTCCACTTTCTGTCAGTCCATCTCAGATGAGCTCGGGTCCAGAGAAGCTTCTAGATGTTGTTGATATCTGTCTTTCTCTCTGCATGGTAGAGTCTGAACTTGTGTTTGTAGTTGCAGAGATGAACTGTGTTTACTGAAATTGGCTTTCTGAAGTGTTCCTGAGCCCAGGTGGTAATATCCTTCATACAGTCATGTGGGTTTTTAATGCAGTGCTGTCTGGGTGGTCAAAGGTCACAGACATTCAGTGTTGATTTTCAGAGGGAGAGAGATTTCTCTGGATTCTCTGGATCTTTGAATGATATTCTGGATTGCAGATGGTGAAATCCATACATTCGTTCAAACTGTGCGTTGACAAACGTTGTTCTTAAGGTGGAACCTCGCCCCGTCCTTGCTTCTGAACGACTGAGCCTTTGAAGGAAACCCCTTTCATACCCTCATGATACTGTCACCAAAAATAGTAGGAAAAAAAACAATAAAGTTTATCAATTCAGACTCAAAATATATTGGGTTTGTGCTGTATTCCATTGAATATAGGTCAAAAAGCATTTACAAATGATTGCATTCAGTTTTTATTCACGTCACAACACATGCGTGTCACTACTTTTTTGGAATCAGGGTTGCATATTAAAAATGGACAACATTGGGCATCCTGCTGTCAACATGCTCTACCAGGTTTAAATAGCTGTCCTATCGAATAAAAGCTTAAATGCCCCCAAATGATAATTAATTAAAGATGGATAACATGGGGCGCCCTGGCAATGCCATCTTGCACTGGAGACAGCCCAAACACCTGCAGACTCTGAAAAATAAGTACGAATAGCCGTACAGTATCATGAAGTAGATATTGGATTGTATTGATGTCAAACACGTTTCAGAACTTTCAAATCCTTCATGTTGTGTTGATGTAGTTTTCCTGAACAGAACAAAATTATCAACATTTGTCGCTTGGTGCTGGTTCGTTTTTGTCATTTCTTCTTTTAATCATCACAAAGAGCTTGTCAAGCTTTTTAAACATCCGATTCCACAAAATGTCACTTTCAGTCTTTTTGCACTGTTAAACACAGTGATCACAGGCAGCACGGTGCCTGAGTGGTTACTGCTGCCTCCTCACAGCGAGGTCCCTTTGTTTGAATTTTGGCCCCCGTCCTTTGAATGTGAGGTTTGCATGTGCTGGTTGAGTTTGTGCCAGTTTCCTACCACACCAAAAGGCGCTGCGTGTTTCATACTTCATGTGGGAGTCAAACAATCACTGTCTGAAACGAAACAATGGAACTGAAAGGCAAAATACCACATTCTGTATGTGACACATTTTCTATATTCCACATGATCCGATGTGAGACAAGATATGAGACAAGAGGTTTATATATGTTAATATATATCATGTTACAAAGGCAAACCAACAACAGACAGACTTCCTTGATACTAAATCCAACAATGTTTGAGTCTGTCTTTCAGCATTTTATGGTTTCCATACTCTCTCTCAGTCCAAAGCCCAGTGGTTCATTTCTAGAATGCTCAGTAATTTCCTGAAACAGCTACCTTCTACAATCTTTATGCAAAAGTTACTCTAGGCTTACAAATATGAGGTGCATTTGTTCTATTTATAACTGTGCATTAACGCACATTTGGTGCTCAGTCCTTCCAGAGAAGTCGCACAATCGCATCAGTCATTGCAGATTCAGCCTGATCACTGCAACTTCGCATAAATTTGACCAGTCATCATAGTTTCATGCCAGTTTCAGCAATCATGCAAAACTCTGAGTCCTAAGTCACCAAACTCACTTCCATGTTATTGAATGTGAACGAAAATCAATCGGGCACTTCCCTGATGTGACAAGTAGACGACAGACAAAGTCAAACCATCATGATGGAGGCTGTTCTTTTCTGTTAGTTTAACACTGAACTGGAGAGTATTTCTTTATTGAAAGAAGAACGAAGAACAAAAACTGAAGGATGTTCTTGATGGTAAAGACGTTTCCAATTTTCTATCAACTGTCAGTAAGAGTTTGTTTGAGAGTTTGAGTAACTGAAGTGATAGACAGATGGTTCATCCAATCACCTGCTAAGTACTTTTTGAAAGTGCTTGTCCCTTTTGAAACTGTTTCCAATGACGACTTCCTTGATGGTTCTGTGCAGCAAACAATCAGTCACGAGAACTGGAGATGTGGCTCAGAGGTCTGGAGGCTTAAGTCTAGATAGCAAAAGAATAACATACATCAAATCTTGTATACTTGCACAAATCTTGTTAGTGGCATGAGCTCCTTGTTGGTTTGGGTCTGTTCGTGGGATCTGTTGACAGTAAGACAAATAATCCTTTAAGTTTTATCTTGGCCATTTATGTCTTTAAACATGTCCCAGATGAATCAGGAACCCAAACATATGTAAGACCTATTCTCTCTGAACAAAACAAAACAAAAAACCCACACACTCACATAGACTTTGACAGAGTGGACTCTGTTATATTGCTATATATCATAGTGTGCAGTTGTCAGTTGTCCTCATCATGACATGTGCGATCAATCACAGGCGGCAAAGTATGAAATTTACCAGAGAGCCTTATGTCTACTGACCGGCTAAGGTCAGCGATATGCCACGTGAAGCAGAGAATACAGAGGAAATGGAAAAGAGCCCTCTGTTTGTTGGGGTTGTGTTTGTAGGTCCGGTTTTGAACAGTCTCCACGGATACAGACGGGGCATCACACACTCCTGCTGTGGCATGATGGGAAAGGCTTTAATTTGCTCTCATTGTGCAGCTAAGGCTTTTTCCCCATGGATATAAGGGGATTAAGGCGGTGGCATTGCTCAGTGTGAAGTAGCAGCAGGTAGATAATCAGATACTGTACCACTTAGCATTTTACTTTGCAGGTCTGATATTACGAGCTTTATCCCTGTGTCATATTGTTTAAACTCGCTGTATGAAGGCACCTTCTTACCGGTAGCTTGTCTTTTGAACAGACCTCCAAGGTGGCCCACGGGGGTAACAGTGGTTAGCAGGTGGTGGCTTCTTTCAAGGGTTTAAGGCTTAACCTCCAGCCAAATCAGCTACTTAACCTAAGTGTCTCCGGATGAGGGGAATAGTAAGCAGCTTGCTCTATTTGATGAAGTGATGGTGAGAGGCACTATGGTGCCAGGATAAGCAATTTGCCAAGACAATATCGTCTAACTCCAAAAAATAAAAAGCCTTCAGTGTTTCAGAATGCAGTATTCATTACGTTCAAGTAGATCGTGACTGATGTATATAGGTAGAATTGCACTAAACAGCTTTTGGTTTATGGTTGTTAGGGGAGACATGATTAACCAAATCACCTCCTAACAACATGGTCACCCATTCTCAACACCAGCTGCTAATTAAGCACTTCTTAAATTCTCTTTCAGCCGAGGCTGAAGAGGGCAGTAGTGGCTCAGGGTTTAAACATATACACCTGTGACCAAAAAAGTTGTCAGTTTGAATCCCAAAATGACTTAAATGTCACATGTTTCCCACCACTGAGGAGATGAAAATGGTTTTTCCAGTATTTCAGATTTGACTGGTGCTCTTTTAATTACATCATGTCTTTGTCATCCAACTGGGGAATTGGTGTCACCAATGATGTGTCCAACTCCTAATCACATTCTCTTTTCCAGGTTTTCTGAAAATTTAGTAGCACCTGGATGGAAAATTTTGAGACAGTCTGCACAAATATTTCAGCTTTAGTGAAATAGAAAAGGGTCTTAACAGCCCTGACCTGTTAGAGAATGGAGAAAATGTTGTCATGGTTTATTAGCTTCCTGCTAGTGAGCTAGGCGGCTGTGGCTCAGGAGGCAGAGTGGGTCGTCCACTAATCAGATGAACGACAGTTTGATCCCCGGCTCCTCCAGTCTGCATGTTGAAGTGTCCTTGAGCGTACCAAATTGGTCCCCATCAGTGTGTGAATGTGTATGAATGGTCATCCCTAAAAACTGATGAGCAGTTGGCACCTTGCATGGCAGCTAATGCCATCAGTGTATGCATGTGTGTGAATGGGTCAATGAGATACGTAGTGAGGACTAGGAAGGCGCTATATAAATACAGACATTTACCATTTAGAGAGTTACTTATTGTCATTGGTTAATACTAACTTGTTTCTTGTCTGTTTGTTTGCAGACAACCATTTTGAACCCTTGATTTTGGTATTATGGTCATTGCCATCTTGGTTTTTTGAAGCCAGAAGAGGCCATATTTGGACGTGAGCATGGAGCTGGCAGGTGATGTACCCCAAGTTGTGCTGTGCTTGGTTTTGGATTTTGAGCAGGAAAAAATTGAGGCCTGTGTGTAATTATAAATGTACTTGTATTCCAGCTAAACGGTAACTAACATATGTTTGTGAAAACATTTGAGGAGAAAAATAGTCAATGCAGTAACAGAATGATATATCATATTTGATCAGCACTGTCTAGTTCGACAGTTTGATCCGACCTGTTTTTTTGCACTGCACCGACCCACTGAGAATGACTCGTGACCCATGCTTTATCATCTATTTTATTCTTAATAGAATCACATTTTACTAAATGAACATCATGTTGTATGGAAGAAGACTTGAAAATAGATACTGAGACTGACAACTCATAAATAAACTGTTTACTGAGGTAAGAAATCAAGTGAGAAGTAGACTCATTTTAACATAAGATTCAATACAATGAGACTTCTTTTTGTAGCCAGTAGAGTTGCCCTCTGCTGGCCATTAAAAATAATGCAGGTGGTGACAGACCCAAAAACTCTGTCCTTTAATTCTCCTGTCATTGGTACAGTAGCTTACCATGTAGCCGTGTGAGTAATCGATGTGTCACTGAGTTTTGAGGATGGCCTATTTCATGATGATGTGCAGATAAACACCTGAATCATATTTCAGCGTGTCTGCAGCAGCACGCCAACATCATTATAACTGTTTACATATCTTTCAATGCAGTGCCATTTTCAGTGCCTGCTAACTATGATTCCAAACCTGCCTGAAAAATATAATCAAAACGTTCTCTGAGAAATTCAGGTATGCCAAGCAGATATGCACCTGTCAAGATTGAAGTTTAATTTTGATTTTTTTAGCATGTTGTTTGTGTTTATCATGCAACCACAGCTCAGCACGACGCAACAAATCAAACTAGTGCAAACTTTACTTGTCATTAACACTAGAAGTCATGCCCATCGTTCCCCATCAATACCTTTTCAACATATTGTGAACACTCTGCTGATAATCATAATTAACTCCGATTTAAATATACAAGATTTGTATTTACTGTCAGAGTCAGCCAGTCCTGAGAACGGGCATCCTAAGTGTAATATCCTGAGCACAGGAGTGATGACATAATGTGGTAATATTAGTCCTTCATGATGATAAAATGTGATGATAAAAGTGCTGATCTCGCTGACAGATAGGAAGAGCCAGCCCACCTTCTGATATAAGACACTCCGATGGGTATCATAGGTCATCAGTAATAATATCATACGATTAAGAGGGAGAGGTTACCTTCACAATGCTTTCCCTACAAAAATATGGGAAACAGGACCTGTCCCTAAAAGTTGCATCATTAATTTGAGACTTAAAGTAAAGACTAAAAGTAAATTTGTCATCACTCCATATGCCTAAGTACATATACTGAGGAACTCTCTCAGTCATCTGCCAATCTTCTCTTAGCTCTCCTTAGAGAAAGAAATAAACTTTATTTATTTAAAACAAGTCTAAGGTTAAGAAGTTCATACTGTAGGATATTAAATGAGTTTCAGCTCATCAATGGCATCAATATCATCTGCACAAAACACATAAACAGTGAAGAACAGCGAACCTAAGGTGGTACCCTTTGGAATGCCCTCAGTCACTGGAAGAAACTTTTTATTTATTATTTCTAAACCAACTCAGAGTGTTTGAGTTCATTAAAATAATAAATCAATAATAATAAAGTATTGTCCAGGGACCATAGAATCTTTTCATTGGCTTTCCTGCATAATGAGGCACAGTTGTTTTACTAGATTGTGACAAATGATGAAAATATACTGATGAATTTTTTGTTGTAGATCCTCATTTATGGCATTCTTTCTGTTTGTTGTGTTAAATGCTCCATCATGATTTATCTGCAGGACGGTGAAGCTACTTCAGTCAAAGTAGCAAGATGTTATAGAACTGCTCCGTCACAAGTAAGTTCTGCATTTAAAAAGTAAAAGTAAAGAACATTTATCAACTGAATGAAGTAAAAGCTCTCATTATGCTGAATGGCCCTGGAGTGCTGTGCTCTATTTCATTGGATTATTGATACTGATGCATCATAATGCAAGAACCATTTCCTAATGTTTTTTGATTAAGACATCATTTATAAGAGATTTATAAATGATAACTTTTGGCTTTGGTTAATAAATAACTAATAATGTTATATAAAAATATATCTCTATATATCTCTGGTGTTTGTCCTCCTACAACATGACACTTGATTTGACTTAAAAACTATTTCAATGGAAAAGAAACACAGAGCATCTGGACCAAACATTCATTTCATAACAACTTAATTAATTATCATTAATATGTGTAACTGCAGAGTTAATGACTAATTATAAAGTGAGAAACTCATGAGTCTTTTTTATGACTTTACTAACATGCAGCTTTCTTGATGAACAGGATCAATGCCATCCTCTACAGGCTCTCCCCAGGGGTGAGTCCTGTCTCCTGTAGTTTTTTATCCACACATATGACAATAAGAGACACTTATGATAACTGGCATGTTTTGAAATTCACTTATGAGTCTGTCATCGTCTCTTAAATGATAATGAGTCCGAACGTTTGATGTTGATGATTTTGTGTCTTGGTGTGACGAGTTACAGACTATCTGAAGGATATAAATGTGCCCAAAACCAAAGACATGATCACTGATTTAAGAAGTCACAGTCCATAATTACACAACTGCTCATGATACAGACACTGTTATTGTTCCTGTAAGCTTCATTTCAAGTCAGGCACTGATACTGTCTGTGAAAAGGTCCAGCAGCGTTTGTTCTTTCTCAGTAAGATTCTCATTTTTTATTTATTTCAAGAATTCAGGAAGATGAATTACTTTCAGGTGTGCAATGCTCCTTTGACTTTGCTTTATCAGTGTTTTATTGAACCTGGTATTACCGACTGTTTTGTGTCCTGGTTTGGTTTCCAGCGTCTGGTAAATAAAATTAGGCTGGTTAAACTGGTCAAGGTGACCGAGGCGCAGCAAACCCTGGCCTCAGGACATTTATTGTAAAAGGCTTATTAGTCAGGGCCAAATGATTCTTAACCATTCTGATTAAATGTCCGGACTTCATCAGGAGTTTGTTTCCTTCAGGCTGCTGCCACAGCATGTTTAAAATAAAGACACTTTTATTTCTGTAGCCGCTGACAGACTGAGTGACTCAGTGTAATAGACACTTCCACTTACCAGGACCTGCATCTTGTTTAGCTCTCTATATTATTATGTGTTATAAATACTGCGTGTTTGATTGCTTTTATGTCTGTCTGTGGTCGTGTTTCCATTAGAAAGTATCACGAATTTTGACCGACCTTCAAGTAATTTGGCAAAAGAAAATGCAAACAAACTATTGTCATCCATCCATGCATTTTCCGTAAACGCTTATCCTTATTAGGGTTGCAGGGGGTGACCCCAGCTGGCATCCCAGCTGGCACTGGGCAAAAGGCGAGGTACACCCTGCAAGTCGCCTGTTCATCACAGGGCTGATACATAGAGACAAACAACCATTCACGCTCACATTCACACCTATGGGCATTTTTAGACATGAGGAGACACTACACAGAAAGGCCTCAGCCGGGGTTTGAAGCAGTAATGTTCTTGCTGTTAGCCGACAGTGCTAACCACTGCCCAAACTCTGCCTGAAAGGTAATTTCTAAACCAACTCAGAGTGTTTGAGTTCATAAAAATAATAATCGATAACAGCAAAACACAATAAATGACTAAATGTAAATGTAAGAAAGCTTTTAACTCTCTTTAGAAAAAGGCAAAACACCCTGAAGTGAATGTGAAAACATTTTTATGAAATTGAGGAAGTCTTTTCAAATGTTCCCATCAAACTTTTCTAATGTGATACTTCAGAATGTATCAAAATATGCTGATGGAAACACACCTATTCATTGGTTATTGGTCATTGTTGTATGCCTGTGACCTGTGTGCCTGCCTGCAAACCAAACTCCTTCCAGGATAATAATGAAGTTGAAGTTGAAGGCCTGCTGGCTTATTAGAGAGGTGGTAAGTGCAATGATTTGTCTCTGCAACCTTTTTTTTTTTGCAGAAGGTAAGTGACTGTCCTGGCCATGAAAGGGTCCTTCCTGTTATATAATATATAATAGCTGTAAGACAAAGCAGGTTGAGCTGGTGAAGGAGACAGCAAACTGGATTTTTAGCAACGTGACAACCCAGAAGTTGTATATACTATAGTATAAAGTATTATAGTAAAGGATATGTGAGCCATGATAAACCAATTAAAGTCACCCAATAGGACCTTCATGACACATTATAATTCCTTCATTTAAATGCAGTGTCATCGAGCAGCTCGTTGACATTCTCCAGAGCTGATCTGTGATTGATGCGATCCCATCATGATCCTGATCCTTTTGTTTCTGTACTCTGTGTTTTGTCCGCCTCAGCCCGCTACTTAAAAATGTCAAACATCAGATTTGTGTGCTCTCTGCAAGATCTTTGAAACCAAAGAGCATGTGTGAGGGGAGAGGCCGCACTCTGCGACACCACCATACAACCACCAAGCGCACCGCTCTGACAGAATGACACGTCTTCTGTCCAGCTGATCGTTTCAGTTTCAGGAGTCGCATCCTAAAGTTAAACCTCAGTGTTTGGATGAAGACGCTCGTGAAAAATAAGGCTTGCCAAATTTGCTAGGCTGCAGCTGTTATTCCAATGTGCCTGAAACACATTTAATCCACATTCCATATCCATATCTTCTGCTGCTCTCCACACATTGGACGGGACTCAGTATCAGCAGATATTAAAGGACTTGAATCAGGATTGGGGCCAAATAAACCTTGACTAGGACATCTTTACTTTATTTGCTGTTTGAGCATGTGATCTATTAAAACATGCATCATATTTCATGAGATGTTTTGTGTTAAGTTAAGTAAAAAGTATATTTCCCTCTGAAATGCAGTAGGAAGTAGCATAAAATTTAACTACTCTATTATACTGTACCTTGATGATTAAATTGTACTTAGACTAAGATCATAGTGTGTGTGCGTGTGTGTGTATGACACAGATTTGGATTCAGCTGGCACTGTGCGTTAGCGTGCCCCTCTCCAGTGGTCCGACACTGGCTGCATGGAACACATCCCCTCAGCTGCTGTGTCCCCAATAGCTTTTAGAAATGGTCAATACAGCTGAGATGGAAAAATCTATCAGTATCATATTAACGGTGTCCACAGCTCAAAGGATCTCGAGCAGACGACACTGAAACCTGCTGAACTCCATGCCTTTGAAAACATCATTAAAATTGAATATATTTCCTCGATAGAAATGCTGAGTTGTTACACAACGCAGTCTTTCTCTGACTCATTGAAAAGCAGTCGTCCGCTTTTGGTTGAAAATTAGGATGAATCCCTAAAGTAAGCTCCAGTAGGCTGGAACGTATACTCATCTAGTGCAAACTGACAGACAGACACTCACTCAGAACACCACACACCGTAAGAAAACAAAACATCTGTAGTGTGAGCTCCTCATCAGATTAGACTCGGCTGAACTTTATTTGGCCCTTTGGGGCACTAATCCAAAATGAGATATTCAAAAACAATCGTTATAGAATGTTTTCTTTGGTAAGAAAGCTAATTACTTACAAATTATTTCACCTACGATTGTGCAATCATATGTGTAATTTGAGTAATGAATATCAGGAAATGAGGCCTCAGAAGAATTTTGGAAATGAAAGCGCTCAGTTGGGATCAGTAAAAAAAAACAAGCACGAATCAGATCAAAAGGATGAACAGACATCCAAGTGCCCAAATACACACCAGACAAACCAGAGCACTCCTCGTGGACACGTGTCGGGTAAGAAGTTTTCAAAACATATTTTTTGGCACCTTGGTAAACTTTGCTTCATACCCAGTGGTGGAGCAATTTTCTTCAGTGGAAACAGAATCTCAGAGTGGAATTCAAACTGTGAGCAGAGTACAGCAGAGTCATCCTCAGCTGCACTGACCCTCCAACATACCTGCTGCTGCTGCTGCTGTGTCACATTTCAAAACTACAGCCGACAACAGTCTTTCTGTCAGCTTCAGTAATGACAGACAGCCCGAGGCACGACTGAACTGCTGCTGAGGTCCATAAACAGCCTCATTGTGATCTTCTTTGTTACTAATTTAAGTTTTTTTATATCAAAAACTGATTTGTATTTGCATATTCTATAAAAATAAAAATAAGTTATTTTTACCCCCAACAAATATAACTGTATTTGATTGTTGGCCCGCACATTTAGTATTGCAAGGTTACTTTAAAAAAAAGGTTTTGAAGGGGCACATGCTGCGTACGCTACATACATATCCATCCATTATAACTGCTTATCCTCATCAGGGTCATGGTGGGGCTGGAGCCTATCCCAGCAGACTTTGGCCGAGAGAATGGGTGCACCCTCGACAAGCTGACAGTTCATCACAGGGCACAATACATACTTTAGACTGTATAAAACATGGACATTGTCTCCATGGCCTCAATACAGTTGTCATGAACGGGGAAATTAGCTATAGAGACCAAAACTGTTTTTGTACCAGGCTGTAAACATGTTTATTTCTGCTGTGAAGTTGGACATTTGAACATGGGGACTTATGGAGACTGACTGGTTCTGTAATGCCATTATGTTCCAAACAGAGCTTTGAGGCTATGATGAGGCAGAAATGTGGCACAGACATGTTTTAAGTATGTACATGAACACGCTAAGCACACAGAGCACTTGTAGAGAAGTAGTGGTTGCAGTTGTTCTTGTAACTTCTGTGAATCCAAGCTAACTGCAGCAACAGCCGTCTGTGAGAGACTTGGTTGAGGATTTCAGCTAGTTTAATCGACCAATGGTATGATGTCCTGATGTGGTATGTCCTGGTAATCACATATTGTTTTGTCACCATGTTGCCGGCACAAAGGATAAAGATTTAGCTAACGCTAACGGAACTTTAAAATAAACTTTGCAGCAGTCTCTACTTGACAATAAAGTGGCCAGTACGACTGATTAAGAACTTTTGCAACAACATGCATATGGCATCTGAGAATTATATTAAGATAGACTTGGAGAAAATCTCAGCCTGCCCTTTAAAATCCTTAAGGAGGAGGGGTGACTCAGTAGACCAAAACTCATCCTGTCAAGGGCAACGAAATGTCTGGGTCTGGCCCTGATAACACACTCAGGCTTTCACTGTGAAACTTGCTGTTGCCTCTCTTGTCAAGTAGGATCAAACAGCCTGACTGCTCTCCTGACCATGTGTGTGTTTTAGTTGACCTGTGTGTGTGTGTGCGGACACTCAGTCTGGTCCACAATCCTCTCCTATTATCGACCAGCAGCAGGGTGTCTTTATCTCCTGCCATGCACCGAGCTCTTCGCTCTGGCAGGCTATTGGACAACCCAGTTGCGCTGGCACGGCATCACAGCCGCGGTTTTGGAAAGAGCTCCACCGCCCCGACACTCCTGGGTAGCGCTGAACTTCTGACCCCTCCTGTTTTGGAGACAAGTGTCACCGCTCTGTAATCTCCTAATCCTTTTTTTTTTTTTATTGTCATAAAAACAGAAAATGCATGGTGTTTAAAAACAGGTACCGTCTTGTCTCTGCTTCTGCAGCGAACGCGGCCAAGCTCGTGTCTATTTCAGAAAAAGAGAAAGACATAATTCCTGTGAATTTCAGTGTATGGTGGAGAGAAGATGAGTGGGCTCATTTTTTTCCATCTCTACTTACCATCTGTTGTATCTGCCTCACATTGCCTGTGTGTAAAGTAAAGCCTGTTTCAGCATGTAAAGCTGGGAGAACAGGCGGAGCTGAATGCAGCTGAACGAGTGACCGGCTAATCCCCTTAACACATGGGACAGAATTGATTCCCGAAAATGACTGGGGCTGAACCTGCGAGGGGGGGGAAATGAAAGGTTTGAGATTCCTGCGTGGGATGAGGCTTCCAGCGGCAGCA
Source organism: Miichthys miiuy (assembly GCA_036365135.1). Classification (NCBI taxonomy): domain Eukaryota; kingdom Metazoa; phylum Chordata; class Actinopteri; family Sciaenidae; genus Miichthys; species Miichthys miiuy. Next base: position 2,569,607 of record CM071620.1, on the reverse strand, counting down.
GCAGGAGCCAGGATCTCCAGGTGCTACATGTCTCTATCCACAAACAGGCGATAAGAAATGCAGATTGCCGCTGATGCAATGAACATAAATTTGTGCATTACACTCCTAGCTCCTTTAAGGCTACAAACATTTTCAACTTCTGACTTTCCAAGTGAGGAGACATTCGATTTTTTTCTCCCCCTCCCTCCTCGCTTCTTGCTCCCATCATATATTTATAGAATCTCTTTCAGGGGTTGGGAAGGCAGAAAAAGAGATTATGATGGTTCCTCTGAGGACTGTCCTTCGTGCCAAACTTCTCTATTTTTTCCCCCTCCTTTTGCATCCAGACATCCCTCCTGATTAGGCTGTCAGATTTTTTTTCCCTCTCTTTCTCTCTCAGACATCTCAATTTGTAAACATCTGAAAACATTTCCATCTCGCACTGTGTCACTCTTCGTAACAGATGCAAGCAGACACCGTAAATGAAAGTGCGGCGACATTATTGCCATCAAATCTGAGCACTTGCCTTGGATCTTTAACACTCACAAATGGAAATTCATATATCACTCTGTAAGTGCAGTGAGTGTTTGCATGTGTTTAGTAAAGAAGAGCCATCTTTCAAAAGCCTCTTTTATTCACAGCATTAATAGTCGCTGATTGAAATTCCCGTCGGAGCTTCCAAGTATCTCTTTATGACGCGATTCAGCTGCTTTTTAGCAATCAGCTGTTGAATCTTTAGTGCACATGTCTGATGTGACATGCAGCCTCAGGATACGCTGCCCTAATTAGTAGTTACTACACACAGTCATGGATCCAATCGTGCATAATGCTGTCCTACATTCTTGTATCAATGCTTACTGAGAGTGAGTCAGAGAGTGATTGCATGTGTGTTCTGTAACTGAGCGCCTGAGGAAAACACACCATCAGCTCCACGCACACGTACAGTGTGTGTTCACTGCCAGTTTGAAAGACAAAAAATAACACGAGTATAAATACATAAATAAACAGCAAAGAAATACATTTGAAATGAAAAATGTATTTATGCATGAATGTAGAGCATTTACACAATACAAGCTGGTTAGCTAAGCTTGGTTTTATGGAAGCGCCAAAACTGCAGTTCCTCAAACGTCCACTTGAGGCTGGTTACAGAATGAGTCAGTCTCCATAAGTCCCCATGTTCAAATGTACAAATTCACAGCAGAAATAAACATGTTTACAGCCTGGTACAAAAAACAGTTTTGGCCTCTATAGCTAAGTTCATGACAACTGTACTGAGGGTGATTTTTTATACAACTCACCTGTTTGAATCATATTAAGGCTTAAAGTTATGCAGGATTAAGTCATGGATGCTTTAATTTTTTGTTTTTATAGTATTGTATTTTAATTCTTTAGCTCATTTCTATTTGTTACACACTCTTAATGCTGAGCTGACCGGTTCCTCGTCCAACACATTTCATTGTATTGCTGACCCTGTGCTAACGTGCATACGATAAATAACTTGAAACTTGAAACTTGAAGTCTTTGGGCATGGCGGCGGAGGCAGGACTGCCAAGATGGCGGTGACCAGAGCCACCACACTGAACTTCACAATGACTCTTCAGAAATCTGTGGGTGACGTCACAGAAACTACGTCCATGTTTATAAAGTCTATGGGGACGGATCAGAAAGAAATATATATATATACTGTATTATTATTAAGCAATGGACTCAGATGGCGGCTGCTGGACCAGTTTGAAAACAGGAAGTTTCAGATTGATCTAACAGCCAACATAATGAATGTAGAAATGAAGAAATAGCCTTTTCATTAACCAAATATATTATTTATTTATTGTTCTATCCTTTTTTAACCTTCATGCAAAGGTCACCCCATTGTGCAGTCAACATAACCTGATAAGTATATTGTGGATACCTTATAAGTCTTTGGCAATACAGTAAATGCTCCTTTAGCCTTCAGGCCCCTGAGTGGGAGGTTTGTGTACATGTTTGACAGACAGCTGAGCCAGCAGAGGTTAGATTTGTTCTCCAAATGAAACAAAATATATGTTCCATATGTTTTCACACCTCAACAGGTTATGATTTGTTTGTGTGTTTACTCATTTATTCAGCTGCTTTGTCTCACGTATGCAACCGGCGAACCAGTGAGTCTGGAGAGAGTTGCTTTGTTGCAAATATCTTTTTCTCATCTTGATAAAATCAAACATGTTTAATACGATGATCAGAGGGTCGGTGCACCTTCTTCTGCGCCAAACAGGAAGCGGGGAGTTACTTTGGTGATGGCCAGAAAAACTAAAATAGTCACACACATGACAGATGGTGAATTAACAGAGTTTTAAATCTGTTTAATGCGCTGTGTATCTGATCCACCGAGCAGCTCTCACTTTAGTGAGAAATCTGCACTTTTGAAGCAGTTCACCTCACTCCTGCGCTCGTCTCTCACTCAAATATTTAGCAGCTGATTAAAACAAGCTGGTGGGGAGTTCTGGTGTAAAGTTTGTACAGAAACACAGTTTATCTTTTATATTGATGCCGAATTGACAAGAAGACTGTCGTCATGTGACGTCCTTTATCCTGTGTTTCTAGAGTTCTATGTTTTTTATAGATATGTGAGGAATTGTTCAGGTATCATATTTCTTAAAGGGAGTTTGGACAGTGCAGGGAGCTTTAGTTTGATTCAAACTGCTAATATGTTTATTTATAACGTTTTATCAACGCTACAGAAACACTAGGTAACTGGTCGTCTGACATTGACTGATGTTAATTATTGGTTTGATTAATGGTTGTGTATTAATTATCTTGGGTGGCTTTGTTACAATCTAAGGTAGGTGACAAAATTGAATAGAACGCTAACATAATGCTTGTTAGAGCACCTGCAAAGCAGAGCGATACGTCTTTAACCCTTTATCGGGCGAGGAACCATATATGGTCATTTCCATGGGCTTTTAAAATGGTGTCCCAAGTCTCTCAATGAAGGAGCAGAATCACGTGACTTTCTCCAGCCAATCAGTGAATGTCAGGCTACGTCAGAGGTGGCGTTGCTATGGCTTCTAATGGATCCCACTCTAACCCTAACATTTTTTGCACTGTATCACGTGCGTGATATTTTGAAATAAGTGTCATAAGTTACGTAAGACATATGTCTGATTGATAATTTGGAAATAAAATATATATTTTTTTACCCTAGGTGGGCGAGTGACCGTATATGGTAACTTCTTTGACTTTGATTTGCAGCCTAAAACTGAAAGTCAAAAAAGAAAAACTATCTCACCAATAACACTCCAGGGTTGAAATTTTAAATTAAATTTCAATAATAAAGGGTTAAAGGTCCCAGTGCTGGTGTGCTCTGTATCAGAATGACTCTTGTCTGACTGAATTAACTGATTGGAACTAACTGCTGTATAAAATGTCTGAGATAATCGTTTTTCCTGAAAAGATAAACAGGCCGTATGAATGCAGTTAAACCTCAGTAAGTCTAGCATGTGTCATACATGCATGCTCAGCGTGTTTATGAAAAATAAGCAGCTCATTTCTCTCGGCACATGACCGCGCACACCTGAGCCTCTTCAAAAATACATTCCAGACAACAGCCGTTCATTATTTCTTTCAATTAATCTTCGGTGCTACTTGAGATGTCTGCTTCCTGAAGGAGAGATCCGTGTTAGAGAGCAGAATTTCATCTAATTTTACCTTTTGTATAAAGTGACTAATCTTTTTTAATCCTGCAGTCAGATCGCCCTTTAAGTAGAGTGACAAACAGATAGGGTGGATTAAGAGGGAGAAAGGGCAGCCTGCTCTGCACAGAAAACACTTCAGGTGAACTCAGAGTGCAGTGATAAAACAGGCTGTCCTTGGCATGAACATACTTCACCGTGCAGATTTTTCAAAGGTGGAAGTTCATGAAGATCTCGGAGTTCTGCACATCAGTGTTTTTCTAATAAAATAATTAAACTGCAACTTCTCTAATAAAAGTTACTCTTCTAACAAAGTCTGAAATCATATCCGTTGGCGTGTCCAAAACAGAAAATAGACGCAGAATAACAACATGGATCATAATGGCATCACCTTTACTGTTATGGCTGTAAAGTCATCATAATGTACGTTTCACTGATTCCAGCGGCCATGGCACACTCCTGTCCTGATCTGCTTCAGTTTCACTGATCTCATTCAGTAATTACTTCCAATTGATTCTGCTGCCGTTCTTTTGTTCACTGCTAAGCTACTGTCGATAAAACTCAACACTTCCTGCAGATCTTTGCCATTAAACCTCTTGCAGCAAACATTCAACTGAGCTGATGGAAGATTGTAAAGGTTTACAGAATGTAGCAGAAATGGGATCAAATGTTCATAACCATGTTTTCATTAGTGTATAATGACCTGAAATTAAAAATCTTTACGCTTTTGTGGCCTTAGAATGAGTCTTCTATATCCACAGAATGTTCCTACAGTGGTCCAGCACAAACACACTGTGGTACTTGTACTGTACATATTCATACCACTAGTTCTGCCTGTACATGGAGGTACCTATTTCTCTGAGGTTGTCTTGTTAACACGAATGCTCTTTTCATTCTCTAAGTACTTCCAATTGTTTCTCCTTTGCTGTCAAGTTGCTGTCAATAAAACTCATTACTTGTGCATGTTTCATATTAAGAGCCTAGCAGCAAAATGAAGGATTATGCCCTTTGAGTCACTGGAAGGCTTTTAAAGGATAAGGATGGTGTCTTTTTTTATATTTCTGTTAATGTCAAACAATCTCATGAGACAAAAAACAACCATGAACAAATCCTACTTATTCAACTCCAACACATCCTTCCTACAGTGACCAAGACGTACGCGACCTTGTTTCTTTCAGTCTTTTTATGGGAGGGAAATACAGAATAACAGCAGCATGATCCCTTAATGGGAAACATCTGTGCATGTTGCATTTACAGTAGCTTAACAGCAAACACAACAAAGCAAAGTACCAAGTGGCATTATACATTATCCTTGGAGGAAGTGTGCATCAAAACAAATGGAAATGAACTGAAATAAAAGCCTTTCTGATACATGCCTGTTTCGAATAAAGACATGCAGTTGAGTTAAATAATATATAAACATAATTATGGACAAAAGGAGCCAAATACCTTCTCTGTCTGCAGCTAATCTGTTGTTGAATGTGAATGATCTGTATTGAATAGCGTCTGAATGAACTCACAGCCACAAAACAGCAGAACACTGAGCTTAAAATTGTTTCCCCATAATCAGAACCTAATTATCTTAATTTCTTTTGATATTGTAGTTGTAACGGTACAATGTTTTTTTTTAAATTCCTTCCTTTTTATCCATTTTTTAAGAAGTTGTGATGAAGGTTGTTATTTCAATATAAAACATTTAAATTGTGATCCCAAGAAAGAAATGTTGACTTTTATTATAACACGAGTCTAAACATTTTTCCATTGAAGTCTGTATCCTCACTGAATCAAGGTTTAGTGAGCTGCTAGCTTTTAACTCGGAGCCAGAGCTGTTTCCACTCTTTATGTTATGCTAAGCCAAGCTAAGTGGCATCTGGCCACTTCATATTGAGCAGACAGATGTGAAACTACTCCTTTAAACATTTAAAAAGTATCTTCAGAGCACAGCTTTAACCAGAGAGGGATGATGACAGTCATTTGTGTGAATATATCCTTGTTTTGTTTCGTTGGAGTAAATGCGGCGATGATGTTTGGCTGAAATGAAGTACATCAGACCTCTTTACGACCTGTACGATCTGTCTCCGTGGGAACTGATTGGGTCTTCATTTTAAAATGCGGAGCTTGTCGAGAGATGATGCCAGTGGCTGTAAACTATTGCACATCCCCGGTGTGCTACAAAGTCCCCTGTCAGAAACCCAATGGGAGGCTGTCGTCAACACGGTGATTTCTGCACACTTGCACACTTTAGAGATGAATATTTTTCTCTCTTTAAACTCAGGGGAAAGAAATAAACAAATAAAATGTAAATCTAAAAAAAAAAAAAAAGAGTAGGAGGTGAGAAAGAGAAGAACGAATTGGCTTTGTGGAACTTTTTTTCAAAGGCAGGTTTATTTCTGTCCAACAATGTTTTAACATTTCATGGCACCACAATAAATGGTCGAGGTGAAGTAGATGAAATCAATTATACAATGGTAAATCTTCTATTATCCAAAGCTCCTCTGAGGGAATCACTGATGTTCACATAGCAGGTGCTGTGATAAGATTAAAAGATTCACTGTACTGATTCCTCTGGCCTCAGACCCAATTCAACCAAACCTACTGCTGGATTTATACCACATCTCATAAGACATGTCCATTAAAATATTATCAAAAACCAATACATTACTGATAAACGCAGTCTTCATCTGCCTTAATACCTATGATTCCTATGATTCATGACAATAAAGTGAATTCCATCCAGCCTTCATCAGTCTCTGCCTTTTATCAGTTCTTCAAATTGAATTAAAGTCGTTGCCTCACTCAAAAGGGATTTGAAGCAACCCGCTCGGAATATTCCCGGGCTTGTGAGCTTTTGGTCTTCTGTCTGGAATGCCAAGCAACAATTAATCCCCATGAAATGGATCTCTGTGGCAGTGGCTGGAATTAAGGTCCTCACATGAAGTCAATCAAGAGGATCAGCGGGCCGGTGAGTGGAGCACCAACGGCCCGGCCACCAAGATATGCTAACTGATTGGAAGACGAGTGGTGGATCAAAAAGACATCAGCTACCAAATATCTTTTATTATATTCTAACCAGGCCCTGACGACGGCTTGATTTGTCATTGGTACATCTCAATATTATCAGAATCTTCTTGTTCTTTTATTTTAGTTTCCTGGGATGGCAATGCTGCAAGGCCACCACTGTGGTCCAGACTGGAATATCTCAACAACTATTGGATGGATTGCCATTAAAGTTTGTACCAACATGCATGATCCCCAGAGGATGAAACATACTGACTTTGGTCATATCCTGACTGACACATGTAACACACAACATGTGTCAGACGTGTTCTCACATGTTGACAAAACTTTACAAAACTAGTCTAAAAATGACAACACAGCTCTGTGACGCAGTCAAAAACTAATTGATAACGTGTCCATGCTAGCTAAGAAGCTAAACTTTAATGTCGATGCTCCATGTTCAGATCTCGCCCTGTGTGGGTCATTGTACTGTCATTGGTCACACGCTGTAAACGATACCATTGGCTCTAGAGTGTGACAATCTGCCAATAAAAATCAGCAATCAGCCCAGACTATTTTTTGTCCTCAGGTCTACATTGATCTCATAAGTGGCCTCCGTGAACTCTGAATGACGGAAATTGGTCGTAACAACAGAGAGTATCCATGGTCAGAACAGATTAAAAAAAAACATCCACATATTGATTTTCTCTTACTGTACTACATCTATCGTCTGTGCTGGTTTGAAGATACTTCATATTCTCTTTTTATACCTAGTGAGAACATACCACCCACATTTACAGTGTGCTAAACCAATACTTTGTGCCCACGAGCGTCACATCCCCGTTTGCCAGAAAGACCTGCTGAGAGCTCAGCCGCGTTAAATCTACATCGTATGGCGCGTGAGACAATTTGAAGGACCTCATTATTCACTCAGAGGTCACGTTAAAATGGAACACCTTGTGATTTCTTTCTCCCCTTTCCACTTGCCAGAAGCAGTCGTGAAATTAGAGAGTGAACCATTTCAAACCTGGCAACTAATTGCAGGTAGGATTGAATCTGAGAGGCTGGCAAAGATAAACACCTTGTATAAATAGAAACAGGCAGTTAAATATGCAGAAAATGTCAGCCCCGCACATCAGAGGTGTAAGATGGAATTGGCAGCCGGCTAAAGCTAGACCCGGGTGCACGGTGAGAATGTGCCACCCGCAGGATAATGAAGTGAGTAGGCACTAAGTGTAGAATTGACTGCACTGAAAATATTTCATTAGCCGCACTCAGTGCCCGCATTGTTCACTGCCAGAGCTCACCTGAATCCTGAGCAAGGCTCTCAAGTTGTATGGAAGGGAAAATGACAATGAGAGTGAGAAAGGGAGAGCCGCAGAATTAAAGGGGTGGTTCACCCAAATTACCTGTCTTACCTCCACTGGTAGCTAGCCACATCATTGTTCTTTTTCTTTGAGATATCTGTCTGAGATTTCTGCTTCCATGCAGCACAATGAAGGTAAATGGTTTTTCATTTGTTCCATGAAGACTGGTGCCACTCTCAAGCCTCAAGCCCCTGAAAACTTTGTTTGAAATCTAAAATCACATGAAATATTTGTGATAAAATAAGCAACAATTAAATAATAATAATAATAAAAACATGCTTTGGCATTTATTGTGAATTTAACAGTCAAAAGATAAACTAGCTAACTACTAATCAGGAAATAACTTTTATTTAGCTGATTAACTGGCTTTCTGGATGCCAGTGGTCGCTCACTCTCATTCACTTTCTATGTCTTTCAACCAACTCTCTCTCTCTCTCTGTCTCAAACCAATCAGACACAAACCAGAGGAAATTTCTTTGTGTCACTGTTTTGCAGTGTAAATTGGGTTGTGAGCCAGACTGGTTCATGAAATAAACAAAGTCAGAACACAACAGGTAGAGTTTAGTCCCAGTTTGAGAGACATTCAGGCTGACTGTGGAGGTTTGACCAGTCTGAGTGTCTGATTGGAGGCTGCAGTCAGGCTTCATTTTTCCCAAAAAGTTGGATCTGGCTCAACTTCTCTGCCGCAGGTCGCTGTGTGTTTTTTCGGCAGACAGCCCTGCAGCCTGCACCGTCGCACGAACCAGCAGTCTCACTGAAACACATTTTTATCCATGAGTCTTCACAGAACATGCTGAATGCAACTTCTTCCTAATAAAACATTATCAGAGCTAATTTTTGCATTGTTTACGTGTGTGCTAGTCTTCTTTTGCTGGCTCACTGCTACATTTCCTGGCTTATAGTTGCAACCAACTAGTGTCTTCTAACTTCCTTTTGCTTTTGTTATCTGTTTCTATGGAGAAAACATGTCAAAAGCTCTGATGTGAACTCACCAGTGTGGTGATGCAGGTTATTAAATTAAACATTCATCATACATGAATAGTACAGTACATTTAATTTCAGTTGTTTTTGTCACTTTAAAGTTAAGCAGAATTTCAAGGTTTCTTGTATTGATGAACGCACAGATAACCTCAACCAACTCACTCATGGCGTGTTTTAGCCTCTTTCAGCTCTTTTTTTTGGCTTTACGGATTGCAGCTTACTGTAACTGTTTTGATTGACTCTCGTTAGCATCGATTCCAATAACTGTTTTTTACTCAGTTCTGTAAGTAAAAAGCGTCAATAAACCAACTGTACACTACCAGCTAGTGGTGTATGAATCACAATTCATCCAGATCATTGACCCTGATCCTGTTACTGACCTGGGATTAACAGGTCTGTAGTCTCCATTAGCCCGGATCCTTATCGTCCTACACCTGCCTAACACCAGGCCTCATATACAAATTAAAATGATAAATCATGTCATTCACTATTCTCCTTTTAACCTGTACAATCTCATTACAACATGTCTCAGTCCATCCGCCCGGACCCGGATTCAGAAACTATAAACAGTTATATAGCGATATCAGCATTAGCCTCGTATCGTCTCTCCCCATACAACCACAACAACAACAACACACCCCCACAGGTCCTCCGCCAATCCCAGGTGGCTATCTCACACCCATCATTGCCATGGCAACTGCCATGACTGACAGGCTTCACAGCCTCCGACACACCCCTCTCCGACAACGCCACCCCCGCAGACGTCCAGCAAATACATACACTGCAGTATTTCCAGCTTAACTGAACACAGCACAATCCCAACAGCCACAGTGTTATACAACGGTCTGTTACAATATTAATTCTACCAGTAAAACACAAGCTCCACTGTCCTGGACTAAAAATAGGCTAAATAAATTCAAATTTGAGAGCTATTATACGACGAGGAGGGCAGTCTACTGTTTTTTTTGTTTTTTTTTGGCCTTTTCAAGCTTTATTGTATAGAGACAGTTGAAGAGTGACAGGAATGTGGGTAGAGAATGATGGGGAATGACATGCAGCGAAGGGCCGCAGGTCGGACCTCAATCCTGGGCCGCTGCGGTAAGGACAGAGCCCCTGCACATGGGGCGGACGCTCCACCAACCGAGCCAAAAGTATTATATTCTCATAACTCACAGTCAGCATCACTCCTTCATCTGTACAGTAAATGCCACGTGAGATAATAGAAATGTGGCGAATATAATCCTGTGATTATTGACGTCAGATTATGCTAACACATAATACTACATTAAAATGCTCCTTTCACATTGTTTAGGCTACATCAGCCTAGCCTCTAAAGTTTATTAACACTTTATTGTGTTAAATAAAGCGCAGCGAATGAAAGCATTATTATTTACGACATATAATGCTGAAGTTAAAATTACGTTACTCTTACGGTGTTTTTAACCTATGAACTATATTAGCCTCAGCTACACAAAAACAAGTGTTTGTATTATCATCTTGGTTTTTGTTGTATTTGGCAGTGGAAACATCGGGGACTCAAGACAGTGAAGAGACCTTTGGATTGCTCGCTGACAGTTAGGAAAGTAGTTATTGGCTGTCTTAAAAGTCGCTAAATATAGCGACAATAAAAAGTTGATAAGTTGGCAACACTGTCCCAGTCAAATATAAGAACACGGCGGTGTTCTCCTCCTCTATGGCATTCAGTCTTGTCTCCTTGGTTCTCCAATCTGACGAGGGATGAGTCCTGGTTGTATTGAGCATGAAGGTTGCTGACTTTCTGCAGGTGCTTCCTCTTCACTGCCCGGCATGTTGATGTTGGCAAGGGGGCTTTGTTTCATGAAGGAATGCTGCAGCACCTCCAGGGGTTTAATGCGCTTGTCTGGATCGAAATCTAGCATCCTTTTAAGGAGGTCCACAAACAGGCGTTGATCATTCCATCTTTCTAGTGTCATCATCTTTGGAAGGTCATCAAGGCTGTTTAGCTTGAAGTATCTTGTCTCCATTTCCTGGTAATCCGTCTCCATCTCTGCAAAGTCGTCTGGTGTCTTCAGTGTCCAGGACTGCTCTCCATATCCCGGTTCACGGTTAAAGAAATAACCAGTGCCCATTCCACGATCCAGAACATGGTCTTCTGGCTGGCCCTGAGTCTCTATGATGTATCTCTGTATCTGTAGTACATTATACTCCGTCTTCCCAGGGTAGCGGGGATACCCTGTTGTCAGTTGAGCCATAGTAATTCCCAGAGACCACATGTCTATGGCCTCATTAAGTGGCACAGAGAGTATGATGTCAGGTGCCCGGAACCATAAAGCCTGCACATGGCCAGTAGGCTTAACATCAGCCACTGACTGTGCCAGTCCAAAGTCAATGAGCTTTACTTTGAGCGGGTGTTCATGGTGGTTCACAATCATGACGTTGTTGGGTTTCAGGTCTCCATGGATGAGACCCAATGAGCTCAGGTGGGAAAAGGCTGTAGCCAGCTGATGGTTTATCGGCCTCAGCTCTGTCATTGGAAGCCTGTTGTAATTCCTCTCTTCTAGGTAAGAAAAAGCACATTGATCAAGGAGCTCGAAATTGATGCAAATTTAGTCCTTGTCAAAGAAAAACCCATTCCACTTTATGATGTTAGACATGTCTGGACCCAGAAATCGTAGCTTCTTCAGGTTGGCAATTTCCACTCTCACCTGGTGAAAAATTCTCGGGTGATATTTATTGACTTTGATGGCCACTGCCTCATTCGTGTTAAAGTTGTGGCATTTTGTGACTAATCCAAAGCTCCCTTTGCCGAGGAAGGACTCAACTTAATAGAACTGTCCAAGTAAGCTCCCTTCGGATATCTTGAGGTCATCTGTGTGGAAAGATAGCTGAGAGAAGATGTGGTTACAACACAAAGTTTACATACATAACAGAGTCTAAAGTCAAAAATATAACATTCACATGACAAGGAAACATGGTCAGGACTTGTCACACAGTCTACTTTTTTCTGTTATTGTCTTCCTGAATGTATCCCTAAAGGTAACTCTTTGCCAAATGTACTAAATAAGTTGACCTTTAAAGGTTGCTACACTCAAAAACATTTTTTGCCAAAATTCAGGACTTATGCATTTCAATTGCATAGAAAATTTCCATCCACTTGAATTACATAGGTTTAATATAAATTAACTAATAAACGTAATGTGAAGCAAGTAATACAATTTATGTAATAGTACTAATAAACTCAATGTGCTTCCACTACACAGTAGTGTAGTAGTAACCAGGTTTATGCATTCAATATTAATAAAGCCAATTTGTTTGCCCAAACCCAACAGTGAAAATGAATGCAGTCATTTTGAGTTCATTAGTATTATTACATAAATCTTATTACTTGCTTCACATTAAGTTTGTTAGTTAATTTATATTAAAAATATGTAATTCAAATGGATGCAAATTCTCTATGCAATTGAAGTGCACAAGTGTATTTTTTTTTTTGATTGAACGGTGTGAACGAGCAGACAAATACAATAATTAAATCGAATTATTTTGTAATAATTATTTGTAACGGTCATGAATATAGAATTTAAAACAAATATTAATGAAATAGGATACTTTTGTGCAGTTGCAAACTCCTTGAATAAAACATTAGTTACAGTCACTTTGGTTTTCATGTGTTCATTGAATCATTATACATTAAATTTAACAAAATGTATTCAAATATTTTCAATTTTTGTAAAAATACAATAATAAAAACATTTAAAACCTGAAGTGAGTGCTACTAAAAGTGATGTTAATATTCAGAGCTGGCCCTTTACTTGCAGGCCTTTTTGCTTTCCTAGTAAAATCCAAATGTCGACTTTAGTGCTGCCAAAGCACGCACTAGAAACAAGTGTTTGACATGTAATAAATGTTCAAACAGCTTTCCATACATGTCTGTTTAAATATTACAACTGTACAAGATTAAATATGTTAATAACTATTAACATAACATAACATGGTGGTTAAGTGTTTCCACAGAAATAAAGCGGCAGGAAAATTCAACTCAATTGCTCTCCGGTTCAGCGCCATCTTGATCTTGTCTTTTCTGTGGTCTTAAACAGACTTAAGTGTAGTTATTTTTTGTCTACCTGTACTCATCAAGTCTAACTTACACTGAAAGATCCCCTAGTTATAGTCTGCATCCTATGACCATCACAGGATTCTGTGCTATGAAAGGCCCTTCTGTGTGTGTGTGTGTGTGTGTGTGTGTATGTTTTTATGATGGTTCTTCAGGTATAGTCAATAAGACTGTTCCCTGTATGAAACATGGTCGGTAGGTTTTTCAAAGGAGAACTACCCATGCTCCTTTTTTAAATCTATACTTTGACTCTTCACCTGAGTACATTTTGGAACCACTTACGTACTTTTTAATTCGCAACATTGCCATTCATAACTTCATTGTAAAGAGCCTGCTTTGCACCTCTACCTGTGCATGCTAGGCCACCTTTCTGAACTTTTGCAGTGTTGTGCACACAGACAGTGTTGCTGCTGTGCAGCGCTGCTAACGCAGCCATTTCACAATCTTTTACTTTGAAACAGATATGCTACAGTGTCTCACACAAGGCCAAGTGTAAATATCTGATTTAAGAAGGAAAATTCTACAGGGAACAGCTTTACCCCCAAATTCCACAGGGCACGGATGCAATGCGTTCCATGTGCAACTTGGACACTGCAAGAAGCCTGTGTCAATCTGCAGATAGCAGCTCGAGCTGGCCAGAAGCCAGACACAGAAACGGCAATCCTGGTGGATTTTCAAAATAAAACACACCGTGCAAACGGCTGGTCGTATAAACAGCCAAAAGAGAACTAAATTCTTGAACTATGTAGCATATTCACACATGTAGAAGCACATAAACCAGGAAAATGACCAAATCTGAGCAAGTAAACAAAGTCTGGCGGGCTAAACGCTCTGCTTCTGAAACGCTCCTGGTGGGGTTTGAAGTCGGTGGTGGGGTTTTGGGTTTATGCCTACAATGAAAAGATGGAAGAGACGTGAACTTCATTATGCTACGTTTCATTTTGAAAGTTCTCCTATCCTATCTTGAATGTTCTTATCTCGCACAGAGTGTTTCAAAGTTAGTCGTTTTCTGAACTTTTTCAGTTGCTTCAAAATGGCTGCTTGGCTGCTCCTACAAGTGGCCGTGGCTTCAACACATTCAGCGGACACGCCATCCACCTAATTTCATAAACTTGATATTAATCTTTTAAATTTGCCTGGATGGTTAACAACACTTCTTTGGTCTGACAGACTCAGAACACATATTTATTCTTACTTTACGTGCACTTTAACTTTAGTTACATCCATTATACATCAATATACTGCATACATACATCAATAAACCAGATGACTTTCACTCTGTTCTCTGGAACCTGATTTCTAAACATGAGTTAAAATCTTTTCACCCAACTATGTGACATAAAAATATTTTATTGATAATATAACTCGCAGCATTAGCTTGTTACACAATTAAAGCCAGTGTCATAGGTAAACAGGGCTGAACACACGAGGGTATTATCATTATTACCCATAGACTTTATAAAACATGGACATAGTCTCTGTGACGTCACACACAGATTTCTGAAGAGCTGCTGTGAAGCTCAGTGTGGTGGCTCTGGTCGCCACCATCTTGGCTGTCCTGTCTCCACCACCTACCAGCTAATCTAAAAATGAACAAAGATGTGGACCATGTGTGGAGCTGAGGCAGGCCAAATGAAGCCTGGTTGTTCAGATATCAGTCCATTGTGTCAGATATTCGGTAAAGTCTACAGAATGTGGTGTAGACAACACAAAATAACAGAGCCAAGATAGCACATATTGTAAATAGAAAAATACCTGGTTAGAATATAGAGACATAGAAAAACAACATGCTCCATAACACTAATAGTAGTCAAAATCTCCAAAGGTACCCTTAAGCTTTGCATTGCTGTGCTGGTTTTTATTTCAGTTACTTTAAGACCAGCTATTAGTGCCTTCATGTTCTCCATTTCAACACCAAGATGCCTTTTTCAGCTCTTTACGTCTCCAGAGCCTTCACAAGAGCCTTCACAAGAGCATCGTTGGCTTCTCGCCTCTGCTTTAGGGCTTCTTTCTGTAAAGATTTAGCTGTAATTTCTATCTCCATAGCCTCCTCGAGAGCACTCTTTTCTTTTTCCTCCAGGAGTTCTTGAAGCCTAGTTCACTCAGGATTCACTCTCTGTGGAACAGGACCAGAAGAAGAATGATGTAGTTGTCAGAGAAAAGAGGAGGGACGTTATTGTGTTTACTGTTGAAAATTCTACCCATAAGATGATGGAGTAAATGCTTAAAAATAGATTCATAATAAAACACGTCATAATCATTTAAAGTGACCAAAAACATGTGCATCACCAACATATTTCAAGATCAACTGACACGGTGAACTATGAAAAATAGTTAGCCCTTATAATAAACCCCACTAGTAACTTTGCAAAACCAAAACAAAGAGCTAAAAAACACAAAAACTTGAGGTGAGGAAAAATCAGCTGGTGGGTTTGTCACTATGAGTGAACCCTTTCACACTATACACACACTCTTTTAATCCATTCTGTTTTATTATTACGATAAATTATATGATAAGTGCAGCTTTAATTTTCCTACTTAAATGCTACTAATTTATATTTCTGAGTCCTTACAATTTATAATTTTATGACATTGAATATGAGTCTTTTTTACAGTGCTGTTGCTAAGCTGCCAGTCCCTCTGAGTGGTATCTTATGGACGTCAAACTAATTAACTGGTGCTGTGTTTGAGATAGCGTCTGGCTGAAGAACACCTCCCCTCGCTCCGCTTTTATTGAAAGGGGCAGCAGCACATTCAGACTTCAGACACCCGAGGTTTCCATGGGTCTGCCGCTACCGCTCTTTATAACACCTGTAACCAGGCAGTGAGATGTGGACTCGCAATATACAGTGCTTATGAATGAGCTATCAACAAGTGGAGGAGTTCGCAGTGGATTTAGGTTATATCTGTGTAGAAATTATAAAGTGGATGAGCAGAAAATCACCTGGTGTCATTTTCAGTGAGGAGGAGAAGTGTGTCCAATCAGTCCAGCTTCGCACATCTATCCATGTGCACTTGTTCTTCTCATCATATCCTGGCGATGTGGTGCAGGTTAAAATTAGATGGAGAATATTAAAGAAGGGTAGCAGTGGAAGCTTTTTTCATTCTTTATGTATTCCTCATTTGCTCTCCTCCCGCACTGTTCAGCCTGTGAAAACAGCTGCATGATTTCTTCTTTCTACAGTCTGAGAAACAAACCCTGAGGATGTCGCCACGGGTAGCTCAACCTGACTCATAGAGTTTGAAAGAAGGGAACATTTTCCAGGCATGAAAGGCCTGAGAAAAGTAGGATTCAGTGTTTCTATGAACTGATCCATATTAGTCTTTTTCAGGGGTGTAATTCAGGACCAAATTCACAGTTTAGTATATATATTGATTCAGTTCAGCAGGGAAAACAACAGAAATTCAAAAAAGTACAACGATTTCTCTTCCTGTTTTTGTCTCGTGACACTAATCAACACATTTGGTGATGCTGTCATAAATGATTTAGCGTGTATGAAGTGTTTCCACAGGCATATCTGACTTCAGTTGGACAATATCTGTGTACAGTTTTCATCAGATTCACTAATCTTTGTCCATTTCCACTTTAACTGACTGGGAGACTGTGATGATTTCATACAGAGGCTTTAAATGTTGTGGGAGGATGCTGAATTATATTCATATACCATGTTATGCTGTCTTAATAAATCCTGATCATCTGAATCTTGCTAGCATCAGAGCACTCTTAAATCAGATTTATAGACTTCTTTCATGGCAGACATTTTCACTTGTCATAGGAAAAGCACGGGTGGAACTAATTAACAATTGGAACATTAATGATGGCTCTGATCCAGCGTTTATTGCAATGCAGTGCAGCAATTAACAATGTCATGTTTTACCCCTGTGACAAGATAAAGTGTTTTCTACAAAGGCCTTTCCAATTCAACTTTTCCAGGATGGGAACCATTGACAACAGTGTGTGAGTGATGAGTAAGACTGTTCTCTTTATGAAATATGCAGTGGTGGGTAGTAACAGATATACACATATACGTACTTTTTCAAGGAAGGAGTGATACGCATTTTTACACACAACTCTACTTCTACTCTTTATTAAAGTACATTTTTTTAACCAGTGATCTACTTTTTCCTTTCATACCATCATTACAACTAGCCTGCTGAGCACCTCTACCTGTGCATGTCGGCTACCTTTCTGAACTGCTGTGGTGGTGTCCACACAGACAGTGTTGCTGCTAAGGCAGCTATATCTGAAAATATTTCACAATAAATGTCAATTTTTTTAATAAATTAAGGGATTCTGTCCATGGGCACGATAGAGGTCTTTTATTTTTAAATGGATATACCATGGTGTCTCATGCGAGCATGAGCCCTGCTCAGGTGGGTGGTGTGTAAAACAGTTCACTCCATGATCTGATTTAAGAAGGAAAGTCCTACAGGAACAACCTACAAAGACATTTTGGCAACATGCAAAAATGTAACGGATGTAATCTTATTTATTTGATTGGATTCTATCTGTTTTGTTTACAGTGGAAGTGCTACAGAGAAAATTGTGAGAAGAGAATACTTATGGAAAGTGTGAACCTCATGATAGCACTAAAGGGAAAACCCAACATCCTTTGGGTACATGGTCTAGGAACCATCAATGTCTGTACTAAACTTTGTACCAATAAATTAAGTAGATGTAAATGTAGGGATATTTTACTGGCTAAATTAAAACCTATACTTTAAAAGTCAAGTGATCACTAAAATGTCATCCTTTGGGCATCATAAATACATAGTATGCCAAATTCCATGGCAATGCCATCTAATAGTTGTTGATATTTCCATATTGTCTGAAGTGATGGAGCAACCAAGAGGCTGACAGCATCTGGTGACGTAGTCTTTCAGTTTTTCATCTTGGTAAACAGTCATTAGAACCCACATGTAGATACATCGTTCTGTGCCTTGTGACCTCTCGTTTTTCATGCCCTGCCTTGATTTGTCACTTGCTGCTGATCTGCTCTGACATCTCGACACTCCGTCTCTTGCTGACCACTGGCTCATGAAACTGCCCTGAAGCAAGTGTTTGCTGTCAACGTCTCAAAGCTGTCAATCAGCCTCTAAGCTTCAGGCCTTCGATTTGCCCACCACTACATCAGCAGCACCTCGCTGACAGTCCCATGAGTCACACAGAGTCCAACGTTGTCACTGTGCCCAGGCATCAACGAGTCAGCTGAAAGACTTGCACGTGGACCGGGGACTATCCTGCAGTCACCATGATGTCATGGTGACACTGTGAATCCCGGTCAGCATGCGATACAAGATGGAAAGGACATTCAAGAAGTAATTTATAAACGTCTCTTCGGTCGCTGTACCTTCTATCACAAACTCATAAACACAATATGATGTGACCTGTTGCTCTGAACACCATCTAACCTTTAATATTTCAATTGTTCATTGTGTTGTGACCTCTGTCCTTTCCTTTGTTACTGCTCAGCCTAGTTTCCGCTTGAATCAATAAAGTTAACCTAATTATCCTAACTTAAAAATGATGAAGAGCTTGCAGGGTCACATGGAGCAGGACATCCCTCTCTTCAGCAGCATGTAGAACATTTCAGACCTCTGCTTGTACACGTTTAATATTTAAGAGTTATTTATTTCATGGCTGAATAAGAATGATTAACCTCTGAACCTTCTTGATAAGGCAGAACTGACCTGCCGGATCATTTATGTTATAGTGTGGATGTGAAGCACACGAAGAGAAGATGTGTTATGGGATTTAATAGAGGGCTCTTTAACCTCTCAGAGAACTTGTTAAGCACTTGAGTATAAGAACAGCTGATGAGCAAATTGCCAGTGGCCAGTTTGCATGTACTGCATGGGAGATAAGGTTGTTCAGGCTAATGTGAATAGCTCTATGTAGGCAGGATCAGGGATTGAACCTCTAACCTTGTGATTACTGGCCACAGCCCACTCAACCTGAGCTACAACCACCCAGGGAAGTATGCGCAGTAGTTAATGGAGGCTAATGTTAGTCTGCAGACTTTATAAAGACATCGTTGCATAACTGACATTACTGAGTCAGATCACTGACGTTGACTCGTCTCTATTTGTGGTACCGTCACACTACTTTTAGCATTTACCATGATCATGTAATCATGATCCACGGTACTGCGGTGTAACGTCTGAGTCACTTCACTGTTGTCGACTGTTTTTCTACTTGTGTTGCTGTCTGCATTTTTAACACAGCACAAATAAACATTAGTAGTCACAGTATACCTCATCAAGAGACATGTTCGCTGTTTCCTGCTTGTTTCAGGATCGCATGGGACATATTGGCAGCAAGGCTGACCGGCTGTGTCATATTCAGCTATCTTAATATATCTATGCTTGAGGTCATATTCAACTTGCCCATAGAAATGTCCTCTGATGAGGCAACTGACTCAAGAGAATCTTGGGAAGTGATGGGAAGTTCAATAGAGAGCTGGTGTTAATCCTGGTCTTGAAAAGGGAGAGCACACCCCATGAGAAAGCTTCCTGGATTATCACAGCCTACTTTGTTTAACCTAAACCATGAAGTTTTTGTGCTGAAATCTAACCGTACTGTGACCATTTCAAATTGTGTCATGTAGGTCATGTGGTTGGACCCCATAGACTGCATAAAACATGGGCATATTCCCACAGGTTTCTGAAGAGCTGCTGTGAAGTTCAGAGTGTGGTGGCTCTGGCAATCACCGTTTTGGGATTAGCTCCTGGCTAAAAGCTGGTTTGCTAAAACAAGCCATCTGTGACGGCACAAACCTGTCAATCAAAGCAGCCACATTCTTAATTCTGCATAACGTTAAGCCTTAATATCATTTGAACAGGTGAGTTGTATAAAAATTCACCCTCAGTACAGTTCAGTCATGAACGGCGAAATTAGCTATAGAGACCAAAACTGTTTTTTGTACCAGGCTGTAAACATGTTTATTTCTGCTGTGAAGTTGGACATTTGAACATGGGGGCTAATGGAGACGTCTGGAGCCAGCCTCAAGAGGAACTGCAGTTTTTGGTACTCCCATGTGGAGGTTGCTGCTTGGTTAATTAGCTAACTAGCTTGTGTAACTCCATACATTAAGCTGAAGTTGTTGTTAGTTGAATTATGCAGTGCGGCATTTTGCTAGCTTACAAAGTGGAATCTAGAATGAAACTCAAAACATCAGTCAATCACACTTTATTTGTATAGCACTTTTCATACAAATTTCAACCAATAAAAGCCCAACACTGTCCTTATATAACGCCTTTCTAGTCTTCCAACCGCTCAAAGCACTTTTACACTACATATCTCATTTACCCATTCATACACTGATGGCATTGGCTGCCATGCAAGGTGCCAACTGCTCATTCAGCTAACCATTCATACACATTCACACACAGCTTCTTGCCCAAGTGCCCACTTCGACATGCAGACTGGAGGAGCTGGGGATCGAACCACCGATCTTCTGATTAGTGGACGACCCGCTCTACCGCTGAGCCGCCCCAAAGTGATTTGGTATGTATGTATGTTCAGCAAATAAACACCACTAATTTATTCACAGTAGTATGGACATGGCATCGCCCTCTAGTTAGGACAGACACATCAAGATGACTGATAACTGTTAGGATGGAAACTTGACCAGCTATGGGACTAACAGAGCTCTGAGTCAAGGTGTAGAGATCCTTAACAGTAACATTCTATAGGTTGAGTGTTTCAATAATAGAGTCTGATGATAACAGAGCCAGGTCTTCTCTGTGTGCCAGCCTTAAACAGTGTATCACGGTGTGAGTTGTTAATCTCCCTGTATACCAGCATCACCAAGACACCTTCTTTTACATTCAGCGAGTAAAACGTCTCCGATAAAATCATGCCATTACCCTGCAGTAAACCCCCCGCTGACTCACATTCTTCACAGAATCATAAGGTCTCTTATCACTATTTCATATACGACGCATGAAGCCCACAATTGCAGTCTGTGTTATCAAAGACCACGAAACAACAAAGCTGGAACTGAAGCAAAATTGTCCCCTGCTAATTCCAAAGAGGCAAATATCACATATTAATAGATCTCCATGCTGTTTTGCTGTGTATATCGCTGCCACTATAATTTGGCGTTCTCTTGAAGACAGACACATTGACAGGGTTGCCTGGTGTGATGTTAAATGTTTTATTTTCCTTACACACTGGCCCTGTTCTGTCGGTTCTGCCTTGCTTTCACAAAATCTGAACCCATAATGATATCAACACACAGTGTTTTTTTTAAGCCAGTTCAGAGGGATTATGCTGGGATTTCCCAGTAATATGGCATTGTATGCATCTCGAAAGTGAGCTGGCTGATCATTTGACTGAGGAATGTTATTCAGCAGGGATTTTAATGTTTTTATAATACACTGTGCAGTGTAATGTACGTCAAGAAATGAATCTCTGATTACTCAGTGATGGTGTTGTAGCTAGGTGGTTGCAAAGCTATTAACTCTATAAAGACTGCCTATAGACTTTTTTATACAAATTTTATACTAACTGAACAAAAAAGTTGAACCCAACAACCAAGAGTAAAGTTTGACTGAACTTAAGTCTCGGATTCAAACTTGTCTGGATGTCCTTGCATTCTGAATAGATGTATTCATTCAGCTGAGAGTTTCTTAACTATAAATCTTTGAACTTAACTTGAACTTGACTTAAGTTAACAATTCAAATCAGTCTCCACCTCCCCCGAAACATCTGGCTCTCTAGCAGCTAGATGCATTAGCACGAGAAAGTGCTGGGGCTGCAGCCCCCCCTGGCAGTCGCTTCAAGCCGTGTACAGTATAAGCTGGAGCATTTTTTTTTATACATCTATCTTGTCTTTCTTTCTTAATTTCAGCTATGTGAAATGTTTCGCCCATGGTGATCTCCTGCTATTCGAACAATGGACTGAAGAATATTGCAGACCTCAGAGTTCTGAAGTAGAGAAGTTTTTGTCTTTTTTTTATGTCTGGACTTTTATTTAAATGACTGGTGGGACGTCTTTAGCACCAAGAACACTGTCAAAGCTGTAACACTGACCACTGAGGTATAACATAATAAATAAGTGTTTGCATTTGTTAGTACTGTGCTGCTTCATGCTTTGTGTGGTCGGTTAATACAGTGATGCTGATCAACATTTCCTGAGAGTCACTATGCTACAGTGCTGTAATATTATTTCCAGGCAAGTTTCAAATTTAACTATAAAAATAGTAATTAATAATATGTGCATGTGTGTGTGTAAGCTGTCGCATGCATGCACATTTCCAGGGCAGCAACCCCTGTTGAAAATATGTTTCTTTGCGGATGACTAGATGTTCTGTTTTGTTAGCTAGTTGCTATTTTCAACCATTTGATGCTGGACAGGTAATGTACAGCGGATTTAGCAGACATTTCTTGCTGAAAATAAGCGCCTGCATGCTGCTCATCAGTACATTTGTGTGCCCTAAAATCAAAACAATGAGCTAAAAGAAGCTAAAAAAAATACCATGTAGTTTACAGCTGAAGAAGTTGGGTGATAATTCTCTGTGAGTTTGTCGCTGAGGGAACGTTTCAATGCCACACATGATATAATTTGGTCCTGTCTTCATTAAACAAACTTCTGTCTTAAACACATCTGATAACTTTGCAGCACGATAACTTTGTAGATGTGCTAATTGGGCTGAGGGAGTTTTGGGGGAAGTTGGCGGCCTACTTTGACCGAGTTCAACTGTGATGTGATGTGATGCAGGAAAAAAGAAAGTCTGTTTCCTATGTGATGTATCTGAACTCGACTGTGTTAGCAACTGTAAATTATTCATTAACAGCTGAAGTTTCCCGTTCACTCATTATATAAGAATCGAAAATGCAGTAGTATTAGATATTAAAAGTCCCATCTGACTTTCAAACAGATGACATAGATAAACAGCGGGAGACAGGCTGTTCAATCTAAATATATTCACATGTACCTTCAGATGTGGAATCAAAGCAGCGGAGTTACAGTAGTTAGGAGTTGCTGTTTTGGAAATATCACATTGTTTAATTAGTTTGTTTAACAGTATACCTCACTAAGGCTTGGAGTCACGGTGTTTGCTTTCCGTTTACATCATTTTCCTCAGCTGTAATTAACACAATGATTCAATGTCTAACATTTCTCAGTAGACCAAAAAAACTATAAGAAAATTAAAGTGTGCAAAGCCGTAAACAGTGCTGAGGTATGCGTGAGATGATGTACATCATAAATCAGCTTTGCAACTCTGTAATGCACTCCTTTAAGTCCAATATAATGAATGTCACTTGAAGGACTTGGTTCAGGTTAAAAAAAAAGAAAAGAAAAGCGCTCAATTATTGTGGTGCTAGAGCAATTCGAAAAGGTTTCCCAGCCTCCCCCTCCTCCTGCCTGGAGCGGACGTGGAGGCTGTTGTTCTCTCGATTTTTTGCCGTCCGCATATGTCACCTGTAACATTAATTTGAATGATAACTGAACGGTCCTCTCTTCACTGTTACCGTCCCCTCCATTGCCCTCGCAGCCTCTGCGGGGTGTGAAAGGTCTTCTCATTTGCGTCCCCATTGTTCCCAACACGTCTGTGGGCGTTCCAAAACCTTTCAGTCTGGACAGATGCTGAATGCCAACACTCTGAGCAGTCAACAAGGGGATTTTCTAAAAAAGCACATGAGAAAAAAACTGGACTTCACCTCTTTGATGGAAAAAAAAATAATAATTTGATGGTGTGAAATAGGATAACTAGATTTTTTTTCTTCTTTAAATTGCAGGTTATTCAAAATGATAAGGAAAGGTAAGTAGGGTGCACGTCGTAATCCTCCTCCTCTGCAGCTCTGGTTAAGTGATTCACTTTCCATTCCCCGCTGCCGCCCGCCTGCTTGCTTGCTTGCTTGACGACTCTGCACTTTGCTGGAGTTTGGCCGAAACACCCATCTTCAAAATCTACAAATGCAAATTGAAATAACAGCCTCGTTGTGAGCGCAATAATTCTGCTGTGACAGATCAACTGGAACATTTCAACCATTCTTCTTCCTGCAGCAGCTCCTCGTGCTACTCATTAGGCCCATAAATAAAAGCTCCTGCTGTAAAGTTTTGGAGAAAACCACATGATGTTCTTATGTAGAATACAGACATCAACTTTTCTCTCCCAGGATCTCCACATCATATCTCTCTTTTTTTTTTTTTTTTTACCCGAGTTTTTGTTTGGGATTTCTTGTGAAGTTGGCACACTTCAAAAGCTGTCGGATTGACAGCGCTGCAGACTGAAAGCTCCTATTCATCTGCCTGCTGGAATTATGCAGACATCTCTCTTGAGCACCACTTCAGAACCTTGCTCACCTTTACTTTAAATATCTGGCCTCTGCATGCACCCTGCAACATGCTGAAAAAAAAATGTGTGAAGGAAAGGAGGAGGAAGAAAAAAACTCCTGAAGAGAGAGAGAGAGAAAAAACGAGCTACTTTAACTCAATATTGCACATCAGTTAAATATCCTACAAGCTGTTAAGTGGAATGACACTAGCAAGCCTTGTTTCCCTTTCCCGCCTTAACTATGCAGGAGAATAAATCTGCAGGATTATATGATGACTGCCTGAAAACAGCCAGCACATAATGCACCTCTAACAAATTTTATGCCTCATTTTGTCCCTGCCGGTCTCCCACTCTTGGGTGAGTCCGTCGTGCTTGCAGGCTCGAGACAGTCAGAGTTGTCCTGAGCATGGGCAGAGAGGCTGCTGAGCCCTGACCTCCCTCACAGCCACCAGGCTTCCTGCTCTGGAGACCACTGCACTGCTCCTGTTATGTCATCCATCACAGCTGTCATAATTCTATGTGCACTAATATTACAAACAAAGCCGGGGTGCCAGGGTAGTTTATCCAAACCACAGTGTGGTGTGATGAGGCAGAGTTTAGAAAAAAAAAGGCAGCATCAACAGATTTAATGAGACGTTTCATTTCAATGTACTCTCATGAAATGATACATATGTATAAAGGGATATGTGGAGGATATGTTTATATGCACTGGTTCTTAAAATGTTTTTATGTTTATGTGTGTTATTGTTTTTAGAACATTTTATCTTCATACAGCCAAATTTGATTGGTTTATTTCTGCAATATTTTTGCTCTATGCATGAAAGGAGATATAGAAATAAATACATTGTTTGAAAGCAACAAATCTTTTCATTATATTCTGAATAACAGTGTCTAATGTAAATACAAGCTTCTGTTATTTCATCAAAAATGGACCTGAAGTCCCACTTATTTTGTAAAAATGTTCATTTACAATTACAATGCACCACAATCTAGGCTCATCTCTTAGCCTATATCTGTATAGCTGGATATTTTTTTGTTTTTTGGGACTCTGTGACCCTTTGAGAGTGCAATGTATTTTTTGGCCACTTTGAGGGCAGCGAAAAAAAGCTAAAAACAAAACGCTTAAATCGCCTTAATGTAGTGAAAGTTAAGTCAGTAAAACTGTTGCATTCAGTCTCCTTTTAGCTATGGTTTGGTCTCCACCACCTCACAAAAAACAAACATACCGCTTTTAATGTTAGCGTCAGTGTGAGCTGCAGCTGTTTTTTCTCCCAGCTTTTCTTTCTTAATTTCAGAAATGTGAAATTAGACCAACTACAGCTTCCTGGAGATAACCGTGGGTGAAAAATTATTTCTCTGACAGCATTCTGTAAAATGCTACTTAGATTCTAAATGAATTTAAAATTATTCAAGAGTGAATTTAATCAGTCTTTTTTATTTACATCGGAGCTGTTACTCTCCTGTTAATGATATCTTCATTTGATCCTGAGTTTCAAAGCAGTTCGTAAAGTCTGTTTCAATATGAGCTCCAATTAATCATTGATGTCATCATCTGACGCTTAATAATGATGATTGAGATATCGCTATGATAGTGCTTTACAGGTACATGCGATGAAGCAGAGCTATAGGAGCTATAAATAGCCACAGTTGTGCATAATAGTCACGTGTGGTAAGAGCTGTCGGAGAACCTTGCTGATGCAACTCAATCGGTTCAATCACACTTTTCCTTCTTTGCTGTTCTTCTTATTGACAGGTCTTATGAGTGGTGGAGGGGCGCAAGTTTCAATGTGCTAACGGATGATGAAGAGGGTTTCTCGTTTTATGGTGAGTGGAAGTGAAGCTTGTGTGGCTTAATAAATTTGACAAAAAAAGATGCATATTTCTGTCCAGTTTCTGAATATTAGACACGGCTTCAGTTGCAAGTTTTATGCATCTGACTCCAGACTATGATGAGAGTGGACTGAGGGTTGAAAAACCAAAACAATGAGCTAAAATAGGCCAAAAAGTTGCATGGAACTACAGGGAAACTGAAGATGAAAGTCTAGCTCAAATTACACAGTCATTTGACCTACTGACCTATTGATCACTACAGAAATAGGTTTTTGCACAACTCTTTGTGTACTACTGCTAACATTGTGTGCCAGTTTTGTGAAATACAGTAGTTCACAGCTATTAATACAAGAAAATGGTACAAAAATAACAAACAAAAATACAAAAATGATTATTGTTAATATCACAAGTTCAATAAATGTTACTAATTATCCCATTAGTTGATTCTAAATCAGGCTGTGTTCAGACCGAATCAGGCATGTGGTGATTCACTGTAGTGCTGTGTGGTGGTGTGGGTGGATGCTGGTAGTGTGGGTGTGTTTATTTCAAATGAACACTACCGCTATGAACGATGAAAATATAATCTTTTTATCTCTTTGATTCACTGGCTTTCTCGCTATCTGCGCTCCCTCTCTCTCATTCACTGCCCAAGTTACTTGACCACAGCTGTTTCTCTCTCTCTCAAAACAAACCAAAGAAATCCTCTTGGTGTGACTATTTCGCCAATGGCACATGAAATAAACTAAGCCAGATTACAACTAGGAGAGCTTTTTTTTTCTTTTTTCAGCGTACCCTGTGGCCCACGCTGCCGCAGTCTAAACACAATACCCCCGTTCAAATGAATAGGAAAACCTGTGTTTTCGCCACAGCGCCTGACTCAGGCTTAAAACGTCCATGACATACGACCTGTTATGATAAAGTGAAACTTTGCATATCATGGATTTTATGAAATAGCAAGCCCAGTAGTGCTTTTTTCTTCAATATGGACACATGTAAAACATTCCAGCTTGAACAAACTTTTACCGTCAAAATGACTAACAGCCTCCTGTTACTCCTCTTTCAGCCTGAGCCAGGATCAGTCCCACTAACTTGGCTTTGTCTGGCTCTGCCTGGTAAACAATGAGCATTTATCACAATGTGCTCCCAATTATTACCATGTGGATCTTGTTAGACATTTTATGTAAAACGCATCCCCACTAACAATTGTCTAATGATGAGCATACCAGTTTGATGACAATTACGTTCAGTCATGTTGAAAAAAGAGAAGTTTGTTACAATGAGATCTAAGATTAAGACCATCCAGCGTAGATGCAATCAATATGTTGTGACGAACCTCGCTTTGTAGTATAAGCTGCGATGGCTGCAGCAATTACAACTGCATGATTACAAGACTAATTGGACATAACAGAGTAATTGTGAGTTAAACCACCACAGCCGCAGTGGTATGAGGAACATCCGCCGAGCACACAGAGGATGAGCATGTTGCTGTTGCTGCTGAGCTGGCTCTTCCCTAAACAGCTTGTAATAATGTTGGAGGTGCAGGCGGCGTCCGCGTCGTCATGTCCCCTCAGCGAACTGATGCGCCCACACCCCTTTGGCAAAACGCGCAGCAGCTGTTCTGGAGACAGATGAACGGTGAGGCGGAGGAACCCATCTGACCGTTTACCTCCGGCATCATCCATCATCGCTGACAGCTCTCGATCATTGCTCATATTAATAAAACCTCCCCATCAATATTGTGTTGCCGGGGTATTCCCCAGTGAGATGTCTCTGTTTTGGTGTCTTTGTAGCGATGAATATTGTGACATAAATCTAATCTCTCAATGGCCAATGAATTAGAGTTTATACACAGGGGATACGCATGATATTAGAGAGAATTTGAAGAGGTTGGTGAAGTCAGTGCAGTGCACGAGTAGTCATAGTGAAGGGCTGCCGAATGTGTTTGTACGTAAACATATATCGTGAAAATATGTCTACAAAAACAAAATTTGGTTTTTCAAAAAACAAAATGTTGGTCAAGGGACAATTCTAACGTTATAGTTCTGTTACAGGGGTCAGAACAGACTCATTCCAAGTCATCCTCTGGGGATTATGAATATTTATAGCAAATTTCATAGCAATCTACCTGTTGTATTTTGAGACATCTTCATAATTGATATTTGGCCTGAGGGAGGTGCTTGAGCAAAGCATGTGGTGTTTCCAAAAATGATAGGATTAATCCTCTGGGGAGCATGATTGTGCTCAAAATATTTTATAGTTTCATGCATCAATTCTTACATTTCGTAAAGTGGATATTTTGGCCGGATGTTGACACTAGAATGGAATACATGTGTTATTTTTAATTCATTGCCTGGGGATGAATATTTACGGTAATTTTCAGGAAAATGTGGCTGTTTTTGGGATGCCTTGCTGTGGATTTATGTGTTGGTTAAAAGGAAATTCTGACCCGATTGTTGAGGTACAGGAAAGGTGAGGATGTCACAAAAATCTTTTTCAAGTCAGTTCGAATCAAATATCACTTACTTTCTTTGTAAGACCAGTTTGCAGTTTCCAGTGGTGGGAAACCTGAAATTTGAATATGTAAATCAAAGGTATTCTTCCACAGAGAATTAAACGTTTCTTAAAGGTCCAGTGTGTAGGAATTTGTGGAAGCTGTTGCTGATTGCAACCCTCCTTGTTTCATCCTCTCCTTCCCAGCAATCTTTATAGAAACTATAATGGTTGCAAAACACCTGAAACATACGAAAAGTCCTCGTCTGGAGCCATACTTTGTTTGTCCATTCTGGGCTACTGTAGAAACATGGAGGTTCGACATGGTGTCTGTAGATATAAAAAGATTCTTACTTTCAGGTATTACACACATAAAGACATAGTTATACATACCATTTCAAATAGAGCCCCCTACACTTGACCTTTATAGGAAGATAAAAACATCCATACCTTGCTCTGCAGCACTAACGACATGTTCCTGTTCATTCATTTTAGAAAATAAAGAACCTGAATCTGTGGAAGAAAGGAGAAAAAAAAGTCCTGAGCTGCTCTTTCTGCAGAAAGTGCAATACAGTCTGTACATCTTAAACATTTTTCAGTCACATGGATAAGGCGTAAGATGCTAAAATTACAGTAATGTGCTCAAATGGAGTGTTCCACGCTGCTGTGTAGCCCTCAGGAAAGTTCTCATACAAAAGTGCTCCGGCTTTTTGAACCGCTCAGGATTCCAACTTGTTGCCGACACATTCGGCGGTGCACTTCAGTTCAGCGGAAATGCAGGACTGAAGCAGATTATATAAGTGTGAGTTTTGAAGGTCTGTGATGCGTCTCCTTGATGCGGATGTGACTAGAATGAGGCATTGTAGGAGCTCTGTGCAGAACTTCTGAGAGAGCAGAGCATTCCTCAGATGTAATCTCCTTTGCCCAGATGAAAGACCCAGTCATAACGGACCATCTCCTGCTTATGAGGCCTCTATGGAGCAGGTCTGCAGTTTAAAAGGAGATTACAATGGATTTAACACTGATCTCACACACGCCTTTGCAACTCCCACCCCCACTACCTTCACTCCCAAAAGTACCACTCCGCGTGTGCTGCAGCCTATTGTCACCAGTTTTGTTATAGCTTTGAAGGTAGCCTTGTGTGAGGCAGTGATGAGATTGAAAAGCTTTGAGCTAAAGTGGAAAACTCGCTCTGCAAGTCATTCAGAGGGAGCCACATTTATGATCCACACAACACAACACGGCACCGCCAAATGAGCGATTCTTCCTCTCGGCCCAGGAGTTTGTGGAAATCTGGGTCACTTCATGATAATGGGGGTGAGGATGCAGTCGTAAGGATGAGGTCACAGTGGGGAATCATTCAAATCCCGCTCTGCCCCGCTGATGAAAAACCCACTGTATCTCCTCCGAAATGCAATATAGGTCAGGTCCTGCAAGGATCTGTATGCAGCACATACAGAGGAGGGTGGAGGGGGGTGGTGGGTGTTGGGAGGGTTTGCTGATGAATAATTAATGCACCCGGATAGTTGGGTGAAATAATCCGATGTTTGTGTACCGAATCAACGGGATGAGCAACACCTAGCTCTGCTTTGCAGCGTAGCCTCAAAGGGCATGTATCAAGGGACGAGGTCTAAGTTGGAAGTGATTAGTCATGTTTATTACTACAGACATCAGGAATCTCCCGTAAGGAGGAACTACAAAGAGCGAGAGAGGGGAGCAAGAATTTCATCATGTCGCTTCACTGTTTGCAGGTGAATTCATTATGACATGTTTTGCTTATTTGGCATCTATTTGGCTGCAACCCTTTCACATATGCGACTAATTTGCAGTAACAAATATGTTTACTCGGAAATGCAAAGCTGGCCTGGATCATGCTTTTTATCAACATAACAAGGAAGCTTTTTTTATTGAACGTCTGCAAAACTGTATTTCTTGCTTTCTACTTCTACTTTTTTCCTTCTACTTCTTTCGTCTTTCTACTAAATTTCATCTGTTTCTCTACAATAAAAATCACATTTTTATGGTTAAAGTTTAATAAAACCTCTTGGTTAAAAGTCCCCAAAACACACTTTCTCAATCTGTTTTTTTTTTCTGAGCAATGGACTCAACATGGTGCCTCATGGTGGGCAGCCATCTGCCACGAACAGTTGACCAGTTTCTGTCTTGAAACTGATCTGAAGTGGGTGGGTGGGTGGGTGGGGACTGTGTTGGGGAAAAAGATGAAATGACTTAGACTTTTTTGCACAAATCAGGATTTAGCAACATTTGAATCAGAAACTGATGATGCTTGGTTGTTTGCCATGTCACTCAAATTTGATTAAACCAAAGCCACACATTGCTGAATAAAGCAGATGAGTGTTAAACTGTTTGAATGATGCTAAAACTTCTCTCAGCTCCAACCATGCTCGTCTTTGCCCATTTTTGGATTAGCCAGGAGGCGGCAGAGGCAGGACTGCCAAGACGGAGACGACCAAGAGCCACCACACTGAAACCTGTGGGTGACATCACCGAGATCATGTCCAGGTTTTAGACAGTCTGTGGGTAACGTCACAGAGACTATGTCCATGATTTAGACAGTCTATGCTTGGACCTCAGTATTTCCTGGCTACACTTTTGACCTCTCTCAGGTTACTCTGGCATTGCTAGCATCTCAAAGCTACATAAAAGAGTGGGGTTTTCTAAAGGATCTTACTGGGCAACTAAACCCTAGATTTGACCATACATACAGCATAGATACAGCAAAGAGAGAGAATATTTTTTGTGGGATGTAACTTGCCTCTTTAATCTTTTATTTTTACTATTAGTTAGTAATTAGTTATTTATTTTATATATTTTATGTCTTAGTACCTGATGAACCAATCAAAAATTAATGACATTTAAGTTCTCTTGCATCTCTACAAAATTTTGGAATGTGTAGTATTTTGTCCCTTGTCTGCTGATTCATACTGTGTTTTGAGGCGAGATTACTAATATAAATCAAACAATAAGACTGTTTCAAACCCCCAGATGGCTCCAGAGTCTAGTTAGTGTCGCACTTATTTTGAAACATTATTTTCTTTCATTGCTTTTCATTTGCGGGTGAAAAAAACGAGAACGAAGTCTGCATTTTCACTGTGGTCTGTCCCTCCTGTTTCCTCCTGTGGAGTCTTTGTTTCCTCTTCTGAGGACACTTCACTCTTCTCTCCTTTTTGATCTTGTGTAATTAGCTTGTTTCATTTGTTAGGACAACTGAACTTGCTGCCTCACTACAAGAATATCTGATGTGTCTGATGTGTCAGAACGTTTTATCGGCTTTGGAATGCGACTCTTTCAAGCTTATAAAGACCTCATTTAGCAATTATGTACAGACGACGAATCAAAGACTATTTTGTCTCACATGAAACTTCCTCAAGGACCCAGCCTCTCTTTTTGTTCTGTGCCTTTTTGAGCATTTTATGTGCTTTTATTTTGCATGTTCCACAAATAGCTGAAATGTCAATCTGGTTGATCTTTCAGAGGTCTTGTCTGCATCAAATAAGACGGGGACTGTTATGTACTGTTGTACAAAGTGAAGACATCAAACTGGAATAAAGATAGAACGAACCATGGCGCCCTGAAGAGCCCTTCTCTACCACAGAACAAAGGAAGCAGAGGAAATATTGGACTTCTTAAAAATGTTGAGGAGAAGAGCAAAAGTCATTACTTTCATTTTTCATGTGGGATAAATAGCTTATAGTCCACCTTTATTCTGACATGATATCTGTCTGGTCAGTGGTGATATTGTGTAATACAGCAATTCATTTCACTGTTACTTTCCTAACCTTTGCCTATAGACGCTCTCAGCATACAAATGACCATGAAGCTGTTTCTGAGGTCTCTGATGCTTCCACTCAAAGGTTCAATACAGCCGCCCTTTGAAATGTGGCCTCTTCCTTCTGATAACCCACGGACTCCAAAAACTGTTTCAGCTGCTTCTTCTTCTTCTTTCTTAATTATTACACTTGTGATCAAAGAGGGACGGAGGAGTGTGGAGCAGGATTTATTGATAAAAAATGACCGTAATTTAACATAGTGACACTTTGATTTTCATGTCAGTCGAGGGTAATGGAAAGCACCTCAGCACTACTGCATTCTCTTGCATGGACAAGCTGAACATGTTGATCAAAACAGTTTCCCATATATACAGTATATGTGCAGTACATGAATGTATTATAAGAAATGATTATCAGACTACAAGATGGCGCCAATTCATATGAATGAAAATGACTAAATGCTTTCAATGCTTTCTCTCCATTCCGCAGGTTACTGCACATGCTCATTAGACTGGATTTAGACAGGATCCGGCACTCCAGCGAAAACTGAGGTTTTCCCATTCATTTCAGAGCCCAGACAGGAAAGACGCCCATGGACAGGTATCTCCCAGTATTGCCCTCCGTTGGTTTATTTTGTGTACACCCAGGCTAGCTGGCATCTGGTTTGCTGTCTGCGATGCAAAACAGCAATCGCAAGAAGATTCTTCAGGTTGGGATCCATCTGTTTTGGTTTGCGGCTAGGAAATGAAGGAAAAGCTCCGGGTTCTTATTGGCGTCTTCTTCTTCTCTGATCTTGGTTAATGTGGGTGGGAAAACTGCTTTTAGGTGCACTACTGCCACCTTCTGGTTTGGAGCAGTAATGTCACCAAAATGACGTCACGCAACAAGCCAAATAGCGACAGTCCCACACCACCGTGCAACTCCACCACCGGTCACCGGAACGCCTGATCCTGTCTGAAAGCAAGCTTAGAATCTCCTCCCATGGCACCAGCTCACCTCCAACCTGCCCTTTTTTAAGTTCCCTATTCTGTTAATCATCTTGTTGCTCTTCTTAACTTATGACACCCATGCTGGGCTCCACTGCTCTTAATGCTGTTTCAAAGCACTTTTATTTTTTTTATTTTATTTTATTCTTTGCCTTGAACACAGTCAAAGTCTTTACTTTCAGACCTGATCATGATGCTATCACCTATTACCAATGAATCTGTTTACCTGTGGAGGGTTCCAAACAGGTCTTTTGATGATCCTGTTCCAACTTTTTTTTGGACGTGTTGCAGCATCGATTTCACAATGAGTGTCTGTTTACAAAAAAACAATAAAGTTTATTGGTTTGAACATAAATATCTTTCCACTGTATTCAGCTGAACTCAGGTCAAAAAGGATTTGCAAATCATTGCATTCTGTTTATATTTACATCTTTTTAGCATTGGCTTGTAGTTTGGACAGAGAAAGATTTATTCTTTTTGTTTCAGTTCAGTCTTCACAAAATGTGAAAGATTGTTCAGAATCAGCCATCACTGATGATTTAAACCATCGTATCATCAAACCTTCAGACCAGGTAGAGACCAGGAAAAGACTACGATAGTGCGACAGCATAGTCAGCGGGTTTCAGTTTTTATCTCTTTATTTACTTTATGTTTACCGTGGACTTCGCAGTATGGCTACCATCAGCACACTGAATTATTTATGTATCTACTGGCCTAAATTTGGAGTTTTCTTCCTATATGCACGAGTCGAGGCGGCGTCAGAATACTAATGCAACGTGAGTTCAGCAAGGACACGAAGTTCTGGCTTCACTTTTTATTTTATCACCATAACGAGGCAACAAAATTCACTGTCATCAGAGCCGGCTTGAGAAGCTAAGGGTCACCATAAACAACAAAGGCTAGGACTTTATGAGACCCAGGAGATAAATAGGAGCTGCAGAAAAAGCATTCTTGTTAGAGAACATATGTTTCGCTTGCATCCCCTGTGTAAAGGTCACAGTGAGACAGAGTAATGGCTCTAGCATATTCATTGCTGCGTGTCTTCATCTAGGCAACCATCCATTTGCTGCAGATGAGCAGGGGGGACCCCCACATCATTTATGATGGTGAAATTATGTACTCAGTTGCTGCGAGGGGAAAAGCAGAGTTATGAGTTACAGTATTATGACTTTCCAGGGTCTAATGAAGACATCATTTTGCTGCTGAACTGCATAACTGTTGCTGTTTGTGCCATATTTAAAGATATTAGTGAACATTTGGACACCGTTCGAGAGTCTAGGCAACTACAACACAAGTTTTATCGTCACATTGTCACCATTAATGCTGCTTTTATTCATTTCCTTCTTGAATCTATAAATCGTGGAACCTAAATGGATGTTAATTAGTTTTTCAACGGCATTCAGCTGTAAGAACGCTGACAGCTTTCTTGAACTGCTTACAGGGATTTAATTTCACAGTTTCACAATGGCACAAGTAAGCTAGCTAATTAGAGCCGAGATCCAACAGGAAGGAGGAGGTAGCATATCATGATGACAAACTGTGCTGCTTTGTAATTTGTGGTTTTGGATTGTGAACAAATGTGATTCAGAGGGATGGGTGGAGGATCCTTTTGAAACTCTCGCCAAAAAACTTCTTACATGGAGCCCCTTACAAAATATTAATGTCATGTTGTGTTTCAGTGTTGCTACTTGTTGAAAGCTGTAATCAGTTACTCATTACATGGTCCTCACAGAAGAAAGCTCCCCTCGGTTTTTATGGAGCATTAAAGTGACTTTCGGCTTATTTAGAAGCCTGGCTGACATCTTTACTGTTTTGATTCACTCTCAGCGCTCTCATAGCGCCGTTTTTGGTTGAAGCTTTAAAAACACACTGATCACTACCTGCTTAGCAGCAAATGGTGGTCGGACACAGTAACTGTTCAGTTCGCTCAGTTTCTGGTTATGCTAGTTTAGTCTGGTGTATGAGTTTAAACTGGTTTGATCTTGTGCAAACCAAAAGTATAACTCTTAAAATAACCATGCCACTCGTGCTTCTCACATCTGTTTGCTGTGCTGACGATGTAGTTAGCCAGCTAGTCCAGTCAGTAACATAGCAGGGGTATGAAGTCTTGTTGTGAATGTTTATCCTGTTAAAATTACTGCTACTACTTGGCTTAATATTAAAACGAGTTTGAAACTTTTACATTGGCCCAAGGCTGATTGGCTTGGTTCAACTACTTACCCACCAGCAAAAGTATTTATTACGGTATTGGTTACTTTCCTTTTATTGCTCAGCTCAGCTTCATCAAAGCTTTAACTCATTATGACCTAAGAAGGGTTTTCTGAAAATCCTGCTAACGTTCACTGTAACCTGAAACATGAAGAACCTCAAACTAAGAGGCTAGGAGCATTGAAATAAAACAAAAAGTATTTCAGCGAATCACAATACATTTCATCTGTTACACATCATGCAATGATCACGTCACATCTGGCTCTAAAGGGAGAAGCATGCAAATATTGCACTTAGTCTCCATTTAAACAACTCCAGATCCTCAAAGCTCACACACCACATTGTCTGTTTAACAAGTAGTAGAAACAGAAGATTTTAACGTGGTTATAGTAGTTTTGGAGATATTTACCACAGACTGTATAACACATGGACATAGTCTCTGTGATATCACCCACAGATTTCTGGGCTCCACGCTAATCCAAAAATCAGCAAGCGTGGAGAGTTGGTGGGGCTGAGGTGGGCTGAATAAAGCCTGGGTGCTCAAACTAGTCACTGATGGCCTGGGTGCTCAAACTAGTCACCTGTGATGGCACCCAATTGTCAATCACTGTGTCCTCACTGGAATTCTGCATAACTTTAAGCCTTCATATAATCTGAACAGGTGAGTTGTATAAAAATTCACCCTCAGTACAGTTATGTCATGAACGGGGAAATTAGCTATAGAGACCAAAACAGTTTTTTTTTATTTTACCAGGCTGTAAACATGTTTATTTCTGCTGTGAAGTTGGACATTTTAACATGGGGACTTATGGAGACTGACTTGTTTTGTAGCCGGCCTCAAGTGGATGTTTGAGGAACTGCAGTTTTTCTACATGGGCATCATTTCACAGTGACGGAGGTTGCAGGTTCGTATTTAGAGACCATCAACAGCTCACATTGCGTGGTGACAGCACGTAGCTCTCCTGTCCTGTGTTCATACACCCTCCAACAAATTCTTGATTGTGTCCTGCCAGTGGCTAATGTTAGCAAATCAGCAAAAACATGTAAATATGTCCTGTTTTGGTGGAGGCTAGCTGCCTTGTTACTGAATCAGTAACACATTAATATAATAGGTTACTCCCCAACACTGTTCTGTCTGATATTAATTCTAAAATCATGCAGCTTTTGATTGGCTCATCTATTATAGATTTGGTGTTTACTCTCCAAACAGACAGCAAATCTTTTCCATTTTTTTCTGGCCTGCCACCACAGATTAGAGATCCCCTCCTCAGCATTTCATTAATGTTCCGTGCTGTAATTCAGCACGACGAAAGTGACAGGCTGCTAAGCGTCAGGAAATTGCAGGGTTTGACAAAACAGTGACTCATCTGAGAGTGAGAATCCCAAATGTCTTTCTTGGCAGCGGCACAGCAGCACTGCGTCAATGCTAAAGGTCAAAGGTTCAGTCTGTTCTGCGCGGTTCAGATCTTGAAAGCGTGTCACATAGGATTGAGCAGCGCTGAGGGACGACGCTGAGAACACACGTCTTATGAGCCGGAAAATGCAGCGAAAGAGATGAACAGCCTCACGTGTTCTCAGGCTCTGAGGTGAGCGAGGAAATATTATCAACATCAACATCAAATGTTCCTCCATATCTGCTCTGATGTGAGAGGAAAGCACTGTTCTCTGTTCTTTGTTGTTACAGTAAATTTACCATGTAGCTTTATATGTATCACTTACTGTACTGCATTGTGATCATATGTACTGGACTGGAAGCTTCCACGACTACTGCTGCTTGTGATGTCACAAATCCTGCTGCTATGCGTCCATGTGTTGAGGTGAGATTGGAAAAGAAACTTTCCTCCTTCAGGAGATGGATGTGAGAACAGCCTTCTAGAGTAAACTGCACATACATCAGAGTGAAGCTCAAACAGTCACAATAAGCAAAACAGATTTTTGACTGGAGGGGGATTTAATTTTATGTAATTGCTTTTGACTGTGGCAGCAGATTGCTACCACCATCACAAAAATGACCTGCTCAACTTGTCATCATAACAAAGAAAACGTTCTCGCTGTCCTGTTGTAACAACGACATATGTATTAAAGCAACAAACAGTTTCAGAGTGCAATGTGGTAAATATAGACAGCTGTATATGTGTATTTATTATGAATACATTACTTATGATCTAAAACTAGCGAGTCGACGGCTTTGCTCACAGCCGAACATCAACAAGGTCAACAACAGCAGACATAGCAGCCAGCTAATATTACTGACTAGTCCAACAGCAGTCAGCCCAGCTCGGCGTCTGTCTTTCAGCCTTTTATTTCACCAAGCTCTCACCAACCACCTAAAGTCAGTCCCACATTTACACTTACCATTTACCACAGAGGCTGCTGAGCCAGGTTACATTGCCCGCTTGCCCTGGCCCTGTTCTAGCATGACACCGACTCCACTCCCCATCTCCATTCCCCCGTGCACCCGGCCTGAATACCTCCTCTTTCTAGTTGTCCAAAACACCTCTGGTACAAACACTAACACTGCCCCGGTGCTCTGAGCTCACAGTCCGGGCAGCCTGACTAACAAACTGAGCTAACATAAGTTAACAGCAGCTACAGTTCACAGCAGTTCACTTTAGTGTCCATCAGGAAACTCTGTAAATCACAGAGAGTTAATGCGGAGCAGCCGGAGGACATCAGAGAGAAGCAAACAGAAAAAACATTTTCTCCATACAAATTCAGAGAGAGGTACCATTCAGCTGATTATAAGTCAGTGTAGCATCAAAATGTTCAGAAATCTTATTTTATTATTATTATCGTATTATTATTTTGTGGTAGAAAAGTTACACAATGGGGCTTAAATTATATAATCCCACCCAGCACAATGTGGTTAAAAAGAAGAAGAAACGGCTTATCCAGTTGTCCAAGATATATTTTGTTTTGGTGTGAAAGGTGAAAACGTGTTTTTTAATGTCGTGGAACTGCATTTTGAAAGAATAAATACTGAAGCAGTGATCAACTAGCATTAAAGAACCATGCACAGCTTATATATGTATGCGTCTGTAGGAGAAACAAGGGGCTACATGGATCTAGGGTGTCATGAGATGACGCAAACATACAATCTTTAATTAAACATACCATATGTATGCATACAGAAATGAAGCTCTAGCCTATAGATGTAACATAACTGACCTACATTCACGTTTATACCCACCTACCCATATTCGTTTGTTGCTATGGATACCATGCAGCATTAACTTACTAGTCATGTGGACTCCAGGTGGTGACTCTGCATTGCATGTCTCGAATGCTAGTTGCATAAAGAAGGTAAGTAGGCAGATACTGTGCAATTACATGTTTTGTATTTAGCATTAGCTAAAGCTAAATGTTACACACTGCACCTTTAAGTTCTCATGGTACAACCTGATGTATTAAATTACTGGTGTCAAACAGACTAGTAGCTTTTATATATGATATATCCAAACCTTTGCATGGAGGTTTACTGTTTGACGTTGGAATCAGTATGTTTGACAACAAGAGATGAAACTTAAGGTCCTCTTACTAACTTTTTCAGACTGCATCTCTGCCCTTCATTAATGACCTGTTTTGTTGTTCATTTGAGAAGTCTGTCGCTGAGTCATGGCAGCCTACATTCAGAGGCTGCTGAGAGGTTCTGAAATCTGAGCTATGTGGGAGTTGGCTGCAGTACAGCGCTGCATTGATGAGCCTGTTGTAAGCAAATCAAAACCAGACGACAAAGAATAAACAAACATGGAGAGAGTAAAAAAAGGAAAACATGAGTTTGACAGCTGCTCGCTTTGAAAATGTTGCTGTTTAGCAGCCAACTATTGTTACAGTGATCACATTTTTATTATCAGAGGTCGTTCTAGAACGATGAGTTGAGTCAGCAGGACAGCAACAGGAAAGTTTTTACGGTAAAAAAAGGTCAACTGTTTTCAGGATTTACCGTAATGAATACAATAGAACTTTTTCCTATATTACGGTAAAAGGATATTAGTACTGTTGATTTCACGTTTTAAGATTGGCTTATTACATATTTTACCATATAAAAACATTTTGTAAAATAAGTTTTTTACCATAAAAAAAGACAAACAGACACTGTTTTGTCATATAGTCAGCATGAAAACACTGTATGAATTCTGTATAAAATAAAGGTTTTGCGATTAAATATGACAGTTTTTTACTGTAAAATTAACACTGTCATTTAGAATACTACTTTATTCGGTATATATTTAGCTAAATGGCATTAAAATAAAGTATTTACCATGAAATGTGATGGTGTTTTACATGCTTTTAATGGTAAAACTAAGTCATTTAAGTACATTATATATCACCTGTAGAGCAAACACAACAGCAGTCTCATGTCAGTCCCTGCTGCCTGGTTAAGGTGCAGTGGGAGTGTGTGTGAAAGATGTGTGTGTGTCGGAGGGTGATCATAGCCAGCAGGGAGGCAGCTGGGACCCTCCCGAGACGTGAGCCCATGACCCTGAAATCATGCGCTCCGAGGCTCCCAAACAACAGGCCTGAAATCAGACACCTCTCCCTCCTCCCTCAAGCTTGAGCACCGTCACCGCTCTCTGCTCTGGCCGGTCTCAGGCAATGAGGTCTGTTAGGGGACAACCGGGGGAAGAAATCAACGTCATTTACATTCCAGGTACCCCAATCCTCTCCCTCCCCCTCCCCACCACCACCACCACCATCCTCCCCTTCACAGCACCAAGCTGGTACTTCCCGCCTGACATTGATCTGTACTTCAAAACCACAACAGAGCCTCACGTTCCATCCCTCAGCTGACACAAACGATTTGTCGAGATGGGCCCTGACATCGCTGACAACTGGCAAAGCCCCGCACTAACCCCGCCCCCCCCCGCCCACCTCCCCACACTCAACTTTCCCACCCCAATATCTAAACTGACAGGCAGTGTTTTTGTTTTGCAATGCAAAGCAGGGTTTTGCTCTGTGCTTTTCTGGTATTTGAGCACATGACCAAACACATGTACCACACACACAGTCAGCCAGGAATGTCTTTTTCCATCAGCATCCATCCTCAGACAGAAAAAGAAAAAAAAAGGCACCGTGATGCACTTGTGATTGAGGTGAGGGTCAGCGCAATTCACTAACTTGATACAGCAATTCATTTAATATTTATAGAACCTTTCCCCCTGCCATGAAATGGCTTCTGTTGTGTGCTTTTTTATTTAGAAAGAAATTGATATCCGTTCTGTGTATGATGATGGATGTATTTAATTCTGTAGCTGAATTCTATTAATATGTCTGCACCAACACACTGTATGGAGAATTCACCAGCATGTAAAGGTATGGAAATATAAATGACAGCGCTCTACATCCACTGCTATATTTGTGCCCTTGATTTAGTTTTGTATCTTTCAATGTGGCATTAAAAGATTGTAATTCCATGTCACACACACACACACACACACACACACCAGATATCGTAGCTACCCTGCAGATAGCTAACATCACACTTCAAAGACACTTCACATGACATCGGAGATGAAGATTCTAGGGTGTCACATGTTGTGGGTGTGAGTGAAGAGTCGAGTCCGTCTCTCTCTGTGTCACATTCCTCGAACTCATCGCCGAGAACAACCGACGCCGCGCTCACATTATTGAGGAGAAATGTCAAAGCATTGTCAACACGTCAGAAGCTTCCATTAGTGTTTTAGGATTGTTGAGTGGACCGCGGAGGGTGAAGTTACACCATCGGCCGCCGAGTGTTGGAGGTTCCTCATCGCTGGTTGCTCTTTCCAAATGAGTAGGCATGAATGTGGAGTTACGGTATGTGAGTATAGGTGGAGTCTACACCCACGTAGTAAGGTCACATCTCGGCTTCACCTCGTGCAATAAGTTGCACAAATGTGGTTCTTGTGAGAGAAACTGCATTTCTAACATTTTTGACTCAAATGGAGTTTAACCGTGTCAGATGATGAGCTACTTGAGTGCACCTTAAGAGCAAACATTACTAAGTCTTTTTAAGTTCGTAATGAGTTAGCCTCCATCCACACTCTGAGAAAGTTGTAAGTCTTTCTCTGTCAAATCAAAAGTTGAATTAATGACCAATAAAACTCATTTTGCTCGATTCCCATAAACACTGTTACACCCTCACTTGGTCTGGTATGACCTGTAGTTTACCGGCTAATGTCGGCAACTTAAGGTAGACATTGCTGTGTGACTGACAACGCTCAGTCAGTTCACTGACTTGCACTATTGTTACATCATGTTTTAGCAAGTCACAGATAAACACCTTAATGTTTACATTTGGGTTATTTACATGGATCTGATCATTCATGCTATTGGTTATGAAAACATTGTACTGACCAAATAATTGCTGAGATCTTGGAATACTGCAACATTGCTAAAAATAGGTTGAACAGCAGGAACCCTGGTGTCCTGGGGGTTAAGGCGCTGACCAAGAACCAGAATGTACCGACTTTGTCCAGGGACCTTTGTTGCACTTCAGTCCTCATCTATGTCTCTGCTTATTTTGAGTCATCGCTCTGCTCTTTCCCATAATAAATATAAGACAGGTCAGAGATAAGTCATTTGGAAAAAGAAATGAAGGTAAACATAAACAGACACAAAACAGAATCTATGATCATGAAAGTTTCCACTGACCAAAATCTTACCTTCCACTCCTGTTGGTTGAAGCACAAACATAAGCCAGCCTTTTGAAATACCTGTTTTTCTCATCCATCCAGACCACAACACAAGACCAGCATTTTGAAATGTGGAGAGCACTTTTAAAAGGCTAAATTTTTCAGGGGTGAAAAAAG
The DNA here is from genome assembly GCA_036365135.1 of Miichthys miiuy. NCBI lineage: Eukaryota > Metazoa > Chordata > Actinopteri > Sciaenidae > Miichthys > Miichthys miiuy. The sequence continues at coordinate 2,527,143 of CM071620.1, read as the reverse complement.
CCAGTTTACTGTTGATGGACATGAGTTTAGAAGCCATGAGGAAAGGTTTTAGCAAGTTGGTGTCATATAGCTGTGAGGAAAGACTGCAGTCTGTCTTTGCCACATTCCTCTGCCTAAATCATCACAAATAATCCATCTCATATCTCAGAACCCTGAGAATTGAAATGAATTTCGGTCAGTTCTCCTCCAAGAACCCCACTGAAGACCTTTTTTTTTGTTGTTTTTTGGCCGTGCCTGTCTTTTCCTGAAGCTAAAAAAGTGACCCTAAGGATCATGGGACCCTGTCTGCTGCTTAACCTCCAAATTTGAACCTTTCCAGGGGGGAGGGGGTGATTTACTGAGTGCCAGATCGGAGCAGCACCCAGTGACGTGATTTACAGAGTGTGAGGAGATCTCAAATCAGACTTAGAGCTGTTTAAGTTCACTACAGGCTTTGCTTCATTTCCTATCAGCAAGCCGCAGACGTCTCCAAGCAGTCACTGCTCACCCCCACCGATGACAAATTCTTTTACGCCTCCCCTGTGTTATTCATGTGTGCGATCCTAATTTGCCCATAGCCCTCTTTATATATGTAAACCACTCCTAAATGGAACAGCTCAAGTGGCTCATAGATTTGTTTCTGCACCCAACAATATCCCCTGAAACACAGCGAGAGCAGGGGAACAATATTTCATCCATGCATAATTCATGTTGTGCTTGACTTTTAACGAGGTGCTAAAAATCCTGACATGTGGCCCACTCAACACTCGATCCCGCAACATAAATTCTTAATACTTTTTCATGAACTGCGTCAGTCCGAGGTGTTTATCTATAATAAAAATCTCCAATTGTAACGTAGCGACATCACGTTGTTATCATATAGCGTGAATAAAAGTCGAGTCCCTGGACTTTTTTTTTTCTTCTCCTTTACATCAAGATCCACATCGGCCCATTTCAGCCACTCGCCTCTTAGCGATTAGCTTGCGCAGTGTGAGAAACACCAACTCTTTTATTCAAGAGTATTTATCTGAATGCGTGGCCTCACTGCATCTTAATGCTCCTTCTTTCTTCGTCTGAGGCTCATCGCATGCATACGCTGTCATTACAGCGCTGATCTGGCTGCAGAATGTGTTGTTTACCAGGCTGCTTTATGCTGCTTTCATTTAACCAGGAGGAGTGCGTACATGTGTGGGTGTGCTATCTCAATATACTGCCATAAAGAAGCTGTTCGCCGCTCACATTCCTCGCCTCGCTATCTCCCAGCGTGACAGCTGCTGAGTAACTAGACGATATTGTCTGAGTTCATGATAAAGAGGAGGGAGGAGAAAAAAAAAAAGTTTCTGGACCATGGAAATGATTCCATGTGCTACACGCTCACATCTTTGTCCGCCTGTCTGTCGCTGCGACTCAAATATGAGTGGGCATGCGTTTCACGAGGCGAGGTGAATGTTGTGACAAGTGTGTCATGGCTTTTTGGAAATGACATGACCTATGAGCAACGTGGCCCTTGTTTTTTGCTGGTTCACACACATGGAGCAGTTTTTCTGTTGGCAGAAGAGTGTGTGTCCCCTGCTGAGCTGCCTGTGAAGGACCACTTTCATTTGTTAAGATAATGTGTTCTTTCTATTAAGACTTTTGTTGGCTGAGACAGGATTCACATGAGCCAACACGTGTAAAATAAAATGAAATGCCCTAATACCAATTTGGTTAACTATGGAGGAACATCTCTGACCTAGATTTCTGTAACATGAAAATAAAAAAAAAAAACACGTGTGGTAAAACAGTCAAATGTTCAAATACAGAGTAGTGATGCTTGGTTTGGCTCCTGGCATCACGGAGGCCGAGTCAGTTCTGTTAGCTACGCCGCTGACCGAGCTGAACATTTAGTTGTTCGTTCTTGAGCAATCTTTCCATCAAAAAGTCCTCAAATCACCTCTATACTGGTCTCAGAGGCTGTGCTCGAACAGGAATCACTCCGCTCCGGCGGTGTCATAAGAGAGAACGTGTTTGATTGGATGCGCAGGATGAGTCATCAACAAGTTTATCAGTGACATGATGTATATCAGGATGGACTTTATGGATTTGCACTGAAGCACACAGGTTGGCACAATGCAATGACGTGCGTTTTCTTGTCGAGTGAGAAACAACTCGAGCAACTCCGTTCTCTGATGAAGACTGTGAGAAACACAAAGCAGAGACTGTTACACCTCAGACATTTGAGGACATTCCAGATCAGACCACTAGGATCCTAAATGAGGAGACATCATATGATTATCCATTCCGTATTGCTATTGTCATTATTATGCTATTAATATTACTTACTTAGTTTCATGAAGAATAAATACATTTCACTCTAATTGTTCTTCTTTATATGTGACAAACATGCCATTTTGTCCACAGTTCTAGCATCAACACCACATTGTGTTGTACTGAACCATGTTTATTGATCGTCATTGATCTATCCTGAGTTGTTTGTGTTGCATTATGTTTGGTTATATTTCACAGACAAGTAATGATATATTAAATATATCTTATTTCTTTCTTTTAGAAAGGTGGTGTGGGTTAAGGTTAAATATTATATTTAGATATACATGATTTGAGTAATAATACATGTATATATTTACAGCCATGTTTATACTTCAATATAATATTGAAGTAAACATTAAAGTAGCATTAGCCAACCAAGGCTGCAGCAGCAGACTGAATTGAGCGTATTGAAGAAGAGTATTTTATTGCTGAGGAACTGAACTCTTTACAAAGATTATTTTATCTTTTCAGAAGAAACATACACTCACTTTAATTACAGAAACACATCCTGTTTGAATCACAAAGAAGAACAACTTTTTGTTCTGAGTAGACGTCTTTAAGTCGACTCAGTGCTTCACAACCACTGGCACTGCTTTGATGCCAGCAATGCTTTTATGTAATCAGAGCTGTAATAAGGACATAGTGGACGGCTAATCTGGAAGGAAACTCTCCAGCTCTGAGACTCTTCTCACTGTACGCGGTTCCACCACTTTAAATGCCGTGAAGTGCTCATCTCCATGGCTGTCAGTGGCTTGATCAGTGGCATATAATGAACATCCTGTTATCATGACTACGCTAGTTCCACATGCAGATGACCCGGCCTAATTAGTGGATTGATCGCAGCTAAGAATGAGATGTATTGACCAGCCGGCGCTGACCTTGTGACAGAGCTCCACCATCTGTTAACGCGGGTCACTGAGAAGCGTTCCCTGCAGAATTCTATTGATCTAGCTGTATAAATACTGCCATAGTTTACTGCCTAACACGCTGCAGATGTTTTCCAGGAAATCCCCCTAACATGTCGCCCCGTTAGAATGAGAAAATTTGAATTTGCGCTGCTCCAAAGTCCACAGGCTGAAGTCATGCTTAGGTAAAGGCTCGTAGTTAAACCTCCCCGCCAGCCGCTCCAACACTTTACTGTCTCTTTGACTGACTTTTATTGTCCGTGTTACAGTGGCCTTTCATGGTTGTGTGCAAACATACAGACACTCCATCGTCCTCTGTCAAAACCTGAACCTTGAAACAAAAATGTCCAGAAATATGATGCACCTGCCTGCTTGTATTTGCCTGTGAAGTCCTGCTCCAGCTCCCACAGAGCTCAACCATCATCCCGTCCAGTGACAGCAGTGTCAGTTGTTTCTGTTGGCCTGCTCGCTGTCTGCTCTGTTTTCCTTTCAGCATCTGGGGCCAACTTACACGGAGCCTTCACACGGGGGGCTTGTTTCACCCATCGTTGGCCAGCTGGGGAGTTTCTTTAGCAGGTACTGTGTGAAATGTTGGCCTGTTTCAAGTTTACGGGGGGAAAAAGATGGAGGAACGCGATGACAAGCTCTTCAACAGAAAGAGCTGCATCACCAAACTGCTCCTTCAGTAACAGTCTGTCACATGTTAACATTGATAAAGCTCAACAGTGATTCAGCATACACCCCGAACACGAAAGCTTTTCTCTTTATCTGAGCTCCAAACACCATCAGTTTTCATGACACGGCAGTTCTGATGCACAGCTCTGACCATGAAATCACTGACCGCCACGCTACACCATGTGCACCGCTCAGCCATTTACATGCAGGCTACTGTTGTGGGTTTGAAGTGTATTTATAATCATATTTAGCATACGATGCTCATGTGACCGGGACAGCTGTACACCCCTAACAATGAGACAACGCCACTCTGGGCCTTTCACCCAGAGAATACCACACCGAATACAGGTTCTTATGTTTTAAGAAAATGGAGCAGAGAGGTGAATTCCTAGTTTTTGAACATTGTTCAGTTTTTATTTACAAATACATTTTACATTTAATACTCAGCTTAAAAATAATTACAAAATATACACTCTATATGATTTAAATAAAAACTAAAAAAATTACCAGTACAAGGTGACAGGATCAGGGGCGCACACACGCACACACACACACACACACACACAGCAAAAAAAAACAAACATAGAAAGCATATCTGGGAGCTGCACATTATACAGCCACACATGGTGAGCGCTGCACAGACAAGGGGGAAGGGAGCACTGTGACTAGTCCCCTTTGGCGCTCCATCCTGCACCTGTACAGATGCAAGGGAGGTGCTGAGTACTGTACATGTGCCAGCAATATCTTCAACGGAAAAACAAAAAAACATACCTTGACTAGACATGTGTGGAGTCAGGAGAGCATGAGGCAAAACCTACTGCTGGCTGCAGCTACATTTAAGAAGGGAACCAGGAATCTAACCTCACCTGTTGGGAATCACTGATTAGGGAGGCGTGGCCAAACAGGCAGAGGACAGAGGGAGAGCTCTACCCAACACACTTACATGGAACATGTGACAGAGACCAGGTTTCTGGTCTTTGAACCTCTGTCATATAAATTGTGGATCCTCTCATGGTTGTTCCCTGTAACTGCCTCCGCATGATATTTTTCTTCAAGACAACTTTGAGAAAAATAAGAAAACTTTGCTTTAATAATAATTAAAAAAATGAAATGAGCTAACTCATACTCATTCCTCAAACTCAATGACAGCAGGATCAATTTAAATGTTCATAATGTTCCCAAAAACAAAATCATTAAATGTGCTTTGAAGTATTTCTGAAACTATACTTACAGATTAAATGCTGAAATATAATATCACAGCATGTCTTGCAAATTAAACAGTGAGTGAAATACAACATACCACATTACTGTAATGAGATCGCCTCATGTGATTTTATCTTTCTTCTTTCTGTACTCTGTCTCTCAGCTGCAACATGTTTTTGTGTTACAGTGCCGTCCTAAAAAACATTCAGATAAAGATGACAAAAAACATCGATAGATGTAAAAAATGTCCTATTCTTTTAATTTTAAAGTAAATTACCCTGCATTTTTGCAAATTTATGTAAAATTACGATAATTGCCTGTTATTAAATGTTTTGCTAATTATATACTGACAATTTAAGATTTTTTTTCTGCCATTTTAAGGTAAATCTCATTAGTTATATGTGGTTTTACATTCAATAGAAAAAGTGGGAGAGACAGACAGACAGACACAGAGAGGGACAGAGAGAGACAGAGAGATTATATTATTATTATTATTATTATTAGTAGTAGTAGTAGTAGTAGTAGTATTATTAGTATTATTAATATTAATATTAGTGTTATTAATATTAATAATGTTATTATTATTTATCCTTATTCATTTATTTGAAGAGAATCTGCAACAAAGGTATTTCCCAATTTTGGGATCACTAAAATACTTGATTTATGGTTTTGATTCTGAAATCATCCTGCTGAAACAATTGCTATTGGCTGTCTCACCGTGTTTCTTTGAGTATGATTGGTCAATGTGGCTGTCATCCAGGAAACTGGCCAATGACTGCTGAGCGCGCCTTCATTTGAAAGTACGTCAGTTTGAATGCTGCAGGACTTCACCGCTACTCTGTCGGTCCCCTCGTAATTAATTACGTCGATCATTTCCTGGATTATTTTATCTTCATCTTATTTGAGTGAATCTGAGTTGTGCCTGCCATCAGTGTGTGAATGGGTGAATGATAAACATGTATTGTAGAGTGCTTTGAGTGGTTGATAATACTAGAAAAGCACTTTAAATGCAAGAACAATCCATTTACCGTATTCTTCACTGTGTCCCTGTACTTCACACAGCAAAGAACCTACAGCTGTGCATCACCTGTGTGATCATGAGAAGGCTGAAGAACCAGGAGTGACAAGATATCACCAGCTGCTGGGGTGCAAACTCAGACAGGTAGGCAAGCAGAGGCAAAACATACAGAGAATGGTTCTATGAAACCAAGTTCACATCAGTCATAAGAATATTATGTAAGAATGAATGTATGTGTGAGGCTGCTGAGTAATATTTTGCATGCCTATGTCTCCAATGGTAAGCTGGCTAATATTGTTTGTTTGTCTGTGTGTTTTCCCCTCATGATCCAGACAATATGGAAATGAAAAGTCTCCTGCCACAAGATCTTCGGAGCCAGTGAGTATTCATGTTATCGTTGACGCACACACTGTCTGATCTGTGGGTGTGGGTTTGCTTGACCGCAGTGCAGAGCTAAGAACCTGAGGATTTCCTGTGAAACTCCAGTGTTTTGTGGACCAAAAAACTTCACCTGACCTTTCATCGACATGAGGGTGAGTAGATAATGACTGAATTTTCATTTTAAAGTCAACTATAAATGAAATCCTACTTTCATCCTACTACAGTAAGGACCTTTCAGTAATAGTTTCTGTGTGTGTGTCCCCTCCAGGATCACCAAAGATCCAGACGATTACTGGCAATTTGGAGGAGGATTCTGATTTTCCTGATTTTTCTGCTGTGTTGCACCTCTGTTACAGATTCATTGACCTTTTGTGGTATGTTTTGATTTTACTTAATAATAAATACACTGTATAGTTAGGATTCTTAATTAAAGCACTGTAATGCTTGTCCACAAATGTTATCAGAACTACCTTATACAGAGCCCCCAAGGGTTAGGAGAATACTGTGGAAACAATATAAAACTCGAGTGAAAAATAAAAGCTAATAAAAACACAATCCCCTCAGCTCAACAGCACAATGTGTTTGTACAGTACAGTTTGACAACAGTTTTTGCTTTCTCTATCCATTTCAAAGGTGAAATCTTGACCTCATTTTGATAGAAATGCTAACAGAAACATGTTGCACACATGGACAAATATAATTTTTAGTTTTTCAGTTCCTCCTGGGCTCTAAAGAACTGTTTGTGAATAACTGGTTGATATTGTAAATTTACATCTGAATACATTCAATAAAAGGGTTGTAAAATAATGTTATTTTTCTGTAAATATTTTAATGACATTTTCTGTAAATTTAATGTTTTTGCACATTATGAATTACAGTTTTTTTACTTTTTTTTTTTTTACGTTTTTTTTTCTTACAGTGCATACTAGATCAAACAAAGCTAAATATAATAATGAAGTCATTTTTCAAACAGTCATTAAATCCATATTATCCATACTTTACTGAGGCACAAATCCACATATCACACGGTCTCTCATCACTGTTTCCTTGACAGGCCTCTGCTGTGGTGTTTGTAGTGGTGAAGGACAGTTTTCTGTGGAACTCCAACCTTGACAGATCAGAGAGAGTGTCGTTGGTTGAAGTGAATAAGGGGGTGGACAGGAAGTAACATCCATCCAATATGTAATGCACTCAGACTGCAGTTGTTGTACAGGACTGAACATCGAGCTAATTTTGACACAGTAACTCTGACAGATGAGGGCTTTCAACCAGCGTATCTCCTGAGTGCAGCCAGCAGCACATGATACACCATTTCTTCCAGATTGTGGGGGACCGTAAGGATTCTAGCATTACTATAAAAATCACAAGTACGATTATAGAAAATAAAAAGACTTTTTCAGTTACCATTATTAACTAAGCCAAGTGTGAACCATGTCCATCCTTTTCCAGGTTGTCAATACATTTGTCCCACCAGACACACGAGGTACACTTTAGTGTCTGTATGAGGTGCACCTTCATTGTACGCCTTTCTTGTACGTGGTTTATATATATATATATATATATATATATATATATATATATATATATATATATATATATATATATATATATACATATATATATTATACATTGTGAGACAACAAAACAACCAGAAAAAAGGCAACCTGGAAATCCTAGAAAGCTCCCACCATGTTACCATGAATCTGAAAAGGAACCCACAAAATGTTTCACTTTAACTATGAAAACTTCAGTTTGACAAAATGTCTTATAGTCAAACTATCCTGATAAATCTTTCATGTTGTTGACAATCATTCATTTGTACTCCTTAGGTTAGCATGAAAGTATAATTTTACACGTATAGCTGCAGTTGAGTTTTTAAATTTGCTGCTAACTAGCAAACATATCTGTTTTCACTAAATTGCTCTGCATAAAAGAGGCTATATTAAACGTCACATTAGCCTACGTGGTTGTAATTTAAGCCTGGTATTTGCTGGCATCCGTGAAAGTGAAAATGTGATCCTATTTTAACACCAGACGTGCTAATGGCTAACATTAGCCTAATCCAACCCGGCATCATGTTTTTTTAGCAGACCACATGACAATAGTTTTTAATAACCAGTCTAGACATCTAGTGTACACAGTTAGAACATGGCACTGATTTGTTATAAAATGCCAAATTCACAACATTTGCTATTTGGGATCATTACATGGCAACATGGGATACACCAAAAATCTGCATGTCAATTCATGTGCATTGTGTGCCAAAGGTTCCCAAAAGTCCAGTTTCTGATAATAATAATGTTTCCAGAGGCAGCAGCTGTGGCTTGGTTTTAATTAATATGTCACACTGAGAAGTTAGCATGATGGCTAAAGGCTTTTTGAGTGAAATCACACTGCGATTAAAGATGGAGTAGAAATCAATAAGGAGTGTTTCTGAATGTTACAGTACAATAAAAAATACTGATCATATTGAACCAAATGAACAAAAAAAAATACTTGCAGGGAAAAAAATATTTTCAAATGTGTTCAGATCCCCAAACTCTGTTTTACTTTATAGTAAGGTATATAGTGGCTTTACTGTTGACAGCTTTAAGATTTATGAAGTCATTTCTCCTGGTAATCATAAGAGGTCACAAAGATCACATAACTTGGACTAACTTTCAATAGACAAAAACACTTTTAACCACTAGCTCCCTCATGCTGCCCCACCTCCTCCTAAGAATCGTCCCAAAGAAAAGTAGCATGCAAAGCTCATGAGTCTAATTGGAGCTGTGCTGGCGGTGTGGCTCTGCGATGGCAATATTAGTCTGTCTGTTAATTAATGAATTAATTCTACAGACTTTGGCGATCCCCTGACTTTTTCTCAAGCGCCATGACAGTTGACATTTTAGTTTTCAAGTAAAATGTCTCAACAGCTATTGGATGGATTGTCATGAAATCTGGTTCAGTCTCCCTCTGGAGAAATAACTTCCTCCAGTGCCATCATCAGTGTACTACACTGACTAAATGCTTCTATCCTAATCAGCAAACGTTAGCGCGCTAGAATGCTAAACCAAGAGAATAACAAGTATAGATCCCTGCAAACGTCAGCATGTTATTGTCATTGTTAGTATAGCACACTGCACAATGATTTATTGTGAAGGCACAGCCTCAGAAATCTGGGCTGTTAATCGCAAAGTTATCAGAAAAACGAAGCTCGTCACTACCAGTGCACCCTGATTACGACTCATTAAATTCTCTTTGTCCTCATTTGCGCTATGGCTAGTAATTATAACTATATGTAGATGTGTTGTTCTGTAGCTCTGTGAAGAAGCTGCACTGTGCTACTGTATAAAGTAGAGATCTATCTGGAGCTGTGTTGTTGGATTTATTTTATTTTTTTATTTCAAAAGGTAGAGCTCCCATCAGTGGTTGGTACTGCATTTTGTTTGCTGAAAGGCAAAGTAAATGACAGGTTAGAGAAAGAGGACGAGCTCGCAGTGAAGAAAATGCAAATCAAACTGAATGCAAAGTTTGAAAGGAATAACAGGATGTCTGTAAGTTTCAGCATAGAAAATAAGCACTGAATGGGGCGTCCTGACAGTTTGTCGAGGTATGTGACATGTCGCCTCCTCGTGACCTTTGTTGCATGTCATCCCTTCCCCTCTGTGCCGCCTCTGCTGTCACTCCCCGCTGGCGTCGTCCAGCAGAGCAGAAATGTCACCAAAAAATAATCTGATAAAACAACTAAGAATTAACCATGACAAGTCAGTGAAGTGCTTCAGAAAGCCAGCGCACCGTGCTCCACATTGAGCCATTTGTATGCGTGCCCTGATGCCGGTCAATATATCTGTGACAACAACTGGAAGTTGATGTCATGTGAAGCATAGCTCTGTATATTGTTCAAATTAGCAGGCCGATATCTGATTTCCAGTCAGTAGGCAGTCATGTGCGGTTGTGGCATATTAATTGGGTTGAGTGCGTACGTGTCAACAAAATGACTTTGAGCGAGCGCACAGAGAGTCATTAGACTGAGAGCTGCCTGCTAAGTGTGTGTGGACGACGTGTCAGAGAGACCCTGTCGTCCGAACAGCAGGATCTGAGCAGCATCGAGTGGAACTGACACACTGTTCTAATGATCAGATCCGCTGATTAGGTGATGATTGCTACATTCAAAGAGCCTGTTGATGATGGAGGACCTTTCAGTTGTGAATTTGTTAGCTTTAAAAAGCTGCGCTAATCAATACTGTGGATCAAATCAAATGCATGATTTAAAAGGTGTTGCTTGTAGTGACGAACACACAGAGAATTATCACCCAGCTCTGAAGCCCCCCTCACATGCTTAGCTCATTTTTCTGGAGTATCTGTTTTTACCAATCATCCCTGCTTAGCACCAAACACCACTCAAAGCTAGTTACCAGCTCAGGACTAAAAGAGAGCTGAAAAAGAGTGAATGTTGAGTAACTTACATCATGTTCATCAGGTGGACGTAGAAAATGCTAATGTTGCTCTGTCTGCTGGACATGTAAGTAGGAAACTGTTTCCTAACAAGTAACCATATAGGGTGATGATATATTCAGGCTTGTGGCCAGAGAATCAAAGGATATAGCTTTGCAAAGTTTAGAAACAACACAAGCAACAAGAAGGCAGGTTGATATCGATGAAGATCAATGCAATTTGCCAAAATTGTGTCAAAAAACATGTGTTCTTCCCTGAGTTATATCAGGAGATATCAAACAGGCATCTCTGATGTCCATCAGGACAAATGCCTCTAAAAGGTGCTCTGATGCTGCAGCCAAATTTCTCCATGGGGACAATAAAGTGCATCTTATCTGATCTCATATAATCTGATCTATGATAAGCAGACACAAAGATGGTCCCAGAGAAATCCTGCTAAAAATAAATTCCTTTTAACTTCATATCATTGCTTATGTGTTGGCTAATGTAAACAGTAAGTATAATGTGACTAATGTTGCCTTGAAATCAGTCACTGTGGTAAGAACAAAAACAATAGACAATCGTTTTCATACCATATTCATACATACCAGAACATGTAGAAAGCACTGACATAAAGAATGGACAGCGTTTGGGTGACGTCACCCACAGGTTTCTGAAGAGCTGTTTTGAAGCTCAGTGAGGTGGCTCTGGCTGCCATGTTGGTAGCCCTACCTCTCCGGCCTCCTGGCTAATCTAAAAGTCTGCAAAAACGTGGATTATACGAGTACCCAAGGCGGGCCGAATGAAGCCTGGGTGCTCTAATAAGGCATCTGTGATGGCATCTACCTTACAATTAAACCAGACACACTATTAATTCTGCATAACTTTAAGCCTTAATATCATTTGAACAGGTGAGTTGTATATAAATTCACCCTCAGTACAGTTGTCATGAACGGGGAAATTAGCTATAGAGACAAAAACTGTTTTTTGTACCAGGCTGTAAACATGTTTATTTCTGCTGTGAAGTTGGACATTTGAACATGGGGACTTATGGAGACTGACTCACTTCTGGAGCCAGCCTCAAGTGGACGAGAAGAGGAACTGCAGTTGCCTCTTGGTCTTAAAAATAACATCATATATGACATACTGTATAGTCACTGAGTAGTTGCAGGACTCCATCAGACTCACATGGATTTCATGGGTACATGAACAGGAAATGAAAACAATTGTTTATCCAATCTGCTGTTTCATAATTTTCTTGTAACTGTTCGCAGCATTAATATTATTATGAAGGAGGGACAAATGCTCAGAAATCATTTTTCACTTTCAGAGGCGACGTCTGTGAAATATTTCATTTCATTTGAAAAACTGGTGGGTCGTGCCACCGCTGTGCCTTGACTTTGTTTTAATTTCCATCAGTGAAGATTAATAAATTGTATTTGCTCCACGTTGTCCTGCTCAAATAGATGACAAATGCATATTATGTGGCAAAATGACACTTATGGGCCAACAATGAATCTCACAAGATGAAAAATTGTTGAACGGAATCGTCGCCCAGCCGTTTGTTTGTCGAAGCTTTTCCAAAAAAATAAATAAATAAAAAATGCGGCCATGCAACCACTCAATCTCCCTGGCTGCTCCCCTTTTTCTCGACACGAGCTGTCACATTTTGATGGCAGCCCCTCGTATTTGGAACAAATTATGTGTAGTCCAATAGAAAATATGCCTTCCTCTTCTTGACACGCCTAATGAAAATGGATGGCTGGGTAGCGTGAATGGGACCGGACACCTGACAGTCTATTGTCTCTCTCCATCAGTGCACAAGAGTCAGCTCAATCCGGTCACACATCTCTCCCGATGGAAATGAAGATGTCCCGTCTAATGGGAAGCATAATGGCTGTGGACAGATGGAAGACATCTCGCTTTAGCCTGTATTCCCCTGCTCTGTAATGAAGGCATGGCTTGTTGACAGATAAGGTTTGGAGGGGTGGGGTGGGTGGTGGTGGTGGTAGACCACAGCGTGTCACTGTTTCGTATCCAGACCTCAAAGAATGTACAGGAGATAGGACAAACCATGGCAGAATATTGGAATGTGTATTGGTGTGCATAATGTACTACCATGCATGTGTGTGTTGTGTGTGTCCGGGAGAAATAATGGTGGGCTCTCCTGCCTCAGAGCATCAGGTCAATACACGCTCACCAGGATGTGAGGGCCCTGGAAGGCAGGTCATGTCACTGGCTGTAAAAATAGCACCTGGCAATCCAATAGCTCTGATTTATGAAGCATGTCAATACTCAGACTGCAACAATGTATCGGCTGGGAGATGATTGGTGGTCTCTCAGTTGGACAATAAGCACAGACTTGCTGCAAGATTGACACTTTCCCCAGCACCATAAACCCATCATCGGAGCTCATCTGAGCTGTAAAAGGACTCAATTACTAATGGCAAGAACTCTAAACTTCTCTTTTCTTTTGTTATTCTGGGATTCTCTTTGACGCCGATATCAGAACAATTTCTGAGCCCGACAATCTTAAATTCTTGACAAAGATGATAGCTGTCTTTTAGCTTAATCGTGTGACTGTAATTAGACAGTTTATTTCTTGTTGTTTTCAACATTACAATAGTTATCCATACCTTATGGCCCTTTGCACTGTCATTAGTGCCTCTGTCATTCAGAGCCGAGAACTCTTGTCACTTTGTATCTGAAAGTCACACTTTAGGAAGTGAAATAGCACCATCCGGATTATTATTATTTTTTATTTAGCAATTAGTTCTTTTGGCTAATATGTTGGCACATCCATTGGTAGCTGTAGCTCAGGTCATCCCTGGCTCCCTCAGTCCAAAGTCATAGTGTCCTCGAGCAAGATACTGAACGCCAAATTTCTCCCGATGGCTGTGATGTCGATGTGTGAATGTGTGTTAATGAATATGACAATGGTTGTAAAAGCAACTTGAGAGATTAATAGATCAGAAAGGCACCATGTAAAGTCCATTTAACATTCTTTCAGCGTCATGCTTGTGTCCACCTCATGTATACTTCAGCATTCACTCTCTTTTTAGTACTGTTTTGGTCTTGAGAAAAATATCTGCTCTTTAGCTAAGTTAGTCAAATGCAACTTTAATGTCATGTCACCAAGTAAAAAGGTTTGAGCAGGACATGACATTAGTTCTAAACTATAAAAAACCCCCAATATGAGTCATAATACGAGGGGCAGAGCAGGTTATTGGGACCACCTAAAAGTTTGTGATGTCTTTATTTCCTATTATTTTATGTTCACACCCAGTGAAGGATGAGGTCACCATGAAATACACACAGAAAGAAAATGTCCTGAAAGTGACAGATTCCCAGGTTTTTTTGTCTGTTTCATGTCTTCAGGCATATTTCAGTGTTGTTTTCTTGCGTGTGGGCTTTTGAATTCAATATTAAAAGCTGTCGTCAGAGCTCGTAAAATTAGTTCGTCTTGGTAGATGTGCATTAGTTGGGGTCATTAAACTGTAATCCTTTCAATACTCAGACTGCTTTTTGCTCTTCGCTCCATACTGTCTTTTTTTCTTTATTATTTATTATTTCTGGGTTTCCTTTTTTTATGTTATGAATAAAGGTGTATTGAATCAGTGCAGAGCTCTTCAATCAGTTCCATGTCTGTCCAAGTTGAGGAGTCTTGAGGTGCTCCGGAAAAGAACCTTTAAAGGAAAGGCACCAGCAGAGAAAGAGTACCTAAAAAAGTCTTTATTAATGCTTTAAAACACAAACCGGTTTAGACCTCAATGGCTCTTTATCAGAGTGTAGATAATAAAACTGATTGATTACTCCTGGTAGACTGCAACGTCAGGTTGAAACTACTGTTGAAAGTCTCTATTTTAAGCCATTAATATGCCCGACTCATTAAAGGCTTTTAAAATAGCCTTTCTACTCGCTGAGAGTGTTTCTGTGTTCATCAGAAATGAATCAGCGTCCACACAAAACTCACACCTTCCTTTAGCTTTGTGTGCTTTGACGCCTGCCATGTTTCTTTGTTGATTTACATCCTCATTAGTGACTGTATTCTACCTGTAACTAGTCTTCCTGAGGTCCCCATTCATATTTTTACAATATGTCTCTAACAGAAAATACATCAACACACATTAGCACATTGATACAACATGACTCAATACATATTATAGCCACGAGACAAGACAACAACCAATACCA
Source organism: Miichthys miiuy (assembly GCA_036365135.1). Lineage (NCBI taxonomy): Eukaryota > Metazoa > Chordata > Actinopteri > Sciaenidae > Miichthys > Miichthys miiuy. The sequence goes on along the minus strand of CM071620.1, from coordinate 2,512,065 downwards.
AGCCTGTGTAATACATGTGATAGTTAATTCAAATCACTAATGCTCGCCTACAAAGTCGTCTCTGTTCTGCACCCACATACTTGAACGTCCTACCAGTTCCTACCAGATCAGGGGCGTCCCTCTCTACCTTCAAAGACCTCCTGAAGACCTCCAGCTCTTCAGAGAGGACCTCCTCTCCAACACTACCAACAACTGGACATGAGAAATCTATCCCCCTCTACAACTGTCACAGTACTTATTGCTGCACTAACATGTCCTTGTACGCTGCATCTGACTGTTTCCTGTTTTGTAAGTCGCTTTGGATAAAAGTGTCAGCTAAATGAATAAATGTACTGAACTTTTTGTTCTTCCGGTGAATTCCACCATTGCTCGAAACTGTTCTCTGTATTTAACCGGTTCTGCAAGAGGCGACAGAAAACGACCCTCTGATGACTGCTGGGTAGAATAATTATGTCTGTCTGAAAAAAAAAGATTCTTTCTCTGAAGTCTCTCTGGGGTTTTAGTTTTTATCGTATTTCTAATAAAGCAGATTAAAGAATAATGCAATCTTCTTCTTTTTTTTACACCTTTTTACACCTAACCAAGCTAAATGATAATTCATTGTACTCACTCTTGTTCAATATGTGCACTGAAGCACCATGGGAGCTGCTTTGTTCTGAGCTGTTCAAATGATCTATGATTATGCTATGAAAATGTGTGTGTGCGTGGACAAAATCCACTCATGAAGTCACCTCGGAAGATGACGAAAACATAAGAAACTGCACAGTGCGTTCAAACATGTGTTCACGTAAGTGATTTGTCTCATGCCACAAACAAAGAGTGCACACAAAGGTGGAGCCCCACCTTGAGTTACAGTCAGTGCGGCAGAGCTGACTTTTTTTTTTTTTTTGCCGAGCATCAGCTCCTTTACTTGGGAGATGTTTCACATTGTCTGGACACTGGGATACACCCTACCCCACAGGGACCGACTGAAGTCCAGGCTGGGAAAGTGCTGAGCGTCGCAATTGTCATCTATGAAAAATGGAGACACAGAGGAGAGGGGGACGGAAATAGCAGGGGGGCTCGCACACAGTAAAAAGAGTGGCACATGTTGGCTTTCAGGGGTGTTCCTGTGTCTCTGGTCGGCCGAGCCACCATCAATCATCAGCGTGTCCTTTTTATAAGGTTTCTCTTCATGCTCTGACCCCCCCCACCGAGGCTGAGGCATCAGATACAGGCAGGAGATGCAGGGGAGCGATGGTTGGAGGTGCAATACTCCAGGGGTGATGAAGCTGTTTTTACAGCGCACTTTCTGATGATATATAGTTATGGTTAAGAGTGCGTTCACTGTAAGTGTGACAGCAGGTCAAAAGACTGTGTAGCACAGTAACATAGTAGCATGCTAACCTCAGTTTGTGGCTCTCCGTCAGCTCTCCCGCTGATGTTTGTGAAACACAGAAGGTCGTAACAACACTAACAGCTGTTCTGAAGGTTTTCTCAGAAACATCATCTAACCATCTGGAAAACATTGTTCTGTCTGCTGCACAACAAAAAAGTTCTAACGTTCGACTCGCCTCCTAATCCAATCAAATATATCAGCCTTCGCCTGGAGGAGGAATGTCCTCATGTAAGACAAAGTCCAGATTAAGATTTAGATGATGACATCCAACAGCTGCCATTATTTCTGCACTCACTCCATCAGTCTACTAACACATAACATTGATATTACATCCACATACAGGTCATCATAATATAAAGTTAATGTTATCTTTTGCATGCTGAATTTTAGATTTTTTTCAGTCATGTGTGTAACGAACATGTTTCTTTCTTCATTAAACATTTGCAAAGCCGAGTGTTTAATATTTAAAACGGTGCATTATTTACATCCATGTGTACTGACTAGGAGTCTTCTTCTTCTTCACTGTTTTTGCTACATTTAGCACCACCAACTGTCAAACTGTGGCAGGACGTACGTCCAATCCTCCGTGCTGTACAATCAAAAGGGGGACTGGCTGGTTAATACATTGCTCAATAGCACACAACTGGTTAAAAACTACCTTTAATAATTGAAATAACTCATATATTATAAATAACTCTGCTATATTATAGAAATAAATAAACAGGAACAATTAGTTTTGTCTGCACATTTATTTGTCATTGACATGGTTTAGCTTGTATATACTGACAGAGACACATTGAATTTGATGGTGTTATAAATGTTGTCAACAATAATATTTGTTCACTTTGTGAATTCTTTTGGTCACGATAATTGTGATAACTGATAACTGATCTGAAAACATGGTTGATGACCTTTTTCCATAATAGAAAGTAAAGGCTGAATAAAAAGTAACCTCTTAAAGTAAAGTACTTTCCTTAAGAAAATAAAATGTGTTTCACAAAATGTTTACACCGCGTACAACCTCAGTACCAACACTGTGAGAGATGTGTAGGCTAATGCAGGAGGCAGTTTCATTCAAATGAACAAACCTTGAATTGGAGCTCACTCCTGATCCGCAGGTTAGCTCATAACTGATCATGGCTGTGCAGCTTATTTCAAATGACCTTCTCGGGATCTCATAGTTCAACATTTTGTAGTATTTTCACAATATGTTTTAAAATCTTTTAAATTTTAACTTTATTAAAACAATCCTCTTTGTACGACTAGAGGGAGAACCAGTCCTCTTAACTACATCAACATTAAGTGGGCGTTCAGACAGGGACAGGCAAACCGGACGCCGGTGGCGTTTTTCAGTTCATTTCAGTGCGGGTCGTGCATTTCCGCGCCGGCAGCCACAAAAAATGTCGCCGGCGTCCGGGAGAGAAGTTGAACCAGATTTAACTTTTGGGAAAACGAGCACCACGTCACGTCCCGCAAGCCAATCAGACACTCAGATCGGTCAAACCTCCACAGACAGCCTGAAATGTCTCTGAAGCAGAGACTGTCCAGGTGGATTCACAGACTAAACTCTGATAATCTACCTGTGTGTGTGTTCTCACTTTGTTTATTTCACGTACCCAGCAGAGAGAGCGCTTTGGTCGAGAGACAGAGTTACAACAACAGAGAGCGAGCACCGGCCTCGATAAAGCCGTTAATCAGAGAAATAAAAAGTTATTTCCTGATTGTTTCACAGTGTTTACATTCAGCAGGTATAGACACGCCCACGGCAACCTACCTCAGCCCCCCCCCACCACCGGTTGCCAGTTTGCCTGTCCCTGTCTGAACGCCCACTAACTTGAATCTTGAACCTCAAATCTTCAAAAGTTCAACTTGCTCTGAAACAACAGTCAAATATTGTTGGCAACTCCCTTTCCATATTAATGTGACTACTGCCTTCTATACAATATGGCACATTCAGAGGTATCTACACAATGCTGGCTTCATATTTTAGATTAACCTGCCAAGTTTGGGTGAAAATGTGGTTTGGGTGAAAAAAATTTATAAAGCTGAAACAAAAGTGGAGTTCTTGGTTAAAACATCCCACATGTTACTAATTCATCAAGTTTCTCACTAGCTTAATAATAAATAGCAAAAGAACTTTTTGGCCACTCCAACTGCCATCTCCTGAAAAAGCTCCCCGTCCTCCAGTGTTATCTGTGAGAGGACGAGTAACGAGGAGGAGGAAAACATCTCGATTCCTCCAACGCAGAAGCCTCGCCCCATGGTGAGCTGCAGAATGGAGTGGTGGCATCATTCCATGCATTATTCAGGAGTGTAAATTAACCCTGAGTAGGGATACTCCATCAATCAAGGGGGGTGGGGCATAACAGGGTGCTGGCTGAGGGCACACAGGAGTGAAGGGGGGGAGTGTGGATGGAGGGTGGAATGCTGGTAGTGGTTGGCTGGTGTAGCTGGTGGTCTGTCAGATGGAGTGTAATGGAGAGGGAGTCCGAAGTCACTACTCGAATTAGCCACCCACTATTTCAACAGGTGGCCCAGACAGTCATGCGTGGCATGTGGACAGGCTCAGGCAGAGGCGCTGCAGCCTGAACAGACCAAATACTGTCTGAGCCCAAGTACAAAACAACAAGTGGACCAGGATTTGAGGTTTAGCGGTGTTTACACTTCTGAAAAATAGTTTAAAGTCACAACGTGTGACATAAATAATATTTGTTTGCCACATTTGTTTGATAGCTCATGCAACAGATTTAACTCGAATCATTCAAACTAATCCCTGCACATGAAAACCTTATTTATAATTTTGAATATTTTCCTGAAAAACATTATTTGCTTCATTGGATCCAGGGACGGTAACAGCCTTTTTGGGGCCCTGAGCAAAATCTGAAGAACCTTACCCCACCCCCACCTCAGCTCAAGACACCAGACAACTGTGCTATGTTCTGATGAGTCCTCAGTACTGCTGACATTTGAAGTGTCTTAGCTTTCCATGAGGGATGGGCCACAAGATGGCGCTACGCTTGCATAAAATGTTATATATATTTATTTGAGCTAGTTTTCGAGTTTGGAAAGCGCAGTTCTCACCAAAATGTCTATTAAGTTTAGTATGTTCTGTTCACATCAACGTTTTTATACACCAGTCTGTATCTGTAAAAAGCTAGTTAGTGGCTCAAAGATGTTCAAAGATGAGTGTCCTGTGAGGAATGGCAATAGCTACACGGCATACACAGTTTTCTGTTGTGTGTCATGGCATGTGTAAGAAGTGACTGATTGCTCGAAAACAACAATGGTGAATGCTAAAGATGCTCTTCCCTCAACCTCAAGTGCTGCGTTTTACCAGTTTCCACCGCCTTGTCACAGTCACAGGTTAACTTTTTTTATTGCTCTTCTGTGAAGTCGAGGAATTCACAAGAGAGAGACTTTTAAAAACGTGTGGTGAAAAGCGTTAAAGCGTGGCAACGGAGGCTCAAAGGAGTCGGCATAAGCAGCAGTAGCTGTGCCATGTCTTAAAATCTAGCATTGTTAGCAGCCATAATGATCATTACACATCACAAAGGATTCTATATTGAATATACTGGTGGATAATTACTGCATTCTTGCTATTCTTTTTTACATTCGGGGGGGCAAACAGGTCCATGACCTTGAGCTACACTCTGAACGCTGAGGTTATCATACGCACAACAAAGATGTTGCATTCTTCCCTTTTTTAAAAACACTGAGTAATTTTTCATGTCCTGCATTTCCCCGCTCGCTGGAATGATTTTAATTTAATCCAAACAACCACAGCACCATCGAAGATGCCAAGGTCATACTCTAAGTATTTTCTAAGAACGTTTTTTTCAAGGCTTAATGTGTCTGAAAGTAATCAAAAAACATAACCACACTCCACAACAGCAACAGGTTCCAGGTTGATTCATTCATTTTTGCGTATTGTGTAGTGAAGTGAAGTATTTGCTGAATGAAAAATCCTGACGTGCTGCTGGCGCCGTATGAAAACTCATCATCAAAGTCATTCATTGTCTGGGCACCAGGAATATCTCTAACACATTTCAGAACAATCCATCCAGCGTTTGTTGTGATTTTTTCACACTGAATCTATCAGCTGACTGACACAGTGTAAAAGTGTTCTTCTTCTTCGTGGACTTGAGACCTGAGATTTGGTTGAAAGAAAATGTTTTTGCCCTTTTTTTTCTCATTAATGTATTCATTCCTTCAGTCCCCTGTGAGATACGGGAAAATATTTTATTGATTGCACAATTTCCTCGTGTGGACATCTCTTCAGGCATTTTTGCACCTTTTCTGTGACGACTGCAGATTCAGGTTGAGTGTTTTTTTTTTTTTCTTTTATAAAAGAACGGGGTTGTAAGCCAGGAAAAACAAGCTAAAACATCTAATTTTATGGATTATAATGCTGAGCAGAGTGGTCATGATGATGTTTGGAGGTATATTACTGTCTAGAATCTGGACAGCGTCTTCAACCAGAGCTTCCCTTAATTTGAAAAAATAAGCTTACTTTTTCACTCTTCTGTAGAGGAGGAAATTAAGTTCTCTCAGAGGGACACTAAACTGCACTCCTGTGTATGCGCCACATTACAGATTCAAAGCATTATTCAATAGAGAGAAAGGCTATTAACTCTGCTGCTTTCTGGGATGCGGTCCAAGTCAGATCAGAATTCTGGTATGGTTAAATCCCCATAAGGGTTCCTGAGACGAGGCAGGCACTTTCTTCCCGTCGACGAGTCGAGGACACGGGCATAATGACGTTAGGCATGGTGGTCCTGTTTGGACGGCTGTTTGTTTAACAGCACATTCATTGGCTGTTTGTTGATAAAACTGGCGGGAAAGCTCTCGAAGGTGCGGCTGATTCCAAGCTTTCTTGGTGATGTCTATTGTTTGGTTCTCCTCGCCGGCGCTCAACGCGTCAGGGCGGCTAAATTGACTTTGAAAAATGGGACGAGGTTGATGTCAAAGGACAGTCTGCGACACCTCCTGCTGCCGGAGTCTGCTTTAGATGGAAATAAACAGGGAAAATATTGCTGTTTGCGTCTATTCACACACCTGCTCTTACCAAATTCTGTCATGTAATAAAGCCAGACAAATAACGGACGTCTTCATTATTACATTTCAGTAAGAGCAGAGTGTACAAAGGTCTGTTTCTGTTTTTGTACCCTGACAAAAAACAGAGAGAGAGACAATGATGGCAATTATGATCGGTGCTATCTGCACTCGCACTACTGACATCAGCTGTTTGATTAAGCATCTCCTCCTCCCGTGGCCTACATCTGCCCTCATCTCTCTGTTTGATGTATTCTCCTTCGTTGTTGTTTTTCAAGGGAAGAAAATAAAAGAACACAAAGACAAATTTCCTTTGGGGGCCTCGAATCATCTTTCATGGATTCTGTGGGTGGCTATCATCCTCTGTGACTGGGAATCTTCGACAACTGCTATTGTCCCACATCAATACCAATTCCTACTTGTTGAGATAAAATTGGTATTCATGGTGTGACAGTCGATTGTTTCCTTTGCTTTTTTTTTTGGATTGATCTCAATGCACCACAATCCATGTAACCCATCTTTCTAACCTTCAGGTTTGTGACACAATAGGCTGTAACACCTCCAACATTCATTAGTAAGACGGTAAAAACACAGTGTTTTATTCCACAGCAGTGTGTTAGGCATACAAATGTCATGAATCCATTTTAAGATCCAGTGTGTAACATTTAAGAGAAACTATTGGCAGAAATGGAGTATACTATCTACAGAGGGAGTGAGTCCTCTTCTACGAAGTCCACCATGTTGAACCACCATGTTTATACAATAGCCCAGAACAGACAAACTCAACACTGGCTCTTGAGCCCTTTACTGTTTCATGAGTTTCATCACCACCATAATTTCTACAACATGCCTGTAACATGAGGGTGTAAAGCGTATTCAGTTGGTTGCAATCTGCAGCCTCACCCCTAGATGCTGCTAAATTCTTCACACTTGACCATTAATGTATTCCCCGATTTTACACCTTCAATTCAGTTTCCTCTTTGTTGTTAGTACTACTCAGCTGGTGAGATCAGTTGTATAATGTCTTCTGTGGGTCTGGAGGAGCGTTCTAAAGCCTGAAAAAATAAACCTGATGATGTGAATAGGAGGATCCAGCGTTGAAGCCAGGATGACTGGTCTGTGGGCACAGGAAACCAAGGTCTGAAACAAACAAACCATTTGTGCCATAAAATAACTGCTACAGCTTTTGTCTTATTTTGACAAACTAAAAAACTTGATGAATAAACATGTTTTGTTGCTGATTGTCCACAAATGTATTATATATACACTGCTCAAAAAAATTAAAGGAACACTTTGAAAACACACAGATCTCAATGGGAAAAAAAATCATGCTGGATATCTTTCCTGATATGGACTGGGTAATGTGTTAAGAATGAAAGGATGCCACATCATTAATGGAAATGAAAACTATCAACCTACAGAGGGCTGAATTCAAAGACATCCCCAAAATCAAAGCAAAAAAATGATGTGGCAGGCTAGTACATTTTGCCAAAAATTTCTTTGTAGCAACTCATAATGGTACTCAGTAGTTTGTATGGCCTCCACGTGTATGTATGCATGCCTGACAATGTCGGGGCATGCTCCTAATGAGATGACGGATGGTGTCCTGGGGGATCTCCTCCCAGATCTGGACCAGGGCATCACTCAGCTCCTGGACAGTCTGAGGTGCAACCAGGCAGCATCGGATGGGCCGAAACATAATGACCAAGAGGTGTTCTATTGGATTTAGGTCAGTCGAGCATAGGGGTCAGTCAATGGTATCAATTCCTTCATCCTCCAGGAACTGCCTGCATACTCTCGCCACATGAGGCCGGGCATTGTTGTGCACCAGGAGGAACCCAGGACCCACTGCACCAGCATGGGGTCTGACAATGGGTCCAAGGATTTCATTCTGATACCTAATAGCAGTCAGGGTGCTGTTGTCTAACCTGTAGAGGTCTGTGCGTCCTTCCAGGGAAATGCCTCCCCAGACCATCACTGACACCAAACCGGTCATGCTGAATGATGTTGCAAGCAGTATAACGTTCTCCACAGAGTCTCCAGACCCGTTCACGTCTATCACATGTGCTCAGGTTGAACCTGCTCTCATCTGTGAAATCACAGGGCGCCTGTGGCGGACCTGCCAATTCTGGTGTTCTGTGGCAAATGCCAGTTGAGCTCCACGGTGCCGGACAGTGAGCACAGGGTCCAGTACAGGACGTCGGGCCCTCAGGCCACCCTCATGAAGTCTGTTTGGTCAGAGACATTCACACCAGTGGCCTCCTGGAGGTCATTTTGTAGTGCTCTGGCAGTGCTCATCCTGTTCATCCTTGTACAAAAGAGCAGATACCGGTCCTGCTGGTGGGTTAAGGACCTTCTACGGCCCTGTCCAGGTCTCCTAGATTAACTGCCATCTCCTGGAATCTCCTCCATGTTCTTGAGACTGTGCTGGGAGACACAGCAAACCCTCTGGCAAAGACACGTATTGATGTGCCACCACTTGATGCTATACTGTGATTAAAAGTGTTCCTTTAATTTTTTTGAGCAGTGTGTATATAACCACAGATTGTTATAAGGGGGTATGCCGGCAATTTTCTTTCTTTAACAGTTTTTCAGTAGTTGTAGTCAGGCTACCAAATCAAACTGTGCTTCCCTACAAACATTTTGAACTTCCTTTAAAAATATTCTCTCTGATGACAAAACCTTGTAAACATTTCTAAACAACATAATTTGGGGTTCTTTCACATTTTTAGTCAGTTTCCCAGTTCCCATAAGTTCCCATAAAGTTACCATAATTCAACTCGATAGGCCATTTAATCCTCCCTCCTGTCCATTTTCTAACATTTGACAAAGTTCCACCACAGCCTCAGGATACATTGTACAACTGTTTTCAATGGTTGAGCTGTACTCCCAATGATGTATAAAATTAGTGGACTGTCCCTTTAAGCATCACTTTATAAATAGTGGTTTTGGAGTGAATTTTACTGTTAAAAGCAAATGGAAGACAGACTTTAAACTGATGCCCCTGTAGTATTGCAGATGGTTTCCAAAGTGAGACAACAGTCAAACAGCTGAGACGCAGAGAAACACTGGACCTTCACTCACAGTGGAGCATGAGCAGGAGCTGCCCTGTCCTCTGTCAAAGCCAACTGCCACTTATTACGTTTTCATTGCACAGACTTTCACATATCAGTCTGCAGGCAGGTCCAGGAGCAAGGTGTTAGTTGTGTGGATGGGTCTGATCTCCATCTGGCCAAAAGTGGGCAAAGAGCTCAGCCTCTGGTCTGATTACACCGCAGCCAGCTGGTGACTGCCTGTAGCAGTGATATACAAATGCAAGACGGAGTGTCGTGCCCTGCAGTGTTAATGAGTGGTTCTTCATTGCTGCATTTAGTTGTTTTACATTTCTGCATTTTCACAATGATCCATTTAAAGCAACAGTGTGTAAATTTTCTACCATAAAGTAACAGATTTAAAATCATTTTGATGTGACACTGACTCGTAATCAGGTGATTGGCGTCTCCAGGTATGATTACAAACACCAGAACTCTCTGTGATTTATAGAGTTTCTCGATGCACAGCAAAGTAAACTGCTGCCAACTGTAGCTGCTGTTAGCTATAGATATTTCTGTATATCTTAGTGTTATTATGTTCATTTTACAACATATTGTATACATATTTATATTGTTTATATCGTTTAAAACTTGATTTTTTAAAATCTTTCTTTTACTTAAAGATTGTTATGCACCAATAACACCAAGTTAAATTCCTGGTATGTGAAAACCTACTTGGCAATAAACCTGATTCTGATTTCGGTTAGCTAAGTTTGTTTTCGAGGTTGCCTGGACTGTGAAGTCAGGCCACTGGGGGAGTGTTAGCGTTTGTACCACAGGCATTTTGGACCACTGGCAAGAGTAGGTTTTCAGGACTAGGGTGCAGGGCAGCTCAGACTGGGAGCAGAGCCGATGTTGTGCCAGAACTGGAGCTGGGCTAGCGGGCAATGCAACAGTCTCCATGGACATAATGACAGAGGCGAAGAGGACGTTGACAGGACGCAAGAAGAGAAAATGAGAGAGAAAGAAACCACCAGACAAGAGTAAATCGGGGACTGAATTTTAGTCATTGGTGACAGCTTCATTAAAAAAAAGGCTGAAAGACAGATTCCAAGCTGGGCTTCACTGGTTTGTGGATCCCCTTGTCCACTTACTTTTGTGCACTTCCTCTGTTTGTCTGTTTTTCATGATTTCGGTCCCCAATGAAGCCCATAGTTAATGCTACATCATTCAGTGAGGTTTCATTACAACTTCGAGACAGTTTGTGTTTGTCCCTTTCCTGTTTCAGTATGAAATGCCGCTGTGAACAAAGCCAGCTCCATAAAATGGTTTTCCCAGTTTGGTGTAGAAGGACTCGACTGGCTCCAACATCAGTGTTGGACCTCACTAAATCCGCCTTTATTGTGCAGTGTAGTTAATACGCTTCGCTGATAAACCAGAGAATTAGAGTAAATTACATCCAGTAATTACCAGATAAAAGTTAATTTTCAGTTACAGTTCTCTGGCTGTCCACATGCATGCTCCCCCACTCTTGATCGCCCATGCATGCATAATTTCTATTTTTTTCTCCTCTTCTCACTCTCCTTTTTTTTTTTCCTTGGTTAAATTATGTTCCATTCCTGGTAGTAAAGCCAGATCAAAGTTGGGCATCCCTCTACCTGCAAGGCAAAAACTTGCTTCAACGGGGAGTTTACATAGGAGAAGTTATGTAGCGAGGAGACATTTACGTATATGTTCATAAGAAAATCATAATTCCAGTTCAAGGCAGGGTTTGAACTTCTCTTTCAAACTCTCTTTTTCATTGTTCACGAAACTACTCGTACTACAAACAGAGAGAAAATCCATGAATATATCAACGGGGAGAGAGTGCCTACAGTAAGGATCCCCATTGTACGATTCATCACTCCAAGACAGTTAAGACACACAAAACATGCAGAATTTGTGAATACAGTGGTACGTAGCCAAGAGGACGAGGTATGACAGCAGCCGTTTTGTCCTGCCTTCGAGTGTGAGGTTTGAGAACACTTTAAATGTGTTCACAAAACAAAAGAAATGCAACCTAGTTCATTTCAAAGAACCTTGTCCATTAGGTTTCCTCTCCTGCTTAACTTTCCTGAGGAGAATTCCACGGTGCGGGCTGGGATCAGGAGCTCACATCACCTCAGCCTTTGGTCCGATGTCTTTTTTCCTTGGTGACAACAAAAAGCCCACCTCCCTGCCTGTCTGTTTGACTGGAGAGGCTAAGAAAACTGTCACATCCATGGCCGCTTCCGCCAGATAACACAACTTCAATAGTGGATCACTGAAACCCCTGACAACCTGAATGAAAGAACTTGACATGGCAACATGAATGTGAACACAATGGCTTTGACAAGCAAGCAACAGCTCCAACAGGGAATTATACAGTGGCCCCTGGATAAGAGGTAATTCTTTAACTATTCATCAGCCCACTGAGACAGAGGAGGATCTGATGGCTTCAGCAGTATTAGGCTTGACAAAATGTGGTTGTTTGGTTGTATTTCAAATACAACAGCAGGCGTGGCCCTTGAAGTGTGCAGACAACTGCTCATTGATTCCATTCCCTAAAGAGACTGTTGCTGCTGCTTGAATTCATCAACAAAATGTCTTTCAAGGCAAAAAAAATCCCTTTTCATCACCGGACCAATTGCATCAATCTGCTGCTGATGCCAGCCAACCTGTTGGATAAACCCCAACCGTAAAAGTTTTGAAGTAAGTCTCCAGGGTTGCACTGAAAACACACAACGCCACTCACACTTAAAATCTGCGCCGAGTACTGCTGTGAAAAAGGGGATAGGGGAGGGTGGGGTTTGGGGCGGGGAGGTTGGGACATCAGGCCAATTGTCTGTCACATCAATCAGGGGGATGTTCATCCAGCAATCAGTCAGTGAGCCGGTGGTGGCATGGGCATCAATAAGGCAGGCTGACAGCAGGCTTGGAGAGACTGTAACGGTCCTCTTCCTCCCGGAGTGTGCCCTGGACACAAAGATATTCAACAGATAGAAAGGACTAACTGTGCCGTTCAATAACAGCTCACAATTCGAGCATTCCTGCTTCTTATTCAGGCTTTAAAAACTCATTTGGCTAGAGGGATGACTCACTGGCAGGAAACTGATTTTTCTTTTTTTGGAGCTTCTTTTTGGAGTTGAATCAGAAGTTGAAGTTTTTTATTTATTTTTTTTTACATCTCCGCACACCTACAATAAGCTTGTTTAGTCATCACTTACATCCCACCGTGCAGATGCAACAGTAAAGGAACATTAATAACATATTACATCCTTCTATTTTTTGACGAGGCCCTACAACCTTACTTTGTGTAACTTGATTTGAATGTTGGCAATTTGACTATTATGGACAATTTAACCTTTAATAAGTCAGAAATCCAGTACGAAGAATGCATCTGTTTGAATCTAGTTTTGGCACATTATGAAAGTAGACCATCTCTCCCGATAAAACGATTTCACTTTTTTTTCTCAAGCAACATGCTCCACTGTGCCTCTTAAACAGCGATGAGTGGGCACTTAGAGAAAACTACATCTGTAGATGTTTAGTCTCTTTATTCTTTGGTATAAAGCAATCACAGACTGAGTGCAGTTTCTGATTGCCTTATACTAATCTGTGTAGTTTCTGATTTTTATGATTTCTAAGGTTTAAATATTACCTCACCTTGCCATTTGGAAGAACTGTTGTGCAAAGTTAAAAAGAAAAAAAAAACTGACGACATTTCCCCAGAGAGCTATAGTTTTTGAAGTAGAAACCTTGCCATGACACGGTGAAGGTCTTTCCTTGTCTATCTGTTCCAGCTCTATCTTCAGAGGGCTCCCTCTGCAGCGAGGTGCCAACTCTGTGCCTCTTATTCAAATCAAGTCACGAATCTCGGTGGGAGTCCCTCTGAGGACAAAAGCAAGGAGGCTTGGACCATGAAAAGAGATTACCATTTCACAGATCTGAATTCTGAGCAGCGTCACCACCGCTACTGTTCCCAACTAAACGGATGGAGTGTTTGTTTACTCGGTTGTTTCAATACTGATTAAAATAATAATAACCTGTGAGGAGTGGAGAAGGCATTATTGTGGCTTTGCCACTCATGTGGCATGAGTTAAGAGCTTGTTAAGATGAATAACTATTGACAGTTCTGTTCTGATCTCACAGTTTGAAAAGCTCTGTGTTCTTGGAAATTGTCCAAAAGTTGACAGTTGCTTGTCTTCATGCTGTTCTTAAGTCCCCCTGGCAAACGCACAAGATGTAGATTAACACGGACTACTTATTTTGTTGTCAGCGTAATCATCTTGACATATGGGTTTGTTAATTTATTTGCATTTATGATGATGATGCCATATCTGATGTGTACATATTGCTTATCACGTGAACTTGTATAGGTATCTCAATGTAAACATGCAGGACCACTAGCTACAGTACTCATAAATACTATGTATACATATCATGTTTTAGACATGTATGAGGATAGCGTCACATCCTCTTAACATACCTAGAAAGTGACCAGAAATTATAATAAATTAAAAAGGCAGTATAAGTTTATTTATCGTGATGCCTACAATGCACCTGAAGACAAAAGTTGTGTCTCCTGTGGCTCTTGGAGAGATTTGTCAAGTCTAAGAAAATAACTCCTGACGATGTCATTGTGATGTTTCTCATCAGGGCTTTACGGTTTTTCTGTAGCCAGTTTTATAATGACAGATTTTGGCGTTTAACCAAGATGTCTCATCAAAGCTACTTTTAAAAAAAAGCATTATGGGAAGTGTAATATAAAAAAAATAATACAATACGAGTAATAAGGAAGAGAAATATTATTAAGGTGCAGTCTGAGCCAGTGTCCTTATTTAGGATCCTAGTGGCTCTTCCTGATCTCTCAGTACTGGTCTGGTTTATCCAGAATCTTCTTCCTGATCATTGCAGAAAGAAAGGTTGTTTTCTGGGTGGTTGGGATCCTTAAAGCTTATGTTGCTTATGTCAGATTTTGTTAACTTGCTCAGATTTGGTAATTTTCCCTTGGTTTATGTGCTTCTATCATGAGTAATTAATCTATGTAATTAAATAGTTTTGGCTGTTTTTTTGACCAGAAGTTTGTGCAAAGTGTTTTATTTTGAAACAGACACCAGTCAGGAATTCCTAAACTGTAGTCAATGAACAGCAATGGTGTCTATACAGAGACCAAAATCTAAAAAATTAGAAAGCTGCACTATAACTGTCCATGTTGATGGATAATTTGTTCCATCATGAAACTCCCCTGTGAAGCCACAAACTGTGCTTTTTATAATTATGTCTATTTAACCAACTGGTGATACAATATGCTAATTAGTGAGATTTAGAGGTGTTGGCGGGTGACAAGTAAAACTTTTTGATTCTCTGAACACCGTCACAAAATTTCATTCACGTCCATAGTATTGGGGTGGAGGCAGAAATCTGACAAATCCAGATGGTTCCAGATGGACAATATCTGGGGGTGACGGATCACTAGATTGATATGCAGCAACAACTGTTTTGTATTTTGCCTTCATCCTTGTTTCACCATTGCAACGGTATTCCAGCACTCACCAGAGATAAGTGTCAATCAAACATATTTTTATCAAAACATCTGTCATGTTATCATGCTAACTATCCAGCTCTTCTTTCTTTATTTCAAACAGTCCTACGTGGCACAAAGCTCATAGATGCATCTCATGCACTAAATGTGAAATGCTGCACAAGAGTAGGAGGAGAAGTGGAACAGATCACTCATCTGGCCAGTTGTTTGGATAAAACCTTTAGAAACACTTTACAATGTGAAGAAGAGTGATCGCTCTGGGACCAGGAAACACCTCAGCAGGGGAGTGTCACATGGCTGACAAGGCACAGGTGCCCCGGACAAACAGACTGGGCTGTCCCATCCATCGTGTGCTCTGTGGTCAGTAGTCCTAAAGGCCACTTCATCACAGCCTGTCAATGAGACTGAGCTGCCCTCTGTTTGAGTGCACCAGCCTGAGACGGGAATCAGGCCTCCATCATTCTCTTTCCCACCACAGATCCATGAGCTATTAAAGCCAACATGACTCATACGGCAAATTTAATGATAACAACAGGAAAAAGCAAACAGGAAGACGGATGATCATGTATGTTATCAAGATGCAGTGTTGTGCTTCAAAGGGTTGATTCACCAAAATGACCAAAAAGTCAGAACATGTGTTTTATCTCTCCATGCACAACTGATGAATTGACCTTTGTCTGTGGTGTTAAGAATATTTAAAATGTTTAAGTCCATGGCAATTCTGATATTTCTTTCATAATACATTAAATATGTTGGAAAATAGTTGCTGAAAACATGTGAAAACAATATATTACTGAAATGTGGAGTTAGAGGTTAAAACAGTTTTTCACCAGTTTTCAGTCCAGGATTTTGTGGGCGGTCCTTAAAGGGTGGCTCGATGACATGCTGAGGCCACCCTGAGCATACCCCTGCACCCCTAGCAGAGAGACAGAGATGAATTCATCTCACTCAGAGTGTTTCAAAGTTAGTCATGTCATTTTCTGAACTCATCTGACACGTTTCAGTCGCTTCAAAATGGCTGCTTGACTGCTCCCATTAGTGGGCGTGGCTTCAGCACACGCCCCCACAGTCCTGGAGCTGAGAATTCATTTTTACCTGATTTTAACACCTAATTTCATAAACTTGTCGATATTTTTAATCATTCAACTTTGCCTGGGTGGTTAATAACACTTTCTTCTTTGGTTTGACTAACTCAGAACACAAATTTATTCTTACTTTACACAGACTTTAATAGAAAGGAAAAAACACATCTAAAGCTCACTAACGAACACATTGTTTCTCATGGGTTTAATCTATTGACTAAGAGAAATGTCCAACAACCCCTCCAAATGAAGCACCAAAGTACGTAAATGGTCAGTGCCTTCTAGAATGACACATACAATTGTTTTCTGTTCTGACATCGCTATTAGCAGGACGACATCATTTGTAAATTCTTTGCAAAACTGTTACAAATCACAGTTAAAAATGAATCTGTTTCATGAGGTGAAAATGCTGTGGTTACCACACAAAACGACCTGGTTAGGTTTAGGTAAACAGCATGGTTTGTGTTCAACTAGGGGGCTTGGTTAAGGTTATGGTACGATCATAATCAATAACAATTTTCTGAGTGTCAGTTGGAAATGGAAAATGTTGACCCATCTATACTTTACATGACCTCCACCCGATGGTGCATTTACATGCTGGAACAGTCTGTCAATAAACACCCAGACAACCAGATACAGACGTTGACACAATGGGCGGTGAACAGTTTTTGGTATAGATTCTATCCTAGACAATAAATTGAATATGTATTATAATTGTTTATACTTATATAGTGAAATAAATGTAATCAAACAAAAACAAATAACTTTATTAAACACTTATTTATTACTTAATTTCGTTCGTGATCCCCGGCTCCTCCAGTCTGCAGACTTGGACAAGAATTGGGCCCGAATTGCTCCCGAAGGCTGTACCATTGGTGTTTATGTGTAAATTAGCTCCTTTCATCAGTTGGCACCTTCATCAGTGATGTGCAGTCTAAAAGCGCCTTGAGTGGTTGGAAGACTAGAAAAGTGCGATATGGTACCAACAGTGTGCAGTTTCCTGAAGCTCCTGGCTGTTGTTCACCAAGAAACAGGTCCAAAATGGGATTTTGTGACATCCAAGGTAGCATAATGTTTACCACAGTGCTGGTAATGTTTACAGCAGTTAACAGGGCTAAAACAATCAAGATATTGTCACTTTGTTCATTCACCATGACCACTTCAAGGCTCAAAGACTGGCACAATGTCTTGTTATAGCACAGTTCTGAACTCTTTACAACTCCCAGGGATATTGAGTGTGCTGTAATTTCTCCAGAAACCAGTTGGTTAGCACCTTTTCTTCTAATCTCTTCCCTGAGATTTAGAAACTCATGGAGCTTCATGTTGCAACTCATTTGGGAGACATTTTGGACGATTACTTGTGTGGGATGCGGTAATGCAATTATATCTCCGCATGCTGTGTTGCTCAGGGCTGCTCGAATGACATTAGACTTGATGGATAGAGCTATCAAACACATTCTCATGATTGTCATGTGGCAGTCAAAAACAGCGTCTGCAGTTTCCTCCCACGCAATCTTACGTCCCAAAAGGAGGCCATTACATTCACTTTACGCTTATTGAATTATGAGGGACGGATCGTTTGGACCGGATGATGAGGTAAATAAAAATAAAACAGAACAGTGATAAATATTTGTAGTCCTTCTGCTGTGTTATAATGAGCACAATTAATCAGATGCAACAACATTAGAATTTTCTGCCTCCTCATAAACTTAATTGACACTAATTATCGAGTCTGATTTAATGCCTTCTTCCTCTTTGTCAACTTTTACAGTTTGACTGGCACTGTGGCTCTGACTTGGAGACCCCCCCGTCTTTAATTGCTGATATTTTCATAGGCAGCTCTTTCAGATTCCAGCAAGAGTTAGATCACAATTTGTTCCAGATTGTCTCTGCGGCAGTTTGTACGGAGGAGCAGTTTGAGGCGGTTCTTTTGCAAACTTGCTTCTCTCCTCCAGCACTATGGGAGGTTTGCCACAGAGGCCGAGCTGTTTGTATGCACTCGTGGGTAATTTTGAAGTTCTGTCTTTTGCTCACACACACACACACATAAAGAGAGAGAGGGGGAAAACACGCTTTCCTATGGTCATGTTAAAACAAATAAAACCACCCAAATCTAAAGGAAAACCATCATCATATTGTTGTTTTATGTCTCTGGCTCTCTGTTAGTGCTGCTGTTTTTCCCATGCTCAGCTGTGTTGGGTATAGGTGCTTACAGTACAGTATCATAGGCTGCACATATATTTCTTTGTCTTTTTGTCACTGTAAAATCCCATAAAACCAACAATGAATGTGTCCTACTAAAAAGTGTTGTGTGTGTGTGTCAAATCCTGATATATCTTTCTACTCTGCTGTGCCAGAGGAGCTCCACTGTTGTCCAATGACTATAAAAAACACATCAGCGAGCCACAGTGTGCACTGTTGCAGCACATGCACACACACACACTGGGGTTTATTTTTAATACTCACTAGAGAACCAAATGTGGATTAATCTGCCACTGAAAATCGTCCCCACTGATTCTATGCGGTTTTAAGAAATAACTTTTTTTTTTTTTAAGAATATTGAATGTATATGTATAAAATATATATTTTAAAATGTATTTCTTTACATGGCCACTGTTATTTATTCTGGGTGTACCAGCTGTAATGCTCATTAGCCAGGTCCTCCGATATATACCGGTATTGATGATAACCATGATATTTAAAAAATGATAATAATGCACATAATAATATTGTTTAAAAAATTTTGCCCCTCTTGAATTATTTTCGTAATTGTTCTTCTTCTACATTTATGGCTCTCTCACAGTCATATTTCATGGAAAACCTTCATTTATAGTAATAGTTATAGATTAAACCATCAAGACCATTTTTCCTTAATTTCTTAAGAATTCTTAGTTTTCTTAATTTGGATTTTACATTCTTTTACGGTGCTGAAACACAGCTTGTTTCAAGGAAATCAGGTTATTGGAAACACATGAAATAATGATAATATATATATATATATATATATATATATATATATATATATATATATATATATATATATATATATATATATTCATATATTAAGAAAATAAGATTTTCATGGTTCAACAGACAAGATGTAAAGATGGAGATTATTTATAGTGTGTCCCAAACATATGGCTTTTGCTGCAGCCGCAAACATAAAACACATGATATCCTGAGTGTAAGAGAAGACATCAGAACAGCAAACATAAAGCAAATTGATTAAATCATTTTTTTCTGCTATAAAGCACGGCAAAATTGAAACGTGTTTATTAGCAAATGTCCCAGATTGTTGCTACAAATTCTCTTAACAACCTGCAAATAAATTACAATTGGAAGTGAAGGCTACACAGGGCAGCAGCTCCTCCACACTGTGCAGCTGCCAATAGTCGCTGGCTCCCAACAGTCCTGCCAACTGCTGCTTGTCCCTTCTCTCTGGCAGACACGTCTTTTTAAAGCCCCTCGCCACTACAGCCTTTGAACACGGCACAGGCTGCAGGACACACTGTACTGACAAGATAAACACTCCACACGTTCAAATGTCACAAATACAAATAGTTTAGGTCTTCTCATCTTTTGAAATGACTCTGTCAATTTCACGCATGTAACATTATTTACGGCAGTTTTATACGCTATGGTATTATTCATCCAAGTTTTCCCTTTTGGCCACACAAACAAGGCTGCTTTTATCTTGACTTGTTGCCTCCTGATCAATACCATCTTTGTGCCTTTGATCGCTGAGCCTATACACGCATGAAGTCTGCATTTAAGCCATTTTGGTACTGAATCATAGATATTGCCAGCGGGTGGATCTGAACTCTGGGAGAACATATGGGGTCAATTAGGCAGAGTTTGCTCCTGGACGGAGTTCAACTGATCCACAATGGGGACCTGCAGAATAGGTGGTCTCAGGCCATTTGGCAAGGCAATTGTGGGCAGCCTGCGAGTTAGCGACATGAAAGTATCAGGTGTTAGCCAGCAAATGATCCAGGAAAGGTGAAGCTGGGATAGCAGATTGGCTGGCTTGGGCCCCGTGTGACCAGTGTTTGCAGATCGAGAGGAGAGGGAGAGGAGGGTAACCATGCATGAGCACGGCACAGAGCAGTGTATGCTCCTCAGAAACACACTGCTCCATTTGAATAAACTGATGAAGCACTTTTTATATTCCTGTTGTGAAACTGACAGTGTTAAATAAATGACTTATTTATAGATTTTGAAGATAAGAATACTTTTTAATAAAAAACATGGTTGGCACATATCATGATTAACATCTTTTACGTGTATTTAAGTCACATAAAAATACACAAAACACACAATTAAAAGAAAATAACCAACAAGTCAAAGTCAGACTTCAAGTGGCTTCGATCATTTCTATGTATTTATTTCCATATAGAGTAGCCTCTCTGAGATCCATGTCCCCCAAGAATAAAGGAGTCACTCGTCTTTTTTAGCTCCTCGTCAGGTCATTTTGTACAGTAAAGATGTTGATGCGTTTGCACTCATCAGGAATTTATTTAATATTTATTTCCTCCATGTCACAAACTCCTGCAGGCCAAACTAAACCATTTTAGATCTCACTAACTTTACAAACACACTTGAAGAAAGTTCCTAGCCGAAGAATGTTAAGGCTATGAACTCGTAATGCAACACTCAGAAGCTAGCAACCTCAACTTTGTCACATAATATCAAAACAGAAGTCAAAATGGTGCATGCATTACGCCAGATAAAGCCAAAAGCTGAACCCTGTTACCCCTGGTTAATGTTAAAAAGCCTGCTAGTTAGCAAAAAGAGAGTTCATGTAAATAAGACAAAT
The DNA here is from genome assembly GCA_036365135.1 of Miichthys miiuy. NCBI lineage: Eukaryota > Metazoa > Chordata > Actinopteri > Sciaenidae > Miichthys > Miichthys miiuy. Next base: position 2,491,142 of record CM071620.1, on the reverse strand, counting down.
TGAAATGTATTCTCTTTTGGCAGAAGCTAGCCGCCTGCTCCCCCCTCTAGGCCCTACGCTAGGCTAACACCAGGACCAATCTGTCCAGTGTGCGCACAGAGATGAATAAATCAATCCACCACCCAGCAAGATACCAAACAAGCTGACTACCCAATATGCTGAGTGTAACTGGGATTAGTAACTTGTGATTTCTGAGATTCGAATTTTACTTCTTTACAGTACTTTTAAAAAAAATATTCGCATTACTGCTCACGTCATTTGCAGTTTCAGTGGTCGCATCTTGGGATTCTGGAGACAACACCATCGATGCAGAATAATTTAAAACACATACAGTAGCGACATACTTTTTTTTTTCATATTGTGGTGAGCTGTATTTTAAGTCAAAGCTATGTTGAACCCACATAATATCATACACATGCATGTGGATCTAAAGTTGGCTGGCTGGTGTTGCATTTGAGGTAAACCTAATTTTGAGTGAAACATGATAATATATTCCATGAGACTCCGGCTGAGGTTAAGAGCATATGCTTGGATCTCGATGAACCTCGATGACATAAAGTCTGAGTGAAACACACAGACTTTGCACGGTCCTATCCGTAAATAAAGCCCCACGAAGAAACACGCTTGAAGGTTTTTTATGCTCTCCCTAAACATGCCTTTTAGGTTTATGAGTCATCCACAGTTTAGAGTTCAAACTGTGCTTTCAGCGCATAAAGGGATTCAAAACCACAGTTTACAGTTCCCAGCAAAGCTATCCATCAGAAAAATGAAACCATGGTTTGAGCTTTTCAAATATTCACTTTGGTCCGCAGGGTGAAGTCACAAGTTGTCTACATGTTGTGTAAATTGGGGAGTCACAGTGGAAAATGGGCACGGATCAAAAAATAGAACGGCCACTCAGCGGAATCAAGGGATGTCAAAACAGTCTGAAAAAAAAGCAGCAAAGCGCTGAGTGCTGCTTACCATGAAAAATTATATTAATGAGCCCATGAAGGGGATTTGATTGATCTTTTTTTTCACTGTGTATGTTCTCATTTTTGAACAGGAATCGGTCGTCATGCTGCTCTCTGCGAGAGAAACTCTATAGGTGTAATAATAAACCCAGAGCTTGTCATCTAAGTCAAACATCTTATTCTGAAGCCTGAAATAACAAATACTTAATTACACACAGACTCATTTTGAAGTTAAAGTCCAGTTTATTACAACTCGGGTCAGATTTGTGTAGTGGACATAATTTCTGTTGAAAAGAATCTGGATACACAGCAAAAGTACAGTGGGGAAAGATGTGTACCAGATGATCAGACCCCCAGGTTAGCTTTTTTTTTTTATTATTCCACTAAATTATAATATAAACTAGGCCAGGTTCTGTGTTATTAGCTAACTCTTGCACACGATCAAGTCAGAAATCTAGTTTTGGCAGTGCATATAGTGTTCATGTGGAGCATATTAATAAGGTTGTGTTTTACCAAATGACCTATAGGCAGCAGGATCATATATGAAGAGGTGGTGGGCGGTAGATGTGGTGAATTTTTGACCTGGGGTCACTTAATGTATTCATCCAGGCTCAGCTCAGTGCTGGAACCAGGTACTTTTATCGAGTCTTACCGTGCAGTGGAAATGATGTGTTAGGCTCCCTTTGTCCTTGTTTAAATATGTTTACACCTTGTTTAGTTAAAAAAAAAACAACACAAGGCACTATATTAAAAAAAGTCATGGACTGGTTCAACAACTGGTAGCTGTGTGCACAGTTTGCACTCACTTGGGCACACTTACTCCTGGGTTTACCTTCAAATAAAGTAGTTTAGATCACTGGATCCAGAGCTCTTTGACTTTTCACCCATTAAACTGACGCACTGCGTATTCGTGACTCCTCTAACGTGGCGGCCTTGTATGAACAAGTCCTTTTTCCTGATTGTTTAATCTGACGGCCTGAAGATGTGAAAGCAGCCAGGAAGACATAAGTATGACGGACTATCTTTTTAAAGACCCGGTGATCTCTCAGATTTATTCTGCGCCCCATGTTCAGATAATCCAAATCACCCTTGTCTTGTTTACAACCTGTCTGATCATCCGGCTGCTTTTGTTTCTTACTCCGTGTTGACATTTTCCACGATTTTCAGCTTTTATTTTGGCGAGTACATTCTGAAGTAGAGCTGGTTTTGTCACAAACCGGGTTAAAGTGACTTTACACTTTAGTTGAAGGTTATGTAATGACTTTGACTGCAATGCCTGTTATACCTGTTGCATGTTAACATGATAAATTAGTGCTTCATTCAATCAGCTGTCACTCAGCTCAGATCGTACAGCACGTGCAGCATCTGTGTGAATTATGTGTCACCTTTGAAGCCTTCATCTCTTTGTAACAGCTGGCATTTCACTACAGTGAAAGCTCCGACACTGAAGAAAAAGTGGAAAATAACCATTTTCTATGTGACAAAATTGCTTCATCTTTATTTTGGGGGTGACATTTTCGTCCTCATGCATCATTTATACGCCTCTAGAAAACACGGGACGGGAAAGAAGGAGACAGAAGAAATGAAATTATAAAATACAGGCCCTGTTTGGATTAAAGCGTGTGTGTGTCTGTGTGTGTGTGTGTGTGCGAGGATAGGTACCAATCCTGTCTGATTGTATCTGTCTCTGTCTGTGCATGACTGTGTGTGTGTGTGTGTGTGTGTGTGTGTGTGAATTTTCTGTTGCATCTGAGAATGTCACAAATGTACATGAATGGGAACAGTGGGGGCATTCCAGGCAGTGTTGCAGGTCCGGGGGATAATTCTGCCTTTCAACTGCTTCCCATTTATTTCATAGCTGCAGCACTGTCATCTCACCCTGGTCAAGATGAAAAGCATCGTTGTGTAAAGAAATTGAAATGAAAATCCTTCTGGACCCAGCAGGATTGTGGGAGTGGGGGTATTATCTATGACTCAATGGCACTTCCCTGGGATAAGATCTAATTCTGGGAGGAAAATTTCTTTATATGGCCACCTGCTGTCGTCAGCTTTGTCCCAGGATCACAAGTTGTTCTGGGTGACCGGTCTCGGGACACGGCGAGAGGAATGCACTCAGCTCCCCGCTGACATTTAGATCTCTTTATTTTCTCTTTCATTCAGCTCGGAGCTGGCTGGGAAGGATGAGGGGGAGTCTGGGATGAAGTGTGGAGGGAAGGGGGGGGGGTCCTGGATGAAGGGTCTGAGGGATAGGGGGGTTTCGGGAGGCTGCGGCACAACACCACACACACTTCAGAACGCCATGACAAACTCCATTCAGCGGTTATCGAATCCTACAACAGAGGACACAAGGTTTATGGTCATTAGAAACACTGTGTGCAGGAGTTTGTGAGAAAATAAGACATTTTTTAAAATGTCATATTCTCTATTATCTTCTCGATCTCCAAAAACCTTTGCTGGTCTCATCCCAACACATTTACTTTACATCAGTTCAGAAGTTTTTGCACTTTTTTGCAATTAGCATCCTCCCAAAACTGAAACAACTAAGACAAAATCATAAATATATATATATACATAAAAAACAACAACAAAAGAATAAAAGTCATTTATTTGTTATAAAAAGTTTTTGCTTTAAAAAGTCTAATTTCTTAAAAGGTAATTAGAGTTTTGTGATATGCTGGTGGAAGCAATAACCTTTACTCAGAACTGCACTAATCAATATTTTAACTTGTACTTTATGTAACATTCAGAAAACCTTTGTTAATAACTACACCTTTAGGCAACACACGACAGGCACATCGTTCGGATTAAAAATGAGCAATACAAAGTGATTAAAACATCAAATTAATATGTAAGTGACATGTGGTGCCTTTAACAATAGCTCAAACACGTACACGCTGCGTGTAATGTGAGCATTGGACATTATAGGGTGTCAAACACAACTCTAAATGAGTGCTAATGCATGTGTGTGACTGCTCAATATGTGAAGAGGCAAATAGGTTGTTTGCTAACACGTTAGCCACAATAACTCTAAAATATGATCATATGATCATATTTACAGTTTGTACAGCTGCTCCTGATTGGCTGAAAAGATGAAATCAAAAGGAAAAGAAAATGAAAGAAGATGAGATGAATGAACTTCATGAGAGTCAGTTCATGAGTCATAGGATAGGACTTCCTATGACCTCCTCTGAAAATAGTTTAAAATTCCCCTGATGATGTCATCAGTGACACTGATGTCATGACATCATCTGTAATCTCTAGTTTGGAGATCATTTCTAAACAGGAAGTCTGCGTTAACCAGGGTGTGGAGTTTGAAAAAAGTTAGACAACCAGGTCTAAAAAAAGATGCTACCGAGTTGCATTATGGGAAATGTAGGATCCATTGTCTTTGGAGGTTGACTCCTACTAAAAGTCCAAACATCTCACCATCTGTTGTTTCATTTTTTCTGAACATTCTTTGTTTAATCAGCGTCCTGACTGTACAGGAGTGTGATACTCCGTGTGGGAGTGGTCCTTTAATCTCCAAAGTGAGGAGGAAATATAAGTGGAGTTCAAAGTGAAGAGGAGCATACTTTGACTTTGCTCCGTCCTTCATTGTGAAGCTGCATCACCACTGTCTTTATTTCCCCCAGGAAATAAATAAAAGGAACACAATCACACAAGCCGTGCTTTGTATTGAATCAACTGGTGGTCGTGAAGCAGACCACTTACTTATCATTCAGCTCTTTGGGGGGAGGGGGGGAGGCAGAGGGGGGGGGTCTGTGAGCCTCTTGTGTCTCTGCAGCAGAACAATAGATCCTTGCAAAGAAGTCAGCTCAGAGCCAAGAGACAAATCTCACCAAAAGACACCTTTTGTTTCCCCTCTAACCAAATCTGCTGCTCCGCGCCACATAATTAATGGCCAGACGTATGTTTCTCTTTTCTTCTTGTGGCTGAATGGGAACTGTACCGCCGCCATTTGTCTTTCCCACGCATGTCATCGCGAGACAGGCTCAATATAAAGTACACCCCTGTAATTCATGCTGTCGTTGAAACGGGTAGATATGATCTTGTTGAGTGTAAAAAATGTCGATGTATATAAACCAAAGTGCTGCAGGGCTGAAAGAGCTGCCAGCTGATTACCGCCTCAAAAATACAGAGCTTTTGTTTCCTCTATCAGAAATCATGCTGGTCTGAAAACAAAAACAGATATATGAATATTGTTAGCTGACGGCGGTGGAGGTTTCGCCTGCTCCTGACTGGATTCAGGGTCTTCACACACACACAAGAAGGGGAATAAGCACAGAGTAAGATTACAGTGAACACTGACATGACCTACGGAAATATTTGCATTGTGCGGAGGAGGATAAAGACCATGTTAAGTTCTAATGTCAGAGATTTAGCATCAATAAATCATGAATACTTGACTTTTTTTTTAGAGTTTTGAGGTTGATCTCAGAACTCGGGCACATTCTTTTCCCACAGGATCTTACCAACAACAAAAAAACATTCCTTCCTCAGAATGAAACGGTGATGTCGGAGGTAGCACACTTACTTTTTATTTTATGACATTACAGTGTGCAAAGTACGGAGGTGTCAGAGCTTCCAGGAGATTTGAAGTTTGTTATGTCTGTATGGGTCGACTGTAAAGTTTATTTTCAGTTTAAAATGTGAGGAGCAGCACAGGAACTGACAGTTAACAGGCAGAAACGGTGCAGTATGTTCTGCCAGTCAACCCACAGCATGGATATAATACAGGAAGAATCAGTTGTTGTTGTGCTATGCATTAAATATAAACTATTAAAAGATTAAAGCTGCATTTCACTTATTTTGGCTGATTAGATCAGCCTCAGTCTCTCTGCTTAGTTTTGTTGCACCTGTGGGATTTCTCAGAGATTACTTGTTGAACGTTTGACACATTTCGCCATGCATTTAATGACAGATGTAAATCTTCTCATAGGTGCAACGAGTCTGGTCACCTCACGTAACCATCAGCATAGCTGCTGAGCGCAGCTCTAATTCACCAGAATAAGTGAAAGCTGAAACCTGTGCAGAGCGTTTAAAGGAAACATAAATCAGCCCATGTGCACAGTGAAAGTCTTCATGTCCCATGTCGCTTCGAGAGCAATTCAAAAATGAAAAAATAAAAACAAAACATCTGCATCATCACTTTTAAACTTTTAACGTTTTATTTATTGTGTGTTGTACGTGGATTGGGTGTGTTCTTTATCAATGTATTAATTACATTGTAAATATGCCATAAATAGACCTAGCCGGACATTGTTAGACAAGTAGAACCCCACCTGTAAGGTGTGTGTATGTATGACATCACCTGATTGCATCATAGTGTTTAGAGGTTTACATTACTTTCATTGGTCAGCTTTCAAATGCATTATTACATGTTAAAAAACTTAAAGGAGGAGGTCCAGAATGGTGGAGGGCTAGTGGAGGACCGACTGGCATGACTTCCTGATGCACAGAGAGGGCAAGGTGAGACAGGACTCACGAAAGAGTTCAAGGTTTGCCCGTTGCATTTGTTACCATGAAGTAAACCGACCAAACAGCTGCAGTCTGGGAGGTTGAACCGGCCTTTTTCTACAGCAGAGGTTGACTGGATGACGAGCAGCAGGTGGTGAGGTGACTGTCAGGTGAGAGGGAGACCAGAGGCCACGCCCACACACAGCAGAGAGCGACAAACAGACAGAAAGGAGGCGGAAACAACAGGAAACACAAGGAAAGGAGGAGGTAAAACGCCTCCATCATAACAGTTAACTGATCTAAGCTGAGATTAAAGAACAGAATAAAGCTGCACTACATTTAAACAGAACGAGGCAGCACATGCCGTGTTTCTGTCTAACGTTTCTGGAGGTTAAATAAAACGAAGATTTCTAATAACACACACACAAACATATGCTACAGTTTCTCTGGAGCCATCTACAGAATATACCACAGTATGTGCACACACTGTACAGATGAAGTGTACATTCCTGAAGTCAATTCAGCTGAGACACAGACACTGTGGTGTGTGCTGTAGCTGAACATCAACATGAATGTAAACCCTCTCATCCTTTGGCTTTTAATGCAGTGCTAAGAAACATTGTACAAAAGTCCCATCAACTGTTTTTTACACATGAGGCAACAAAAGAAATAATTCAATCATCGCTAATCACTATATATTACTTCTGCCCAAATAATTACCCAAATAAAACAGCTGGAATTAATGTGTACATTTCATTCAGAATGTTCATCCAACTTCTCAAAGTGCTGAGAGAACTCTGTGATTTCTTTATAATGTCCTCATAAGTTTCCTGAAATCATCTATGCAACGTGATACTAATTATACTGTAGACAAACTGTAGTGTTCACTTGGTGAACTTCAGATTAAGTCATTAGGACTAATTGCTTATGTAAGCTAGATAACACACAGCAGGTCAGTTAAGCATGCAGCATACTGTGCAATATGTTGTTTTTAACATTAAGAATAAAGTTTACAATCATAAAAAATGAACGTACGGTGTATTCATTTGACTTATCAGGTGTGGAGCATCAGCACGGTGCTTGTAAACTCAACACAACTAACACAACTCAACCTGAAATGACTGCAGATTGCATAACTCTCGCATAAATTATCTGAAAATTACAGACTTATAGAAAAACATTACAAGAACGCTATGAAGTGATCATGTCATGTTCGTTCTCGATCAGATATGATCTATAATAAAGGTCCGTGCAGTTCACTGGTTCTCAAACATTTAAAACATCACAAAGCAACTGAATGAATAAAAAAAGATCCAAGTTAATGGAAGTGAAATAAAGGTCAGCAGGACTGCATTCACTCATTATTGTTTATTCCTCTGCATAACTCACATTCATTCAGATTAGTATCACTCCATATCTTTGCCCTGGTTTTCCACACCCTAATCTCTGTAAACAGTAGCAGTAACTAGCTGTAGGTAAAGATAGAGCCAAAGAGGTGGAACACATCTTCAATCTCAGAAGCCATCAGCTGTCCTCTGACGACCATTTATCTTTTTATTCGCTTTTTTTTATCTGCTTTGATATGCAAATATGTGTTTATACAGATCAGCAGAAATGTGTCTTTCTTGTCGTTCTCGTCTATCGAGTTACTTATCAGTCTGCAGAGGAAGTCTATGCCCGGATAGCCATTATCCATTTTAGGATAACCACCGGCTACACTGGAATTCCAGAAAGATTGTTGTTGGTCCCTGAGGCTGAATCATCATCAGATCAACCATGACTCACCTACAGGAGCTCTGTGGAGCTCTGTGAGTCTGAGAGCCACCGATTTAGTATATTTTCTCATTTTTATATCTCTGTCTGATTAATGAATGTGTTACCTTACTGTAACACACTCATGTGGTTTGGCAACAAACACTGAAGAAGAAGAAGATCTGTTTCTTCGTAGGTGAACACGTTAGTTATACATCATATAGAGACAAGCTGGCAAAACCAGTAGGGATTGTTGATGTGGGGCTCTCAGGCAAAATGTCATGTTTGATTGATGATTTTGTTTTTAAATATATTTTAATATTTTGAATTATTCAGGTTCACATCAATGAAAAAGTCACAAAAAGAGATCAGATCAAATCGCTTTACACTATTCAATTTTTATCTCTATTCCTGCTGTATTATGTATACAAAGTGAAACTATGAGTATATACATAGAAATAATTATTGTTAAAAAATGTTTCTTTTTATCTGTACCTGTGTCATTGTTCTTGTATTTTGGGCTGGTTTGGCAACAAATGCAGAGAAAGTTTTCAAAAAAAACAAAGTGAATCAAGAAACAAAGTAGGCCACACACAAAAGGTCAATCAATATATAATAAATTAAGTATTTTTTATTTTTTATTTTATTTCTATGTGCCTGTTTGGTATTGACAACTTGGACTGGAAAAAATATCCATTACATGATTCGATTTGATTCGATTCGATCAGATTAGATCAGATCAGATCAGATTAGATCAGATCAGATTAGATTAGATCAAATCTTTACTGAAAATTCACATCGTGTAAATACTGTCTATAACTTTTCATCTTATTGTTTTGTCTCTGTACATGGACCGGTACAAACAGCTCCTCCTCTGTCCCCCTGTCTGCTCTCCACATGTCTGCGTCCACATGTGACTCTTTTATTGTGTGCATCTCAAGGTCTCCACTTTCATGGCAGTGGAACAGAGAGGTGTTTCTTTGGGAGCAGAGGCAGCGGCCTGCAGCCGTGGCCCTGCACCGGGATCGCCTTACCCCATACAGCTTGGCTTTGTTATCGGATCTCCCGGGCTGAAGGACACAGTGCATCATCTAACCCGCCTTAATGCATGCAAGATGTCCAATCAGCGCAGTGTTTGGTCATTACGGCCACCGCGCCAAGCCTCCTTCCTGCAGGCCGTCGCGGCTGGACCCAGGAGACCCCTCTCTGATGATCTCGGGAGCAGATCTCTGTTCCCCCCCCTCACGTGAAATCCCCGTCCCAGGGTTCATATGGGCTTGGAGGGAAACACGCAGGGACATGTGTGCCCACCATACATCAAACTCGTTAAATATTCCATCCGAGTGGAAACGCTGCTGACTCCGATATCACACCTGATACTGAATCAGCCGGCTATGGAAGCTGATACCTGTGGATTCTTTATGGCCTCTGTAGAAAGATACACCGACAAGGTCTGCAAACCATCAGTATGTTTTTCTGTCAGGAAACATCAAAAACATGTTTCATTATTTCTCTGTGGTAAGAGTGGAGTTTTAGTCATTGGCCTACATGTATGAGACCGGCTCTATTTTAGATATATAGTCTTTTCATTCTTCAAAAATGACCAAATGAATTACAGCATACTAAAATGACTTGATCACATAATGGCGATGAAAGAGCAACTACCAGCTGAAGAAAATGTGACATTCCAGTGACAACTTGAAAAATGTAAAATGAAACTGAAAATAAATAACTGACAACATCTTTTTATTTGAAATTAGTGACACATGAGGCGAAGGACTCGACTTAATGTAACCAGCCCAAGAAAAAACGAGACTCCAACCAAACAGCATGTCTGGTCTGATATGATATCGGAACACAATGACAGTTGTTTTATTATTATTATTAAAGTCAAGGATGCAGGTAATAACTTGAGTGAACCTTAATACTTCAACAACATTGAAACATTTAGCTTAGCTGACCAGTGATATGTAGTTCAGTGATATGCCAATACCTCTAAAGCTCACTAACATGTTAAATCTGTTTTTTGTCAGGTTGCTAGATAGATCAGTGAGCACAGCTTTTGGTTTTGGTCTCTGTAGACCAACACGTTCTCATCAAGTGCCCCTTACCCAAAGACACTGTATGTACCGCACTGGCATCATTTATGGATGTGCAGGTGTTAGCAAGTTAGCAAGAATAAATATACGACGTGTTTGTTTGACCCATCCATCCATCCACCCCACCCAACTTTGAGGCTGTATTAAACTATAAATTAAGTTATTAACACAGACACATCCAGGAATGATGAAAAAGTGTAACCACAGCATCATATTTTGAAGCATAGGGTCATAGTATCTGACGAGTTATACCACTGTAACTATAGCAGAGGACTGAGGACTGATCCAAGTCTTTATAGGACCTACATTGTAATAAATCTGAATTATTAAAAAGTTAATGTGACGACCAGGTTTCAGCCTTTTCACTATGAGCCTTCAGCCTGCTTTCACTCAGCCACAAACACTCTACAAACATTCTACAACATTCCCAAACTATCCCGACTCGTTGATTGAGAGAGAGAATTCCTTCTCTGGCAGCTGTCTGTGTTGACACTGCCGCTGATGACGGATCACATCTGAGCACAGATGCTCCACATACGACATGACATGCACTATCTCAGCGGGGGCATCTTTCTGCCTCAACTACGGTGCTAACACTGATTCTCCCCTCCCTCTGCAGAATGACTGAAAAGTTGAAATGCGTGGGCTCGTTATCAGCGCCGCTTCATCAACGGACTGCTCTTAGCACGTCCTCTGGAGTGTGACAGTTGCTGTTCGTACTCTCTTTAACTACTTTCATTTTATTATACATTTTCACTGCAGCACCGTCGGCACATTTTTTAAAACAATATCATATTGTACTGCGGCCTGCTGTACAGTAGCTGCCGAGACCAAATCCTGTTTCTTTGCATTCATGCACGCAGATAGTGAGCTCGAGCTGGAAAACAACAACAATAATCATAATAATAAAAGAGGACGGCACTTCCTGATAGCAGTGGGAAAGCTTCTCCTCGCTCAGGAGAGGAGTCGCGATTTACAAGGCAGCCGCACAACAGATTCATACCTACCGCAGTGAAAAAGACATGTCATTTCTCCCAAACGTCTCTGCGATGTGTTGGCGGCTCTGAATAAAATATCAGTCCGTGAATAAAGTGTTGTCTGCAGTGTGCATACAGAGAGCTGCAGCCCCAATTCCAAATCAAATAGGTATTGTTTTACTTTCCCCAAAGCAGTGTTTTTTTTTTTGTTTTCTGAAAGTGATTTGAATATTATAGATGGAGCGGTCCGTCTTTGCAGTGCAGGGAGGAAGAGAATCTGCCAAAGAGAACAAAAACACAAACTGGGAAGCATTCCCTAACCAGCTAGGTAATCCGAAACAGTAGCAAAACCTTGAAAAACACACACATGCATGCACGCTGGAGGAAGGCATACCAACTGGGACAATCAATCACACACACACCCCCTTCCACCTGATTATGGAGTGAAGTAGACCATCAACACAACACGCAGCCTCTCTCAGTCAGGTTTGCTGCCACATCAATCACCTGGGCTCTGGCCAAACCAAATATGAGAATACAGAATGCCGTCAAATTAGGGTTTGTTTTTGAACCCAACTAAGCACATTTCCCCCGTTTCTGCAACCATGACGCTGAGTGCTCAGATCCGGTTGGGTGTGTTGGGTTACACGCGTGTCCTTTGGAGCTCGTTGCCCTCCTCCACCCACCATAATCTGCTTAATGCCTCTGGTTTCCTGGGATGTTATTAATTAATAGGACTTACAATCAGAGCTGATTTCTGTGGATGGCTTGCACACTTCTGCCACCCCGCATCACTTTCACCAAGTGTTGCGTTTCAGTGCTCTCGGCGATGTCGCCACCCCCCCTGTGATTTCACACACTTGTTAGAGTTCGTCGCTTCAGTCATTAGGTTGAAATGGTTCCCAGACTACAGGCTGACGCTGCGCCGCAGAACATTTTCTACGAGGCCGAAAAGCTTCTGTGGAAAATTCTGAATGCACGTGTAACCGGCAACGCCTTTCTGTATTTGATTTTGTTTCATCTCTCCATCGACTACAGTAGTGATTTTTAACTGCAGCAGGTCCACGGTAGCAAGCCGCTCAATCATCAACACCTGTAAGCACTTCTGATGAGTTCACACCACAGGATCGTAGCCCTGATTTGTCACTTACCGACAGTTCTCGGAGCTCAGCGAATCACAGATCACGGTGTGAGCTCCGCACTCACAAAATGGCGCTCGATAGCCAATGAGAGCAAGAAATCAAACTCCTCCGCTCTGCTGTCATCTGCACTACCTGCCTGAATCCAGTTTGGGATCCAGGGATCTGATCATCAATAGACGGGGCACAATAATATAGTTTCTAGCAGAATATATTTGGCCTTTTCAGTTTGTGTAAAGTTGTCATCCTTGCTGAACAACAATATGAGCTAGTAGCTATTTCAATGCAAAAATCTTTATTTACCTCCGACCCTCTCCGCAGAACACAGTCCTTTCTGCCCGCTTATCACGATCCATTCTCTCAACCAATGTTCTTCTTTTCCTACAAACATAATGACAGTGAAGCAGTCTGCGATTTTCAGCCGTCCAGGTCATTTTTCTTTGAGAAGGGTTAAATCTGAGGGAACTGGACCTGGTTGTAGATCCATGAAGATCAAAGAAACCTCTCAGATGAGACGTGAAACATCTTCAAGTTTAGATTCAACCCTCCTAAATGACAGTGACAGACGCTTTTTAGGTTAGAAAGCTCAAAACTGAAACAATGTACGCAGGAGTGACAAAATACCAGACTCACCTTTCCCCACATGAAACAGGTGTCTGTTGATGAAGTGTCTTTTATGAGTTTCTAGCTGACTTTGTTCTTCTCTGAGTGAAAGTGTCACCAAACGTCGACACCCTGGAACACTCCTGTGTGCGCAGGCTGCAGTTTGCGCTTGTGTAAATTTGCAGGCTGTCTGTCAGCAGTGACGTTCGTCCTTGTTTGTCGAGATGCTAAATCACAGTGTGACTTGTCGCACCTGAGTTTCAAGGAGATCACATTACCTTGTGTGTGTGTGTGTGTGGGGGTGATAGAACTTTAATGTCCGGCTTTTGTTTGGCAGCATGTGCATGTGTATTCTTACAGAGCGGGAGGAGATTGAGGGGGGAGAGGCAATATATCTCAGAGGGAGGGGGGGTTTTCAAAGGAGAGACAGGCTTTAAAGTCAACAACGCAGCTGTGTTTACACAAATGCCTTTAGAAGTGAAGGCCAGTGCTAGGCAGGGGGGAGGCAGGTGGGGGTCAGGATGAGGTAATAACAGGCACTGACCCCCCCCTCATCCCCAGATAGAGCAGAACAAGAAGAGAAAAGATGCTCTAAATGACTGTATCATGACTCAACTCAGGGGTCTGTCTTAACTTTTCCATGTCCGGGCTCCTCGGGGATCACTTTTACCTCGCTGTGCTGTGTCGAGTGAATAATGGAGGACAAACTGAAACAATATGGAGCACAATGACTGCACCCACGTCAGCATACAGGGGATCAGGTCTGACCTGCTCTGGTTAGGGTTTTTTTTTTTGTCCTTATAAACCATCATGGGGAACCTGAGGGGGTCAGCAAGTGAGGACTCATGTCTTGTTCTGTACTCACAAACGTGTGTGTGTGTGTGTGTGTAAACTGCTGAGACACAGCTCAGAGGACATGCAGCAGTTTTTTTTTGTCTTTTGTTTTTATAATTTTTTACTTTTCCTCTCGGTTCTGATTGATGATGCAGGTTTGTTGCTAACACTGAGGACACTGAGGTCATGTTCTTGGTATTTTTTCTCGGAATTCAGGAGTTTAGTAACCTTGTGGAGTTTTATATTCTACAATCAAAACGTACATATGGTTATTTCATAGGACAATATAGTATATACATCTATGTTTACACTCAATATATGTTAAAGGGGAATCAATGTCTGTATCTAGACAATATACACTGTAAAAATGTCTGTAGATTTGACAGTAAAAGACCGTAAATTATGCCATGAAGTATGACTGTGTTTTCCTGTATACAGTAGAACACAACCAGATTTAAAAAACTTTATTCATATGGCATCAGAATAAAGTAGTATTTTATATTCAAGACTGTTAATTGTACATACAGTCATGTTTGTCATGGTTTTTCATTTCTTTTTAAAATACAGAATAAACGCCAACCTTAAACATGAAATCAACAGTACTGATATCCTTTAACTGTAATATTAGAAAAGGTTATACCATATTTGTTAGGGTAATTTCTGGCAACCAGAGCTGACATTTTTTTTACTGTAGATTTATTTATTTATTTATTTTACAGTGTAATGTAAATATCAACGTATGACCCTGTATTACTTCGAAAATATATGTAATATATAAACTGCTCAATGCTTTGGTGTAAAATAAAGACAACCTAATAAAACTATTACTATACATTATTTGTCATATTAAATGACCAAATAATGTAGCTCTAGTGTACCTTAAGCATACACTTAAAACAGTCTTTGTGTGTCCACATATGAACATTTAAACAGATGTTTCTTGCTCTCATCACTCGTGCTCAGACTGTTCATTGAGTGATCCCTTCATAGTGTGATTCCACTAGAGATGAGGAACAAAATCCACAGTCCTACTTCTTGAAAAACATTTTTATTCCAAACTCAAGCCAAAGTTAAACTCCAGCAGTCAGTGTTAGACAAAACATCTTCCAAAGTTACAGTCCTGGTATGAAGTTCCTGGTGTTGGTGCTGCTGTCCCTCCACCAGCTCAGCACAGAAACACTGTCCAGGGAAACAAAAGGATAAATGAAGCTCACTTCATTTAATGACTGCTGAAGCCTCAAATTAGCTTCAGATAAACAAAATATGCTTCCATGTTCACATGGGAACATGACTACTGTTTAAAGACAGACATGAAGAAATGTGAACCCATCCTTTCACATATCACATGGTGAGTTAATCGCAGGAAATGAAGTGGTTTATTCTTCCCTGGAAGCAGTCACTGACAGAGAGCGCTGTGTCAGGACTTTTCAAATCATTTTGTGGATACGTTCTGGTCGTGATGATGAGGTGAGGCAAACGAAAACATATGAAGAAAGGTTTTACATGGAGCATGTGATCTGTAAAATTGTACAGCTGAGAAACACATGCTAAGCTGCTGCTGGCTCATGTTACCTTGTACAGTGACATTAGAAGAATATTTGTCTCACTAAAAACTGTATTCCTGGTTAAAGACAACATCAAGGCAGGATTCTTCTCTATGCATATGAATACAGGCTCTGTAGACAAGGGACCAAGATTTTGACATTGGAAGCTTTCTGTTTGTAGACTGAGTAGTATTGACCAATCACGTTTGAGCCAACTTTGGTTGCAACAGTGTGCATGGAAAGCAGGGACCAAAATGCAATCATCTCGCAACCTCTGTAGCTGTAAAATAAAGCCAGTATAGAAGTGCAGTTCTTCAAACGTCCACTTGGTTGGCTACAGAACGAGTCAGTCTCCATAAGTCCCCATGTTAAAATGTCCAACTCCAACTTTAGCATTTTATTACATTTTTTATAAGTTATCTGCATTTATATACAGATATCTGTTTATAGAGATTAGCAGAAGTGTGTCTTTCTCATCTTTCTTGATGAGATCTGATTTGATAAATCATCAACAGACGATAGCCGATGTGTTCAGAGATTGAGGCAGAATCTCCACGCTGACTGCAAAACCGACCAAAAAGGCAGAGCTTCAGAGAAGCTTCAAAATGGAAGACCACCTGTGGATTTAATTGAGTTAGAATTTTGTTTGTATGCATTGCTTAATGCTCACTCGCTTGATTAGCCTGATTATAATATGTAAACATTCTCAGAATCATCACTGAGTGTTTACTCTGACTGCGTCTGATAGTTTAAAGGATAAACTTAGAGGTTTTTCCTTTCTCTTGTCAATAAAAACACGGTGAAACTCTCCATGTACAGTTGGAAAGAAACGTCTGTTGTTTGAGAGACAGTGGCTTTAGTCGTGTACTCACACTGTGTGTTTGGATGCCACTTTTATGTATGGAAAGGAATTTGTAGTTTGCACACACATCTTTCAGTACAAAGAGCACCGGATCCACAAGCAAACAGCAACATACACTTCAAACAGAGAGCTCTGACACTCACAATTCACAGGAAGATACATTAAATAAATTATGAACGTGAACAGAAACGTATGATCAGGAGCATTTCATCTGCAAGATCATTCTTTTATATATCAGACAGCAGAAAACATAGTTCAGAATATCAGTTCGCCAGATAAAAACACCTCTTACCATGCTAAATTCATGCTTGGCGCGTGCATGGATTCAAATCATGTCAAAGAAAACACACATCGAACCGTCACTGCAGCAGGGCGGTGCTCAACCAGTTGAGCCACCGGGGCACCCCCTGACCTCATGGTTGCTGATTACAGTAAATGCAAGTCAATAGACTCTGGGTCAGTTCACACATCCCGCTGTGACACACATCCACATTTGTGAGGAGCTCATATGACCTGACACCACCACATCCACAGCAGATATTGGATTAACCTGCGGCATTACACGACTGGTTTGCTTTGTGTTGTAGCAGCAGCTTGATGAGGCTGTGGTGAATCTCGATGCTTAAAGTGGCCGTAATCGATATTTTTACAGTAACAATCCATCAACAGACAACGTGAAAACACTGACTAACAGGAAAGGGGATCGCTCATATGGAATTTCTAACGGAATCTGCTGCTTCCCCTCAGTTTTATGGAGCTTTATGGTGACTTACAGCTCATTGTTCAGCTGTCCAGCTTCAACTGGTCTCCTTCAAGCTCCGATAAACCCGCTGTACTCTACCTCCTCAGCAACAAACAGTTGGAAAGTAGCTGAAGCCTGCACGCTAGAAGTTACACTACATCATGCACTCAACCACGAACTCAGCAACTTCCTTAGGAATCAATGGGTCACTTCATGGAATACAGTATGCAGTTTTTTAACCCTTAATGCCTGGGAATGCCCTCATTTTAAAATCATTCCCTGTTCATCAAAAAACAAAAAATAAAGTCTGAGCTACGTATGGTAGATAGTTTAAGTTGGCATCAATAAGTAGAACAAGAAATATACATCAGCAGGTTTCCACTGTAATTCTTGAAATGGCTCCGTGTCCCTGGGTTTACAATCTGATGGAATCTGTCAGACTGTGTTGTGAGGGAGATCCTGACCCACCGTTCAGAGTGGAAAGAGACAAAGGCATTGTGAGTTCAAATGTTCTGACAGCACTTTGTACAGACAGTATAAAGAATAGACGTCACCCATAGGTGATTTTGAAGCTCAAAATACGTGGCCCCGGCTGCTGCCATCTTGGCATTTAAAAATCAGCAAAGATATGGACCTGAATGACACCTGGGTGCTCAGGTAAACCACCTGTAATGGCACGCACCTGTCAATCGAAGTGTCTCTTAATTCTGCATAACTTTAAGCCTTAATATCATTTGAACAGCTGAGTTGTATATAAATTCACCCTCAGTACAGTTGTCATGAACGGGGAAATTAGCTATAGAGACCAAAACTGTTTTTGTACCAGGCTGTAAACATGTTTATTTCTGCTGTGAAGTTGGACATTTTAACATGGGGACTTATGGAGACTGATTCAGTTCTGGAGCCAGCCTCAAGTGGATGTTTGAGAAACTGCAGTTTTTGGTACTTCTGTATAAGGTTTAATTAACAGCCATGGAGGTTGCTGCCTAGTTTTGCTCATGTCACAATCATCATCAGCAAACAGAGGGACTTACCCGGCTCTCACTGTCCAGACAGAGGCTGTTTTCTCGGGGATAGTTCACCAAAGAGTCTGCAGGGAGGACTAACTGGGTCAGGCTGACTTTTCCACAAACAAATTGGGCAAGTTTTTTTCTCATGTAACTGGACTGTTGTTTGTTCTTTTAAAGGAATGATCTATTTACAACAGCTTGAGTGACATTTGTTTTTACTTTCTGATTTTTTTTTCTGAAGTGTTGAATCAAACTCAGTCGAGCTAAAAATGTCACATATTTGGTATCAAATTAGAGAGGAAGTTAAGTTTTTTAAAATGGAACTTTTTGTTTGAGTATGAAAAAAAACTCATTTGAGTGACGGTTTTCAGTGATTACCAACATTCTAGAATCTTACTTCTTTGAATGTCCTCCAGTAACGTGACTTGAGTCAGAACATCTGAGGGTGTCGACCTCAAAAGATGTGAGCTCACCAGAACCCCAAATTTGTGAAGCTCTTACATGGAAGGCCACCCATAGCGGTACTTTTAGCTATTATACTGTAGCAGAACAACATTTATGGGTTTCAAAAAGGCACCACCTTTGTTTTATTTACATCGAGTGTATCTCTTCGATCATTTTTATCTCTTGTTTTCGTTTCTGTAGTTTCAAATCAAATAAAGCAGAAACACCATAAAGTTCTCTCTGTATAAAAATGGAGAAAACCATCTGCTGTTTGAAAGACACTGGCTGTAAAAATGTAAGCATGGACTTCCTGGAGAGACGACAAAGCCTGAGATGCTAGGCGCCCGCGGCCCTCATCAAATGAGTGTTATGCTTTGTCATATTGACTACATACGCACCAAAAAAATAGACAGGGTCATGCTTTTTCATGGCCAGTTATGTATTTGCCTTTATTGAGGCTGTGTGTGATGAGACCTCTGCGGCAACCGACAGGACTAAAGCCCTAAACTCTGTCATCAAAAGACAGCTGACAGTTATTCAATAAGAGGACAGCGAGGGGTGTTAAAGATTTTACTGGGAAGGGATTTTCGCTCAAGGCAGGGCACATAAATCTGGACAAACAGGGCGCTTGGCCTGTTCGGATGACACAAATCGCCGCCTTGTTAGGATCAATAAAGTAAAACACAATGCTGCAAAAGCACAAGTGCAAACTGTGAGGCTCCGGAGGATTCAATAGCCCCAAAGAATGCGTGGGAATGGAGAGCTCAGGTTAAAGGAGAGCTTCAATCCCACCAACTCTGCCATGAAATAGAAAGGGAGAGAGCAATTGACCCATGAACCAAGCTGAAAGAGAAATCACTTGTTCTCGTAATGACTGCCTTCCACATCGGCAGAGAGCTGGCGGATATACGACTCGCAGTTGGGCGACTGTGCTGAGAGGGAGGATGAGGAGAAGGGAGGTTTGTCCAGCTCCTACTGGTCTCCAGCTGGTGTGCAGAATGATGATCAGCCTCCTCAACACACTCACCCCCCCCACCCACAACCCCACAACCCCACCACCCACCCCTGATTCCCTATCCAAACAAGCTCTATCAGATAAACACAAACACGGCTGCGTCTCGTAAAAATGAATCTGAGACAAATTAGCCAGCTCATTAGGCAGCTGAGGTGAGTTTCCTGAATGAATTGCTGAATCGGGAGGGTTTATACAGCTCTTGTTTATTTACAGAGAACAGCCCGCTCATTTGCATTCTCCTCTTTGAGTACAGGAAGACTGAAGTGGGTACTTGTGTCTTCTGTGATAGAGGAGCTTATCCGGCTCTTTTTTGGGGAGCATCTGTGAGCCGATGTGTTCCAAAACGTCCTCATTACCCTACGCAGGATCATCGTCCCAGCTCCAGAACCGACCGGTGTTAATGCAGAGCGGTACGTAACGTAAGAGAAGCCAGACTTAAAGGTTCTGTCCCAGAAATGCAAGAACCTGATTCAAAATCACAGAATTATCATGCATTTTTGTGATTTGTTCATATTACACTTGTAGGTGCTTGCATTAAAGGCCATATGCAGTAATAATGAGAGTGATACAGTAATTACACATAAAGAAATCTACAGTCATTTGGAAACTTGACTGTACAGACTGATCTGTGATCTGGTGTTGACTCAAAGTAAATAAGCTGCTATTTCTGTGCTGCATCTCACTCATATATCCATAAAATAACACAGTAAAGGATTTAACATTTAATATGTCCAAGAGTTATATCATCATCCAAAAGAAAATATCATCAACATATTGAAATTAAATTGATTCAAAGGTTGCAAAAACAATGGCAACTTTTGAAAAAGGGTTATTTTTAATAAACTGCTCAGCTTAAACTTAAATATAAACTGTGTATCTGGCTTAAAATACCTCAGAAGACAATACAGTTTTCCAGATTCAGGGGATGGTTTCAAACATTTTGAATAAAATGACATGAGTTGAATATTTCTTATTTATCTTGTTTGAGCTGTTCTTTTCTATAAGCTTTAATACTTGACAGCTAGATTTGTGAAAAATGACTGTGACTGCAAGACAAAGGGGCCTTAGCATGTAGAACACAGACTCAATGCACGAGCAGAATATAGTGGAAAAGCCTCTATGATACATTTGTATTATTTTGAACTGAGTTGTTAGTGAATGAATTTTGATGTCACCAAATAATTGTGTCTAAATTTAAACCCCAAATGCCCAAGTATGTCATCTCTCCCTTCAGTAATCCATAGATGAATCATTTTGGTGTTTAAACAAAATATGTGTTTGTGTTTTTATCAAAGATGTGTTTGTGTTTTTATTTTGTAATAATATATATTGCCAAAAAAATCTCAGGATTTCGGCCCTCTGGGACAAACAAATAGACAAATCGTCAGTCTAATGCATCTCTTGTTGATTTCACTGTTGAGTGTGTGTCCCCATGTGTTAAACAGGCCTCACCCCCAGCCTTCCAAACCCTCCCTGTGATCCTGACAAGCAGCATTAACTCCCCCTCATGACCCCGGCCCTCCATACCTCCCGCTAAGCAGCTCCCACCCCATGCCTCTGGTCATGTATTAATCGTCCCTGGTGTTCCATTTGAGAGGAGCACCACTCCCCTCCAACAACCCCAAAGCTGTCCTGCCTGCCTTTTCACACTAATAACCCCACCTCAACCACCTATCTGTCGGGGAATTGCGCTCCTTCTCGGTGACAGCCTCTTCCAAATGGCTCCTTGATAGTCGGATATCTCTTCCCAAAACCCCACCCCTGCTCACACGCACTCAGCGCTGGCCGGCACAGGTCATCCGTCTTCCTCAAATCTATCTAATGGCGTGTTTCACAGCCTCTCTCCGTGCTACACCAGCCAGTCTTTGAGGAGGGGAAGGGGGGGGTGGGCTGAGGATCTGATGGCTCCTGGATATTTTTAGAGCCGCAGGAATAGAAGTATAGCAGGGAGAAGCAAGCGAGAAAGCTTGGTAGCTGACAGTTCAAATGCACAGAACGACTGCAAAAATGTTTATGGTCTTGGACACGTAAAAAGTCACAATAGATAAAGGGGAATCCATCACAAAGCCATAAATCTTGCGTTGAGTAAAAGCCTATGAATTTTAAAAAATAGTAAAAAATATATATAGCCTTCCTGGAGGAAGAAATAATTCATAGGAAAGGAGGTGAAATGGACTTTCCTTGTAGTGTAAATACACTCATGTATGCGACCATTTGGAGAACTAAAAAGGTAACGCTGCTCAGCACAAATGACAAGATAATGCCTCTTTGAGCAGCCTGTATCAATTATCTCTACTGAAGCTGATGACAACTTTCAAGTTTTTTTTCCATAATTATATCTCAGATCGGCCTCAACACAGCCTGCTGGAGCGAGAGGCGGAGGCGGATCTCGACGCCATTCAGGAACGTCCCTGACAAAGACATCAGCTTCTGACAGTTTAACAAAGGAGAGGAGAGGAGAAAAGAATATATCAGCCAATGCAAATATTGACCCAGTGCTGCAATTGCAAATTTGTTGCAAAAATCAGAGTGACAGCATCTAATCTGTTCATGCCCCCACCCCCCCATTAAATTCTTCTTGGTAGGAAAAAGAGAGTTCTTCCAAGCACATGTGCTGTGTGCGAGGCCGTTTTATTACACACATGAAACTCATCGACTTTCTGTCCTTTCTAAACCTGCAGACACTTTGCTGCTTTGTGTCATTTACAGTTCTGAGATCTGTTGATATTTGAACATCAAAAAAACTCCTATTATATATTCTTAATGAAACTAAACATGTAGTATAATAGCAATGAGGAGAAAATGGCTTTAGACAGTGTCTTCATTTAGGCTCCTAGTGGTCTGAGGGTAGCAGCTCTTCCTGATCCTCTCAGTTCTAGCTTGGTGTATTCGGAAGCTTCTTCCTGATCCCAGCAGTGAGAAAAGGCCATTATCCGGGTGGCTAAGATTCTTCCCTTTGGATTCCATCGCACACGACTTCATCACGTCGCTGCCGCCACATTGTTTTGGTCCATTCTCCACACGGCTTCATATTCCACCAGGAGCGTTTCAGAACTCGCTCAGATATGGTCACTTTTCCTTTCTACCATGAATTAGTAGGCTACGTACTTACATTCTTTCACTTTTATCTATTTCTATGATCAGGCTTCTGCACAGGATGTTTTATTTTGAAATTTGACCAGATTCTCTATGGCGTTTCTCTGTCTAACTACCGGCCAGCTCGATCTGCTCTGTACTGCTAGACACCGCTTCTGAAACATGCTTCTGGAATCACAGTCACTGTCTGTCAAATGGCCTGATCAGCTCCCAGCGGAATTTAGAGGTTAAGGTGAAATTCCTACATTTACTGAAAGGACCAAGTCACCCAAATGAGGAAGAAATATAAGGTATAACCATGCTACTGTTTTGGTTTTGCTCTCTGGAGGTTGTGGTAGCTTCTAGAGCAGGTGGTCTAGTAATCTGAGGGTTGCATGTCGATTCCGGCGGTCCAGTTGAAGTATGCTCGTGCAAGATACTGAACAAACACTGCTCCTGATGGCTGTGGGTGGGTTTGTATGGGTGAGTGTAGTATTAGCATAAGCACTTTGAATAGGAAGCACTGTAGCGCTCCTGATGAGCATTGGCACCTTGTACGGCAGCCTCTGGCTTCAGTGGTTGAATGAGTGTGTGTGAATGGGTGAATGTGACAGATGTAAAGTGTGTTGAGTGGTCAGCAGACCACAAAAGCGCTGTATAAATACAAGTCAGTTCACAATTTGTCCAGGTCTTGATTTGCCTGACATCAAACTTCTAACAGTGGAGTGTTGTTGATTTGGAGGTCTGGACTCAGGCAAGGTTTGAGAAATCAATTTAAGACTTCTGCCTCCATACTGATACAATAAAGAGTGGAATTTTGTTTACGTCCCTCACAGCGTTGCAGAATGACATAAAAAAATCAAACATCTCTTTCAAGTAACAGCGTCTGTTACTTTGATCCACTGACTAAACGGTCAAGGGTTTTCATTCAAATTGCTTTTTACCAAAGAAATAGTCCCTGTGAGAAATGCTGATAGCATGTTCACTGGATTACTCAGAGTAAAGTAATGGAGAGATTTTGATAATTATTTGATAAGATATTTGTAGGCCCTCAGCCACATGTCACATTGCAGAGGTGTTCTCGTGTGAGATGGGTTTGTAAGTACTGAAAAAACATCTTTTAATCAGTGGTCCACATAATACAGTTTGTTGTGTTGTTCTTGGGCGGACTAAGCGTGGATGAGTGGCTGAAAGAGATCGACAGGATGGAGGAGGAAGATAAAAAAGAAAGAAGACACAGAGGACAGTTTAACGGGCAGAAGCATGCGATGCTGTCATTTAACGAATGTGCAAAAAAAAACACAAAGATGCCAGAGAAAGAAACAAAGAGCCTGCACAGATTAATGTTTCCGCAGCCAGAGAACCTGCTGTGTCCGGTGGCTTCGTTGGAGAAAGAACCTCTGGTTGCCCAAACACTGTCCTTTTATCTCCATCCAAAGCGCATAAACTTACTGCGTCTGTATGTCGCTTGGCAACAGCGTTGGAGTGATTTTCTGTTTACAATCAATACTGAATTTTTGAAAATTTGTTGTTTAGTTGCTGTGTATTAATTTTATGAGACCTTGTCAGATATATGTAGTAGCTGTTTCATAAAAGCATTAAGCCACGCAAACCCAAACATTAACAATGCTCTGTAAACCACAGCCTCTTGTGGGGTATTTCTTCAATATGTTACGTAAATGTTTTTAAAGGTCATAAAACGTGATGCTCAAGAACTGAACTTCTTGACTTCATTGGTTAACTTCATACATTGTTGATCATTAGCTTGTCAGGCTAAATTCGCTGCATTCCTTCTTTCTTCCCACACTGGCATTGTACACAAACAACTGACGACACCAGAGAAAGAAGAGAAATATTCTATAAGTGTATTTGAAAATGACCAAACCTGACCCAACCAAAAAACAAACAAAACAGCCGAGGTCCGAGAGCAGAACTGTATGTTTGCTAAGTAGCATTAGCAACCAGAAACTAGTGGTCATACCAGACCAAGACGGGACGTAGCAGCAAAACCCCTGAGTGTAACTAATTGAGCAAGTCACTGAATTCATTTTCATTTTTAAGAGAAAGAATGGATTATTTCTATTTAGAAAAATGATTTAGGCTCTCTTGATATCAAGAAATCCAGGTGATGATTTTTCAATGAGCCTTGAAATCAAGTATTTGAATTTTGACATTTAGGTTTGTGGTCAGGAAATCAACCATATATCAGTACGTAAACAAAAAGAATTCAGACTGTGCCCAGACATGACGGTGTACATGTTTTGTGCACATTTTTCTGCGGCTCTGCTTGGGTGAAACCTGAACGCTGGAATGCAGCTTCCTTCATTTACTGGAATGTTTACTTCCAGATATCACTGGGCATGGAAAGGGCAAAATGTCAGACTCTCCGGGGGAGCTTCCAAGAATAATTTAGAGGAGATGGTTGAATTTCACTCAGGGAGAAGTTGAAAGGAAAGAAGGGGTCAGAGGTCAGCAAAGGATGAATAATCAATTAAAGAGGAATTACAAGTGTTACACTTATTTGCAAATAATATAAGTTCCCTGATTGAATCTGGCAGCTGGAGAAGGCTCTACCGAGGCGGCACACACCCTCACAATATGAGTAATGGATATGAACATGGCTGCTGCACAAAAAGCAATAGATATGGGAGAGGGGATAAAATGGCACATTTTTAATTGAATGTTGAGTCCACAGCCCATCATACCGGTCCTTTCAATCGCCCATAGATGACTTATGATGTGCAGTTTTCAATAGTTTCGTTTTGCACGTTTGAATTGCTTCTATTGTTATGTGTCCTCCCTTTTGCTCAAAGCTTGCCTCTCTAGCCTATCAAGTTAAATATTAATTGCGTGCCTCAGGAGGATCACCTATCAGGCTGAAATCAAACACTGCAGTTAGTCCCTTTGGTGACAACAGAAAAACTTTGCCTTTTCTACTGCACCTATTGTCTTCGTTCCATCGTTTAACATCGCTTTGTGAGGAGCGTATGTGTGTGGAACGACATAATAAGAAGGTTTTGTCCCTGGGCTGAATTTGAGCCTCATGAAATTCTGAAATAAATGTCTACCGTACCACAGACAACACTTACTGCAGAGAAGAAGACCTGAGTCATGGAATGACTCTTTTGATTTCCTCTGGTTTGGAATAACAACAAATCAGAGTCAAGTAAAAGGTTCAGGAATAAACACAATGTAACCGGTGACATACAAAGAATCACATCCAAAAGCTTTTTGACCTTCAGTAAAACTGCTCTCAACCATATTCATCTCAGTCCAGGAAGTTTTTTGTGTGTGTGTCGGGTTTTCTTTCAGCCTGTGTGGGAGATTGCAGGGTCAAGAAGGTCAAGGAGTTTGTGATATCACTGGGCTAAAATGTGCCTAATGAAACCTCTCTGCTCAGGGTGGGCTGCAACACACACACACACACACACACACACACACACACACACTGAAACACACACAGAGGGAGTGGGGGAGATAAAAGCATACTGACGCTGGTAGACATACTTAAAAAAAACAGCCAAACAGGGGACACCCATGTATACTGCTTGTTTTTAAAAGCATAATTCTAGGTTATTTAAACTCAGGTCTTGGGAACATGGTGACATCGCTCAGACAACTTACAAGAGGCTGGACATAAGACAGCAGTCCTCCAGAACAAATGGCAAAATACATCTGACAATAATCTTGACTCAAGGTGAGATGAAGTCGTCCTGATAATAGAGGCATCATTGGTTGTTCATATGGGACGTATTTGTTGAATATGGAAACTCATCCTTGACCTTGGAAACAGTAGTTTGACAAAATAATCTGGACAGGTCTACTGAATGAAGCATAGTGTAAGTTCAGGCAAAGAATGTCATGTTGTTAATAAAAGAGTGAATCTGTATGAACAGATGTCTGCATATGAATGCAGAATCTGTAGGCAACAGGCCGAGGTTTTTGGCATCGGAAGCGTTCTGGTTTCTGTTTGTAGTCCGAGTCGTGTTGACCTGTCACGTTTCAACAGGATTTGGTTGCATGGATGTAAACAGCCATGTGGAGAGCAAAACAGGCTTTGGCCAAAATGCAAACTTGGAATCCATCTGCTATCATCTGATGGCAAATCAGTTTTTATTAGCTTTTCTTTTAAGTGTATCTGCATTGATATGCAAATATCTGTACATCTTACAGGGATTAGCAGAATTGTGTCATGCGTATCAAGTTGCTAATCGGACTGCAGACGAGATCTTGGAAATCTTGGCCCGGATATCCATTTTCCGGGTAACCGCTAGCTACACCGCATAACCCAAAACATTGGCTGTTGCTCATAGAGGCTAAATCATCATCAGATGATAGCTGAGTTCAGAGATTGACTGCAATTTAATGTTCAGGCACGTTTAATGTTCATCACTGCTTGGATTTGTTGAGAACTCCCTAAATCAGTCCTTCTCAAATAGTGGGGACCATGCATGTGACCCTGGGGAACATGTTTTTTTTTTTTTTGCCATACTAGAATAAAGTATAATTGCACATCAACTACAGTAGTTGGCAGTGGCACTCTCATTGTCAGAGTGTGCGCAGAGAGTATTAGGTCTATGGTGTAGGGCAGTGAGATATTAAAACTGGCCCGCAGATTGGCGCGTCACGAAGTAGTGATGGGTCGGTCGCGAACGGCGGGGCGCGAATAGTTTTCTTCTTGCTATAATTGAGAAGCACTGCCCTAAATCAACAAAAACTTTCCGACAATTCTAACCAGTTTGCTACGAATGGTCGACTTGGTCACTATATTTCCATGACATTACCAAGGAAACTGCATCCATCCGAAAGGACCTTTCTGACCTGACACGACTATACCATTAGCTGGATGATATTTTGCCTGTGCCTTCTGAAACAGTTTCAAATCACCTGATCGTCCTAACAGTTAGCTTGGTGAGTACAATCTTGCTACTACTAACAAGTCCAGAACTATAAAAAACAGAACCAATATTTTGAATTAACCTAGAGCAGTCCTTTAACCAATCATCTTGCGTCTTGGTCCCCTGATAATGACACAGATGCTGCCTAAAGGAGACAAGAACAGCTGTCAACTGTGATGAAAACAAAGTGTAATTGGCACAAGGTCAAGAGGCGTACAGCCAGATAAAGTCAAAGCAAATGCCTGTTAAGCATGTTTGATGCAGAGTGATGTGATAGTTTATTGATCCCTGTGGGGAAACTCTCTCTCTGCCCTTCCACATGGAGGTCAGAGGTCAGGGTCGCCTTCACTGCAGCACCCTCAGAGCTGGATGGAGGCTCCAGCAAATCCTTCACACGCTCCATTAATATGTTTTGGTCTACACTGAACACATACATGGAATGAACAGTGTGTGTGTCCATTGACTTCAGTGTGTTGACTGCGTGCCGTGACAGGCACGTCCACTTCAGTGTAATTTAACACAATGGCGGAATAGCTGCGCTTCTTTTAATGCGCCGACTCTCTGAGAGGTGATGAAACGGAAGGAAGGGAGAGTTCAGAGGGAAGCAGTTCAAACAAACAATAAAGACTTCTCAGTGATGCAAAACGCTTGCAAGACCTTCCAGCCTCGTATGACACATTTGACATGATGCACCAAGTTTCCCACGCTTGTTTTTCATCTTCCTAATTTTTCAATTGGAACATTTAATTTCATGTTCGTGAAGGAAACGATGATGACATTAGAACTTGTTTTGTCTCCTTTTTTTTTTTTTTTTTTTAGAAGGTTTTATTTTGTTTGGCTGTCTTTCCTATAAGCAATAATAATAATTTCTTCAAGTTGAACGGTGATCTGGGAACACCAAGAAACATGAGCAGCTTAGAAAAACTCATTTGGAGGACAAATTTAAGACAAGCAGTAAAATAACAATTCCCTGGTGTTAATTTGGTAGATCTCAGTAGGCTATCGCCACCAATCTTGAAAGAAGATCTCAGTGCATATGGAGTCCATACCGGTGGCTACAGATGAGTCAAACTAGTTCTTTGGCCGAGGAAACATGGCACACCATCTTGTCCAACTTGCAACACACAGAGCTATGCCCTAAAGATTCATTTATCTTCTGCATCATAGGGTCAAACCTAGTACGTGAGGCTCTGTAGCTACTCCACAGACTACGCCACAACCTCCTCAAAACTGCAGAGAGTATGGAGATACCACATGGATACTACAAGAACTGTGACTGATTGCTTCTGTCTTCTGTGGTTTCTGAGTTGATAGTGACGATATAGTTTCGACGACATAGAATTTCCCCAGCGTGGGATCAATAAAGAATCTATTCTAGTGACAACATAAATCTGGAGAATGTCGAGGAAAGGCTCAGTTCTCCTTTTTAGTAGCACTTCAAGGAAAGACTGATCTGCTTAAACAAACTGCATAAATACAGCGAAAGTAATGAAACGAGGCAGACCTTTTCTTCATTCTTCTGTAGCACAAATCAATAAAATATAGTCTAATTAAAACATGATACAATCTGACCATGGATGATACATCTGTATGGTGTTAACTATAGCATACCTACGCCTGATTGGTATCTAACCGTTTGTGTCAAACATGAATTAGGTCAGTAGACATTAAGTTGCTTACTCATTAGTTGGAAGGTAGGTCTGTGGTGTGCACAGTTGTTTTCTGTTCAAGTGGTTTTGATAATCTGATTAAAGTGCTTGTTTACAACCCGCCTGATTTTTTTTTTACTGTTTCTCTGTGATGACACTGTTTTGGTCCAATTTCCGCGTGGCTTCATATCTCACCAGAAGCATTTCAGAAGCACTGAATGTTGTTATCTTGCTCTGATTTGGAAGTTTTCCTTGGTTTATGCATTTATATCATAGACCGTGTAGTTAAATTGTTTCCCTTTTGTCTGTTTATACGATTGGGAGTCTGCACAGGATGTTTTATTTTGAAAATTCACCAATTCTATAAGGCGTTTTTGTGTCTTGATGCGACAGGCATCCATTAAAACTAAACCAGCCACTGCGGTGCTTATGGTGGAGTCGTGATCATTGTCTAGAACGGTTGTGATCAGCTCCAGCGGCCACAGTGCAACCGAAATGCGTCCTAGCCATCCCTGGTGGAATTTAGGAGTGAGACTTTTACTTTGGTAAACCAAGTTCTAATAAAGTGAATATTAATGAAAACACTGAGGTGATGGTGGAGGAGGACTCTTTTGAGCAATTCAATCCACTTCACACGGGTTGATGTGAGACAGTCAGGTGTAATTGTATTCACAATGCTGCCCCACTGTCACAGACCTGTACGTGCAGACCTGTTAATTGGCTGTCTCGTGTAAATTACTGGGGGAATTCAAGTGTAAGCTTTGCTCATGAAACAGAGTCATCTCAAGTCTTCGACATGTCACACAGCTTGTGAGCCAGACATGAATGAGTCCTTCCTCTACTGCCTGAAGCACTGCTTTATTTTGGGAAAGCACTCAGTTTCCCCCAACAGTGCAGATTAAATCCCTCTGCTGTCACACCGTGCTTATTTTAGTATCATTTAGTGTTTACCTTGAGAAGACAATTAGCATTGATTTGCAATTTTAACTGCAGGGGTGTTTGTTTTTTGGAAAAAAAATCACATTTAATGAGGTATCACTTTCCCACTGCGTATTTAGTTAGTGTAAATCAATACTGGGGAGGTGCAGCCAAAGCTGATCTATAATCTTTATGTTTGGATGCAAGGATTGAGGGAGACGTAAACACATGCTTCCTAAATCCAATTTTGACAGGTGTAAGCAGGTATGTGCAGTGAGGAGGGGACAGGCAGGCAGGGCTGAAGTCACAGCGCAGCAGATCAAGAGTATCGGTTTAGAAACATGAACACGGCTCTCGGCACAACCTGAGATTTTCATGTTTCCTGTGGCCCGGACATGCACGCACTTTTCCTCCCTTCCAGCCACGCTCAATCACAGAGAAACTCTTGAGAAAGCAAGACAGGAAGTCGGCCGAGCGTGAACAGTGCTGAAGTTTTCTCAATCCTCCGGCGAGAGGCTCAAGGTTCAGGCCTTCGGTATGCCCCGCACGTCCCCGGGATGCCAGATCGACGTCCGCTTTCTGACATGCCGCCGCACAGTTCCATCTTCTGAATATACAACCGCCAAGACGTCCAGCGAGATGCGGCGTCAGAGCTCGTGGAGATCACCGTGTCTACTCGCACTCAGCTCATAATCACTCACACTGATGATGTGCACAGTCAACAAATCAGATCAGCAAATCTGGAGCTCAATCAACCTCCGATCGATATAATCCTCCAGTGTGTCGTCTTACTGTAGCTTTCAGTCCCAGAGTCTCTTTCTCTACAGCACCTCTCCTCATCTGTGTCTGACTCTGTAACACAACACTCACCGACCTGTGTTCACACTGCAGGTCGTCACGCTCCAATATGAATGACTGCTTGTATTTGTTTGTTTTAGTAAGACTAGTGATAGCTATTGCATTCTGGGACTTGAGGCATTCTTGATAACAGTATAAACTGACAGCAATCGTGATGTGCTCAAATTAAAAATGAGAAACCGGTCTCATAAGCTTTGGTTATCTTAGGTTAAGAAAGTAGTTTAGAACATGTTGAACTACTGCACAATGTTTATGTAAAAAGGTTTGCTGTTCTTTGTACGGTAGATGGCAGGTACCAAATATGTTGTTTTCCATTGAAACATGCTCCGATGTGCATTATCCATTGTCTTTTCAGTTGGAGATCAGTTGGGAATGGCAAAATGACAGAAATTCATCAGATTCCATACGTTTCTACGACCTGCAGCCTGGAATACAGCACTATGACAATGAAGTTTGCCATCCTTCTGACACTGTTTCACATCAGATCAGATCAGGTTGATCAGTTATTTGGTTAAGTAAAAGATTGTCATTTGGGTTATTTGTTTTTAACATATGTATGTGTTTGGACCTGCGGTGGCACGGTGGTGCAGTGGTTAGCACTGTCACCTCACAGCAAGAAGGTTCCTGGTTTGAACCTGGGGCCTTACTGTGTGGAGTTTGCATCCCCCCCATGTCTGTGTGGGTTCTCTCTGGGTAGTCCGGCTTCCTCCTACAGTCAAAGACATGAACCTTACTAGGTTAATTGGTGACTCTAAATTGTCTGTACTGTAGGTGTGAATGTGTGTTCCCTGCCATGACCTGGTGACTTGTCCAGGGTGTACCCGCCTCTCACCCAACGTCAGCTGAGATAGGCTCCAGCCCCACCGTGACCCTGATGAGGACAAGTGGTTACAGGTAATCTATGTGTGTATGTATTTGGACCTGACTTGTTTTTACTCTTCGTTCAATCTTTTACCTTGGTGGTCACAATATTGTCACTACTAATAAGAATGAACTATGAAAATAGAGTCAATATTTGGAATGAACCAGAATGGTCCTTTAACCAATCATCTTATGTTTTGGTTCCTGATAATGACACAGATACAGAAGAACTTCAATGAAAACAGTGCAGTTGGTACAAGGTTGACCATAGCATACCTACATCTGATCTAACCTCTTGTGTCGACCATAAAATAGGTCAGTGGACATTGGGTTGGTTACCCATTATTTGGAACCTAGGCCATGTGTGCAGATTTCTTGTAGTGGTCCAACAGTTTTGCTTTGTAACATGCTATTGTCAAGTTCAGTCGTGTGACATTGCAGTACTGTAGATAATCCCTAAACGCAACGTCAGAGGAAAATATTCGCCATGTGTAAGTACAGGCAAGTTAGTTTGGAAACAGGTCTAACCTCTACAATGTCCAGTCAAATATTCACTCTCCCTTCAGCTCTGTTTTTCTCTCCTAACAATTCCTGAGAAAATATCTAAGCTGCTAAAGGCACCACAGTATTTAGCAGGTAGTTTGTCAAGTCTGCTGTTTGATGCTGACAGATGTACAGTGAGTTTATCGAAACCTATTCTTTGTTTTCCTGTATACAGTTCCTGTATACAATTGTTTAACTGATTTGCTATGTTGGATGATAAAGAGAGCATAGTCATATTAGTTAAATGTACTCCTAAAAACATTGAAATGAGGAATAGTGCAAGACAGACAATGCGGTTTGTCACCTGTTTCCTGTCCTCTTTGCTTCTGGGCATGGGCTTAAAGAGGGAGCGTGCCTCTATAGGTACCCTTTTATGGAGGCTAAAAGGAGGTGGGTATTGTTTTGATTGGATGATGGAATGGGTGGAATTATTTCAGTTAATTAAGCTAAATTGTTCATGTTGTACATTTCTGTTATTGTTATAAAAATTAGGATTATACTGGGGTTCAGATGTTTTAACTCATATAATGTGTGTTTCCTGTTTTTGCATGTCTCGTGCACTTCCCTTATTTGGACTGCGTTTTGCTGAGGATGGCAGGGAGAGATATCAGTAGTTCAAGGACAGGGGAGACAAGGACGTTAGAAACAGGCCTGAGAAGTGTCATTTTGATACATAATGTTCATTGCTGAGCAGACTCATCAGTTAGGGAGGTGTCTGAGACAGCCCATTTTGAAAAAAATGTATAAGAACCAACTGTTAGAGCTCCTCAGGGAGCCTTTACTCTGTAACTCCTTTTGTGTGTTGTACTGTTAAACACTCATTATAAATAAATTCAACTTAAACTTTGATACTTTGAATCCAGTCTTCCTTATTCAAGAGTTTTTCTTTAAAAATTCTGGTAGCAATTTCGTTGATTAGTTCTGAATGTACTGTATTTTCTTGTTTATATTGCAGAATTTAATATGCATTTGTTGGGACAAACAAATCAAGGAAATTATGTTTTTTTTCTTAATCGTGTCTGTCCTCCCTTTCACAGATCTACTCTGATAGGCTGGTTTGAACCGGAGAGAAGGCCTATCAGAGTATATATACACAGACATGCAAGAAGTAAATAGACACCTTTAATTTGAATTTGAATGAAGGTGTCTATTTACTTCTTGCATGTCTGTGTATATGTTGAGAATGGTTTTTGGTTTGGTTAGTTTTTTTTGTATGCTATGGGAAGAGCAGCACCCCATTTGTCTTTGTTAAAAGACCACCTTTGTTTGATACAAGAATAAAAGTCAACCTGTTTTTCGGCACACCTCCTGGCCAGCGTGATGTTTTTGTGACCCTGCATCTCTCTTTACAGCACTCTGATGAGAGCAGTTAGACTGAACCAAAAATTCAAGTTGTGGATCATAAAACAAGTAAAAAAAAGAGCTAAAAGCCTGAAAACAAATAATGATCTGTGCAGCGTATTACATTTTCATCTACAGAAACACATATTCAGAGATGATATTTGGAATATTGTTCCACTTTGTTCTGGATGTCATCAAGATGTCTGATGTTTAAAGACTAAAATAGAAAGAATAACTGCACACAGTTTTTTTCTCATCATATTAATTAGGAAACTTTCAACACAAATTGTATCTGTGGGTCGACACTTTGAGCTGCAGTGTGAACATTCCCTCTCTCTCCCTCTCATTCTCCTCCCCTCTCTGCATCTCAGTGTGTAGTTGGATGCTGTAGGCCCTGCAGAGGTGACCTGCTGCCATGCCGCACAGTGTTGTGTTGTGTTTGGTGGAAGAAGGCGGGTGCAGTGCCAGGGGCATCTCTCTCTGACAAACAGAGCAGATGCCTTACACTAACAAACA
The DNA here is from genome assembly GCA_036365135.1 of Miichthys miiuy. Classification (NCBI taxonomy): domain Eukaryota; kingdom Metazoa; phylum Chordata; class Actinopteri; family Sciaenidae; genus Miichthys; species Miichthys miiuy. Next base: position 2,457,052 of record CM071620.1, on the reverse strand, counting down.
GCCCGGCGGGGCTCGGGCGGCCTCTCCGTCAATCCTCTGCTGCTACATCAACTCAAAGTTGCTGCTGAGACTTGCAGCCGCTGCAGCAAAGACTCTGTGCCCTTACCACTCACTACTACAGCCAGGTCGCTTACTTTTATTTGTCTGTGGTAAGCTGCTGCCTCTGTCACCTGCAGCTTTGGAGCTTCATATGATTGTATTTTTGGTCATGGGTAAAGGGCTATTGTGAATATGCAGTTCGTATTTATCTACACAAAGGGACTGTTGTCAGAAGCTTATCCAGACATTTAAGTTAAGCTGTTTATGCGCTGTGGGCTGCGGTGGCTGTAATCTCAACTGACTGCGGAAAAAGTGTGGAGAGCTTGTGATGTCACCATTTAAAGCTCAAACACTCAGCCTTTTTTCTACGTTTTTTTTTAACTCACCGCAGTCATCACACACGACCAAGCGATCTGAAAGAACCTGACTTTCATTTTTTCATCAGCGCGACCCCACATATGGACGTTGTTTGTTGCTTTAATTGTCGGTTGATCCAAACTTCAAACCCGGACATCCACATATACACAAAACTCCCCGAATGCATCCAGTATATCCACATTTACACACACACACACAAAAATGAATACCACTACGGGGGATGAAATGAAGTCTCATTATTAGGAATTTTTTGGGTTCGGCCAAAGTGCACAAGAGCGCCTTAAGCTTTGAAATAAGACGCAAACAGACATTTAATTAATCTACCATGAATTTTTCAAAGTTACACTCCTTTAAAGCAGGATTATTATTATTATTTAGTATCTTGGGTTATGGATAAATTATGGAGAGAAACAGGCACAGCTTACATGCATTTTAATTAATCTCAGACTGCAGGGGAAATAAAAAATGACTTTTTATCTGCTGCCAAGTGGCGGACCACCTACAGCAGTGAAGCGACGTCGGCACTGATGAGCGTCACTCTGGCCAACTCTGCAGACAATTTACAATGCAGCATCAGCATGACATTTTTTCAAATTTGCAAATAGCACTGCTGGTCACAGGCGAATCCCAGGTCGTAACATTTTACACAGTAAAGTCAGTAATTGTAGTGCCATACACATTAGTGCTAAACCATGTAATTACCCCAGGACCTGTATATCCACCAGCTTCGCAATGCTGCAATTGTTGGTGTCAGAGAAAGTGAACAATGTGCTATGACTGTTCAGCATATGAAAGTTTCATGCAATCAGTTTTGTTCTGCTCCAGAGCCTCTCAAGCCATCAAATGGAATCATTTATTTTTATTTACCATAATGCTATACTAGCAAACTGCCCTCAAAGTGGTGATTTGAGCTAAATGTTAACTTAGCATGTTAGCATGCAGATATATGTGCTAATTAGCATGAATCAACTGAGAACGATGGGACTGTCATGAGTTTTGAAGATATTTGGTTATAAACCATAGTACTGATCCAAATGTCATGGCCATCCACACAATAGTAGATAGAGATATTTCTATCTGGACCAAAGCGCTCAAAGGAATGTTAGTGGAATCCAGAGTTGTAGTTGCTGATTGCAACCCGCTCATTTCACTCTCTTCTTCCAAGCGTGAAGGATAAACGATGGTGGCCATTTAACATAGGAAAAATACATTCGGCCCTATGTAGTGCTAGTCTTTGGTTTGTGGGATATGTAAAATCATGGGGGTTGAAGATGGCGGCATCCATGGAAGATGACCCATCCGTGGATAAAAAAGGCTCAATCCACGGTAACAAAAACATATCGATTCTTATTGTCAGGTGATCATACTTTAATGAGTAATGAGTTGTCATGGAGATGGAACTGCTCACATGATCAGTAGCTGCGATTTAACCCAAAGCTGTTTTACGACTAAATTCCACCAGGCACGGATGCAACGTGTTCCAATTAATCATGGCTGTTCTAGTTAATGTTTTGAGCATCGCGGTCCATTTTAGAAGCATCATAAAGCATAAAGCATAAAGAATCTGGTTGATTTTCAAAATAAAACCCCCAACACTGCAAAGGGGAAACAATTTAACTATGTAGCATATTTACATATTTAGAAGCGTGTTTAGAAGTGCCCTGTGGGGTTCTGATGTTAGGGTTTTAATGCTCAGGTTGTTAACCAGTTGACCTGAGGTGAGATAATTTCGTCTATGCAGTGGATTTTGGATTGGGCAATAACAAACTTGTGTCTTTATCCCAGTCTTAACAACAAGATTGCCTTCAGCTGCTATTGAGCAACTACTGGATTACAACCTGGTGGTCCGGACTCACATGAGAGTCACAGTAACAAGAAACAATAATCTTAATGAATTCATGACATGCATATTTGTCGTACAGTTGAACCTCTGATCCTCATTTTATACAAAAATATACAACCTGAAGATGGATTCATGCTTTAGTTAATGCCCTTACATTAAACCCCCTAAATCTTACTGCCAGAGGGTCATTCAGTACAAACACATGCTATGCAGCCAATAAACCTGAACTTTATCTGAATTCTAGTGGTGATCAACAGGTCACATCACCTTGTTGACCCTTTTCTGCTCGGGTCTAAATGGGGCGGTGGCAATAGCGATGATCTCCAGACGTGTTTGTCTGCGCCTGGAGCCGTATCATTACAAATTACACAGCAGAAGAATCATGACAGCTGCTCTACAGAGGAATGCATCTTGTATGTGATGGAGCTGAGGAGGCAGAATACCTGCCTGTGTCTCCCATTGCTCTGTCTGGTCATCGAAGAGACGTCAAAACAAATCTGATCACAGTCTGTAACCTTAGCTAAGCATAATGGACTTATTTCTGGTAATTTACCCTCTCCGGTGTTCATACCTGTTAAACACGCTTGAAGAAATAGCTGACTATAAGCGTCAATACAGGGAAGTGCACTCAGTTCCTTTTGCTTTTCAGCAGCAGCTGACTACAGGCCAGCATTTATTATTCACATTCCAGGACATACCCTCCATCCCAGCATGTAAGCTATAGGTTACAAGGAGCATTTCTACAGTTAGAACCAACAGGCATCCACTGTAACAGGTTTGGCTTTTGTTTCCACTATAGTAGAACACTTGGACCAACCAACCAACCAAATGTCCAGGCCCTCATTAGCATTTGGGTAGAGGAGGTAGTACAGAGGGGGCTGGAGTCAGCAGTTAGAAACCAAAAGGTTTCTTATGGTGCAATGTGTTCTGGATACAGGCCAGCATTTCTCATCTACACTACAGAACACACTAAACATTTTAGCATGTATGCTGTAGGTCACAGGGAGCATTTTGGACCATTTCATTAAAGAAGAAAAGCATGAGGTGTAAAAAGTGTTGCACATTTAGTTTTAGATTAAGCAACTGCATGGCCATCCAAGAGTCTTTCCTGAAAAGTAATGGGTGTATATTTTACAGGAATGTGATAATTGGATAACAAAAAATAAATAAATAAATAATAATTATTAAAAAAAAAAAAAAAGCTAGGACAGCTAGGATTGGACTCAGCACAGTAAATTAGAAGAAAGCGACATCCTTAAAAATAAACCCAATGATCACACAAGCACAGTCAAGGTTTAAACAAGTTAACAGTTTAGCCAGATTGGCTACTTTATTTGGAGGGAAGATTAAAAGTCACCATATGTTATCTGTAATGTAAGTAAACCCTACGTATGGCAGGTCAAAGCTGATCATCTTGGATCATGGACCTTTGGATCATTCTCTTTGTTCAAATTTTAGTAATGAATCTCAGCAACTTGGTTAGCATAATGTTATTATAACCAGTAGAACCAATTACACAAAAATAACCCACCTTTAAAATTCGCATATAGGAGAGCACTTCATGTTTCATTTGGTCAAAGGTTGATCCAAAGCTTTTTCATTGCACACCTCTTGACAATACCCCTCAACCAGGCAAATGCCTATAGTGTTTTCAGGCCACAGTGTGCAAAGCTAAATTTGTGATTCAAATGCGCAAGGTAAGAGGAAAAGAAGAGGAGTGGGAAAGCTTCAGTATCAGCCAATTCTTTCAGCTAACAAACTCCAGGCTGTGAGTTCAAATTGCATTGTTCTAATCTGTCCAAATGAACCCAGATGAGAAAAAGGTTCCAGAGTTTGAACAAACCAAAGCTTGGGGGAAACACGCTCTCACCGAAAAGATAACCAAACACTATTTGATACAGCCAGTTGTCTCATTTGCACACTTTAGCTGTCAGCGTTCCCACACATCTGTATTACAACATGACAAACTAATCAAGTACCATGGGAACAGGGTGAGCCCGGGAGTCATCTGCAGCCGTATGGAGGGTGGGACTCAGCGAAGCTATTCTATTCTCTACGCCTCGTTCTGTCTCTAATATGTCATCAAGTACCGTCCTGCAGGCCTCCTGAGCTGTTAAGCTCTTGCTCAAACATGATCCTTGCCATGTTGGTGATTTGCAGGACAATTGGCTCACTAGGGATGTGAAAAGGTCAGGCGAAGGTGCTTGTCCGGTCCCCTACGCTAAAGCTGATACACAAGCAGCCCTAATCTCCCTCAGACCATGCCACTGGCCACCTAGCTGGGAAAAGGAAACTCTGCTGCTTCACTTTCTCCCAGAAGACCTGAAACCTCCTGGTCTGGGAGTCATTATGGTCAGTTAAAGTCAGTCAGACTGACACCACAAAGTGCTAGTCAGTTTGTCCACCACTTCGGTCCAGGCTAGAAACTAGTGTGTGCATGAAAGTCAGACATTCATGATACCAAGAAGACCCAGTTACTCAAGTGACTTCCTGGTTTGGTTATTGACCAAATACTTGTGAATGGGTTATGATGTTCCCATCAGCCTCAGCTGTACTAACGCTAACATGCTAAAACAAACCTAGTGCACATGGCAAACATTAACTAACATGATAAAAAGACGAATGCTTACACGCTGAATCCAAACCACGCATTTATTATTTATTATTAACATTTTGATCTCAGTCAGATCTGTATTATGTCAAAATGTTCACCCCAGTTCTATAGCTACATGGATAGTCTGACAGGCTAGCACAGTCATTGTGAGAATGTTAGCTTGCTGATAGCATCTACCTCAAAGCAGTGCTATGTCAAAGATAGCATGGCAACGTTGATTCAATGTTGAAATTCCATCAGAATCATCATTTTGGTTGAGGTTGAATAATTAGTGATAAAGGCAACACTGATTCAATGTGGGGTGGTGAAAATGGGAGGGCCTGGCTAGGAGGGAGATATAATACATCATTTTCAGATATTATGTCATAACTGACATTGAACAAACATGGGTAATACAAACAACCAAGAAACAACCCACAAAAAACATTAAATTTAGACAACGTAGCTTAGCATGTTTCGTTATTTTACTCACTGCACAGTTGCATTATTATATGTGAAATAAAATACTAATACAAAAGACAGTTCTATGTGTCAGATTCTGCTTTGAAAAAACAAAAAATTACGTACATGCATGCACTTACAGTATTTATTTATTATTTTACTATAGCGACATCTCTGATGCACAGCAGTCGTCACCATGCTGTGTTTGCACTGTATTTCCCAGGGATCCGCGTCAAACTGTGTGGCCAGTTCATGTATTTTCTTTGGATTTATAGTCTATGACGTGTCCTCCTCCACCTCTGTTAACTCAAACAACCTACTGTTACTGTGGCCAGTAACTGCTGCACCTCCTTCTAATTCTATTCTTACATTTTCTAATAGAAAATGTAATAAATGTGTTATATATTATATATGTTATATGTTGTTAGTGTTGTTACCAGGAGGTTATATTGGTGGAAGATTCTGAAACAGAGTTAAACGTGAAGTACAAACCACACTGTAAGTGGATTTTAATTTATCCTCTTCCCATTACATGTTGTGCAACAGTGTGCGTGTGTGTGTGTGTGAGAGAGAGAGAGACTATTTGTGTATTTGTGTGTGTGGGTGTGTGTTGTGGGTGCATTGTCACTGCCCCGAAGTGAAACTGTGTGTGGCCTTTGCAATTCATTCTTGACTAAGTGGAACATGGATGAGCAGGTCAGGAGTTGTTTACCAGTAAAAAAAAAGATAAATGATGAATACGTCCCAGCTCATAAGAGAGAAAGTGAACTCACAGCCAGGAGGCCCAGCTCGGCTCCAGCTGGCTTCAAGTCAGTATGATGACATGCACTGTAGAAGTTTGGACCTGTTCATCTCTATAAAAGTCTTGTATTAAATCAGCACCAGCTAAAACTAAAAGTCAGGCCTAGATTTATTCTTGTTTGGCAGATGGTAGCTTCCTCCACCAACGTCTTCTTGCATCTTTTAGCCTCTGCCATGTCCACAGAGGCTGCAGAGCCCGGTTGCATTGCCCACTCACCAGGTCTTGTTCTGGCGTGACACAGGCTCTGCTCCCAGTCAGCATTCCCCATTAGCTCTTGCTGGACCTGAAAAACCTCCCAGTCCCCCGGTGCTTTGAGCTCCCAGTCCGGGCCAGCACTGACCAAGCGGACTAGTGGAGGCAGAGCGGCTAGAGGACATGAGAGGGGAAACCAGAAAACATTTCTCCATATAATATAATCCAGTTTCAGCAAAAGTTAGCTGAAAATAGTTGATGATGTGTGACTTAGTGCTGTAAAGTGTTAGGTAAAAACACAGCCCGATGTCATGCTCCAGTCCTGTCAGCCTGAAATGTCTATCTAAACTCTGATACTCTACCTGTTGTGTTCTGACTTTGTTTATTTCATGAACCAGCTTCTAAATCTGAGTCTAGTTCACAGCTTATGCTGCAAAATAGTGACACAAAGAAGTTCAAATTGGTTTGTGTCTCCTGACCAAAGCGCTTGCGTGTGCGCCACGGTCGCCGCAGCGATACGCAGCTGTTCTAGTTAATGTTTCAAACTCCACTGGCTACAAACTCCACACGGTTCAGAAGCCTCCCAGGGCCTCTGCTCAACTCCATGATGAATACTTTTGACGGATGCCAAGAGCAACCCGCGTCAATTTACACAGAGCACCTCGAGCTGACAGGAAGCCAGACACAGAAACAGCATAGAGAAGCTGGTGGATTTTCAAAATAAAATACCCAGTGCAAACTGCCGGTCTTAAAAACAGACAGAAGCCAAACAAATTAACTACGTAGCATATTTACACATGTAGAAGCATATTTAGAAACAAAAAAAATGAAAGAAAATGACCAAATCTGAGCAAGTAAACAAAGTCTGGCGGGCTAAACACTCCGCTTCTGAAACGCTGTCGGTGGGGTTTGAAGGACGGACCAAAACAGCATCACAGCCGCAATGTGACAATGACGTGCCCGGTGGGGTTTGCACAGAGCAGCTCGAGCAGCTCAGTCAATCTGCACTGAGCTGCTCGAGCTGGCTGTGCAAACTTCCTATCGTAGAAACAGCCCGAAGGGAAACAGTTTAACCACGTAGCATGTTTACATAAACCAAGGATAAATGACTAAATCTGAGCGAGTTAACAAAATCTGCCGGGCGAAATGCTCTGCTTCTGCCCCGTGGGGGTTGTGGCGTTACCGACGTCAGTCATAAGAATGAAAACATCTTGTCCCTGAGTGCAGTTCTTTGACTTATATAGTACAGCGATTTGTAAGTAATCAAAGAAGCTGTAAGGCCTCAGGCCTCAGCATGCCCTTCTCCCTCAGTGAGATCCAGAAAAAGTTGCTGAATTATATTCTGCATACATTTCTGAATGATTAAAGTCAGTGTAACATCAAAAAGACACAGAAGCTGTTATTATAAGGTAGATATGTTGTTGTAAATTAAGATTATGCTAACTGCTATGGGTTATGGGTTGAAGATGATCTCCTTTCAGCTGTTTGCTGTGTTGTTTATGGTCATGCTGTTGTCAAGAAGGCTTTATTCATTTCAGGATGGTTGTTTCAGTTCTCCTCAAGTGAAATGAATTAACTCAACATATAAAATATGATGTTTTGAGGACAAATTGTTGCACTGTCTGAAGTGTTTAGTGAAGTGAAGTGTGATGTGATAAGTGGATCAGAGTGTGTGTGTGTGTGTGACTGTAGTAGTGAGAAATATGAGGAGAAAGAAGATTCAAAGGTGTGTTTGCAGGTGATGTAGTGTGAATAGCTGAAGGAAAACATTCATATGATTTCTATTCCGCCGACGGTGTCCCTGCCTATTCAGAGGAGGCTGCTGTGCAGCAACACAATTCACTCTTCATATGTTTTATGGATTGCCATAACTCTGACACTGATACTGACTATTTTGACAGTGTATTTTGTTTCTCCGCTCTGCAGCAGGCACACAGCCACTGTTATTTCAGCCCTGCATGCCTCTACAGCAGTCTGCAGTGCGGGAAAGCACCTGCAGGGCTACAGATGAGATTGCTGATACGAGGTTCCGGTTGTCCCTAACCTTGATACGCCCGGGCACCACCCTGTGAGCCAGCCCAGTCCCCCCCCCGTCCTCTTCCCTCACCCATAAATTTTCAGTGAGGGATTACGGGTTCATTTGGCTGTCCGCTTAGCCCCCCCGCAAAGCGTCTGTCGGCCTTTGACTGGAGGGGCCTCCACGACATGAGCCCTTCTGCACAGGGTCTGCATGCCAACACTGAACCCGGGATTCAGCAGGCAGCCCCTTTTTCTCCGTGACAGTCACTGCCCTGGCGCTTGACATGGTGTCAAGCCAAGGTGCCGCGGTGGCTCAGCTCCTCTCAGCACACCAGACAGGCCAGATCTAGGCTCTGACAGGCTCGGTCTGTGGGGAGCGGCTGAGTCCAGACGCTGCTCTGACCCCGCTGCCCTCTTGTATGTTGTTTACCTTCAGGTGTTGGCACCTGCTCAAAGTGAGAAAGGAGGGGAAAAAACAGGGGTGTCTGCTTCTACCTTTCCCAGACAGGAATCATAAATTGACAATGCTGGGGCTCAAAACACCTCAGCCAGACCTTGGGGCCCTTTGGGGCTGCCAAGAACTGACTGGAGCTTGACCATGGCTTAAGCAGGTTCTCCAGGCCAAATTTACCTGGATTCATCTTTTACCTTGACAAGAAAAAGAACAGTTCAATCACAAGTTTCTGTGTTGCTGCTCTAAGAGGGGGGAAGCACTTTGAACATTACTTATATTACTTATGTTTGAATTCATTTTTAAAGTATATAATGAATGGCTTTTAGTTCATACTGCATTTGAATCTGATTGAACTCGGAGTCCAACCAAACCTTCAGTTATAAGGAAATAAAATACAAAGAAAAGAAAAGACAAATCAGCCCTGTTGGTGATCCCTACGTGAGCTCACGCTCATTAAACGCCCATGTGGAAAGCACCAAGCTGCCACTTTGTTTCACCTCGCCTCAGTCTGAATGGGTTCTTTTTCATTAGCTTGATTTGATATCATTCCCTGCGTTTTGTCCAACAATGTCACGTCCGGATGAGAATTTAAAAATACAATGCAGATTGAAATACATTTGGCCTTTCAAATTGGGGGTAAAAAGACTGGATGGCAATTACAGCAAGTATATGTTCTTGCTAACGGTTTGGTGCACACTGCTCTATTCTCAGTGAGCATTAGTGCATGAGTAATTATGGAGAATTATTCAACAGGAGCATAATTATGCAAAGTCTTTTAAATGACGGACAAATCTGTCGCATTATATTCATTGTTTTGCAAATGCAGTTGATGCTTCTGTTATCTGTCTCTTGCTCTGCAACACCTGTTTTGTATAATTAAAACAAACTTTGACATGGGATTGTGACTGTGGCGATTAACAGCATCATAAATGCCATCCAACCTTAGGAAATAGCCGGCTAACGGATGTCCACAGGTGATTTTTTATTACAGACATTCTTTATGAAGATCAAAAAGCGTGAATTTGAAGCTCTGAATCTTGGTCAATGTACGACTGTATTTTTAGAATTTGCATAATTTACTTTTATCATTTGCATATTACTTTTAGAATTACATTCATTTCCTCAACCACAATCCTGCCAATCTATCCTCATTTAGAGATGTATTTCTGCAGTAAACAGAGCTCTGACATACTGAATTTCAGCTAAATCTTTATTCAGAGTTATTTTATACTGATCTATTTTCCCTCTGACATTTATCTAGTTTCATGTAGGGCTGTAGCATCTATAGCTGGTGTGCTAACAGTTGATGAATGCTTAACATCACAGTGTAACATCTCATTAAATATAAGGGCTTATAATTTGATAAATCTAAAAGTGTGCTAAGCTTTTAAGCCATTGACTAATTTACATGACAGTTGTTGATGAATACATTAGCATTTGAAACATGCTTACAACTAGATTACACTGTTTTGTAGCATACCACAAAAGGGTGACATTTTAACCCTACAGGGTCCCTCATCAGGCAAATGGACAAGAAGGCAAAGAACAAAGTATTTATGGACTCCAAACAGTTTACATCACGATTATTTCATTACGTATAAAATTCATGATAGCACTTCATACATACATACATACATGAAGATAAAAGTGTGTCTGAAATCTGAAAAAACACATGGTAATCCCAAGTTATCTTTAAATGACTTTTTTGTAAAAAAATATATTCCTAAAAAAACATGTATAGGTAATAGCTAAAATGTTGGTACACTCAAAATTATAACGAACAATGAAGAATGAATGAATACAAATTGGGCAAGAATGACAGACAACAACAACTGTTGGAAAGATTGCTTTGAAATTTTGATTCATTCATGGTCCCCAGAGCAAGAACTGCACTAACTTTTATGATCTCTTAACTTTGTCTCTAACTCTTTAACACCAGCAGTAGTTTGAATACTTTATGACTTACATAACTACTACAACTAATGACATTCCCATGCTGTCTCTCAACTTGCGTACTTCGATACTTACAGTTGCTATTTTGAGTACATAAGCACTGTCACTAAACACTGTCAGTTATGGCAAAATGTAGTGTACTGTGAGTACCTGGATGTTGCACTCGTAACAGTTGAAAAGTTGAGTGTGGAACGCTGGACACTTCTTGCCCTCAGTGGTCACCATACAGAGGGAACTCGGAGTAGAGCCGCTGCACCGTAGTGTAAAAAGGAGCCAGCTGGAGTGGCTCAGCATCTGATTAGGAGGCTTCCTGGGCACCTGCCTTTGGAGGTGTTCTGGCGAAAGCCCATCTGGCCTGGGAACGCCTCGGGTTCCCCTAGGAGAAGCTGGAATGCATTGCCATGGAGAGGGACATCTGGAACACCCTGTTAAACCTGCTGCAACTGCGACACTACCCTTGATAAGTGGAAGCAAATAAATGGATAGACGGATGGATGGACAGATGGATGGATGGACAGTTGGATGGATATTGGTGCTAATGCTCAGCCCGGTTGCAATTCAGCAAAGAAGAAGCAGTCAAATGTTGCAATCACAATTTCCAGTAAGTGCACAATGGCCGTATTCAACTTGAGACAACACTATCCTGATGAAATTAGCTCACCACACCAGGGAGCACGTAGTGTAAACAGTGGACTACATTGAGTGACAAGATGGTGAAAATTGTAACATTATAACCTGTATAAAACCAGCATGTTAGTTCAATGCAAGAAAAAGAAAGAAAAGAGAGTTGGAAAGCGAGCTGAGGTGGATGACCTTTAAAACCATCACTGTACATGAATACTATTTCACAAGCAGTGTAACACGAGTTAAACATGAAAGCATATTTCCTTTTTTCCAAGAGCACAGTCATTTCTCAACCTTAACAAAGGGCTTCGAGTTCTCTCCACAAAACATTATTAACGCTTTAGTCATCAGGAGTGGATTTTGTCAAAATCCCAAAAGAACGTTTTGCTGATACAACATGACATTTTTACAACGTTGCCAAAATGTCCGTTAAAAACATATCCTAACAACAGAGGGGTGGGATTATTTTTCTTTCAAAACCTTTGAAACGTGTTGTATATGGACATAATTCAGCAAAGTACATGTATGTGCTTGCCAAAATGTAGATCCCAGAGTGAATTATGTCATGCACGGCATCACACAGTTCATTGCAAATTACTCTCAACACTTATTCTAACACTTAACAAGTAGTAGAGGCAGTGGTGGCAGTAAAATAGTAGTAGGCCGTATTGCTACCATTTGATGGGTACAAAAGACAATCAGTCCTCTCAAACAAATGGCTTATCGGCACTCATGTCAGAATCCTAAACGAATGAGAGTAAGGATGAGAAAATAGAGGTGTACATCCATTTGGATTGTTCTATTGCTTGAACTGTAGTGTAAGTAAAGTGTCATCCTATGTCTGCAAATATATTCCCCCTGAGGTCAAAGTCAATAACCCATTACATGGATTAAAAGAGCCTCTTCTGTCCTTCACCGTTCACTTCTGGACGGCAAATAGCTTCTGATTTTTATTCATTGGTTTCTATCACAAAGAAATAGTTGGTAAAGTATGTGTCAAAGCAATTTACTCCCTAACATATACTCCCACACAGAACAAGACTCGTGCTGTTCGCCTAGGCATTGGGCTTCCTGACTCACAAAGAGACAAAAAAAAAAAGAAGAAAAAAAATCCCATCTTGAAGGAAATCTTAAGCAGATGCATAGAAGCAGGAAAATCCTCCTGGATAAGCCGTTTTGGTGTGAAAGCCTCTCTCTGGTTATGAGCTGACAACACACTGCCTTTATTAAACACAGGTTTCATCTGTGACAGATCTAGAAAGGTATTTCAGAGATGCACCGCAGGTTGCGCTAACCTGATCGTTTAAACCAGTGCAGCAGACAAATGAGACGAGATTTGTGCCTCCATTCTTGCCCTTGGAATTCCAGGTACATGCTTGACGACGTGTTTACCATTTCATATGTGCACACCTGACTTCTAACAGCCTTACATTTCTCACATTTCTTGTTTCTCGAGAATCCTTTCAGAGCCCATTTTGAGTTAAGCTGAGGTATAATCACGTCAGTCTTGAGTCATCCGTTGTATGTGCAAAGTGAAACGTGTGGACATTGCACTTTGCACATCTAAGACCCCACTTAAATTATCATTACAGTTTATTATACTGTGTATTTCGGGTGGTTATTATCAGTAATAATGACACTGTACTCATCAAGTTATTTGCTGAGATGTGTGGGCGTCAACACTAAGTCCATCACAACTGAAATGGCACCAAAACAAACCCTGTAAGATAAAAGCAGTATTACAGATTCATTGCAAGATGGGTCTAAAATGTATACCATGCATGCTTGGTAAATTGTAATGCTTGGATGTAACTTGCAAGCAGACACAGGTCATCTATCTGCACTGTTTTCATGCTGTTTTTAGCCATGCTAATGCCGTGATTACAGAAATAGCGAGGTCAGTCAGGCCACCACTTTAGTCCAGGATGAAACATTGTTTACATCTATTGGATGGATTGCCATAAAGACAGACATTCATGTTCCCCAAAGGATGAATCCTACAGACTTTGATGGTCTCCTGACTTTTATTCTAGTTTTACTGGCAGGTGATGGGGTGGCTGTGGCTCAGGAGGTAGAGCGGGTCATCTACTAAGCAGATGATCCTTGGTATGATCCCCTGCACCTCCAGTCTGCATGTTGTTCACGTGTCATTGAACAAGATACTGAACCCTAAATTGCTCAGTGTGTAAAAGTTGTATGAATGGTTAGCTCCCAAAAACCGATGAACCTTGGTTGCCAATGCCATCAGTGTATGAATGTGTGAATGAGATATGGAGTGTAAAGTGCAGTCCATTTACCATGATGTTTTTGGTTTAGGTTGAAATGTGTTGACAAATTTTGGATGGATTGAAATTTCTATTTGCCCATTAATCTGGATCCCTTCATCTTCAGCTCTAAATACTTACATGCTACCATGCAGCTATTCATGGTGAACATTTGAATATTTCTAAACATCAGTATTTTAGCATTGTCATTTTGAGCATGTTAGCATGCTGACAAGAGTAGATTAAAGTTGTGCTATGCCTTAAAGGACTGATTGCAGTATGACGGCAACCAGATTCTGTTGGTTTGTTTTTAAAGCATTCTTTAAAAGATGGTGCTTACAACGTCATGTTGGCCTGTGTATTCTGTGTCATTTGTATTCTAATTGGTTGGTCTGTGGACATTGGTCATAAGGAGGTTTTTGCTGACCAAAGTTTTTCCCAACTTCTTTCCATCTAAAATTGCACTGTACTATAGGGGTCTTTACCCAATTTGTAATCACCCAGATTATTCTCTAAAACCCTATCACAGCATTATAAGTTCATTAGCAACATAGCGGCACTGTGCTTGATCCAAACACAACCTCAGTGTGCCCTGGTTTGGCTTTTTGCAAGCTAAATGGGGACGTTGGGACCGGGGGATTCATAGCTAGCAGGAACTTATTGACAGAACTACAGTATCCTAACTCAGCTAACCCTGCTTTTCCCCAATATGTCGAGATGACCCTGGGATTCAATATCCTTATTTGCCTATTTAGTTCACGACATGAGCACCAAAGTTGTTACGGCAAAGCAGTGATTTATTTAGCCAATTAAACTTGGGGATAATTAGGTGGAGACAATGAGGAAGCCGGGCAGGGAATTTGTCCAGTATGCAGAGGTTAATGATAATCCTCTTCAAGATAAGTGCCATGTGACCAATGGGAGTTCAGACTGGAGGGCCTGATCCAGCAGACATCACTGGGACCTCTGAAGTGCATAAATTAGTATAAGGCAAGACTGGCTGATTTATTGTAACTCCCAAGTGTCATGTTCATTATTGTAATGTCTTCACCACACTAAAACACACTCGTCCACTTATTTGATCACGTTTATTTCAATCTGTAGCCCAATGTTTTTTTCTTTTAGTACAAAATGATGAAGAAGAGAACATGAAAACACTGATTATTTCCTCAGTGAACATGGTGAGTGTGGAATAACTGAATGAAGAGAGATGAAGCTCTAGTGTTGCACAGTGGGCTAACAAACTAGGTTTTTTTTTTGTTTTTTTGTGCTGATTTCAGCATTATTGACAGCAGTGTGTGTAATGAAATACTCATCGCCTAATCAGAAAGATTAAGTGCTGTTATTCCCGCACTCATTCATTTAATGGACATTTTGAGCTCTAACGTTTTAACAGAGATGGATGCGCTAGCTGTTGTTTTAATTTTGGGCTAATCATTATCTCAGATAATAGTGACAAAATTGGCAAAATGCTAAATTAGCATCAGATGTAATCATATTCAGAGATTAGATCAAAGTTTAAAGTACTCCCAAATCAGCAAAATTAAACGCCAATTATAAGATTTCAAATAATTGTGGGTAATTTAATTCATCAGCTGACAGTTGGGAAACATTCTGCCCAGCTGTATGTTACCATTGTTGTGGTATATCCGAAATAAGATAAACAGCTCTGTTTCGGCTTGACAACATTTTGTTTATTGATATTATTCACAGATTTGGAAAATGGTTTCAACTCTGATCAGCTGTCGATAGTGGATTTCAGAGAGAAACTCTGCTTAGCTCGATGGATACTAGAATAAATATGTACATATCTATTTATACTATATAGGCCTATGTGTGTGCAGTGCTACGTGGACGTTTGTGAACCCTACAGGAAATATGAAAGTGGTTGCTTTAACATTAACTCCTCCTATCACAGCAACAACCTCAACCAAACAGTTTCCGTAGCGACTTCTCAGTCCACTAATTAGTTTGACCACTTTGCCATTCGAGTGAGGTTGGATGGGCATCTGGCATGAACTGCACAACGTCCACTACATATATTATTACTGTCATTATTGTTACCATATCTCCATTACAGTTTATAGTTAGTTAATGATTTCCTGCAGCTGTGCATCTGTGTCTCTCTACTTATCTGCCCCCCCCGGTCGTGGTGGATGACTGTCTACCAATGTGCTCATGGTGGAACTGTTGGTCTCTATAAATAATATTATAAAGAGTACAGTCTAGACCTGCTCTGCATGAAAAGTGTCATGAGATAACTTTTGTTATGATATGGCGCTATATGAATAAAATTGAATTGAACTACCTCCTTCAAGACCCACCACAGCCTTATGATTGGATTCAAGTCTGGACTTTGACTTGGGCTAATCCAGAACACAAATCTATCTGAGCCATTCCTCAGTTGTTTTGTTGGTAGGCTTCGGGTCATTATCATGTTGCATGATCCAACTGACAGCTGAAGATTATGTACCAAGATTTTACAGTATTCCACAAAATTCTTGATTATTTGCACTACATAGAGTTATTCTCTCCCTGAGGTCCTGAGATTTTTTTTCCTCATGGCATGACTGACCTGTGTGGGTTCACTTTGGTAAGACTAAACCGAGCTGGTTTTCAACCAGTGCTGCCCACCTTTCTTCCGTAAAGAGCTCTCATTTCATTGGTTAATTTAGCCACTCATTTTGTGTGACCTCATTGTTTTTTCTGCTTGTTTATCAAGTTTTCCACCTACAAATGTTTATTGATTTTTAATTCAGTCTTTTGACTACACAATTGATTTCCTCAACTGATCAATGGAACCTCATATTTTAAAAAAAGATTATGATTATAATAAGAAATAATGGTAACGCAATAAAAAAGCTCAAGATTCACATACTTTCAAAACAGCGCTGTATATATACATATATGCCGTGATATACCGTATTAACATGGTGTTTTAAAAATTAAATACTGATGTCATGTTAATAATACATATGATAATATCCCTCCTGAATTATTTCTGTGTCTGTGTCATGTTCCAACATAGTAGGTGGCAGTAATGCACCATAACACTGGCTGTCAGTGTTACACAAGTGTGATACATTTGCCAAAAATGAGACAAAAACACACGTGTGAGTCATTAATTAAAAAGTTTAAAAAGAAGCATGAAATCCAGAGATTTTAGAGACGTTATTTTATTTATATAGCTCCAAATCATAACAGAAGTTATCCCAGCACACGTAACATACAGAGCAGGTTTAAACTGTACTCTTTATAATATTATTCACAGACCCAAGAATTCCCACCAAATTATAGTGCCTGTAGGCGCCTTACAGCAGTGGGAAAAAAAAAATCATATGCGCTAATATCTCTGCAAACATATCAATACATGTTTGAACAGATCTCTTATTGTGTATCGTGACGCATGCCTCATCACAGCTGTTCAGGGTCTACTGTGTTAGCATCACAACAACACAGCCAGTGAGTCACAAGTAGAGCTGATGAAGAGAACACCTCGTCTTTCCTGTTACATACAGTCAGCCACATTGCTTAGCAGCTCCAGATAGATTTGACTCAGAGCAGACAAGTGAGTAAAGAAGAGATCATACCGTGGAGACGTGTCATAAATGTGTTAACCGCTGTGAAGTTAGAATGCAGGTCCAGACTGGAGTAAAATGCAGAGTCAGACTTTTTGTGAGTCCACACCTTGGAAACGCTGACGTCACGCTCGCTCCATGTTGCTCAGATCAAGGAGGTAAACAGGGTGCAGCTGACTGCTCATGATGACAGGTTGTATGATGCACTACTAAGTACAATTCTTTAAAACACACACACTCCTCCAAAAGAAGTGGGGGAGGGATTTGAGCCACAGGTGGACAGAGCAGAACCCTGGGCTGTTAGTGTATCCATTTCTACCTGCTGTGAGAACCGTGGAGGGGAATCCTGCGAGCTGTGCAGCGGGCCGAGCAAATGTTCAACAGCCCTCGTCCTCCAGGCAGCCGTCTTCTATAGGTGGACCTGCAACAGCACCAAACAAACAAAGGAAATGCTGTGGGGGTGTGGGAGGAGCGCGCGTGCACACACACACACACACACACACACACACACACACACACACGCTGCTTTCCTTCTTACTGTAGGACATCCTGAACACCTTGCAGCAACTTGAACGCAGAGCGAGATCTAATAACTAGACCTGCATTCACATGCCATTTTTTCTTTTTATCGTAGTGGGGAGTAATGATGAGTAATGCATTCATAAGTGAATGAAGAATGGGGGATTCCCGAGTGAATAATGTGGTTTTGCATATCCTGGTGCTCGTATTAATTCCAAACACATCTCTAAAAATGTGAATAAAATTATGATTTGTTCCAGCTGGAAGCAATAAAAGAAATGTTATCACCACTGATTTATAATTATCTTCGTACTGTCTTATATCTACTAATAATCATGTGGTAGTGGTTATGAATGGTAACAATGGGCACAGGTTATTGTGAAATATGGCCTTTTAGCAAAGCCACATCAGTGGGCCCTGAGGGGAAAAATTACCCGTGGGACCCCCCACTGATCCCCCCATCCCTCTGTTTTCACTGCTATTGTGTATGTATTAGTTAGTAATTAGTTTGATGACACACTAATCATGTAAGCACAATATATAGCCTATTACAGAAACAAAGTCCTGACAAGTATTTCTATATTCTACAACATGAGATTTGATAAGGTGTTACATGAAGGTCCCTGTCATTTCAGTGTAGTTTACAGTGTCAGTGCTTCACTGATGCCTAACAAAACAATTGCAATTAAACTGTTATGCCACACTACGACACTGTGGCCCATGGACCCCTGAGGGTCCAAAGTCATTTCCCCCTTTACTAGGTTGGTAATTCAGTCTTGCGTTTCAGAGATGGAGAAAGTTACCTACCTTCAGTATCCTTATTTTCCCCATTCTTGTTCTAAAATATGAAATTTACAATAGTTTGATATAATAGAATCATCATGAGATGTTTTTTAAGTGATGTATTATAAAAAATAATGTCAGAGTGACATTTGCATTTTGAGTTCACTTCCTCCTTTCCAGTCACATATAATGTGTGTCTTGGCTGCAATCATATAGTCAAAGTTCAGCAAATATTAAGCATATTGACGTCCTTTATTCTGGAAAAGATTATCTATCCTGAGCTATAATAAGCAAAGAGCACGTTACTTTAAAAACAAAAAAACAACAACAAACAAACAAACAACAACAAAAAAAAAGAAAAACAGCGATCTATGATGAGGTGGAAAACATCCAAGTAAACCAATCTGGCTTGATTTCATTGCCAAAGTCAGAGCAGTCCCTTCCAAATTTCATGCAACAGAGTGAGTGGAGAGTATGTGCATTTGTATGAGAGTGAAAAAGCAGAAAATGTCTTTGTCACCTGCGGGCTATGAGCTAAAAGAGACACTCAAATCATCTGAAGCACAAACTGCATTCTTGCTGTACATAAACAGCATGTTCAATCTTGAATAAAATTGAATTACTGAGGACATCAAGCTGTTTTAATAAACTGTGTTAGTCCAGAAACAGTAACATCAAATCATCATCGTCCCTTGTTGTGTAGTTTTCAACTGCTTTGGGGTAGCACCTGATCAGAGCGATGCTGGTCAGGTGATTAATCAGACTTTCAGTACATCAAATACTTCAAGTCAGTCTACTTTCCAGGCTGCCATGAAACTTTGGATATTCAGGAAAAACAACAGCGTTGGTTGTTTTTGAAATGCTTGCTCTGATGCAAAAAAAGAAAGTAGAGTGAGGTCGTTATAGCAGCGGTATATCTCTTAAGGTAGCCACTTCTGCTTCCATTGTTTCGAAAGTAAACAAGTTTGCAGCTGTGCCATCAATGTCTACGCTATCAGCAGCGCCAAGGAGAGAATGAGTGGCTGCCACTCTTGTGAGTCACATGGCTGCTTGCTGATGTTTGCTGAGTTGATGAAGGTTCAAGTTTTTCATCCTGCAGTTGTGGCTTGTTCTGTCGCATGGCAACCACAGAATGTGGGAAAATGCTACAAGGACTGATTTAATTGGTACCTGAGTTGCCTGAATACACACATCTTTAAGAGCAAGAGAACCAAGAGGTTAATGAAGAGAATCATCAGCAGCAGCTTCAAGGTTAAGGGCCAGTGAACATTTTGATACTAGTTAGCAGAAGCCATTGCTAACCATCTCCTCTGTGTTAAAATACTACCAGCTCTATTTGGCTACGTGATGAGATTTCAGTAAGTGGATAGCAGCAGCCTTGGGAGTATCATACAGGTCATCAGTAGGATTGGGGGTAGCCTGTAGCCACCAGTGGGGGAGTTGCGCCCTGCTGCTGTCCATTCAACAGGACTCAGTGTTGCCTGGCAGCAGATTCAGTGGTGGATGGTTGGGCATACCAAGTGTCCAACTTTGACACCAGACACTACTGTCTCCTACCAACAGACAATGTTTTAACCATGTCCACAATCTTTTCCTAACAGTTACCAAGCATTTTTAGTCACCCAAGGTAAATTCTTCTGGGTTCATACTTTGGGGACCCCCGTGCTCAGAGACGTCTGTTCGATCTACCTATTAGACTTTAAAATTTTCGCCTGACAGTATTGCTGTAGAAAAGGTCAGGAAGGGGGTCACCAACATCTTTGAGAATTGTCCTCTGGGGACCATTAAAACCCATATCATGTTTCAGTGCAATCTGGCCTGTAGTAGCTGAGATTTCCTGGTTTTGAACAAAGTCTTGGATGGATAGAGCAACTGAACAACCATCAGACATCATTATAACAACTATAAAAACAAAACTTTCCTCTGAGGGAGGCATCATATCTCAATGACCTGCAAGTACCTCTGGAGCGGTGCCCTTTCTGAGTTAATTCTTTATGACATTTGTGCTTTATTAGGCCGTTCACAGTGCGTGGATGTTTAACAGGAAATGGGAAATAGAGCATCAGAGGTCGGAAGCTGAATTTGTACTTGAGACGTTACAATTACTGGCCAGAAATGGAAAAAAGCCACCAGAACATCCCACCAGTGCTCTTTAGGGAGGTTTTAGCCCCTGACCTTCTTCAAGTTTATGGCTTGCAAATAAGTCTCTATTCATTGCAGTCGAGTAGATTTTTGATATTTTTCAGGACAACCTGTCCTGACAAAGCTGACCTGCAATGAGATCTAAGGGCCAGTAAGAGAGCTACGGTGTCTATGTGTGTGTGCTCTAATTCTTGTGATGACAAACTGCAGGTAAAAATAGAGTTGACAGGAATCTGATGGGATGTCTGAACCGCTTACTATTGTGAGACATCAAAAAGATGAACGATTGTATGTGACAGACGTCAGGGTGGGATATGTGGTATTCAAAACAACTGATTATGAGTTGCAATGAAAAGACAAGTGGGGACAGAGATAGGATGAAAACTCATATATGCGTGTAAATTCTGCTGGTGGGACACAAAAAATTGACGCAACCACTCCCACAGCTCGTACTTTTCATGCTTGAGTCTTGTTGACAGGTCATGAAAAGAAAGAATGCTGAGAGACGATAACAACGAGGACAGCGAGAGCAGAAGAAGAGAGACCAACAGATTTGGTTTATGGAAAATTTGGATGAAAGCACTTGACAACGATCACAGGTTAAAGTAACACAGTTCTTTTAATTTATAATTTAAATAGAGGGCAACAGAGTTGGAGGATTTCATTTGTAAAGTTGTAGTTATATTGGTACATGCCTTTAAAACAATGTTTGTGGTTATGATTATTCAGGTGAACATGATTTGGATTCATTCTGACATTATAACAACCGTGTTCCATATAAAAATATACACTAAACAAAAAACACAGGTATCCACGAAAGGAAGATTCCATTATAACCATGGTTCTCTGTCGGTATGCAGGCTATGTTGGACCAACCAGATACAGATCCAATCTATTGAAATGTATGAAATTGTATGGGAAGGGCAGTTTTGGAGAGTAAAAGCAACAACAAGTCCCTTTGCAGAAAAATCCTGATAAACAATACAAGCACGATCCAGGTGTTTTCAGGTGCTCTAAAACTTTGTTTCCAGCCATGTACTTTTGTTTTTCAGACTTTTTATATGAAAGTAGCAGCTGTGAAGTGACAGAAAAGTGAGGAGAGAGAGGGGAGCAAAGGACCACAGGTTGGAATTGAAGAATTCAGAAGAAAGTATAACAAGTCCAGATATTGCAAAAAAAAAAAAAAAAATGCCTGAGCTGGAAAAGTTGGTGTGTTGATAAAAACAAAATGGAAACAGACTTTTTGTTTGACATTTTGGATGGGAATTTGATGACAGACAGACATCGTCAAACATGATCATGAAGTCACCTTTTATTGAGCACACCTTATTAAACCATAATAACATTTTAACGGTGTTAATAATCACGGTTTGTATGTATTTCATTACATCTGATTACTTAACATAATTCTACAGACACAGACACCTGGAAGATTTCCAGTACAGCTCCAGTCTGACCTATTTGTTACTGAGTAGGTCCACTGGAGGTTAAAGGCCTTGCTCAAGGACTCATTTGGTGGTATTAATGAAGGGAGGGCAAGTTGTTTTTGTTTTTTTATTTTCCGACACCAATATTAACACTTTTTGTCTCCCTATTCTGTTTTTACAGGCCTGATTCCAAATATGTTGGGACCCTGTATAAAACCAAAATTCTTTCTTTGCATGGTAGTCTGAACTCCAAGTGTAGATGCAGCAGCAATTTATAACAGCCTTCATACAATCATGACGGTTTGTAATGCAGTGTTGTGCAGTGGTCAAAGGTCATGGACATTCACTGTTGGTTTTTCGGCCCCCCTCAAGTTGATTGAAATTCTGCGTTGGGAAACATTCTTCAACTAGGTCAAAAACAATTTGCAAATCATTGCATTCTGTGTTTGTTTACATTTTATACAGCACCCACACCTTTTGGAATCACGCTTGTATGAATGGAAGAATCATCCAAGCTATATGACACTGAGTGAAATACTCACACCAAGATTCAACATGGTTTTATTTTTTATGGCTGCACAATTCCATAAAATATGAAATATTCTAGATGTTTTTCTAAAAATCAAAGCAGCTACAAGGAACTTTCATTTCGTGTTAATTCTGGCGACCCCTGTGGACAAAAGAGGTAGCGTTTCCTCCGCTTTGTCTATTAAAAGGCGAATTCAATACTGTGGCAGACATTAAGAATAACTGTATAGAAATAATTGTCTTGTTTGTTTATGTAGGTCAGGCATCAGTATTATGTTGAGGCTGTTTCATAACCAGTGTTTATAGTACGTCACAAGACTACACACAATAAAATAAATGCCATGTTATTATTATTACTATTATTTTTGGATATCAATGATGCTTAGAAAACTAGACATATTATATATTCTGTTTAGCAGCACAATAACCGAAAATAAAGACAGGCTTATATATATTTCAGGAAGTTATTCCAAATTTAATGAATGGACAATATTGTGAACAAACAGCTCTGGTTTGGAATTAGAGTTTGGTATTAGAGAGTAAAATGTCCCCTCCAGCAGTGGTCAGTGCTGACACTTGTGCTGCAGTAATAATGAACCACAGCAGTAGCTTCCACTGCTACCTCAATTAGTCGTATTTGTGGAGGCAACACATTTTCCCTGCCATAAACTATATAGGAGGGTAAAACAGTCTCTTTACTGTATATATGAGGCACAGCGGACAGCTCTGTTTGACCAGTGCAAGCCCTGTTGGATGGATGTGACCTGTATACATATATTTTGAAAACATTTCTTCACCACATAGGGAGGAGGAGGAGGAGGAGGAGGGAAGAGTACTGTGATCAGCATGCCTGTGCACGACTTGGATTGGAGCTCACTCCACTGTAGCCTTAAGTCATCAGATAAAGGAAGAAAAAGCTGTAAGTCTAGAAAGATCACCAAGCCCTGACAAGAAACCAAAGAGACAATCAACACATTTAAAAAAAACACACACTGTATCCCCCCGTATCGCATTCTGCATAAAAGTTTTTTGGACTCGGAGACACTGCAGTGGAGAGACTAATGGGATTATCATGAATATCATGTGGAGATGTGGCAGCTACACTGATGACTTGCCCAAGGGTGTGGAAAAACAATTATTGTGCAAAACCACCGAGGGGAAAAGAGGGAGCATTTTTAAAAAGCAATGCATTTTTCTCCGTCGCCCATCATCTTCATAAACCTGCGTGGAGAGAGATGCTTAGGAGCTGGTGTGTTTTAATAGCTGTCACGGGATGTCACTCACATTTCAGCAATTTTGACGGGTCGAGCGTGATCCCCAAAGCCACGGAAATGTCGAGCACGCCGGCGCCTACTGTAGAGTTGATGAGCTGTTAAAGTGACTTATTATGATTTCAGATATCCTTATCTATTATGTCAAGGGAACAGGATTTCAATTTAACGGCAAATATAACTTTACAACAGCTCGGAAACCATAAAGTGCGTTTTTCACACTTCCTTTGTTATATGGTGGCTATTATTAAGCAAAGCTCCTGAAATGAGGAGTAAGTGCTCTTCTTGTTCTTTCTAATCCTCCGATGCTGTGATACGTCTGGATATAAAGCGCTCCTCTCGCCCTTTTGTGTGTCGGAGTGGCAGTTTCGATTTCACATGTTGAATCCGACATGTAAGAAGATGTGAGGCTCAATTGTTTAGAGATTTAATTATCTGATAGCATTGTATGAAGTATGGCTTTTCCAATTATTGTAAATTCATGTGCGCTTCCCTGTCTTGTCGATCCGGACTCCGGTCAAGCTTTCTCAGTCTTCTCCGAGCATCTTTTGGATCATAAACTGATCTGTATCTTTATCTCATCCCATGCCTGTCGTGCTCGTATTTATCCTCTTAGTCACAAATCATACTGTCACTTTTTTTATTGCTTCTATCTTGTTGATTCCACATTATCTGCTCCCCTCAGGTCATTCTTTGAAATAAGACAAAACTGTGTATGTCTGTTCTCAGTCGAACAGACTCAGGTAACTGTCGTGTAAGGTAGACAGAGGCAAACTCTCTGACCTACTGTAAACATTAACATTAACAAATATCCTTGGCGGACCTGAGGCAGTCTGAATGAAGCCATCAAACAAGCCTTCTGTGATGACGCCTGTTAGAAGAATCTTTACCAAAGTCTGACAGAGTCACTGGAGTCTTTACAACAAGTTTCACTGGCAGCAAGGAGGAAGATGCATATTGTATCCCACATAAGCCTGGATGTCTAAATGAGTGCCATGATCTTGGCCTCTCCATTATGGTGGGTTTCCTTTTGGTGACCCCTTTACTGATTTTCCCTATCTTCACCTTTCCTCTGAGTGATTGGGATGCTTTGTTCACTGGGTTTGAGACAGCCCGCTAAGATTGCCTATCTAATGAGCCCCCTTTGTAGCCCAGACTTCCCCCAACCACTGGCGGATCAGTGAATCTAGGTTTTCTCAGTCTGGTCTGTCCCCTCAGACAACCCAAATACCTTTACCCATTTTGTGAATACATCAGTGATTACTAGACAGTATTTCTTTCCCTCACACTTATTTAATTCTATGTAATCCATGCAAATATATTGAAATGGAAATTTAGGTTTTGGAAATTGTCCTCTTTTAGGCCTCAGGTTGCCCTGGGATTTGTATTTTGCACATATCATACAGGATGAACAAAACTGTTTTAGAGTAGTTTGAGAATCCATATGCTGTGCCTATCATTGCTACCATCCCTCTTGTTGAGACATGGCAAGGCCCATGGCTCGATAATGGAGCATATTTAAACAAGCTGTTTGGGAGGATGGGTTTACCTTCTGGTCAGGTATATAGTCCTGTTTTAACATCTAATGTGGCCCCTTTATTTTTTCACTTTGTCTTCTTTGTTTATGGGGCAGTGTTTTGCATGTCTTTTAACATCCGTTGATCTATGGTTACATATTGTGACCTTTGTGGGCAGCTGTATCGCTGCCAGTAAGTTTAGAATGAGATCTTTGTGATTAATTGGTTTTCCTGTTGACGTTACCATTCCATACCATACCATACCATATTTGCTATTTTATTCTTTACTAGTTTGCAGGCCTCTGTTAATGCTACTAATTCAGCTGCTTGTGCCGAGTAGTGTTTTGGTAATGGCTTTGCCATCAACACTTTTTCCTTGGTTACTGCTGCAAAGCCAGTGGCATTTGTACCGTCTGGGTTCTTCCTGCTGCAGCCATCTACAAACATAGTCAGGTGTGCGTCATCATATGGTGTGTCAGTCAGGTCAGGTCTTGGTAGGACACTTTGTGTGATCTCAGTCAGGCAGTTATGTGGTGTTCCGTCTGTTTCTACTGGTAGTAGAGTTGATGGGTTCACCCAACTGTCAATCAAAGCAGCCATGCTGTTAATTATTCATAACTTTAAGCCTTCATATAATCTGAACAGGTGAGTTGTATAAAAATTCACCCTCAGTACAGTTGTCATGAACGGCGAAATTAGCTATAGAGACCAAAACTGTTTTTTGTACCAGGCTGTAAACATGTTTATTTCTGCTGTGAAGTTAGACATTTTAACATGGGGACTTCACATACACAGAGGTTGTCACTTGATTAAACCCCTCACCCCAAAAAGCAATTGTCCAATCATAGCTTAGCAACCACAGCTACAGTAGATACCGCAGTTCTGCCTCGCTTTGGATTTCTCAGCATACCAAAAGAGTGTTTGTGAAGCAGTTACACTCAATATCCAAAGACTTCAGAGGGTGTATCCGTGTCAGTAATTACAATTTGCGATAAAACCGCCACAGATGTCATTGTGTGCATGTCGTACTACAATGAGAAGTTTGAAGGACATAACAACAGTAACTAAATAGGACTTAGCCAAGCCAATGGTCAATCAGCTGTTTTGCTCTGCAGCGACTATACCATGAATCTTACCTGCATTTTAACCAGAGAAACCAGGAGCTAAATCATGGAACTCTATAGTTTAACGTTCAACTTAATGACTGTTGCTGATTAGTAACCATAAACTCTGTAAATTGACTTGCTTGCTTGCTCGTTCGCTCGACTTGCTGCTGTGTACTGAAGTAGAAAAAGATAATCATACAACACTCAGCAGATCACGACTGTGTTGTTCGGTCTCCCTTTCCACCTCCTGCAACTCTTTGCAACATCCATTTAAACATCAAGGTATTTAATGGCCTATTTGACTACGCAGGAATGCATGAAAGAGTTCCTGCTTCTTAGTTCCTGCTTTTGTTCCTGTGGCTCCTGAGTTCCTGACAAAACCCCTGAATGTGTGTTTGGCCAAACTAACAAAATAAGTGATCTCAGAGACTGTTAGAGGTCACAGAATAAAATTAAGTGAGAAAAACGTATTTGTACAGTGCTTTTCACAGACAAAGTCACAAAGTGCTTTACAAGGGCAATACACAAGTCGTTTCATTACAAATTGATGCATACATGAGATATAGACTCATCAAAACTGAGGTAGGGGACTTCCAGGGACTGTTGAGGCAATAAAATCTGATCCAAGAAGGGTTATCACATAGTAAAACAATGTCCAGTTGGAAATACTTCTGCTCACATGTGAAAATAATGTGCCATCACAGTGGCTTCATTCAAATGAATGAGGACCTATAGGTTTTTCACACAGTGCTGATGCTCCTAATGTAGTTAAAGCACTCGGAAACATCTCAGAAAGGCAGCCACAAACATATCAATGCCCTTGAAAGATTATTTTCCAACAATTATATTTCAGACATAAAGGAGTGAAAATTTGAGTTTTCACGTTTCACCACATTAGTGTGCAAATGTCTGAAAAATGTAGCATATAGACAGGAACAGGTATTATGTTCAGTGTAATGGTTCAACTGGAACACATTATGTTGCACCAGTGAGTCTCGGTGCTGCTGAGTTCAGGTTCATTCAAGCTTAAAGTGTTCTTTGTCTCTGTGTCTGCCACGGATCGAAGGTTTATGGTGTGGTAACCAGGTACTCGACATTTAAATGAAGTAGCCTCATAGTCACCCTGAATCAAACAAAGTGATGTTCAATTAATTCATTTCACAGAACATATTTCTTTCTTTTTGGAAGTCTCAGCAGAATAGTTTTCCTTGTTGCACTGGTGTCTCAAACTGACTCTAATAGAGCCGTTACTGATTCCTCTTGGAAATTTGGCACAGTGAAGGGATTTATGCAGGAAACATGCGAAGTTATGGGCTTCACACTATTTCACACTGGATATGTTTGGTGACAGCGAGCTGTAATGGATTGAAAGGTGTGAATCCATATGGATTTCATATAGGGGAGTAATAAAACATGTTGGCTGACTCTTTCAGTGGGTGACCCAGCTGCAGACCCTGTAAGACGAACAGTCTTTCTTGGCTTAGCGGGAACGCGGACAGATTTCACATAATCACAAATGTGCCGTTTTCAATCCCCACCTTCCGTCAGACATTAAAAATAGGGTTGCAAAGGTTTTATGGTTCTACTTTGCAACTTTATGATTCATCAAAAAGTTTCTCTTGTCTCCTTTTTTCTAGTTTAAAATGTTATGTCATTTTGCATCTCAATTTAATCATGTTATTTTATTGACTCTATCTTTTGGGTTCTTTTTTGGTTCTTCCTTCTTTCGAGATTTTTGCCTCTCACCCACAAAGTGTTCACTCTGCAATCTGT
Organism: Miichthys miiuy; assembly: GCA_036365135.1. Lineage (NCBI taxonomy): Eukaryota > Metazoa > Chordata > Actinopteri > Sciaenidae > Miichthys > Miichthys miiuy. The sequence continues at coordinate 2,428,785 of CM071620.1, read as the reverse complement.
TGCTATCAGTTGTATTCAAATAAAGTAAACATGTAAAGCTGTTAATTCGAATGAGCTTCCAGCATATGTGACTATGAGGACACAGAAGAAAGAAGCGGAAAAGTCCTCTGGGTACAGTATGAAAGCCATATAATATTAGAACAATGTAAAGTAAAAACAGAAAGTTTAAAGTCATGACCTGCAGTTCTTTGTAGAACATCTATAAAATCTAAATGTTACAGTCTCTTAAGGTGCCATTATGTCGTCCAAGGACATTTATAAATGTTCTTTCTTCATTTTCTCATACATTTTTTTTAAACTCAACTTATCTCAAACACTTTTTTTTTTGTATCTTTCAGGCTGTGTGAACATCTACACTCCTTCCTCTCTGTAGCCCTCCTCCTCCTCCCCCTCTCTCTTTATCTACATCACAGAACAACAAACAAAGTCTTGCTTCTGTGGTTCTGACAGCCGCGTGAAACCCAAAGTCACACAAGTTAACAAGTGGCATATTTCCACATGCTAATTCAGTCGCTCTGGGAAGTGGGCACGCAACAGTGACCTCTCTCTGAGTCAAAGTACGCCACCGGCATATTAATGCCAATGTAAACATAGTGGAGGGCTAAATTACAGCGCCACGACTGCATCCTCTACATTTTAATAAAAATGATGTACTATTAGCGCTTAATATTTGTTTTCAGTGGGGCCTTCTCTAAATCTCAAAGGTCAGCGTGGTCAACCCAAGCTATAATTGTGAAAGAAGCTTAAGGGCACATCTCACATATCTGTCAGGAAATGGTGATGAGCTCTCGAAGAAACACAGTGTACCACAGTACAATAAAATGAGTCCAAGTGCAGCAGTTCATTATCAGGAGAGACATGTCAGAAAACAAGATGCTGAAGAGCAAGAAAATGCATTAGAACAGGAAAAACTGTAGAATTTAAAAAACAAACTCTTTCATATATTTTGATATTTTAGAAACTGAGTATACAGTATGTTTTATTAAATCTTAATATACAAAGTAACCTGTCAGATAAATGTAGTGGTGTAAAAGGAAGAATGTTCTCAAGTGAAAATATAAAGATAAGATGACTACACATGACTTCATTCAGAAGAAGAAAATGTGAAGGGTCAACTTACCATCTTATAAATTAAGGAAATAAAGCTGTGCATCTGTGTTACAATCTGAACAAATATTATCATGGAGAGGAACACCAAAAATGTCACTAATCACCGCCTTATGTACATGGAGTATGAAAGTAGGAAACAGACTGTATGGACTGTATTAAGGGATGTACCACATAACAAGTAGCATAAATAAGACCAATAAAATAGAATTGAAACAGTAATACTTCCCACTTCACTCCACAACAGTTAGCATCTTAATGGGGAAAGCTAACATTGGTGTGCTAAATGCTTTCTGATGTCAGCTAGATGTACATAAAGTATGTAGATGTGTTAATATTAAAGAAGTCATTCTGGGAAATGTACTTATCTGCTTTCTCTCTTAGGGCGAGATAAGAAGGCGGATATCAAACTCATGTCTGTGTGTGAGTACAGAGCTGGAGTCAGGTTAGCCTAGCTTAGCATAAAGACTGGAAACAGGGGGAAACAACTAGCCTACCTTCTGAAGCTAGATAACATACTATATGTTATTTTAGAGGGAGTGAACAGGAGTATTCACATAAGGATGTTGGGTTTGTTTCCATCATGTCTGCGCACCCAAAACCAAAACCTGTGTTCGCCAACAACCCGCACATTAACAGGAGGCGGTGTATACACTGTTGATGGTCCAACTAGACCATGTCACTCTCAAATCACTCACCATCAGTTCATTTCTGTTTCCTGGCTGTGAATCTTGTTGTCCGCAAACAAGATTCAACATGAGAATCAGCGGTCTTTGGAGGTGTTTGTAGGTGAGTTTTTAAACTTTGGACAGGCTACCTGTTTCCACTTGCTTTCAGTCTTTATGTTAAGCTAGGCTAAACACACCCTGACTCCAGCTCTGTATTGAACACACAGACATGAGACTGGTATCAGTCATATAATCTCGCTGTGAGACAGAAAACAAAGTAAAAGATAGTCAAAATGAACTCTTTTCAAGTAGGATTTCACAAAAATGCAAAAAGAACGTACCATGTAAGCAGAAGCGCTAGTAAACAGACTGACACAGAAGTTTTAAATGAACATAAAAAAGGTAGAATTTAGAAACCGACAGATGTTCCCTGTTCAGGCAGAGCTGTGTATGAGTGCTGTCCGCCCGGCTTCAAAGCCATGATCCACTCAGCATTCCTCCGCGCTCCCTTTCCCCTGACCAATAATCATCCCAATCAGAAGATAAAAAGCAGTGCAGGGGCCGGGGCTAGATGTGGGCCGATCCCTATAAATCTTACATAATCCCTTTTGTTTCCCCTAAAGGGCAAAAAGAACTGAATGTGGAGTCAAAAGTGCACACGGGGTGTTTTAATGACAGAGACGAGCTGAAAAGTTTGGAGCTAGCCAGTGGCGTCTCATTAATATATACACATCGGCTGGAGCCGGCGTTAAAGGATGACTACCTGCTCCCATATTCCACCTCAGTCAGTGCTGATGTACTGCAGCTGAAACGGGCGGTGATGAGGAAGGAGTTTAAGAGAGGCGAGAGGCGATTGATGTTATAATGATAGCAGGTTTCTCCCAAGGCTGCTGGAAATCTGTGGGCCTGCTGCTGAGACCCGCGGAGGATTCTGCGCGTTTTCCTTAAACTCGTCAGGCATCAGAGGCGTCGTTTCAGGGCTGAATTACACAGCGGTAGAAAATGTATGACAAAAAGATTGCGAGGCTGTAGTAATTAACTCTCTTCAGTTATGTTTTTTTTCATTTGTGGCACACCTAGTAGCAATTTTGAGTATCCATCTTTACTGAGGCATCCGCCACTTTTTTCCCCACAGTGGAGTGGCGAGGAATCTGCATGCCTTTGTACTAACATTTGCATTTTGCTGTTATTTTTATACCTGCATATTTCTAAGTGTTTCAAGTCAGATTCCTAACCCTCACTCAAATAGGACAGACTACCTGCTTAAACCTGAACTGTTCATTAGATTTGATATCTACGTCCATAGTTCGCCATATAAGGCCAATATTTTTATTCATAGAACCTTAATTACACCGACCTGACCTCTCTCTGGACAACAACATGATCAGCGGGTGTGGGTTGATGCTGTAAATCTGATTTGGAAAAGAAAGAAAGAACTGAAGCTTGAGGATGGACACACTGCTGAGATAGAAATATAAAAGGAGAATATTCTTACCAACAATACCTTTTGGAAAATACTGAACACCGAGCTTGATGTTGCCTGTGAACAAATGATCAGTTGCAGATAGAAATCTGCGGTTGCATAGATGAAAACAGGAAGGAAAATTGAGGTGTGGTGGTTGCTTCTGGATCTGGACAAACTGTATTACTATTGTTCCCTTTTATTCCTTTTTACTTCTCAGTGAGTGGTAACTGCAATATTCTCTGTGTGGATTTCAGACTTTACCTGACAGATTCAAAGTACAAGAAACTCAATGAACGCCACAAATTCTCTTAAACCACTCATATGTGCAACTTCAGAACAAATCTGTTTGCACGAATGGCTCTTGCATGAGGCTCATTGTTGTGCAAGTCACAGCTGCCAACTTGTTCAGACTGTAAGGCCAAATACTTTTTGTTTTTCTTGGCATGACCAGATCGATTCTACAAAGAAGAAAAAAAAAAGAAGCCACATAAATCAGATCCAAGCCACATTTGGAGGTGGTTTGAAATGCGATTCCAACCTGATTTCTATAGATGCGTCTCAGTCCTCTGGCAGCTCGTATCATATTTCAAAGTGTCTTTTGAGTCACTCGAACCGCGACATACAACGACGAAGTGCATCAGAGCAGCTGAGCAGAATCAGCTGCAGCTAGCAGAGCGCTACGGAGGACAATTCAGAGGACCACAGTCCATGGAAAACCACGTCACCAGCGTACGTAGTCACCACCTTGTTTCTACAGCAGGTTACAACAGATGTCTGGACACAAATCTGCAGGCAGTCTGTCTAAAAGATCCGATTTACCTCACATGAAGCATTTTATAACGCCATCTTAAAAAAATAGTAACACATTAAATATATCTTAAAAAAGTGTGCATTAATAGCATTCGTTTTATTTTTATGTTAGACGCACAAAAGCTAAATTCACAAATAAAATGTCTCAGTTTGCTGAATTCTGCTGAAGGCAGTGATGCATTGCACAGCCATTACTTCACCCTCACTCAACAAAATGTAGTGAAAACAATCAATATTTGCTCAGGATACTCATTTACTTAGACATCTGTTCTGTCATGCCCCAGTCTGTGAAAGGTGAAACAAAGACAAACTGATGCATTAACTAGGTAAGTTGCTGTAATTTGCAGTGCTGCAGGCGACCTGACAACAGACGTATACTGCTCCATTATGTGGCTTTACCGTGTGTCCACTACAGCAGAATAAACTACGCTGTTGTTCGTGTTCTGCAACACGAATCTGTAAAAACGATTACACTCAGCGATGTTTGTCTGCAAATGGCAGACGGTGTGATTAGGGCAGAGATTGAGGATGCAGTTGACAAAAACAAGCTGTAATGGACACGCACAGGCCAGCCTCCCACACAAAAATCAGATGCATTACACATCCATCAACCACCTCGACCAGTGAACCCTCACTTTCCACCTGGAGAGAATTTCCAGGGACCCTTGTCTAACTCATTGGTACACATTGGTGTCGAGTTATGACACCATTTACTGAGTGAAGACCTTTGAGGTACCAGCGGTGAAAAGTTACAAAAGCTTGTTAGCAGATGTTTGAACCAAGGGCCACACTCTGTGGCTGGAAAATGACGCCAAAAACTGCAGTTCCTCCAGCGGCCACTTGAGGCTGGCTACAGAACATTTCAACCTCCATAAGTCCCCATGTTAAAATGTCCAACTTCACAGCAGAAATAAACATGTTTACAGCCTGGTACAAAAAACAGTTTTGGTCTCTATAGCTAATTTCCCCGTTCATGACAACTGTACTGAGGGTGAATTTATATACAGCTCATCTGTTCAAATTATATGAAGGCTTAAAGTTATGCAGAATTAACAGCATGGCTGCTTTGAGTGACGGCTGCTTGTCATCACAGATGACTTGTTTGAGCAGCCAGGCTTCATTCAGCCTGCCTCAGATCCACCAATTTGTCTCGTCTTTGCTGAGTTTTAGATTAACCCGGAGGCGGAAGAAGCAGGATTGCCGAGATGGCAGCAGCCAGCGCCACATATTTTGAGCTCTTCAGAAACCTGTGGGTGACGTCACGCTGTCCATTATTTATGCTGTCAATGATTTCAATCTACAGTTGTTACATGTGCCGTTGATGTTACCTACATGTCCAAATGTTACAAAGGAACCTCCATGCTTAGACAACTGTTTAGACTGGGAGTCTGGACTAGCGGACAAGTTATTTTGCCGTTAAATTTCAGTTTTTCAGACTTCAGCTTTTATATGATGTTTGCTTTGTTTTATATATGAAGTTGTCATGCTTAGTCCTAGTTCTTTTCTGCCCCATGATAAACGACAGCACTGATGATTTCCTTTATTTGCCACGTTTAAATATGATGGACTATCCTGAGTGAACCTGCAGGAAACAGTGCAGCCAACAACAGAATGTAAATATTAAATATTATAATCTTAGTCCTTGTTTTGCTTGTTTGATGACTTTACATAAGTTACAGCGCTTATTTAGAGAACATAGCTCATTTTAGACTCCAGGATGTTCTTTAGTGAATGATGCATGCATGTATATGTATAGTATATTCAATGTAAACCTTCATACAGTAGCTCTGCAACCACTCATAGCAGGAAAGAAAAAAGACATTATTATGGCTTCTGTAGGTTCTGATACGTGCGTGCAGTAAAGTCCTGCTCAGCAGAATGTCCACATGATGTGCAGAGGCAAAGATTTCTTTAGTTCAAGGTTACATTCTGACTTTTTTGCGCCTCTCAGCAATATTTTGTGAACGTCTGTTGTGAACGACTTCACTGCATATTTTTTTGTATTTTCAGGGACATTAATATATTAGCATACCATTAGGTATGCTAATTTTGCGTGCTTCTCTACGATGAAGTCATTTCAGGATGGCCTTTGCCTGTTGGATATTGTTAGAAAACAGACAAAAACACTGAACGTAACTTTTTTTCTGGTGGCAAAACGCAGCAAAAATCCGACGTTGGATATCAGAGCTGGGAAACAGAATTGAATTTTCTCATTCCTACAACAGCTTCAGCTGCATGTTAAAACGTTGAGCCCATTGTTCGAGCAGATGATTAAAGAGCAATATTAAAGAAAAGAAAAGAAAAAGAAAGAAAAGAGGACATCTATTTCTCAGGAGTCTGGAGTGCCAGACAGGCAGCGTGACTGAAGGCTGTGTCTGGGTGGAGGACAGCCATTAGACAGACTGCCGGGGGGAGACGCAGGCCAAACATCGCCTTAAACTGGATGCTGTCAGCATTGCAGCACCGGCAGCTGGAGAAACACTGAAATAAAACACCTTTCTGCTGAGCATCCTTCAGATTCAAGGGGGGCCCTCGTTCACCCTGTACCCCAAGTGCTGGAGGTTCATTTATAGGAGACAGTTAAGCAACCGGACACTGTTGCTACATTTGGATCTGGGTGGTATACAGTATACCTAACAGTCTGATGTGTTCAGTACCTGAGCAGGGCGATACGAGCCCCGTGGAGCCTTGTTAATCCTATTTCACTTCATAAAAAGAGATTTATGGCTGAAAGAGCAGCTGTACAATCCTGTCAGTGAACTCCAGTTTCCAGTTGTGCCTTGACATCTTGAGTGTTATGGAACTCTAAAATGGTCAATACATAAGACATGCAATAGCAAATCATTTTTATACTTTAATTTAATTGCAGGTTATTTGAAATTGACACTTATTGCTTGTGTTTTTAAGTCACAATAACATTTTTCCAAGTAGACAAACTGAGTTTTAAAGGTGGTGCAGTTGCATATACAGCTACATTAGCATATATTAGCAAATATGCCCTGAGTGACATGAACTAAGTTGGAAATGTTTCTATTTTAGGCTTTTATTGACCACGCCTCATGAACACAGAACCAACCTTTGTGTTTATTTACCGTAGCTGTTCATTTCAGAATAACTTTAGCTTGTTATATTTTGGTTTTCTGGCTAACAAGAGCTAACTGGCTAAATTTGCTCTGATTTGCTAAGCTTGCTAGGAGAGGCTGGCCATTTTAAATTATATTAATTATGTAATGTGAAATACTAGTTTTCATAAACACCTGAGAATAAATCTCTGCCATGTTTCTACAGAAGCCTGGAACGGACAAAACAAACACTGGCTCTAGAGGGCGCTTTGTACTTTTTGGTGTGTTTTGTAGTCATTGTGGTTTCTCCTTTATGCTGGGAGGGTGGGGCCACATGGTTGCAATCAAAAAATATGACGCTAGATTCGACTAAATATTGCACACTGCCGCTTTAAAAAGTCTTTATGAAATGTGAAATTCTACTGTGAAATTAAATTAACTCAATAAAAATATCTAAAAGCATCATCATGAAATAGCATAACATAATGAGTACATTATTTCATTATTTATTTTATAATGAATTATTATTTTTTTTAGATTCAGCAAACTGTCCGTCCAATACACCAAACTGTAATGTCACGCCACAAGCTGTTAATATGTATGACAACCTGATGTCACAGCATGCAAACGCTTGTGAGTAATTCCATAGAAAGCCACAGTTCTCCATGCTGCTGATGAATCATCACTGACACACTTGTATTCAGACTTAAAGTGACTTCCTCCGCTCCTCATGTTTCACTCTGAGCTCGTTCTCAGACGTCTCGACTGTTGCATTCAGAGCGAACTAAGTGGAAGCCATTTTAATCACTCCTAAATAAACAAACAACAGAACAACGGTGGAGGAGGCGGTCGCGTCCCCGCTCACGGATGATGTGGAGTGAAACTGACCACATGTTTCCCATAAGTGCAGACGTCTGGATATCTTCATTTGTCAACAATGATTGTAACAATCCCACAATCGCACTAACAAGAGCAGTAACAGAGGAAATGAAGCGGTCATCAGAGCAGCACACTGCAGCTTTGTGACATGTCGCTAACTGGAAGTGATTTTTGTGTAAAGCCATTGTATTTTATATTAAAGTGAATGATGAATGATTAAAGGATCCTGGAATTATATGAAATTGGACAATAAAAGCAGTTTATCATGTGAGCAAGGCCGATTAAATAAAAAAAAATGTGTCATTCTGTGTATGTAGCTGCTGTTAGCTAATAACAGCTCAGTTTGTTAGCCGGGTTGCCGACTGTGAGCTCAGTGCACCGGGGGAGTCTTAGTGTTTGTACCACAGGCATTTTAGACCACCAGGAAGAAGAGGTTTTCGGGTGCGGGGGAATACTAACAGGCAGCAGACCAACCAGGCTCAGCAGCTTCTATGGCAGAGGTGAAAAGACAATTGGTGAGATCTTGGTGAAATAAAAGGCTGAAAGACAGACGCCGAGCTGGGCTGACTGCTGTTGGACTAGTCAGTAATATTAGCTGGCTGCTATGTCTGCTGTTGGTGACCTTGTTGACGTTTGGCTGTTAGCAACAGTTGTCGATTTGCTAGTTTTTGATCATAAGTAATGTGATCGTAACAAATATTCGAGTACAGCTGAACATATTTACCACAGTGGGATTACACTGAAACTAGGGGGCGCTAAATAACAAAAACAACAAAATATCATTTTTGAATTTTAAATGATCACGTTAATTGATTCCCATTTGCATAGAAATAAAAGGATACGGTTGTCTTTAATGTGAATACATTCATTATTAGTTGTGTTTTATGAATAGGGAGAATGTCGAGTCATTTGAGGCTCCATTAGTTCTGTTTGCGTCTCATTTTCCATCCTGGCTGCTTTTCTTCCTGTAATTGCAGCAAGAAAAAAGAAAAAATGTTTTTTCTGTACTGCAGCAAAAATTTGTTCGTTATAATATCTCATTAACTCTGAAGTTACAATATCCCACATCCTGTGACCCATTAACAAAAACCAAACACACCAATCTTCTGCTGTGTACCTACAAAACTAAAAACTAAAAAGTAGAGCAACATCCCAGACAGAAATGTGCTCAAAAAAATACAAGCGCATACTTCTCTCTTTGAATCTCGTAATTGGATCACAAAGAAATGTGGATTTCTGGTGTACTTCCTTGTCTCCTGATGAACTAATTTTCATAATTGCGACCCAAGGCACATGTGAGTTTAAACACAGGGGAAATTTTGTGTGGAATGATTACTCTTTCTCCGGTGCTTTGCATTTTTAAAACTTCACTGCAGTCGCAGACAGACTCCAGCAGGAATGTGATTATATCAACAAAACGGTGTCAGGTGCAAATGGCTTTGAGCTGCCCCACAACAATACCAGTTGAGTTTTCAACACTTGAGATTTCCTCTGGGACGGCCATTCCATATTACCAATCTATAAAAAGAAGCAAATTGCCTGCTTGCACAACCAAACCGCCATTTGACAGGGCCTCTGGGCTGCTTCTCATGGTCGCTATTAAAGGTGTTTTCCTCCAGGGCCTGACAGACAGACTGCCCCCACCCTGCTGCCTGCTGCTGGATGCCAGGATCGGCCTTGCACACACAGCCCCGCCGGCTGTGGACGGCTCGTTCGCTACTTACTGACACAGCCTGAGAGGTGCATGGGAGCAAGATACTGTGTACATTAGTATTTCCAACTTCTTTACACATCTCAGCAGTCTGTGGGACTGTCGGAGACGTGTAATTCGAGCCTGCGGGGAGGAAACACACTGGGAGAGGAGTTAAGTGCTGCCTGCTGATGAGGACACTGGATGAATGTTTAACATGTTTCTCTGGTAAATGTTAGTCTACATGCACTTTTACTCCACATACAGTATAGGCTTGTTCTCTACTTATTTTATTTAAAACATGGAGACCATGATAGGACACTAGAAGTGTCCACTGACACCAGAAGTGGTGGCTATGCAACTCCTTAAGGGAGGTGACCCACAGCACTGGTTAACTGAAAGGGTCGACTGATAGAGTGTTAGAGATCAGAGGGATCTAGAAATACAGAGGTCATGAGTCCAATACCCCAACACCACCCCATGAGAATATTTTGACTAGTCACCAAAAAAAAAAAAAAAAAAATCACATATTCATTTGACTGTTACACATAACATATTTTTTATAGTTTGACCCCAAAAATGTGTTGTGAACACGAGAAGCACGCCCTCCAGAAAAAGGCCAGTTAAGATGTCAAAAGTGAACTTTCATGCTCATAATTTTATAAAAAATGAAATCACTCTGCATGTCTGGGGACCAGTAAGACCATTAAAACCACAAGTACAAATACAAGAAAAATAAGCAAGTCATTTCAAGAATATTTCTCAGTTAGAAAATTGAAAAGAAATGGGATTCATATTTTAATATTTTAATATTTCATCACACAGTGGGCCGGTTTGGACCTTTGGATGTTTGACATCCCTGCCCTAAATACTGATACAAGAATATTAATTCAATACAATGCAAAATTATAATATAATACAATACAAGAATATAATTATTGTTTTAATTAGGGTTTTTTATTTGTCTCTTTTTTATGCTTTGGCTCTAAAAATACACAAAATTCACGTGAAAATACATCAGAATGTAGACTATAAACCCTCAACAGGACCTCAGTGTCCTCGGATGTGCCGTAAGTATGATATTTGATAAAGCATGTAACACATTTTATTCACTTTTGAAAGAGAGCATGACTGCAGCTGTTTATGTCAGGTTCTTCTTTCTTTAGCTTCTGTATCTGAGGTCAGTGTCTCATTCTGACTCCTTTTGAACAACAGTTCAGCATTTATCTACAAGAGTGACATTCCTAAGAGTGCGGAGGAGGTTTTTAAAGCGCGTAGACCTTCGTGTCAGGAAATACAGAAGAAAATAATAAAACTGAGCAGAAGCTGGATGAATAAAATGAAATGAAAATTATTGAAAATAAATGCAGAGTTTCGGTGTCTTGTTCAGGACATGACCTCAGTACTTTTAAAATCCTGACGTCCCTGCACCTTTGTTACGTTGCATAGCATGCAGTCACACCGTACTGTTCCAACGCATTTTCATTATTTTAACTTTCTTTTTTATTCAACCACCTTTACTTGAAACATATTTGATAAAAACTATAATCTCAAGTGAAATCTGCATGCTTGGCACACATGACCTTTTTTTCTGTTTGCGTCCTGGTATTGATTTAAATATATTTCCATCCATCTTTTTATCCTTATCAGAGTCACGGTGAGCTGGAGCCCATCCCAGCTGGCACTGGGGCAAGAGGTGGGGGTACACCGTGGACTGGTCAAGTCAAAGCAGTTCATCACAGGCCTGACACATGGAGACAAACACCACTGGACCACCGTGCCACCCCCCTATAATGTTTCCAGTGTACAGAAATTCAAATGATCCTGCCCTTTTTATTTATTTTATTTTTATGTAACTCTATTATTATGATTGTGATTTTTTACATTTAGTTTTCCTCTTGTTTTTAGAAACTTGCGCCATGTTGCAGTGATTATATTTTGTTGTAGGCAATAAATTGAAGTAATATTCGTAGTGAGGCCTCTTTGGAAAGCAGTTCTGATGCTGAGCGTTTATCCTGCTAAAATAAAGTAACCGACTAAAGCTGGTTAAATTTAGACATCACATTTAGCGAGTCTGTTTTGTTTCATGCACGTCCACGGCTACATCATTGCAAAATTAGTTTATGTCCTGGCGAGCGGCTCATTTTCTGCCCTCAGTCTTCAAAACATCCAACATGTCGCTGCAGGTCAAAGAGTTCACACTGGAAATACAGAATCATTCTTACAAAACGTGCCCCTACAGTACACTTTATTTTATTTATTTCTCTTCTTTTGTCTTTGCCTTTTGTGTTTTTGAGGTTTCCGGGTCAGTTTGCCTTTGGCCCTGATGAATATTGTTTTGAAAAGTCCTGGTGAGTCACACACAGAAGACAGAGAATAAAAAAAAAAAAAACCACATGGTTGTGGGGAAAAGTAAAATTTGACAGCAGCTCACATTAAAAAAACGTTGCTTTTTCACAGGAAAACTTCTGTCATGCTGCTGTTATATTTATAGATCATAAAACTGTAATTATACTGGAGGGATATCTTAAGACTTTAGGTGTCAAAACCAAAAGAACATGTCCACAAGTGGAGTTGTTTCCATTGTCAGTGATCTCTGCACAGCCGGGTCCATTAGCTGTGTGTCAGTCCACAGTTTGCAGTAACTCTTTTTGCCTGGGCTCTTCTTGTTGCGACAGCTGCATCTCCCTGCAGCCACTCCCTTGTCATTGTTGCCTGTTATGACAGAGCTCCCTCTGAACCAGCGTTGCCTGGAAAAGGCTCCGCCGGCAGGAGAGTCTGGTGCACACTGACACGCAAACTTTCACAGCTCTCACCTCCCACCGGTGACCTTTTGACACGTCGCACACTTACACTTTTCCTCCGTTAGACGATCAATTTGGCAACAGCGAGGCAAGACGGTAGCGGCTTCATTACTGTCAGTGCTGAACATAATACCTCTAATGCTAAGTGTCACTTCCATGTGAGGATAACAGGAAAGCTTTAATTAGAGGACGCCATGGCAACAGCGAGCGTGTTTAGGTTAGGTACAATGAGGTGAAACAGACAGCTTCCACTTTAGTTGAGATATCTTGCATTAGTTAAGCAGTTAGTGCTACTGGTGAGACAGTCGGGGTGTTAAGAGAATGACAAAATGACAAACAGCGGAGATGTGCGAGTGCTGACGTGTCTACTGAGCTCCAGCCTGTCCTCAACTTTAAAAAAAAAAAAAATCTTCCAGAGAAAGTGGAACCTGTCACAACGAAAGCAAAGAGGGAACTTTGAAAATGAAGCGGAACAGTAAAAATATTACTCACCCCACCGATTTCCCACTTTATCCTACGTCACCTGAAATGACACAGAAAGTGTCTGTGTTATTCATCCACCGTTTGGTGATACCAGTCTGGATTTGCTGCTTTCTGCCTACTGTGGCCGTGCACACACAGTTTATCTGAAACGAGGGATTACCGCAACATTCCAGGTGGGTTCATTTTACGTTTAGACAATAAAAAAGATAGGATCATGTGGATGAAATGTCTTTTTGTCTGACTGCTCGTGTTTCTTGACCTTTCAGACTTCATTGTAGCGATGTTGTGGTGTTCCCAAATATTAGAAAGGGTTGCAGCAGTGTAGCCAGGATTGTAAAAATACTGAATCAACAGAAAAACATTTTAAAACCTCCCATGTACTCCTTCTTGGTTCCTGAAAATCCCCAAATTCCCAGAAACATGACAGACACCAACATCCCAAGGTCATGTTACAATGTAAAGCTGCAACGATCAGTCGATTCTTTGATTAGTTGTCAACTGTTAAATGAACTGCAATCTATTTTGACAATGGAATTATGTTTTTGAGTCAGAAGAAATGTCCAAATTCAATTTTTCAGCTTCTCAAACGTGAATATCGTCTGCTTTCTTTCATTCTCTGACAGTAAACTGAACATCTTTGCGTTGTGGACTAAACAAGACGTTTGTGAATGTCACCTTGGGCTTTGGGAAACAGCAATGTTTCACCATTTTATCACATTTTATAGACCAAACAACTAATTCACTAGCAAGCCATACACCATCAACAGATGGCTTATTGACAAAATGGAAAGATAAGTGAACTAAGCTTGGGTTTTGTACTCCTTGGATGCTGCTGCATTGTGGGGGGCTTTTGGTGGGGAATCCTCCATAACGCATGGGTAAGACAGACCCCAAAGGACTGGACAGAGAGTAAAAAGTAACAGAAACAAAAGGGGCAGAATACGAGAGCAAAAGAGGAAAACATGGTCACGTATGTATAGTTTATGTCCGAAAAGGCACAGTGGAGGTGTGTTCCGCTCCTGAAACTCAGCTAAAAAGCTCAGTCGTGAAAATGATTGTCAGATTATTGGTTTGAATGCATAGAAATAATACGTCCAAACATAAAAATACAAGATCCTTTAAAGTTGTACAGCAACTAAGACATTTTCCAGCCATCGACTTTTTCAATTCAACAACTTCTAAAGAGAGAGGGGGCTAAAAAGAAGACACGCTCGTTAATATTCAAATCAGTGGAGAATAAATGTGTGTCCAGATTAACCAAACCGTCTGAAATCAAGTCTGTGACAGAGCCTGACGCGGTGACGGCGTCACACGGACCCATTTATGATAAAGGTAACATTAATTGAGATTAATTCAACAATCATTAGTTATGCACTCCCTTGCAGGACTCCACTGTGCGTCAAGGGCAAAGAGGATTATCTGAATTTGCATAATAAACAAACAAACAGAAAGAGAAAAGGCAGAGGTAAATAAACCTTGAAGTGAGTCCTTGTCTGCTTCTGTCCATTTTTATGTACACGCTTTATTAATCAATATTTGCTGGCCATAATTACAGCTGTTTTGCTTGTTGTGAAGTAATGGAGATTAATTAGTGACCTGCAACAAATGCTGTATGTATAAAGGGATAATGAGCTCGGCTTTATGCTTTAGTTTTTAAGTGATGTGCCAAGTAATCCAAGAAAGTTGGAAATTAACTTTAGACTTTTTAATTGTGTTTTTCTGTTTGTCTCTGTTTGTTGTTTGGGACCCCGACGGCTTCGTTAGACGCTGAGAGTCTCTCAAGCAGCAGAGCCGTAATGAATCAGGTCCATCTCAGTGGGACTGTCCCGCTCTTCAAGTGACCCGCCGCAGATTCAGAAACAGCATTTAACGCCTCGCCATCACATCCTATATTTGGCTCAAACATCGAAGACACTGTCAATTAATCTCCGAGCTGAATGGAAAGGTTTTCACTCTGTAACTCTGAGACTATAAAACTCAAATCAATCACTTTGATGAAGCAGTTAGAGTTTCAGGTTCGAGGTATTGTATGTTGTACAAACTGTAAAAATCCTCATTGCTGATTATAGACTACATAAATAAAACTGACCTGATGTGACTTGTTTCTGCAGAAGAATCTACACCTACACCTGATTACTGTGAGGCGTTCAGGTCCTCTGTCTCCTCATACACACACTAACTGGTAGACAGTTTGTTCAGCGGTGGAAAGTAAATAAGTACATTTACTCAAGTACACCCTTAAAAATAAAGGTACGTCATGGTGATGCCAAATTCTTCCCATAATTTAGTGTAAGTACTCTCCCTGAGTTCATTCACATGTACTGTATAGTAATTGGAATTAAAATATTTAATTTGAAATGCAACATTTGGTGAATTACTTTAAAAAGTAACTCAGTAAATGTATCTGTTACAGTGTATAAATTATTATTCTCTTTAAAAAGTCGTTGTGGAATATTACCCTTTACAATTAAAATCATTTCTACACGCAGCCACAAGTTAGTCAGTAGGTTCAACATATAGCAGACATTAGTTAAAGCCGTGTGTACTTCAGGTTCACAAAGAAGGTTCAAAGGTGTTCAAACTGTCCCTTTGTTACATTTACAGGTCACATTAGTGTGTTACACATTAGTAATCAGAACTCCAAAGAACCTTTAAAGGGAAAACAAAGATTATAAAACATAAAAATGTTCTCCAAAGAACCTTAAACAGCAAACGATTCTCCAAAAAACAGTTTCTCAACAAGTATAGTTATTTTGAGGAAGTTAACTTCTACTGCACTGAAATAAACTCAGTGAAATATTTGACTTTTACTAGCAGTTACTTTTCAGATTCATATTGTCCATAAAAACATTTATAAAAACATGTTTATGTAATAAGATTAAAGATTAATCTGGTGGTTCCAAACAGTTTTGACTTCTGACCGCTCACAAATAGGTCTCGTTAGTTCCACTAATTATTGCTCAGATTAAATAATTAATAACAATTTGAAGCACAAACAGGTCAAATTATGAATTAGTTCACAGAAAAATAAAAAATAGGGAAAAGTCTGACAAAACTAAGACTTTTTTTTTTTCTTATTTCCTCTTCCATTAATAATTTCACCACCCGTCAGATTTATGAGATGACCCTTTGAAGGGACCTGAGCCCTAGGTTGGGAAACACTGTATATAAAGTAGTTCAAACCAGCTCCACCTGGAGCAGCTACAGCAGTAAGAGCTGCTCTGACATTGATGTAGTATTAATGTAATAATATCTCAGTACTTTCACTGTTCACTTCTTATTTCAATGATAATACTTCTGGAATTCAAACAGCAGACTTTTTATTTGTGATGCAGTTACTGCTGATTTTTTCTTCCTCCCTCATCCACCACGATCAAGTCGTCGCACCGTGTCAGATGAACGAGCGGCACCACGGGCATCACAGTGACAGAATGAACACGGCTGTGGAGATTATGTGACTTATGACAACAATTTGAAATGTTTTAAAAAACCAGCTTGTGTTTGACGTTTGACAGGACTGTGTGTGGTTTACAGAGTCCAGATACAGCTAACAGTTTACTGTCAGGAACTGGACTGCGTTTGAACTTATCTTCACTCTGTTTTTGTCTATTTGTTGCTAAACAGTTCATTATAATTATTATTTATAATTGTATTTTATATTGGGAGATTTTTTTTCTTTTAAATTAAAGACAAATCTAAAAAACTAAGATTAAGAAGGCTTTGTGCACGGGGAGGCTCTCGTTGACAGCTGCATACTTTGGCCCAGGCCAGTGTCCCCCTCCACCCACCTCCTCCTAGTTGGGACACTCTGCATAGTTTATCTGTCAGGATGAGTCTCCAGTCTATTTAATATGATGCACAACTCAAATTCACCATTCATGACTCAGAAGCAGAGAGCTTTTTGTGGGTAAGCATGAGGGGGGCGGATGAGACAGGTGGAAAAACACAAAACACAAATCTGTCTCCTCAAAACTCACAAAGAAGAAATTAAAAAAAAAAGTTTCAAAGGTGACGTAACAAGAAAATGAAAGAAACTTTAAAGGTGATGATCTCACAGGATCTATTTCAACCACCCAGAATCCTCTTGGCGTTTGTGTGTATGTGTGTGTGTGTGTGTGTGTGTGTGTGTGTGTCTGTCTGTCGAGACACTGACTGTACTGGAGCATCTCTTGCCCTTTTCCTGAAGAAAACCAAAAATATCTAAACCAAGTTGTGACAACATTTCCTCTGTCAAATCCAGTCCACCTCCGCGCGCCCATTGGCCTCCGCTTTGCGCGACGTTTCCTCCTCTGCGCCACGATTGGACGATACCTCCGCCCGTCTACTTGACAGCCACAGTCTCCTCCCAGCGGCAGCAGACGCTATTTGAGTGGAGGACCAGCGGATTGTTGTACATAGAGCCGGTTTAGTGTCGTCAATGGGAAGCACGCGAGACGGTGGCAAAGCGAGTTACGGTCTAGATTGAAATCCGCGGCTGCACCATGCTCTCTAGGTCTATCCCGTGTCTGTGGATTACATTTTGCCTTCATTTATGCTGCTGTGTAGACAGCGGGGAAGCACAGAATGCGAAGGAAGGTAAGTTCTTAAAGTTTGGACTCTTCCATCCCGCCGCATTTAGAAGAATTTACAGAGATGTGTCCAAACCCGACAGACAGATTCTTGTTTTTTAAATATATTCTCTCTAAATACAAAGCGATTATTATGGCACTAAAAGGTGGATTTTTATTCACCCACTGCGGTCAGATGAGGCCGGTGTGCGGGGGATGACAGCGCTGTCTGCTCCCGGGCTGTTTGAGAGCGACCTCTCGGTGTTTTTACGCACGGCAATTAAACGCTGTAGAGCTCCGATCAGACGCAGCGGCTCATGTGTATTTTTTATATTTTTTATACTACTAATACCAGTGCAAAACTAGCTCGCTTGTTAAACATTAACAATCTATCACGGCAAACTAGGTAATATCAGCGGATCGATCGTCCCGGCAGGCTCGCCTCGCTCCGCTCCGCTGTGTGTGTGGAGTGAGTGAGCCGTCCATCTGGACGCAGTTTCCGAAGGTTATTCCCTCCAAAGTGGCCTCGGCTCGAACAGTCCTGTCTTGTTTCTTGGAAGGAAAATACAGTAGATTGATGCGGAGCCGTAATCTGCATCAGACGCTCAAGTTGGCCAGAATCAAGGCTGGAAATCACCAAATTTAGAGAGGATTTAAAAAAAAAAAACTCCAGACGGCTGAAAATTGGCACTTTAAATCTGTTTTAATTAATCACATTACCTGATGCGTAAAAACAGAAAATCGCAGGACATGTAGGGATTTTCTCACCAGCGAAACTACAGTGTAATAACCGAGCGCGGTCTGGATGTTATGCTGATATGGACTGTAGATCCTCGGTGTTTATATTCGGGATTTCACAGAGCTCCACGCCAGAGCTGTAAAATAACCGGGGCTTTTATTTTTGTACGGTGGTGCGTCCTGGCTGCTGCCCCCCTTTTCACGGTGCCACTGTCTGCTGATATTAAATATGATTAAAACAACTTGATTTGGGTGAAAGCCGCCGCGGCGCCGTTTTGCGCTCTCGCCCGCTTCCACAACACAAAACCACAGATGTCCTTCTAAAGATTAAAAAAACTGCAATCAAGGAATGGAATGGCTCCACTATTAGTTTTTAGGGGCCGTTTTGAGCTGAAAATATTGCTCAGTTTAAGCGCATGTACTGTGTGTTTGTGTGCGTGCGTCGGAATGGAAGCAGCAGCCGCTGCTTTGACCTTAACGCAACAACTTCCACTGCGAAATCGAGTTTTAATGGAGTGATGCGTAAAATAAACCACATTTAACACCATGCATGTTCTTAAATCTCACGCGTAATGATCCCCGACACGTTCTAATGCGTGTCTCCGTTTTGTGCGCACTGCCACTGCCTCCATTTGTCTCCCACAAAGTTCCCCCGCAGACATGAGGACCTGTCTGCTGCTACATTATTATTGAATGTTTGTGCTTTGTGCTGCTGCTGCTGTTAGAAATTAGGTCACGGTTATATGCGCTATAGATGTGGATGTGTGGCCTATCACTAATACCCAGCCCCGGTGCCCGGTGAGATTTAACCACCTGCTTCTTGGTTTCCTGTCACTAGTGATTCTGCTGGACTCCAAGGCACAGCAGACAGAACTGGAGTGGATCTCCTATCCTCCCAATGGGGTAAGTCTGCAGAATCTCTGCATCACTGGCACACAGATGTACTCCATATCTTATGTTTTTTTCCCCCCTATAGCTTCCTCTGATGTCCCACATATGTGATAGGAATAATAATACTTAACAGAGGCATGAAACATACATGAGGATCAGTAGCCTAAAATTCCCTGCTCACAAAAGTCTTCCCAGATTAAACGATACAGAATTGCAAGAGGTTGTTTCTGCTCCTAAACTCTGCCGGCTTTTGGCATTCACAGCACAAAGGCCTTAAGCAAACCACTTCCAACTTGCTAGTCTGATTAAAAGCAGTGTGTGAGAAACTTTTTAAATAAATAATGTGAGCAGGAGCAGATAAACTGAACACGCTCACTCTTTAAAAGATGTGTTTGTGCGATTAAAAAAACAACAACACGCCGCTGCTGATCTGCCTTCATTCCCCGCAGTTTATCATAAAGAGTAAACGTCTAAATTCATGCACCTTTGTCATATTCATTACCGAGTAATAAGCTCCAGTTTGATTGCCAGTCATTAGATGTCTATTTCAGTTTGACGGCTCTCCCGTCCATATTCAAACCCGCTGACGTTCTCTAATGGATGCATTCATTTGCAAATCTTTCTTTCAGTGGGAAGAGATCAGCGGCTTGGATGAAAACTACACGCCCATTCGCACATACCAGGTTTGCCAAGTCATGGAGCCCAATCAGAATAACTGGCTTCGGACTAACTGGATAGAGAAGGGCAATGCCCAGAGAATTTTTGTGGAACTGAAGTTCACCTTGAGGGATTGTAACAGCCTACCTGGTGTGGTGGGCACATGCAAGGAGACATTCAACTTGTATTACCAGGAAACAGATTCCGAGGTGGGCAGGAGCTTACGGGAGAACCAGTATGTGAAAATTGACACAATCGCCGCAGATGAAAGCTTCACCCAGGGCGACCTGGGCGAGAGGAAGATGAAGCTGAATACAGAAGTGCGCATAATTGGCCCCCTGTCCAGGCGTGGCTTCTACCTGGCCTTCCAGGATGTAGGGGCGTGTATCGCCCTGGTCTCTGTCAAAGTTTATTACAAGAAGTGCTGGTCTATCATCGAGAACCTGGCCACGTTCCCAGACACCGTGACGGGATCAGAGTTCTCCTCGCTGGTGGAGGTCGAGGGCATGTGCGTGAGCGATGCCGAGGAGGAGGCCGACAACTCTCCCAAAATGCACTGCAGCGCCGAAGGGGAATGGCTGGTGCCCATTGGGAAATGTATATGTAAAGCTGGATTTCATCAGAAAGGAGACGCCTGTGAACGTGAGTGCCTGTTCCTTTTCTGTCGTGATCAGAGTGAAGCATTATTTTTAGCAGTCATTTAATTGACTCATTAGTATTCCCAGAGTTTTCTTTTTTTTTTCTTGTTGAATTATCTTTTAATCATCAGTCAGGGGCATCCCGGATATCACGCAACAAAAGGTGTGCCAAGAAAAAAAGCACATGCAATAAACTGGGGAGTATTTGTGATTTGATTATGCAAAGCAGGTGAATGGCAATTTAGGCATCGCTGGCTGAATAGTTTTGTTGGCAAATGGGATTAAAACAGCTGATCAGACAGCAGTAAAGATGGATAAAGTATCGAGGCCAAACAACGGCGCTGTAATAATTGGAATCTGTCTTAATTGATTACGAGGATCTTAATTTACAGCCATGATTCTGTTGACACTGGGATTAAATAATAACTCGAATTTAGCTCCTCAGCTTGAACACCCCTCTCTGTCTTACTGGCAGCGAGCCAAAACAATCACCAGCAGAATACGCAGGTCTAGAGGAAGTCCAGCCAGTCCTTTCAGTATCTTTCTACCCCGGCCAAATGACCCTGACAGAGAGGGAAAACAAATAGCCGTCGTACTGTGGCATTTAGGCCTCAGGATATTTATGAAGGAGCCGGACAGGAAGGGCAAATACACCCTCGCCGTGGCTCAGTTTTGCATTGTTGTGGTGCCGGATCGTGCCGCTACAATTAACAATAACATGCTCGCTGTCACTTTGAACGCTTAGAGGATTATTTTCAGTGGCCACCTGACTTGAAAAATAAAAATCACTATGGATTAAAAGGGGGGGTGACTTAGGTCACCGAACTTAAGTGGCCTGCCTTGTCAGCCAAGCCCCCCCTTTTTTTTTTTGGCAAAGTGGGCAACCTCAATCTAAGCAGCTTATGAGGAGCAGCAGCCAGTAATAATTGAATGGAATGCATCTAAGAACAAATTAGTGTCCCTGGCAGACAAGCTTTTATGCCACGCTGTCATCCATTAGGGACCCCACTGAGGGAGGTGTGTTAATGAAATATATTAAGCCATGTAATTTAGAGCAACACAGCCGTCCTCAAGTTGTGCCATGTCTCTGATGTTAGCAGGCTATCGCTGATTCAACCCCACGGAGCTCCTTTTTATTGTTCTTGTTGTTTTAATATGCATCCATGTAAGATCCAGTTGTGCCCTTTGGTGGAAAGAAAGCCCGCAATTTATTTCCACGGGGAGAGCGATGCAGCATAACAACCAATAGCTCCGACTTGTCAAAGTAATTTTAGCTACCTTTTCTTATTACGTCTCGGTGCGCAGCTCTCAGAACATGAGACTGTTGCATCTCTCTATTAATTAATCTGTTCATGTGTCAACTAAAACAACTACCCAGACATAGGCTTCAGTGAACCTACCTGCAGGTTGTTTAAAGCATGAGGAAGAAGGCTCCTTAATGTGTATGTGGATCAAATTCCAGTCTTGACACTGCACCTTTATGAGCTTTATCTCCACTGAGGCATGAGAAGCCTTTGTATTAAGGGGTAGTTAATCTAAATAAAATGAGAATCACGGTGCACCATCAGCACTTCTTCCAGCAGCTCCACTGACATTAAATTGTCCATTCAGTAGTTTCCCCCAGCACAATCTAAAAGCTATTCAAAGTATTTCTATCATCCGAACAGCAGAGCAATAAGTCCAAGTGGCTGTAACTGTTAAAAATGTGAAATCCTGGCATTTGGACCTCAGACTAGCTTGTCTTAGTGGTGTAAAAGTACATCTTTATAATGGTGCCTCGTGGCGATGCACCACCTTTAGTATAAAGGGTTCAGTATGCTTCAAAGAAGCTAGTTTGTCTGAACACGTCTAAAGGTAAAAGTGTTTATACCTACCTAAAGTGGATGATCCTGCCTTCATGGGGGGGAGGGGACTTGAACAAATAGGAAACAGTGCTCAGTTTCCAACAGTCTCTCTGTTCTTACCATGGGATCTGTTTGCACACATGAGACATAAGTTCAAATCTTTCCTGCATAAAAGGAACGTGTCACATCATGGGGTTTGGAAAAGTCACAGAAGTTGTCACAACCCCGTTGCTTCCATCATTATCAGGGGGTTTCAGGCGCTTTGTCAGAGCAATCCGAGGGATCAGTGCCGTAGCTAGATTTTGAAAGTTTTGCGTAGCCACCAAAAATGCACATTTTCACGCGACATATTTTCTGTATTTATCTCCGTACATGCTCAAACAGAAAAGCGTTTAAATTTCTGGACGCGCTAGTTCTGACATCGGAAAGGTGCGGAGGGTTTCAGACACCGTCGAATGATCTGACAGTCGCTCCTTTTGAAGCACACTGATGCCAAAGACAATCCCTAACTGGCCTATTTTAGTATCGGCAGGGTTCTGTGATTATAACATGGCTGCCGTGTAAAATATTCAGCTGTAGGAGGGCGGGTGCAGGTGGAGTAAGTGAGTTGAGCTGTCAGTCATGTCATTTGAGGAGCCCCCTCTGTGGATGCAAAGGCCTCCTCCGAAACGTGTTGTGATCCACTCATTCATCACCGTCAGCAAAGAGGGACCCCTTGTCTTTCACCCCTGTGCCCCCACCCCTCCTCTGTCTCTCTTTAACTCTTTGTGTGGCAATCTGTGGCAGTAAATGTCACTCTTCTTCTCCGCCCGCTGCGTTCGGTGGTCTCAGTGTAATGGGTGTTGAAAAAGGCCAGTTGAAGTGTCCCCGCAGCCTGCGCGGGCTTCATTTTGCGAAGAAGTGCGTGTTGTGAAAATAGCGCCCATTCATCCGCTGGTCTTGTTTAGCGCTGGCTACTGGTTGCAAAGGAGCCACAGAGTCGTTTAGACAGAGAGAGGGCCCTTGTGGGAGGACATTGGTGTCTTTGTTCCGTTCAATCCCGGGAATGTATGTTGTCCGATTTTGACACATCACATCATTGTGGTACTAAGTAACCAGTGCCTGAGAAATGATTAACTGTTGACCCTCGATCCAAAAAAGGGAGATGCCTCTATCTGGTGGAAAACAGATTAAACAGGCCGTATCTTGCTGCTATCAGTGCATGCTAACAAGAGAATTAATGAGAGGATACAGCATCCTGTAGATGCTGGCACCATCCATCTTGACTGTCAGAGAGTTGGACAGAAGTTAGTTGGAGACTGATTGATGATTGAGCCCCCTGAGGGATGGGGCTGAACAGTCGGGGTCTGACCATGACAGCTAACGTGTATGGAGGCCACCAGGCGGCAGGGCGGCCAGGCCCAGCTCCAGGCCTGGAGAAAAAGCTTCACTTAGCATTTCAAATGAAGCCAGGAAGCCAAGAGTCAGGAGGTCCTCATACATCTTGATGCTCCCCTGATTGATAAGGTGTGAATTTAATACACCAAATGGCTGTCTTTTACAACTGCTGCAGAGCTTAATTATGCAAATGACAGGTGTGCGCCCAATCCACAGGACACCCAAATGGACCTAAATCACTCAAGATTGAAATAAATTGGTGATGGATGGGAGCTCGTCTTGTCACTGCCAGTGTCTGCTTCCTGTGAATGGTAGCATTCTTCCACAGCCCAGGGCTTTTCCTCCTTGTTGTCTTGGCCTGGCAGGTAGTAGTCAGACACACAGATGTGGTATTCTGTGCTCAGGATGTTACTACCAATACAACTGACGGTGTCCTAAAATTGATCACTCAGGGGACAACTTTGAGATGTAAGAGTTGAACCATTGGTTGGGCAAAGGGTTTGAAGATGTCTGTTTGGAGTCTACTGAACAATTAGAAAAATAATAATTGTTGGGTAAAACGAACTATTTTTAATGGTATCATACCAACTATTTTCTTAATTCATCTCTTGTTTGGTCTATAAAATGCACATCATGTTTCCGTACCCCTGGGCTTATCTTTGAGTGTGTTTTGTTCAACTAACAGTCCAAATCCGAAAGATATTTGGTGACTTAAATAAAAACAAAAGAAAACAATGAATATCTAAAAAGATATTTTTAGATATTTCTTTAAATATTAAAAAAAATAATATTAATATTAATTATTTATAAAATTGTTGAAAAGTAACTTTCTGTTGAGCAATTCATTGATTATTTAATTGTTTTCAGTTGTAAATATGTTAATATTGAGTTTTAGTTGGATTTCCAGTGTTATTAGTGTGCCAAGCCTAACCCTAACTGTAATTTTTATTATGCATTATGTATCTATGACTCTCTGTTGAGCACATTCTAACAGTCACTGCATTTCATGATTAAAGGCTCAGTTGTTGCAGCAGAGAACAATAGCTAGGCCAGTGAAAAGAGTGTTGCATTTCAGTTGAAGTTGCTCTACTGAGAACAGATGTAGACTTGTCTTCATGACCAGACGATATTACTATATTCCTGTGCAGTTCTTTTGCTCGATCTAATTCCTACTCATTAGCAGGACACTAAACCACAGCTACAGTTAGTCGAGAAGAGAAAGCCTAATGTTGGAAATCGTGCTTTGGCAAGCTGCAATAAAGAGTATTTATTTTTCTTCCACATCCAGTGCCCCCTTTTAAATATACACTTCCAAATGAGAAGTAAAAGCAAGAAGTTGTTTCCCGGGATACACTCGCTTGAGCTGGTGCCAGCAGCACTTTCTGTGGGATCCGGCTGCCCCTGTCAACACGTCAAATTAAATACAAACGCCTCATTTTACATATGCAAAAAAACATTCACCGGGTGGCTCATTCACAAAGTTGTTTGGCTTGGTAAATATTTGTCTCTAAGTTACATTCATACGAAGCGCACCAATTCATATGCAGAAACAAAAAGCACCGAAAACAGAAGGCTCCAACTGGTTTTCAGATTCACAGATACACCACACTGAGGTAAACATGGATCTAAAACACACAATCTCAGCGCAGAGGAGTGATCCTAAAGAAGGACGCGAGGCTGCCACTGTCTGGTCACTGTTAATGGGTTTGTCTCTCACCTCTGCTGATAAGCTGCAGCTACTGACTCATGCATACATGAATATCAAGTAGCTGATGGAAAAGCTCAGTCCGCTCAACTGTTGTAGGCGCACAGACCTCGTTCAGAGAACACTATTAGGAGGAACAAAAACAGATCTCATGGGGTATTTTCCAAACACTAGTAACCTTATGGTTCTTTACTTTAACTCTTGAACCCTGGGTAGTTTTCACTTTCTTTATATACAGGCATGTGGCATGAGGGTTAGCCTAACCTTAATCCCGTCGGAAACATTGATCTGCAACAATCGAGTGGATTACTTTTGATGATGAAGAAAAGTTTTTCTGCTTTTGTTTGCAAGATCTGATCTAGGCACCATATTTCTTACATGGCTTCTAAGCAGATTTATTGTTGTTGTTTACCCTCGATGCAATTTTGGGTAGAGTACTTTGTGCTGATTCCAGGATTATGTGCTCGCTTTGTGAGCTTTGAGTTCTGGTTTGACTGACTTAGATGCAAATTGCACCAACCAGCTATTTAATGCTGGAATGATGACTTATCAGTATCCAGGTCTTGGAATTTGACCCACCAGTCCAAATTTGAGACCCTATGTTGCGTCACATGAATAGTCAGAATCCAAGTAAACAGCCCTCATTCTCACGCAAACAAAGGCATATGGTCAGCCATACTGGTAAGGGACTTTGTTAACCCTTCAAAAGAAGAGACCTCCGCGACTTTGCGTCAGATAGCGTTATTTCCAAGGTGACACCGGGGTCTGCATTTGGCCATGCATGAGGTCAGTGAATATTAACTTCATTTACACATGGCTGCAGACCAGCGCAGCGCCACAATAGAGGCCTGCCTGTTGTGTTTAGTAACATGAGCGCCCTGGCTGACAGGACACTGTCAAGACAGAAGATGGATGATCGCAGCAGTTGACCCCTGATCGCCAGAAGAGTCACCTCTCCGGCCCCCTCTCCCTGCATGACAAAAGAGCCCTCCCCGCGGTGCAGCAGCCCTCATCTCTACTTGCACTAACAGGTTCAGACATCTCCATCGATCCCGGCTTCCATACCTCTTGCAGTTCTAAGCTTTTGCCCTTTTTAGCTATCCAAACTGTGGCACAGATGTCTTTTTTTGTAATTGCTTGCCTGCTGACTGCTTTGAGAGGGACGTGATCAGACAGGTGAACTCCATGTCAGAAGACAATGTCTTTGGTGTTCTGTGTTGTGCCCCTGTGGCATGGGGGTGAAAGTGATATGTGACTGAGACCGGGATCTCACCACCTTTAAGAGGCAGCGGGGAGGGCCCTGTTGTCAGTGGAGCTGCTCCTCTGGGATGCTTCAGACCACTGGCTCAGTACTTCCATCTTCCTTTAAGAGGAGAATCAATAACTTATTACATAACTTCACACTTTTTTTTCCACCACTTACATCCAGAGCAGAGGAAGCAGAACTTAAAATGTGCTTAGGATGGTTCTGTTGCAGGAAATTCTGCTGTTTCTTCCAGAGAGTTGTGTTAACATGAAGACAGCTTGGCAAAACAGGAAGTCGCCAATGTTTCCACAACCAGACAGAGAATAATCAACTCCATGGCTCATCTAATGATTATTAAAGATCATGTGAATTATCTAATCATCTGCTAGTCATTTTGTAGACTATTTCATTAATTGTTTGGTCTATAAAATTAATAATAGCAAAATATATGTTCCCAGAACATAACTAATCTCTGTCTGAAATATTCATTTTTATTTTATTTTATTTTATTTTTTGATTTGGATTCAAATTTAGGAACAATCCAGATCTGCTCAGTCACTCGTGAATCATCTGAGGCCAGGCCGGTGTCTTTGTGTCAGGGGAGCTCATGGTGGCCACAGCAGTGAGATGAGCAGCTAGTTTGACATTGTTCCATTTCTTTTTGTCACAGCTCTGGAATCAGAGGTAGGGAGGGTGTGTGGTGGTGGTGGTGGTGGGGGCTGGGTCAGGAGGGTTGGTAGGCACTGGCACAATTCAATGATTGTTGCTGACTGGGGGACATTTTCAGTGCCGATTTCGCTTGGGCTGCAGGGGGCTTTGGATTGGTCAGACCTTTGGACCCTTTGGCTTTCATCCTCCAGAATGCAAAGTCCTCCCCTGATCTGCACCGCACCCTTTTTTTTTTTTTTTTTTTAGAGCTGACCACCTCATCCATTAAAGGTGGCCGCTTGGCTGGCCTTAAGGGCCCACTCTCCTGTTTTCATGTGCGTTAAATGAACTAAACAAAAGACGATTAGGTAGGGACATTTTCCATGTCACTGGGAATCCATTTCAAAAAGCTCACTCGGCATGATAGCTCAAAGAAGCGGAGACCTCTTAGGAGGACTGCGCACAGACTTGAGATACCGCTGCAGCTCACACGGAGTGAGAGGCTGTGAATTTACTGATGTAATGGGTTTAATCTTAAAATGCCCTTCATTTTCCGCCTCCGACTGCAAGTAGTAAAACCAGCAGGAGAGTTGAAAGAGAAAACAGGTGTTCAAGTCTGTTGTTGGTAATTTGTATTGCTGTCAGCAGCAACTGTAATGAAGCTGAAGCGTCTGTCTCATGTGAGATCGTATTAGGCTACAACCTCCTTTATATTTTAGGACAAAAAGCACACATACTGTATATATCTATATTTATATATGTGCATTCACCCTTTGTGCATGGTCTCAACCTCCTGAATATGAAGGTTTAAAAAATAAAATTGGCATCAACAAATCAGTTTTTCAATAGTTCATCAGTACTTTCTGACTGTGCTACCATCTCTGTAGCACCCAGCCACATGTCCAATGGTTCCTACCATTTTTTTTTTTTTTTGAGGTGGGTCACAAATTTAGTTTACATTTTTTAAAGGTTCTATAGTTCCCAAAAACAGCTGGTCATTTTAGTGTTCAGCAAGCGCTACCCAAGCACGAGTACATAGCGCATTAATTGTATTGGGGACTATTTTCAGCACTGAATTAATATGCATTTATTGCTCTAGTGAGTGTTTACAAGAGCAGGATGGTGGTCTAATTTCATGGGATTTGTGGTCAAGAAGAAAAATAGACATGGCTGCACGGGATTATCACCAGCCATATCCCCAAACACCAAAAACACATTAATTTACGTACCTCTGGAGGTGTCTGGTTTTGTTTCATTAGTTCATTAGTTTTGTGAGTGTTTTTGAGATTTCTGCATTAGCCCACTAAAATAGAGGTCAATGAATATCGTTTGCAAAGCTCAGAAAATTAAGAGATTCGAAAAAATTCAACAGCATTTCAATAACATCATTCTTTCCAGAAACACTAAATGTTGATGTCCACGTCTAAAAGGGTAAGGTTACTTGTTTCATCACGAAGCTAATCTGAAACTAAGAAATGAATTGTATAAATGATTAGTGATAAAAAAATAAAATGTTCATTACTGTCCCACTTTTACGTCAGACTTTGTGGACTGGCTGCAGCATTACATGTAGCACCATAGCAGGAGCATTAGCTTATATTTTAGTATAACTTCATCAGTGTCTGGCTTTGATCTTTGCTGTGAACAACCAGGCAGGCACTTCCTTTGGGTTTTCTCTGCTCAGAGGGCAAAGCTGCATGCCCTCCAACACAGTGTAAGGGAATGCTAATCTTCTCTTTGTTTCTCATGGAAAGCTACTTATCTCCCGCTAAGCACAGGTACCTCGGATGAATGGGTCGGTTGTCTGTATGTGTGGAGTGCATCCAGACAGAGCCATTCCAAGTATGTGTGGGGTGAAGGGAGGATCTAGATCCAGCACAATATGACATCAGATTGTTTAAACTTGTGTTTCAGTGGCTCCGTTTTAATCTGAATTCTTCTTTGGCCTTATTGTAGCCATGTCCTTGGTTCCCTCCCTCCCACGGGAGGTGTTGGTGTTCAAAATGAGCTTGGTTGGAAAAGGGTTTGACATTGAAACTCTATCTACGTCCCGTGAAGAGATTTTCAGCACGGCCTCAGTTCTTTTCCTTTTTCTTTGTGTGATCTGCCACTGTTTCCCGGAGCTAGATAGGCGCCTCGCCTCTCATAGGTGGGAGATTAACATGTCTGCCGGCAAAAAACCCAGCTGCTGAGCATCTCTTTCTTTATTGAAAGAAGAAAAAAAAAAAGATTTGGAGCCGCGCAACGGGCTCAGAGGAAAAGAAAATATCGACAAACACCTGCTGCTTCCTTTGTTGCTCCTGTGATCTGACTAAAAAACAAAACATGAAAAAAAGTATTAGTGACAAACATTCTGTGGCATAATATCAGAGTGCATTGAATAGCATTTAGATGATGCAAAGCTATAAACAAAGTGTTGGTAAGGCGGTGCAGTGAGCTTAATAAATAACTCATGTCTTCCTTCAAGGTGCACTTGATTTCTCTAAAACCTTTGCTGCTACAAAAGTCCACACATCACCCACAAGATGAGATCAATTGAGCTGTCCTTTGGCTTTTCAAGTAGAAGAAATACACTCAGCTAGGATTTTTCCCAGGTCTGCCTGCCAGTGTTGCTCCGAAATTACTCACAAGATGTACTGCCTCTTACATTGCAGGGGAAAACACCACAGGCTTTTTAGTCCATAAAAGAGATGCAGCCATAGTTCAGTATGCATAAAATGCCAGTAAACAGAGCCTGATGAATGTCCACACCAAGGCCTACTATTTATTGAGGCAAAGAACATAAGTCACATCTAATCAGAGCAACACACACAGCCCCCAGGCTACATTAATGCATAAGAAATAAGCTCTGTGTGAGCTATTGACATCCTTCTCTATAGTCATAACGCACGGTCATGGTCCTAATCGTATGCCCTGAAAGTAAAACCGAGAAACATAAAGCAGGAGTTAGGTTTTTAAATAGCATTTCATGCTTGTCTGAACATCCAGCTAGACACAGGGTGTTTTGAAATAGCTGACAGAGACTGTTTATGGCAGTATTAACAACGGATTGCAATGTAATAGAAGCGATCAGACGTGTTTGTGGGAGAAAAGGTCTTTGTTTTTCGCAGGTGACTCTGGATATCAGGGATATTTCCTTTGGCATCAACAGGAATGTGTTTGTAGCACGGGCTGTCGCAAAATTGTCAAGTACCATCACATTTCTGGTCATATAATCGATTCAGATTCGGTCAGGTATTCAGTTAAATGTAACAATTTTAGATTCGAGCAGATTTCTTGTGTGGCTGCTTATGTTGCCCTCTCTCTCTGCACGATGTGTCTGGTATTCCCATGCTATATAAAGAAAAAAAAACCTGGCCACAGGTTTATTGTATTAAAACTTTTAGGGAATATACACACGCAAACTAGATTTTGATACTATCACTGTTGTCCTTTCCCAAATCAGCACAAACAGTAAAGTTTGGAGCCTTTAGAGGTAATCCAGTCTTAGATCTGAGAAGTTTGGCTTCTTTTGTTAAATGAAAAAAAAAAAAAAATTTGTAAAAAGCTATCTGCCATAAAACATTCTCAAATCAATGTTCACCAACCAGCTTTTTGTCTACAGCTTTTGACCATTTTGGCATCAGTGCCAAAAGTGTAATCTTGCTGTATCGAAACATAGATAAAATACTAAATATAATAAAATATAATACCCGGCTCTGTTCAGAGGTGTGCATAGAGTTCAGCTCTGCATTAGATGTCAGAATCATGCCAACAAAGGAAAAGACACTTGAAGAAACATTTTCTTGTAAACTACAGGCCCCCCATCATACCAGCCTGTGTTTAGAGACGATATTTATAAAGACATTTCACAATCGGAAGGGCAGCGGCCATGGCGAGCGTTTTACAGAAAGAAATGGTGTTTTTTTGAAATAAGAAAATAAACTGTTTCCTTTATCACGCTTGACCCGTTCCACCTGGCATTCATCAGCGGCGGGGGGCTGCATGTTGGTCCTGTCGGCTGCTCTCCTCCCTCTGCCTCTTTTATCACTCTAATGGGGTGCTATCTCCAGGCTGCTCTCTCCGGGTCTCCGCAGCCCTGCTCGGCTCCCTTCAGCGTGCATTCTTTCCACATCCATCCCGACACACGGGCGGATTTAACACATAATCAGGCCGGACGGGAGGGCAGTCAAAGAAGGGGGTAGGCTCAGCCCTGACAGGACTCTTCATGCTTGGACTGTGGAGACAGAAAGGCCCACGCTAGTCATTCTCACTCTGGCCCTGGTAGTTTGCAAAAAAAAACTGAGAATCTTCCACATTCACACTCTGCAGCTTTGAACTTTGAGCATTTCCACAGCGATATTGAAACAGATGGGGAGAAACTCAATATCCCAGCTACCCTACTTGGACCCCCTAGAATCCTCTGTGCTCAGTAGTAATAAGGATCGTAACCTTGATTGGATTTGGGGGCTGCGAGCAAGTAAGGAAGCGCAGCTTCCAGTTTCGCCAAGACAGGATTTTGTTATCAGGTTTTTGATACAGGCACCAATGAAATAACTACGTCTGATAACTACATTTCTACATCTACTACATCATCAGAGTCACAAGGGTCCAAAAGTGCAAATCCGTCCACAAGGGTTCGCGTCACCATCTTTGTGGATACTGTTATGGCCACATTTAGTGCAGATATGACACACAGAACACCTACCTATGCAGATACCCAACGTGGGACAACCCCAAACCAGACCTGGTCGGAATCTGACAATAAATCTGACCGAGCATTCTCGGTTTAGTTTGGTCAAGTTTGAAACTTGACCGTTCTTGATCCGATGGACAGTATTGCGATTCAAAACCAGTCAAAGTTCATAAACTGGAAAATGAGACAGAAACAAAAAGAGAAAATTTGAAGTTCTCTGTCGTAAAGGCACGAGGTTAAGACGCTGTCACACTGTGGCTTTTGGTCGTCATGAGGATTGATTGAATTTGCGATTTGAAAGCGAGCAAGGAAGTTTTTTTTTCCTCTTTCTGTGAACACTCGGGCTTTGTATCGTCTCAAATGTTTCAATACTGGTGCCACTATGGTTTCTGTGCCAATACTACAACAATATATTTGATATATTTTTCCATAAACCTCAAAAAAATACTTTCTGTCTCCACATAGCTATGAAGATCCACATGACCTGAATATTGTGATCTGCACTTCCACTCACGTTTCAGATTCTGCGAAGAATTCTTGGTCATAATTGACACTTTTATGTCTTTGGTTCTTGATGCCATGAACACAGTTCAGTTGGCTTTGCTTTACTAACCAGCCCCAGAACATGGAAAAAGACACGCAAAACAAAAAAAGGGCACATTTGGAATTAGATCTGTTACCGAAGGCACAAGATTAACAGCCATGGCGTCACCCTGAGACAAGGGGAATGATTATTTTCTATTTTGGCCAGGAAGGGATATGTCAGGCTGTCACATAAGGAGTCATTGGCACTCTCCCACCGCCCTCGCTGTCCCTCACCCAGAGTGTCATGACACTGCCAAAGCGTGAGAGAAATTGGAAGTAATTCAAGAATGTTAAGAAGCTCAGCTCAGAGGAAAAAAGAAATAAACCGAGATCTTGGAAAAATACAGAAATCCGTTTCCCCCCTTTTTTGTGTATGTGTGTCTGCATAAGATAAGGAGACTTTGTTTTATTCTCTGGGCCACTGTGTGCTGTGATTGAGACGCTATAGTCACAGGATCTTTATCCCACTCCTCCGAGGAGCTCTCCTTTCTCAGGCTCCTCTTCCTCTCTCTCTGTGTAAAATTGCTGACTGCAGCTTGTCCCCACACACATCACTGAATGAAAGTGCTTGACCACTGGAAGGGAAATTACAGATGCTGGCTCTGTAGCCTGCCGAGGAGCTGGCTGGAATGTAAGACTTGTATTTTTTCCTCCCTCTCTCGCTCTCTCTCTCTCCCTCTGCTTAACCTCAACCCGCTTCTCTAAGGACTAACTAATTTCTCAGTGTCGTAAATAAGCCGGCTGTTGTGTCTGCCGCTGAGCTTTTTTAACAGGCCAGTGTCAACAAGCACAAGCCATTAGTTGGCCTTTATCTGTGCCAGAAGCAGACCAGACTTACATAAATGGCCTCTCTTTCAAGGAGTCACTCTTATACACTTCATCCTTACTAATGTAATTACACGTTGGACTGGAAGTCCTCTTGTCAGTCAGTGAAAGTAGTAAAGAGTCTGGGGTTTTGTATAATGTTCTAACATGTTTGTGTGTCAGTGTTTTCCAGTAAGGTGTCAGTCATCTTGTCAGTTCAGAAGGCTACTCTGTGAACACACTTGTAATTGCTGTGTAGATATTTCCACTCAGAAGGAGAGTGTTGCTGCAGGGACAGTTGACAAAGAGCCCCTCGCTTGCTATCCTCCCATCTCAGTGTCTCTGAAGAAGAGTTTCTCTTCAGCATCTGCTGCCAAGAACGGAAACTCGCCAGCAGCGAGTCAGTGTGCGCTGTACTGCCACTGCCGCCGCCGCCGGGGCAAGGAATGCTGGACCCGGGGACGGCTGTGTTTGTACTTGTCACTCAGTGCGCTGCCAGTGGTGGGGAGAGCTGCAGAAACACTCACTCGCCTGTGTCATGCAGGCATTCGATTTTTGAGGCCTCATTTGCCGGCTTGTTGATTCTGTAAACATTTCTGGGTGCCAAACCCAGTCGGACGCACTGATAAACATGTGCTTTTTCCTAAAAGAAAGCATCGAAAATGAAGTGAATGATGAAGGGCAAGACCAGTTTATTAAAACACGGCCTTGTTTTTGTAGTTTGGGCCAGCGTTCCCATCAGTCATGATAACAATGAACACTAGTTACTGTAATTTCTTAGAACATGGTAACTTCATCAACAGTTATTCCAACGGGGCAAGAAACATTTACATGACAGTAAGGTCATCAGACATGCTGTAAACAAGCCGACATTTACATTAACGTGGGAACTGAAACTGAACTTTTTAAATGGATATCGGTCACATTAAGCAGGTTT
Organism: Miichthys miiuy; assembly: GCA_036365135.1. Classification (NCBI taxonomy): domain Eukaryota; kingdom Metazoa; phylum Chordata; class Actinopteri; family Sciaenidae; genus Miichthys; species Miichthys miiuy. The sequence goes on along the minus strand of CM071620.1, from coordinate 2,394,525 downwards.
CTTTCCTGTACGTTTGCTGCCATGAGCTATGTTGATGTATAAAGCTACTGCTGCTGCATGCGCCTCACAAGAAGTCCATTCCTGACATGGAGGTAGTGATAGGTCAGAAGTGTTAAAGGGCACGCACTGAGAAGACAAGGAACTACATTATATTGTGGCAGTAAAACTTTATCAACTGGAGTTATAAAATACAGTGCAGAGCTGCTGTTTGTTATTTATTATGTGCGTTAATTAAGATTTAATGTGTAGTTACAGCCCAACATTACTTTAGCCATAAATAATCTTAATTAGATTTACACAGGCAGGTTTACAGCTTTTAATATTAGGGGAAAAGAGCACTGATGTCGGATCAGTACATTGTTTTGGCCAGTACCTTGAGTTTGGGTATTGGAGCGGCAGTAACTTGGTTTGGGAACCGATTGGGTGCCCGGTTCAAGTCCAGATTGGACCATGTGGGATGGTAACTGAAGAGATGTCACTTCACCCTCTACACCCACTGCTGAGGTGCCCTTGATCAAGGCACCCAGGGCGCTGCCCACACACATTTGCATGTCTGTAAGTTATGCGGGTGGGGTTGTATTTCAGCCCTATATGTGTAGAACTGAATAAAGTAAATCTTCTTGTAAAATCAGTATTAAGGGAAAACGTCCTAACTCAAACCAAGAGCTGTGAAAGCTTTGAAAATAAGAGTTGAAATGAATTGGACTTTTCCCAGTAAAGCCGTGTTTACTTTCCAAAGCCCTCCCCTCCTCGGCCTTGTGATCATCCTAATCTGGGGCTGTGGATCCTCTTGTCTGTCGGAGTGGTGGTCGCGATGGGAGATAGCCTCGGTCCCTGCCGGGCTTTCCCCCTCCGCACATCGGCCACCCAGCAGATGAGCTCTCAGAAAACCCAAAGGCAAACAAGACACGCTGGCTTATCGGAATGTTTAAACAGCCCGGCGTGGTGGGAGAAAGCATGGTCTTAGACGGGGATCTAGCCAATCTTTAACCTGCTGCAGAAAGCCCTTCAGTGTCATTATCAACATTCATGGGGGAGTGTTTACACTGTGAATCAGATACTGCAACCAGACATGGTTCCCTTCACTGTTTGTCAAGTTATATCGCTATATCTGAACTGAAAAGCAGCTAAATATGATGAGTAAGCACTTGTAGACTCTTGTATGTTTTTGCCTGGTCAGCATTCAAGACCCACCGCTCGCAGCCTCCTCGTGGCTCTGTTTTCAATTACTGGCTGGATCAGGTAAAGAAAGATTAGAGATAAAATCATGTATTTCTTCCCCCTTGGAAAAAAAAAGGTCGTGTCAGTGCAATAAATAGAGAATGATAGGGGCTTTCATGTAGCTGGAATAGGGCTACCCCATTCCACGGCCTCCTCTTCATGTCGCTCTGAAACAAGAAAACTCGGATGCCTCTGTCCTTCTTATTCCGGACCTGTCACAGGCCGATATTTTCCCCCCAGAAAAGGAGGAAATAAAAAAATGTAGCAGAACTGAGATTTGTAATAGGGGGTGCCTAGTATGAAAATCACTGCTCAATTCCCCCAGTGGCTCATGAAAAATGCATTTTTTCCTGTAATTTGATAGTTTGTATGCAGAGCTATTCACAGAACTATAGATTTCTTGCAGATTGTTTAAGAAATCATGTGGCCTAGATTGCAGTTTTTCACCAGGCTTAAGCTCTGTTTTGCACACACGGCTGGTCACTGCAGATTAGTCGACTCGGAGGCTAAAATAACCCAGAATAGACATTTTGCTCCGTACTGGTATTTAAACATTAACTCGACAAATGCGTGTGATTCACAGGGAGGCTGCTATGAATCATTGTACTTTATTTGCCACTTACGTTCTGCCTTTGTCATTACTTGCCTTCATCGCTCTTTTGGGAACAGAGAATCATTTGTGACTTTAGAAAAGTGGTGGTGAATTATTCGGATTTAAGAGTGTAATTCTTAAATTACTGCCTCGCCACACAGGCAGTGATGAGCCTCTCTTTATTAGTCACGTCAGTCTGAGGTTTGTTTACTCTCTTGGTCAAAGGTACAGTGTTGAAATGATCCATGTTCTTGTGCTCGATGTGTGCGCTTATCTCCCAGCTCGACTGAAGAATGTTTCCTCTCCTAGATAGGACTTGTTATAAACAAGTCGGACCTCTTTACTGACCTGAGGAATCGTCGGAATAAAAATAGCCTTGTTATTTTGCTTTCAAAGCGAGAGGTTGTAGCCAATCCCCCGGGCTAATGCTTCAACGTGAGGTTTCTGCGATGCCGTTTCATGGCTCAGCCTGCTTGATGAAGCCCGAGGGGGGCAGGTTCATTCAGATACCGGCTGCTTTAAGACGTGAACGCAATGGTTTGTTCTGTCATGCCCTCTTCATGATGGGAATTCAGATGTGACTCTTTCAGACTGTGTTTGCACAGGACTAATAACACCTCGAGACATTCAGCGATTTTTAATGACTACTGAGATCATCAGTGAATATAGTCCTGTGTGAACCTGGCTTAGCTCGGGTTTACTAAATAAAAAATGCTGTGAGAATTCCAGCTATCTATCGAGTTTCTGGTTAAGGGTGGGTGTAATTTGATTTTCTTTGATACGAGCGTGGCTGAATTAACCTGTTAGATTTGGGCCAGGGCAAAATGAGCTGTGCAACCTGTACAAAGAGTTTTGGTCCTTGCACACTAATCATCCCAACAAGTAGTGAGTTTGATAAAGCAAACATGTTTTTTTAATCAAATTTCATCATTTCACTAAACAAAACATGCTAATAGTTTTTTTTTTGTGTTCCAACTTTTGTCCAAACTTAGCTTTTGTTGGCAGAATGTTGTGTAATTTACGTGTAACAGCGAATCAATCAGAGACCTTTTAAGAGGAAAACAGCTCATAGATGTGCCAGCAGACACTGAATCATTTTAAGGTGTAAACGCTGCCCTATTCAACCATCTTTTGCAATTATTTTTTGGAAAATTGAGGATGACAAATCGTGAAATTGAGCACTCCTCTCCACCTGTGTTTCATTGCAGCTAATTTCATTATGCACAGATTTGGGGCTAACTGATAAATCACATGAGATCCACACATGATACTGTCTGTGCAAACAGAGTTTAGAACTTTTTTTTTGTCTTTGTCCTCCTCTCTTTGCCATGGCCTCATTCTTTTTTTTTTTTTCTCCCTTTCTGCAGCGTGCGGTCGTGGTTTCTACAAGTCTTCCTCCCAGGACCTTCAGTGCTCTCGCTGTCCGGCGCACAGCTTCAACGACCGCGAGGGCTCCTGGCGCTGCGACTGCGAGGACGGCTACTACCGAGCCCTCTCTGACCCTGCGTCTGTGGCCTGCACGAGTAAGTCATGCCATGCCGTTGCTAGGTAAACACAGCGGCGGATCGCTTGCCGGGGATCTGAATTTAAACAGCCACACATGTGAAGGGAAAAAAACACACACTCAAGAGCCCACGCCAGACCTGTTCAGTCATTCTGCAGTGGTCTCATGAAAGCCCCAGATGTGTTCCATAGCAGTTCCTCTGCCTCCCAGTATGTCATTATAATTATGTTTGCAGGCTTGCATGTCTGTTTTCTGTCTTAGCTAGTTGCTAATGATGAGAGGAGCAATTTGCCATTTCCCGTCTGAAAGATTGCAATTACAGTCAGCAGCAGCAGCTCAGGCAGCACCCTGCGTCTTCATTTGTCCTGGCCAGTGTAACAGTTATGTGACAGCCATTGATGGCTTATTTACACAGGCCGGGGGGATTCAGACTGAAGGGTGGAGCTGATTTGCTCCTAAATCCATTCTCAAACATGGTTATTTCAAGGTGCTGTTGCATAGTTTTTTTTCTCCCCTCATTGCTTTCAGCTACTGTGCGCGGGGAGTGGCACACCTCAGCAGGGCGGCGTTGGCGCTCTGCTTTATCTGTGGAGGTAAACAGCACCCCTAAACATAATCTCTGCACCTTATCTGTGTGCCTTCATTCTGCTGAGAATATATCACAGGACTCCCACGGGCTTCTGGCTGCTACACACCACCTCTGTCATTCTTTTTTTTTTTTTTTGACATATCTATTAAGAAGGAGAGCAGATAAATTAACATTTCATTTGGCGCTTATTTATTTTGTACCATTTTCCGTTGATTAAAAACAACAAAGGCAGACATGCATATGCGGGGAAAATCAGCATGCCTCGTTCACATCCTGAGCAGTGCTGCTTTTTCCCTGAACACCCAAAGTAGGCCAAGTCAGAATCTCTAATGTATGTGTGTGTGTGTGTGTGTGTGTGTGTGTGTGTGTGTGTGTGTGTGTGACAGAGAGAGAGAGAGAGACTGCTGCTGAGATATTATGCAAACAGTCGAATGTTACAGTGCTGCATTGACTTGTCTATGCATTAAATCAAAGAATCAAAGACAGTTTTATTCAGATTGGAGTTTGGATTTTATGTTTTAAATATGAAAAATGATTCATTGTCATTTATGGGTGCCTGAGAGCAACATCTGCCTCTGCCTGCCCCTAACTCAACATACCAAGTTTAATGTTGTGCTTTAATTCCATGTTTCGAACTGGAAATATATTATCAGGAAAAAAAAAATATTTTAATTGAAACAGTGGGTGAGATAGAGCTTTGCAGGAAAATATTGTAAGATCTTAACTTGTGTAAGAAAGTTATTCCTCTCTCATTATTAATGAGCTCCCATTTCCCACAAGCATTATCTATCATCGGACTATCAGCCTTCTGTTTTGCATTTTAGCTTCCTGTTTTCTTCCCCGTGCTTAGAAAGTTTAGTTGAAATGTTTTCTGTATTGAGGTCTGTATCTGCTCTGCTGCTCCTCAGTGCATCAGCTAGTGGACAGACTGTCCAGACAGTCAGCCATTTCTTTTTTTTTTTGCTAAAACGGTTACGGTTACTTACATCATTATCACTTATCGTCTAACTTTAATGTTTTCTTTTTGGAAAAATAAATAGCACAATCTTCATCTTCAAAATGAAAAAGAAGCAATAAAAAACACCTTACTTGGTCTGGTAAAAAGATTCTGTATTACATTAGTGAGTCAATTTGGTGACTCGTGACTCCGTCTAGTCTTTCTCTCGTTGGACCACAATTTTCTTTTGTTATTTTTGCTCTGAGTCAGGCCTCCAAATGACGATGTCTTTAAAGCAAATGAAAATGAAGTGGCTCTATCCTGTAATTATGACTTGTGGCTAACGTGGCTGCTGTGGGGCAACAGTTGCGTCGTCTTGCTTTTGATGAAACAGCACACGGTGTAGCTAGTTCTGTCTTAATAGTTTCAAACAGGTAAGAATGCCAGACGGCAGAATGGAATCTGAAAATGACTTTTTGTCTTGTGGATTAAATCAGTTAACCCTCGACTCGCAGCAGTTTTTCATGAAAGCCTGATCCCCCCCCCCCCAAAGAGGGTATGGCCTTGGAGCTTGATGACACAATGGCAGTCTGGTTTATTCCCATCACCGTCTGACACAAACAAGGACATAACTCAAGCTAAGTAAATTTGAGACCAGCCAATGGCCACAAACCGCTGATCTCTGTGTGTAGCACAGAGGCAACCATACAGATCCTGTTGGAAAAGACAGGTCCATTACTCACTTCTCCAACCATCCTAATCGGATGTTAACGCTTCACTCTAACATCTCCTACTGATCAAGGGCAGGACTCTGATGCAGTGGTAAGAACAGGAGAAAGTTCCTACTTCTTTGCAGTGTCCTCTGGCTGTTCCCTTCTGGGTAATCACCTTGGCCAAGTAGCGCAGTAATTACTGAAGTTGCCTAATGCACACTTTCCATTATTCATTTTCATTAACTCCGGGTCTACACTTGATGACCCCATACCATTATATGTAAATATGTATTTTTAACTTGTATGAATAGCTTCACCCTCCTCCTCATTCACCCAGAACAATTTTTGCACGGCTTTCTGTACGTGCATTTCCTCATTCATCGCTGGATTAAGTCAGTGTGACCAATAGTCACTGTGATTTCCCTTTTTCAAGCCTTATCCAGACCAGGAGTGAATTGTAATTGAAAATGAATTTGCACTGCCTGAACAAATAGCTTGATTGACAGATTTTTTTTAAATAGGGGTTTGTAAAGCTACCATATCGTAGGCCTTAGCAAAACAGTGAGATGGATCTCTGGCACACAGAGATTAAGAATGTGTCCATGAGGATTTGAGAGGAAATGAGATGAAGATGTAATGTGGGGACATGCAAAGCCAAATCCATGCTGAATAAAGATGAGGGAAGAAGTTCCAAAAAACATATCTCCAAATACCGTACATCGTTTCCCATGTGCTATGTGTTGAGAGGGGGCGGGAGGCAGAAATGCTTTTGTCTGTCCGATGTTTGTTCATGCCATTCAGATGCAAAGTTGTGAGAAAATGAGATATATGTGCACGGCCACGGGGAGGCATTTTCTCCAGAGGATAGGCACATACTGGGGTTGTTGACAGGTTGGGGAGTGAGCATCAATCACACAACAGCTGTGAGCAGTACTGGTGCTAGCGAGGGGCTCAAAAGGGCACTTGTGAGCAGTCGTCTCCTCCTCCCAGCCCCCGCCGCCGCCGCCGCTCCCCTTAAAAATGTGCCACCTCAACAAGTTGACGTCCATCAGAGGGTCCATCCTGCCTGGAGTTGCTAGGGGGACTGTGAAGGGCTGCAGAACGTACTGTAGGGTCTAGTGTTTCTACAAGATGTCAAAACTAGGGTTAGGATCTGAACATTTCACACTACTTAGGACTCAGGAATTCAAGTATAGTCCACTCTCTTTTGGTTTTAGATCATTTGGCTAAACCATTGCCGTGCTTTCAACTTGTCTGATAGTGTGACCGCTTGAGTTTCTTCTCCTGTCAGACCTTGTTGTAGCAATGTCTCCACATTCCTGGGTTTAAGGAGTTAGGTGTACCTACTTTGGTCAGGCCCTGGGTGAAAAATGAGCTGTGGGCCCCATTTTGACTTAATTTAAGAATGTACACCATCAAAGCATTCTATTAATTACAATTTTTAAGATACTAAATCTAGACTTTAACACAAGACAGAACCTCAACAATATGTAGGTAAAAATGCATCCTCCTTTCAGGATCCTTTCAGGATCTTAAAGATCGCTTTGCCCAGTTGGCGATTCACAGAACCATCTATCACATATACTGCATTATTCTTTGCTTTAGTGAGTACTATTTAGACAAATCAGTAGAAATTATACAATAAACAAAAAACGACCCAATTGCAATAAACCAAAACAATCCTCTAAGATCTATGCTGAATGCCATGTTATTATTTACTTGCATGCAATAATTGGAACAACATAAAGCCTCTTTGTCCTCGTCCTGGTCATGCACATGTAAATTCAATGTAAATTACTGCATGTGTTTATGTCTCCATTTTAATTAGAAGGGGTCATACAAGTAGGCAGCCAGTTCACCCACAACAAAATTCACTACTACAATCGCAAGAACACTTTGCAGTTTGAGTAAAGACATTATATTCTGAGATGGATTGTTTCACAGACATGACAAATACTGAATTGACTGATGTTACTGAGGCTCTTCAGCTCTAAAACTCTTCTCCAAGCTCTTCCCCTCTTCTGCACGGATTCCCTCATACAGGTTCTGCTGCGGCCACATCATTAGAAGCTAGGTCACAGGGTCACAACACACATTTGTAGAGTGAGGATTACCTCATGGGTGATTTGAATACCACTCACCCCTGCCGCCCCTCTCCCCACAGCTCCCCAATTAGAGCACAGCCAGCTAATAGGCTATGGAGGGTTAAGGCAGCCCCGAGCACCACTCAAGGCCGATAAGCACCGGATTCTTCTCTCCTAAGCTTGGATTTACTCAGGTCTCACAACTCTGCACAGGGTGGAGACGGGCTTACAAACATGACCTAAAAACGATCAGTTACTATAGTATGGTTTCTATATGGTAGATGATTAAATATAGGCGATACTTCTATGCAGCTGAAGGCGTTTTCTCACCACTTTTACACATGGGAGTTCTTTGTTTATTCCACAAAATCACAGGTTCTGGTCTAAAATCTGTTCCATGTTAGCATGCAAATGATGTAGCAGGAAACATAAAGTGTGCATGCACATATTCCATATTTATGCACGACAACAAAAATACCCACACACACACACACACGCTTACCCATGCTTGGTCACAGTGGCAGTGTTGGAGGGAAGCAAGCAAGTGATTGAGACATTTCAGGCTGTGGGGGCTCTGGCAGGCTAATCCGTGAAATGAAACTTGACTGGGAGGAGGGGTGAGAGGAGAGAACACGAAAAGATAAGACAGAGTGGGGGAGTGAGAGACAGAAAAAGAGTACAGAGAGGAGGGAGAGCGACAAGCCCTTGAGCTATAAGGATGAGCACAGACAGACAGCGGAGGGCTCAGGATGGGGAGCAAATCTGTGCTGTAGGTGAAGTGGGGGCAGATTTCATATTCCTGAGTCAAGACAGAGCATATTCGGTGAAACAAAGTGACGCCAAGGCAGGAGAAGAAGAAAGAGAGGTCCAGTATACTTCAAACAAACTGGGTCATGTGATGTGTCACCACGTCTAAAGGGAAAAGTGTGTATACCTTTTATAACTGGACACAGCGTTCTCCCCTTGCCTTTATCTCTCTCCAAGAACTCTCCAAGAACTCGGTTTCTTCTATGCATACGAAACGTGGCGAAAGATAAAGGAAGCTTGAGAGAGAAGTTCAAGCTGCCTCTGCACACACTAGATTGTCTGATACAAGAAGTTAGAAAACCCGTCGAACCCAGCCCCAGTTCTGCCACCGGGAGTTTCAGGCTATCGTTGTTTGATGATCCGACAAGTTTGGAGGGTAGCATGCATCTGGACAAAAGACAAAGGTCACACAGTTCCTGGGTCAGTCTAATCTAATTTCCTTTTGCCTCTTGTTGGCGAGGAATCACCGCTTTGATCTGTAGCACCTGAGACCCAAATGAGAGTGGCACGAGCCAAATGAGATGTTATCATCGCTTACACGGGCCATGGAAATGCTAGAATAAAAGATTCAGGCTGGGTGGGTGGGAGGTGTGTGTGTTTGTGAGTGTGCACATGTGCGTGGGCGACTCAGTGCTTATGTGCCAAGGCACACCTTCCCTTTGTCCGCGAGGAAGATTGAGAGTGCGGGTCGAGTGTCAATGCCAAGGCTGAAGTCGAGTGGCGCTATCAGCAGTCACTCGTCTCCACTTCACCTGCCACAGGTGGCTCTTTCATCTTCCCAGTCCACCGTGTGTCTCTTATCTTACCCAATAATCATGAATATGGATGTCTCCGTCGAGCCCTCGGTTCTAATGGGTGGAACAGGGAAAAACAACTAAGTGCTGTATTAATGAGCCCGAATATTGTGATAGCAATTTTGGCTCTATGCATATGCATGACCTATTTTGGTAGTTAATGTGACAAATTTAATGAGTAGAGAGAGTCCCTCCCCAAGATTCCCTCAAAGAATATTTCCTGAGACAACAGAACAGTTTAAATCTCCCAGAGAACCAAATGAAGACGTTCTTAAAACATTCATAAACAAAGAATACAAGTCATATAATCTTTACTGCGTTAGGGGGAGTTTATTTATATCAACATCTGGGCCATAAAAGCCAACAGCCTGGAATTTGAAAGATGAAAGCAGCAATTTGTTATTCATTGTTTTACGAGATGAGCTAATCTCTTTGCCGTTACGTGAACATTTACTGGCAAATGGACTGTGGTCCTGTGCACTTTTGATGACATAGACCTAGTTGTTATTGTATGTCAAGTGAAATTATATATGGCAGTTACAGGGTGGGTAATAATCCAGGTTTAAATCTTGTTCATAAATTCTGCTGGGTGAGTCAGTCTTTTTTTGGAAGACATTAACTTTAAGTGTCCTGCTGTCTACATGATATACCTTTCCAAGGAAACCCAGTAAAGCCACTGTCTCCAGCTGGTATGGTTGTATATCTCTGGAGAACAGGGGGAAACTTAAAGAGTGGCTGTCTGTGGCTTCTGATTCCCTGCTAAGCATTTATCTGACCGTGGAACCAGGTTTCAATCATTTCCATAGCAGCTGCAGATTTTATGCTGTTAACAATCGCTATGTAAACAAAGCCCTCGGTCCATGAATCATCAGCTATATTTGCATGCATGGGTGCACTGTAAAAAAAACATCAGTTCGGTTCAAAATTTAAAAAAATGAGGAACCGGCCTGCCTGAATCCTGCAATAATAATTATTTTATATTAACATCAGATTAGCTGACCACATGTAAAGTCAAACAGGGTCACTAACGGTGAGAAATCTAAAAAAAAATTAGAATCTTTTTAGTGTGTCTAAGATAATTCTTTTGGATTTTTCAGCCAGGACCTTTGCTGTTTAATTCACTGTCACTGCTCTCATCGACCTTGTTTTACAGCAGCATTTTCAGTGAGCCCGCATTTCTAGTTATATTTATTTCTGAGTTAGGCAGTCCTGTAATTTGCCACCCTGCCAAACCTTTTGCTGTACTGCTAGCAGCTAAATTAAGTCAGCGTAAGTGCTAATGTTTGATTATAAAAGTGTACTTTGGTACGTGAAATAAAATGACAAAGAACAAAAAAAAAAAAAACAGAAACTTTTTTTAGCCAAATATAATGCACGCCAGGGTGCTAATACGCTAACAGTTGTTTTAAACATCATTTTTAGGCTGTAAGTGACATGACTGTAAGTCCTGAAATGTTTTTGAACGGCTGGAAGTGATTCTAAATTGAAAAGACCGTCACACTGTAATATCTCGTTCAGTCTAATTTTGTCATATAAAGGGTGGTGATGGAGGGATGAGGGGAAAATGGAAGTGGGCAGGTTAGATGGGTGCACTGTCCCGGTAATGACAATTCATAAAAAACAGTCACATAAAAACTGTGTTGCGTGAACTCTTGACTATGAAATTATTCTCCCTTTGAAACTCTGGGCTCTATTTCTTGATTTCACAGCGCTCTAACACTGACCTTGGTGCCTGCCAGAGCTGACTTCCTTTCAGTGTACCTGTACCTTTTTTTTTTTCTGGATCTGAGTCTTATTATAATTGAGTGTGAGTGTTTGGCTCTAGGGCTGGAGCTGGCATGTCCTATAGAGTTTTTTTTTTTTCCAGAGAACAGTGAAAGCACAGATCCAGTCAATGCACACACTTGGCTGTCACTTTCCTTGGCACCCAGTTATTTAATTCTGGCTTCCTCTGTGTCCACCTCTGACAGGACCTCCCTCAGCGCCACAGAACCTGGTCTACAACATCAACCAGACCACCGTTAGCCTGGAGTGGAGCCCGCCCGCTGACACTGGCGGCCGCAACGACGTCACTTACAGGGTTATATGCCGGCGCTGCAGCTGGGAACCTGAGGAGTGTGTTCCATGTGGGCCCAATGTGGGATACTCTCCCGCGCAGTCAGGATTAGTGGACACTTATGTGACCATCATGGACCTGCTCGCCCACGCCAACTACACTTTTGAGGTGGAGGCTGTCAATGGGGTGTCAGACCTGAGCCGGACCCAGAGGCTGTTTGCGGCAGTCAGCATCGCTACTGGTCAAGCAGGTAAGAGTATTAACCAGTTTATCAATAATGTTGATTTGCACTTGGAAATTTTCTCTGCCGTGTTCTTCTGTAGGGGAAAAAACCCTTTTTGATTGAATCTCTTTGGAAGGAAAGTTTTTATAGAATCTTCTGAAGTTTTCTGGATCTTTTGCAAATTTTGTTTTAAATAGTTCAACATTTTGAGAAATACACTGTATTTCTTTCTTTCCAAGAGTTAGATAAGAAGATCGATATCGGCCAATGCGTGTGTGAGCTGAAGCCAAGAGGCAATTATCCTAGCTTAGCATAAAGACTCGAAGCAGGTGGAAAACAGCTTGCCTGGCTATTTTCCGTGTTCAAAAATACACCGACCAACACCTCTAATGCCCACAATAGTTTGTTTAATCCAAACACAAACAGAAATCTAAAAAACAAAACAAGAATTTGTGCTCGCTGTTTGGCAACCAGTGCTATAGCCTAAGATGCTAAACTGTGGTTTGCCCGGTAATTGTTACAGATAAAAGACAAATCGTTGTTTTTACATCTACATTTGTTAATGGATTCAAAATACAAGGTACATTGTAGCTAGCTGAGCTACTCTAACTTACTTTCATGCTCGGACGTGAGGTTGCTATTGATCTGACGACCAAACTGACCGACACGTCGAATCTTTTCTTTCAAGCTGAGGTTGTCACACATCGGTCTATGCATGGTTCACCCTTTGCTCCAGCTGAGAGAGCTTTAGGCATTAGGAACACAGCGACTGGCAGTTTAATTTTCAAAACCTCTCGTATGCAAACTACGGTAATGATTCCCCATTAGCATTAATGACCATAGTCTGATATGATCCATAATATATCCAGTATGCATATTACCCAGATTAATTTAATGTGTATATCAGCACTACAGTGGCAAATATTATTACCTTAGCGATGATGCAGACTCCCAGTGGTACCTAAAGAGCCGGTACTGTATTTGCAGCTCAGTCTCAGGGGAATCTACCGTAATTAAAACGCTGTATTTTGCGGTGACAAACTCTAAAGCCTTTTTATTCATTATTTCTATGGATCCACCCAACAAGATTCCTCTTTCATGCTTGAGCATCCATGAAACACAGTTGGCTCAAAAGAGTGTTCTGAGTGTTGTGATTAAAAGAAGGCTGTAAAGAGAGAGCACTGAAGCTTCAGCTGGATATATAACCTCCGTCACTGGCTAACCACACCTGCTGTCTGCCATGTGATGGCCAATCAGGGCCTGCTGCTTTTACATCAGCGCAGTCAGTCATTCGCATTCGTGTCATCATTTGTCGTAAAGCTAATGTGAAGTACAGCTGCTCACCTGCCACTTTTCTCTTCAAAACATACATTTCCAGAGGCTGTGGTTTGCTAGCAGACAGTTACTCTACACAGAGAAGATCTCTGTTTACTACATCTGTGAGAGAGACAGAAGGAAAGAGGCATTTAGTCAAATGGATGTGTGCAGGATGTAGTGTTAAGGATGATGCATTTCACAATGCCGGGTTCGTGACAGAGACACGCGCTGGAATGAGCCACGGGGTTGCCAGGCCAAGGACACGATGATGACGGGAAGAGGACAACCGGCAGGAAAAAGCCAGAAAAAAAAAAACAATTAACACATGCTCTTTTAGAGTCACTCATAATTATACGTGGCATGTTGACAACAGACAATTAGTCAGTTGACCCGGCGGAATATTTAGCCATTATCTTTTGTGAAAGAGACAACTTGGCTCAGTTGGTGTCATGTAAGTAAGTGGCACCAGTTAAAGTGCTACAGCACTATAATCAGTGTGACTGGAGGGGATGGGTCAGATCACTGATACTTTTATTGATCAATTCTATTAAGGTGGTGCTCCTAAATTTTACTAATTTACATTGAAAAGATTCCTTGATTTTCCTTATGTGTAAATAGGGACGGACTCGTCTCTGAAACATTCCTCTTTGAAACACTTACAAATACCTTCAGCAGCTCTTAGAGACAGGGCAAACCACTACATCTGTCAATGGTAGGTCAGCTCTGAGACAGATTAATACCTCTAAATTAAGGTTGATAGTATTAAAAAAGAATACATCAGAAGAAGAGCTGCACAGGTTTATTATGGTTGTTTTAGGAAATGTGGACTAAAATACATTTCTATCTATTCTGTCTTGCCTGAAGCTAAACTGCATCTTGATTGGTTCCGTTGTCATCATGTGACTGAAATATAGAACTGCAGTCACAACATAAGAGGTGGTCATAATAAAAATTAAATAAAGACCTTTATCGGTCGGTTAGATTTATGAAAGATAATGTAATAAGAGGAACAAGGGTTAGGGATTTGGTGAAGGTTGAGGAAATACTGCAGTTATGGTCGAAAGAAAAGTTGACTTTTGGTTGGAAAAGGGAAATGAACGATGGACTCTAATGTCAAAATCAGACATTTTGTTGATCCATCCATCCACCCTGACATTCTCTCAATTAAGTTTTCAAAGGTGTCATCACCTATTTGAAAGCAAAGCCAGTTTCTGAGATCTGAGAAAGCCGGTGGAGCTACGGTCAAAACTCTGGAGGTCTTCAGCTGAAGTGCACGTCGATAGTCAGAATTAGGTATTGACAGCCATGTGATAGGTCTCTCTTGTTTCCCATCTTGAGGAGATATTAGCTCCACACTGCAGGGCTCATTGTCCGGCTCACTGGACCCTCACTGTGTCCAGCGCTCTCCGGGCTGTTTAGGGACGCTTGAGCGCTTTGTAATTGGAACATCGGAGCTTCCTAAAACAATCGGCCCTTCCTGAGCAAGCATGCAGGACCACTCATTAGAGAATGACTGCATTATTAAAGCTTTTATGGCTCATCATTCAGAATTGATTAACCTTTGCGTGGCACGGTGCTGGAGCCCCGTAGCACTGAAAGAACATTAAAAAAGAGAAGCCCTCTCCTCCATCCTCTCCACCTCTACCTCCTGCATGATAATCAGGATGAACATAGGCTCGTAGCTGGGGACTGGGGGGAATGAACATGCAGTGTGTGAATGCAGATGGTGATCCATCTGATGAGGAATTCACACCTCCCCTAATTACACCAAAGGAAATGTCTGGAGCGAGGCTGGAGCTACACAAGGTGCTGAGTGCTTATTGTTCCCAGAAACCTAATTACCTCTCAGTTCTGTCTTAAATGAGTTTAAGTAGAGGCTGCGAGTTCCTAAAGCTTGATTTCAACTGCTCCGTCCTCGCAGCCGCTGAGTAGAAATCTGCGTGTTGAGGATTTTTCGCCATCTTCGCCATCGCCGTACGCTGGAAGTTAAGAGTGTGTTTCAATCAGCACTCCATTGTGAGTCAACAGTGCCACCGAGCCGCCCTTGGAGGCCCCTCGGAGGCCCTCCGTGCCTTAGCTTTCCTCAAGCGCACTTGTAAACAAGGCCTTTTGTTCTTCCAGCACACTTTTGAGTGGGCACTGCTCATAGAATAACCATTAATATTTATTCAAGCGGATGTTCACATCTCTGAGGCCAAAAAAATCACAGTGGAGAAGGACGCAGAAATAGGATTTGAAATTAGTTCTGGGAAAGGCTGCAGGATCTGCGCTGTCTGCACGCCATCAGCTCGAGACCATCAAAATGGGGTTTAGTTGTAATCAGCAAGAGGTATAAACAATATACCGAGTGAAAGGAAGATCCAGTGGAAATTGATTTTAATGATGGCTGCTTGTATTAGCCAGCAGCACAAAGCCTGTTAGACTCAGATAGCAACTTTTACAATTGCTGAGCTTCTCTCTCAAGTATTCACAGGCTCTGTGGGTGAGTCAGAGCAGAAAACAGGGGTGTGACTTGGGCAGATGCATTATTTAGACTGTGGTTGAGTTCGACTAGGAACGCCTCTGAATGCCAAGAATGCCCTGGTCGTCATTCCAAAACACTTGATGGGATGAAGACATCATTTCAGTTTTTACATCTGTCTTCTACGACACTTGGGATATGCAACATCACTGTGACAGTTTGAATACTGTCTTTTTTCATTCAGTTAAAGGTGTCCATGATGTAAAGCACATTTACGGGAAAGAGCCACAATGCTCGCACAATATTTTCCCATCGCAGAGGAGTGTTTTATGAACTCTCACAGGCTTCATCACTGTCAGATTTTATAATATATGTGGGATTGAAGCCTTAAAGAGCAACTTAACGCCCTGCTACAGCTTAAAACATGCTCCATGCGCCACAGCTGCAACCAACCACACCCAGCCCCTCGCTACCGCGCGGATCTCAAAGGTTGCTGTAAAAGTTGCTTTGGGGCCTTATTCAGACACGAAACCAGTAAAATAGTCACATCAGATAACGAACTGAATGTCTAAAAGGAGCTTTAGAATGCCAAGAATTCTGAGGCTGTCGTTCCAAAACGTACATAACACGCACATGATAAGATATGAGTCATAATGTTGAATTTTAAATCAGGCATCTGAGGAATTTCAGCAAACAGAGTTATCTTTTGTGTTTTATTTTTAGCCATTCTTCACTTCATTTGTTGCGCAACTCCTTGTGAATGTAGGATGATGTTATAGTCCCCCTCAAGTACAAACCTACTTAAACATTCAAGGAGAACAACAGGCTATTCCCTTTAGTACAATATCTCAATGCAGAAAAAAAAAAAAAGCAGCGAGGCTCATAAGAATGTAAGCTAAGCATTTCACTTTGATCTGAAAAGCCTCCGTGCCCTCGCATTGCGTGAGAAGCAAATATTCCCGTTTTGTTTGCCCGCTTCACTTGACGTCTGCCTCTCTGTCCTCCAGCACTTTAGAGTCTCGTAGTTCAGAAGTTTGCTGTAATGATTTGATGATCATTTTCCTTCACGAAAGGGTTCAAACCATCATTAAAATATTAAACGTGCATCTGTGCAAACTGATACCCCGGCTCCTCGACGGTAATCTATACGGCCACTTTATTGACACTTTATCATCACTAAATGGATATTGTTCAGTGCATTTGTGAAAGTAACACTTGGGGAACAATAAGGGCATTGATTTATCCCTTTTTTGTGTTCTAATCTGCCATGGTGGCCTTAAACAGAAGGATTGATTGATTCTGAGCAGTCCCCACTGACCAGTGCCAGCCAGTGTAATTTTCTAGTTAAGCGGATCCTCCTTTGTAGCATTTGTCCCCGGTTTTACGTTACCTGGGAGCCCATTCTTTTCACCAACGCGCCCCCCCCTCCCCTCCGCTCCACATGCTCGCAGTAATTTGATGAGAGCTGGGCAAAGCAGTAAGATTCAACAGCTGCAATAAAACTGTGGTGGTCTCAGAGCAGCAGCTCAGAGCACTTAACCTGTAGCTTTTCTGTAAATGCCTCCTGATTTGTCTGTCACCCAATCCGTCAGCAATGAATAATTTTCATGGAAGGTGCACTTTAATTACTTTCCCATTTAAATGGCATTATCGTGGCCTATCTAGGTAATTAATCTCACCAAGTATCCTGTTTCAGCCTTTTATTGCTGGCAGACGAGCTCCCTAAATCCCCCCCGAATCTGCCGTGCTTGAATGAGCCCTCCCTCATAGAAGCTGGCGTTGCCTCTTTCCCCTTCACTTGGTCCCTATCGCGGCCGTCGGACGGTCCTTTTCTCTCGGCGCACGGAGCCTGTCAGAGCAACGTGCTGTTTCACTGCTTTGGAAAGGACACAGGCAGACACATCCACCCGTGGCTTTAGTTAAGGACAGGCCTGATGTGTTGATGTACAGCATCTGAAATGTTCTTCTCATCAAACTGTGTGAAAAGACTCAAATCAACAATGGATGTTTCTGATTAACAAGTAGAGACTGATACGTCTTCTTCCTTCATCTTAAAACCAACCCTAAAAATCAATCTGCTGATCGTAAAAGTATTCATTCAAATCTTTTGTTCGCCACGTATTCCATGATTAATAGTTCAAAAGCTGTTCAAACCGCTGTGCTTGTGTCTTACTGCGTGTTACTTTGTCAGTTCATTAAGTCCATTAAAAAGTGTGTGACAGCGTTCCCACAGCAATAAGTCCCGAATCATTACTGTACAAGACGTCTCCTTTTCGTCCCGTCCCTACCTCATTATTCATAACACGCCTCATAATACTAATAATGCTTCTGTTATTTTATGACACCAACGGACAGAAATATACACACGAGGTGCATTAAAGTGCTGCGTAAACTTCTGTCAGTCACCAGAATTTGATTTTGGTTGTAAAAAGTCAGTGTGAACTGAAACCGGACCAGGACTGACGGTGTGAACACACCCTTAAAAACGCATCACCTGCACTGGCTGGCATGTTACCATCAACACACAGTGTACTTGGACTGCACACACACTGTCCTACTGTCACACACTCACTAGAATACAAAATGCGCATCAATCCTCCTCTAAAATCAGTAAGTAGAGCCACAGACAGGCTAAGGAAGGGAAAGAATTCATTGTTCACAGTGTGCAGAACAATGAGGTAAAGACAGTAAACAGCAAAGTTGGCAATTCTAACAAAAGCCCTGTGATGAGTGTATCGGTCAAACTCTTGTCACAAGTGTAGTAAGACAGATTCAAGGCCAGATCCTATTTTTTTTTTTTTAGGTATGGTGCGTTTTTGGAACCTTCGGTGTCCCCATAGACACCCCATCGGTCCCTGAGGGTCCTCGTGACATCAATTTTGTCCCGAGTGATTACGATGTAGTACAATACAAAACAATGTGTACAACACAGTGAGGAATCAGCTGTAACAAAAGTCTCTTCACATCTTGACAACATATATTTTAGAGCTCGTCTGGGGTTCAGGAAGATGTAGATGTCTGCCGTGCTGCAGCCGGCAACGTGCACCTAAATATTCCAGAGAATGGGAACAAAGGGAGGTGGACCAAAAGAAAAGCAAGACATCAGCAAAAAAAACTTGTTAAGATTGAAGACGTGCTGTTCAGACACACACATGCACAGAATATATCTTTATTTGTTGCTTTGTTCCAACAATAACAGGTGGTCACACTGGTCGGGCAACAAAATATTCACTTGTTAAAAGAGAGGACGAGTTTCGACTGAAACTAACTTCACGCCAAAGATGAATCCATGTAACAGCACTTGTTAATTTACTCTAATCAGGTTTATTTCCAATACGTTTTATTGTTAATATTATAATTGCAACTGCAGTATTTCTTTATTAATGTTCTTTTATCTTGGATTCTTTCTTATTTTCTGTGGATTCTTTGTTTATTTCCACAGAAAGTCTGTCTCCAGCCCTGTTTGTTTGTGTTTGGATGCAGCATTATTAATTTGGAACATTTTCAGAGAGACATATTATTTCATTCTGAAGAAGAAGAAAAAAAAAGCTGTCTGAGAAGTTGCAACATTTTGATGTTTTGGGGGCTCAGCTGGGAATATGTGGAAGTTGAAAAGAGAGCGCTGATTCACATTCAGCTTCATCCTATAGGCTGTGTTCCCGCGGAGCAGACACAGACATGGCTTTAATTATTCAGACCTCTGCGAGGCAGCAGAAAAAGATTGAGGCTTTTTTTTTTTTTTTTCTGGCAGTCAATCCGCTGTTTACCTTCCACATAGAAACTCAGCTTTTCAGTCAGACCTTCACCTTTCATAGAATCACTCCTTTTTTTTTTTTCTCTCACAGACGTCAGCCGCTCTCATTTATCAGCCGAGACGTTTGACAACTCATTTTCTGCAGAAGTTGGCCACTAAACAAGTTTCCCAGAGCATTGTTGTACTTATCGTTTGGGGGATATTAAATTTGTGTGTGTGTGTGTGTGTTTTGCGATATCATAAACCCTTCTGTAAACAAATAAGGGTTCCTCTGCAGGCATGAAGCAGGAAGCTCAGACGTAGAAATGTTTGACTAGACTCCGCTGCATGTTTACATGTTGGCGACAGGCTGGCCCATTGTTAGAGAGCGACAGCCTCCTGAGGCAAAGGTTCACCTCACGGAGCAGTCTGTCCACTCAATGCCTTAAATGTGCAAAGTTATCAAAGTGTTGCTGAGGCCTGGATTGTTATGATCCCTCTATCGCCAAATCTGTCCGCGCAAGGAAGCAAAATAAACTCGTCCATGGAAAGCATTTCGGAAACAGTACAGCAATTTTAATGTGTTTTAATAGATTATGGTGGAACAGCAGTGCCTCTTTAAATTACAGCTATCTATAATGATGTTTAAATGTCAGGATTTAGCCTTTAGCTCTGAAAGGTTTTGCTTTTGTTTTCTGACCAAAAAAGGGGAGCAGATTTTACCCAGTAACTCCCAGTATTCAACCCTGATTTACATAAGAACTACTTTCTACTAAAAAAAATAGTTCCTATTGAAAGGATTGGCAGAAGATAGCAGTGAAAACAAAAGTCCATTCACCTGGTTTGATGATGACATGTTGATTAGGGTCCAAAAATGGACAGAAAACCCCCCAAAAAAACAAGCAAAAAAAGAGCATCAGCTGCCGGTTATAAAAGAGCGTACATGCTTCTGTCTAAGCTTTACTTGTATTTTCCGTGTGTACAGTCCACGAGCAGATTAAGGGATGAGCGGGCCGAGCCCTCTCGTCGCCACCACCACAGGGTGACAGATCACGAGCGGAGAGAGTATTCGCTCAGTGAAATTACAGACCTGAGGGGTAGTTGATGAGAAATGTCACTGTCGACAAAAATGGAACTCTAATTTATTCCATCTCAGGTTTGTTGGACACTTATTAATGTCTCTCAGTGAGTGCCACTAATTAAGGTAGTCAGTCTGGTGCGGCAGATGAAGCGTGGGACAAATAACAGTGTGACCTGAGAACAAAAGAGCTGCGATGAGAATACACATATTTAGCGACGCTGTGAAGCGCTCAGAGCACACAGTGTTCTCGAGCCGAGCAACAAAAGTCCTCATTGTAGCAAATGCTGATTATTCATCATCTTTCCATAAATGATTATGATTTTTTTTTCTTCAACTGCTTGTGAGAAAGTTTCATTGCCATCATTTTTAAAAACAGAGTCTGATACAGGAATAGCAGAGGATTTTTGGGTATAATAAATCAGAAAAACACAGACAACAAGCAACAATAATCGCTTATCGAGGCAACTCTGTTAGACGAAGAACATCTCTCTTTCTTTCAGTGGTTACAAAGGAAAAGAACTCATCTTTGCTCACAGCGTTACTTGGTCTGGTATGACCGGTAGTTCATGATGGCTGATGCTAGCTCAGTGGTTGTATCTCAGAAGTAAAACTAGAATCGAATCCTTCATATATAGATGGTTTGTAGTTTCCTACTTGTGATTCCTTGACATCGGCCGTCTCTAAAGCCGCTGACTCGAGAGGATGTGCTGAAACACTTCATAAGCAGAATCATATCACTATGATTTGATTTGATCAGTATTGTTCTACAAATACAGGTCAGCCGCCTTGCTCAAGGGCACTTCAGCAGTGCCCATGAGGCGAACCTCGTACATCAGTTTGCTTATCGCCACACACATACACTGCCATATTGTGACATCCTGTATATTGGCATTTGAGCGTGAAATGTGTTTTTTGAACTAAAAAAAAAAAAAAATCCAGCCAGCTCGCGCTGAAACAATCAACCCGTTATGTGAGGGTTTGATAATAAATTAACCATCTGAGTCATTTTTCAAGCACAAATGCCAAAAATGCTTCGAATGGGAGCGCCACAAAAGAAGCAGTCCACCCCGGGCCGAGTGGGCACGAGGTCATTTGCACTATTTGTTAATCAAGTAATCAGGAAAGTAATCAACAGGTTAATCGTGTTAACGAATACAAATATGCATTAGCCGCTGTGCTACAGCCGACAATAAATCACAATGGTTTTTCGCCCTGAAAAGTTCGAACTGGAAAGTGAACTTCAGCCTCCATATTTAAAGTTGCCCTGTGTGTTTTCAAGCGTTGACCGGTCAGTGCAGGCAGCTGGCTTTGGCTCTGGAATGCAGCAGCTCTTCTGTTTACTGCCCACGGGTGACTGTAAGGCCTCAGTAAACACCAAAATACTTTCTTTCCTTCTCTCTCTTTATCTACTCACTGGCTTGCACTCCCTCTCTGCTCACATATACATTCAATCAAGCGCACACACACACACACACATACCACACACACCCTGTCAGCATGCACCTGTGACTCCCAGAGCCTCTCTTTATATGGAACACATGCTCGGGAATGTCACGGCCCTGGCTGCAAATGGCTCCGGCACTTTGCAATAGAGCCATTCGAGTGTTTCATTTCCTGCCGAAGGAGTTAAAAGGACTTCCAAGGGTAATAAAAGCCAAGCGGGGTTGCATGCCGTAGGTGCCCAATAGCAGCGAATTTCCCCTACTGGATAAAACACACACACACACACACACACACAGCAGCAATCCCCAGTCAATAGCTAAACTTTGATCGTTGTTTCCTGTAGGCGATGGTATTTGGTCTGGTGCTGCAGAGGGATTGTTTGGAGTCCAGAGAGTGTTAGCATGTTAGCCACAGAGAGATCTATCACACACATCTGCCTGAGCCGACATCTATCAAAGTCAGATTTAAAAACGAAAGTGAAAATCCTTCATCATGTTCATTAGATTGCGTTGACTCAAAGAAAACTTGAAAAAAAAAATACTGCACTAATCAATTTTCATATTAACCGATGGATAAAATGTGTTTACAGTGGTGACTGGCGTCGCTCAGAGGGACACATCCACTCTGCTGTGCATGTGTAGCCTCCGTTAGCTCCTTCTTCTGCTTTCCTGGCCCAACAAACTCTCCTCTTATCAATGTGTGTGTTTAACCGACTGTACTCTACAGCACACTGTAATGTAATTTGAAATCTTTTTTACGTCTCCTGTAATATTTTGTATCAATATCAGGCTGCTATGTAGTCCTGTTCATGCACATAGCGCACATACATCCATGGCATACATCCAGGCGGTAATGGACGGTTCACAAACACTGCAGTCATGGCTCCAAACAGGATCTATCCAAATAAATAATCACCCAGATTTATCTCACTGTGTGTTATTTGCTACTGGATGTATTAAAGGTTTCATACAAACACCATTCATTCTAATAATTGAAATCATACTGGCTTTTAAAGAATAATATATCCGAGGAAAAATAAGAATGAACAATGGGGCAGATGGAGGTTACATCCTTGAGCGTGATTGGCTACTCCTGCGGCGAGCGTAGCACATGTGATTAATCATGTGATCAGTTAAGAGCTGCTCTTAAAGGTTACTTCTTTAAGTGCTCTAAGTACGCTGCGTGATTAATGTGTCTCATGCTTCACTTTTTGTGAAGAACTTTACTCTGCGCGGATAAGTTTTCAAAGCATTCTCCAGGGTTGCTGTTATCGGACCTTTGATAAAGACTGACCCTGATGTTAGATATATTTAAGATTTGCGGCGTTGAACATTTTTTATTAATTTCTAGCACTCTGACCGAACACGACCTGGATCATGTTCTCTGAGAAGCTCCTCCAAAGTGTTTGTTTTATCCTCCTCCCTACGCTCTATGAAATGCTTTATGCTTGTAGAATTGGCAGAGGTTTGTGTTGCGTAACACAGTCGTGCATTGCGGTTGTAGGGTGTGTGTGGGGACTTTTTTTTTTTTTCGGTTGGGGGGGACCGGAGGTCTGTGAGCATTACTCACTGGAGCTTTGTGAGATGAAAGAATTCGAGGGAGATTGACAGCTCTGCTTTTTTTTTTTTGTCTTTCATTGTCTCATCAGCATACTGTCTCCTGCAGTGAGGAAAACTAATTATGTCTTCAACCCCCTGCTTCACCCCCACTCCTCCACCCCTCCCCTTTTATTCAGATCATCACACTTGGAAATCATAATGAGTTTGTGGCAGACCACTCTGGCTTTGGAGGAAGGAAGGAGGGGGAAAAAAAAAACTCAGAGTCCATTTGCCTTCATTCAAACAGACCGCTGGCAATTATGGACAACCTTTTGACCCTCCAAAGCTGTCGCCTCGAATTCTTTCAGGGCCCGACCAAGTTTAGTCCTGCGCACCTGCTAGCTTCCTCAGCTGTACTTCTACTTCTTTAAACCAGAGCTGTACCCCAAACCTTTTTGTTATCAAAGCAGAGGGAGCGTATGACGGCCATCTGGTTGGCTGCTTTTAATTATTTGCTCTAAAACAACCGTAAAAAGATTATGGCAGCCGAAGATCCGAAAAGGACGCTGGTCTTGGACATGCAAGCAGATGGGCTTCACATCTGGGCTTAGAGGAAGTTAGTGAGGGCATGAGGGATACTGTGACAAGGTAACACAGCCGAAAGAGTGTCAGCAAAGTCTTCCCACAGCCCCCTTTTGTATCAGATGATCCCCCCTCACACCCGTCCGTCCTCTCTGCTCATTCCACTGCATCCTTGACACAGGAGGGACAAAGAGTCGGTGGAAAGTGTTTGGGACTGACAGAAGCACCGCGAGTTGTGCTGGGGGAAAATGATTGCCCATTTAACCTTGGTGATTTCAGAGATTGTTGACAAAAATGCAAGAGGGCAACACATTTTAAGCGGGAGATAGATCAGTTGCCTTCATAGAAGCAGCACGCAGGGAGGTAACAGTGGAGAGAAAATTCTGTTTTATTAGGAAGGAGAATATTTGCTTCCAACTTCAAATTTGACATGGCATTAATCATTTTGCAGCATAACTAGTTATTTTGTGAGTTATTCGGTGCACTAACCCTCCTTATTTTTCTTTTACCATAGTCACGGACTTCCTACATTCTCCAGAATGCTTTGTTACCACCCTTACACAACCTTATTACGTTGCATTGTGTGTGTGATTGGGGTTATTATGAAGAATTTCTTTCTGCGAATGTTGTTGTTGTCGTTTTTTTGTGGTGAGGTTTTTTAAAGACCAAAGTATAATCGATAATCATTGCAGCACACTACAGCTTTGGCAGCGGAGTTTTGTTGTGTGTTGTTAATCTAGCATTTGGAACTGGAATTATTACAGCTTCCCAGTAAATTACTGTGACACTGGAGGCAAAAAAAACTGTTGGCATGTCTCTGGGAACACAAAATGTCAAACATGCTTAAACCTTTCTGTCACCGAATCATCGCATCAGATGTGTCTATTAGGGATTGAGCCTCTCCATGGTGCTCTTTTCCATGTGCATCTTATAAACAAGCTGCACCACGAGTCAGTCTCTCCAACAATAGATGGAGGAAAACAATAAAAAAAAAAAAAAACATGCACCAAACCGTGACACCAAAATTGAGTTACACCACAAAATGTGAATTTTTGCATACCATTACACCCGTCGTCATTCACATTTTCGCTGCGTTTCCACAGTGCGTGGGTGTTATTTTCACTGTTTTTTCCTGCCATTACGCTCTGTGGAACTAAGCCGCCAGTGTCTGCCGCATGTCGTGAAGCACGGAGACAGAAGAGAGCTATTCTGTGAGAACTGCGTGCTGAAAATGTATTCTCCGAAGAAAGATTACATCTAAATGAAAGTTGGAAGAGCTCGCATCCTTAGAGACCGAGCTAATTAAATTTGTAAATTCCTCCCAAATACTCTCCCTATCACACTGGTGACTCGCCGTCGAATGCTGCCAAAAAGTATGTCACAATGTGTTAAGACCAGTGTACTTTGGCAGTAGATGTCGAGATGAGAGATGAAATTAGAGGCCTGCAGAGACCCCCGTGTTTTCAGCAGTTTTCCACGTCGAAACACTCCTCCAGTTCTCAGGAAGAGAGATAATCACTTATTAATGCAGTGACGTTATTTGATTTTGTCTACTATGCAAAATTAAATTACATCTAGCTCACGAGATTCGGTGACTTAATGCAGTGACTGGGTGCATTTCTGTACCTGCTTGTTAATCGGACATATTAGCCATAACATCCTTTTCTGCTTTCTGGCTGAAATTAAATCGCAGTTGATAACACGAGATGAATTCAGTCCGGAAGTCTAAAAGTGTAGCAGCATCTGACAGCCGCTGGAGACGAGTGCATAAAGTCAGTGCCCCCACCTGCCCCCCCTCCACACACACACACACACATATGCATGGTGTGTGCTCCATGAGGGGAAGACTTCTCCCCCTGACTGCCAACACGCTTTTTTTTTTTTTGTTATTTTCTCACCTCAAGCCAACTGAAGGTAGCTGGCTTTAAAATGTGCGAACATGTCTGGCATTTGCATTAGAATAACTCACCACTCTCCAATTAACTGGTCACAAAGTGGATTGGAGATACGCTAAGTAAACACACCGGACGTCTGACACAAAGAGGCAAAAGCCGTTGTTTGTCATTGTTCCTGGGGGTAATTGGGATGGTTTTTTTTCTTTGGGAGAAGCTCAGCACCCTGAAAAGCAAACTCTCACTCTCGGCCCTCCCACTAAGTCTTAAGCTTTCGTCTCCCTCATCACCTATCAGACAGAAATCACCAATTACAGTAATGGCAAATCCTGCAGGCCAATACACAAAGGCTGACAATGATGTGACACCTTGTCAGCCTTAATCAGGATGTCGGGCTTCATCTCTCAATTTGCAGAGCCCTCTGTCACTCGCTTTGCTACGCAACTTTAAACTGCTTTGGCCCAATTTCACATGCTGCTGTTATCCTGTTTGGACTTTGTTAGGACAGAAACCGTCTGTAGGAGACTTTGAATGTGTTAACTGCAGGAAGCCAGTGTCATCTGAAAACTTTTCATGAGTTTCTCACTTTTGTCAGATGACAGGAAAGTAGCTGCCATCGTATTTTTTTTTTTTTCAAAATTATTTTTGGAAAAATGAGCGAGGTTTATCTTCCATTCTGAATGTGTATACTGGGTACACTGTTCAAGTGTGTGTGGACAAATGTGGTTTTGTAGGCTCTGCCTCAGCCGGCTTTAACAAGCCGATGAAAGAATTTAATTAAAATCAGTGTTAATTGGAGCTGGGTATCAAACTCCGATACTTTTTAGTGCATATTTAAATATGAAAATGATTCAAATACTACCTCACATAAGTGTTAAGGCCTGGTCATGACGGAAAGTGACAGACAAGTCTATCCACGTGTCCAGGCGGTGAGTAGCCGAGTAGTCGACTAGCCATATGATTACTCAGACAGCTAGTTGGTGAGAATAACACGTAACCAGCTAGAATGCTAATCAGTCACAACAGCTCCTCTCTCAGCTGGTTGGCCTGGTATGTTATACAACATATTGAGTCTAACCTATGAAGCAATGGAAGCCATCTTTACTGTCAGCCATTTTGATTTACAGTTACCAGGCCAACTCGGCTACTCACCGCCTGGACATGTGGTGAGGTAGTATTTGGATCATTTTCATATTAGTGATAATTTAATACCTGAGTTTTTGTACCAAGACTTTTACTTACTTTGTGGAACAAGAAAAAAAGCTTCTCAAATGCTAAAAAACATACTCCAAAATTATTATTACCTGATTAAAGAATAGACTGTCAAGTTCCAGCACTTGACAGCAATGCTCGGTGCTGCAGACATATTTAAATGTGCACCAAAAAGTATTGCAGTTTGATACCCAGCTCCAATTAACACTGATTTTAATTAAATTCTTTCGTCGGCTTGTTAATGCCAGCTGAGGCAGACTGACACCTCTGCAGACCGCTGAATAAAATCCTGAACCCCGTCACATCCGCAGCGGGACCACAGCGATTGGCTGATGTATGACTCGTACTACGAGGCCACAGCTCACAGCCTGATATACTGACAAAACCAACATACTGTATGTGTGTGTGTGTGTGTGTGTGTGTGTGTGTGTGTGTGTGTGTGTGTGTGTGTGTGTGTTTGTGCCACACACCCCTGGTGGTCCTCTTCTGGTGGGGAATCTGCATCACAAACAGTCGCCCCCCCTTCACCCCCTGCTGCTGCTTTCTGAGGCTGAATCTACAGAGCTCTGCTCGGCTGCAGCACAGAGCGGCAGCCTATATGGATATGAATGGTCCCACCAACTATTCTTGAGTTTAATAGTGAAGGATTAAGGCAATTCAGACAGATTTACAAAGGACAGGCAGGAGCAGCTTTTTTAATTGTCCCTGTGTGACTAATGGCAGTTGCGTCGCAGGCCTGTGCATTCTAGGAGACAACACAATGTGTTCAAGGCATTGACTGCTGATTATTTCCATGTGGAGGCTGAGAATTTATTTGACCGGAGCATGGGTATTTGCAGCGGGGGAAAGATTAAGAAATAGCTTTTCTTTCTTTCTTTTTCTTATTTCGTCTCGGTGAGAGCCACTTTGACAGCTTCTCTGTGTGCCGTACCTGCTTCAGTTCCCCTCTTAAAGAAAATAGAAATATGATTCCCAGCTAAAGAATAATAATAAAAAAAACATAGTTAAGTACAGAATGAGCTTCTTCTTTTTTTTTTTTTTGGTCTGGCCAATCTCCAAACTTTAATCAGCCTGCTGACTTCAAGGAGGTACAGTGCTTTCCACGGGCTTCTTTTCTTACACAGCAGGGCGAGTGATTCATCCGCTCAGGCCGCAGTTTTATGCGACTGTTCCCTATTTCTGTCGTTTTAAGCGGCTCTCCATAAGCTCACCGCGAAGCCATGAAACAGCCAAAATGAGAAAACATTATACAGCTAATAGAGCTGTTACCAAAACTACCTTTGCTGGATTGCTTAATACCACGAGGTTCCACCTTGAGCGCGCTGGCCGTATTATCCTGCTCCGTTCATAGTGGTGTTTTCAAGTCCTTCTCGACATCGGCGTTATTTTCTCTCACAGCTTTCACTGATGATCTCTGACATCTCATTAGAGTGTCTGTTATTGGTATTACCTGCACTAAAGCAAAGTGATCACATGGATATTGTGAAGTAAATTTCTGTAACCAGCCAAAGAAGAAAAGAGTCATTATCAAGTCCAATATATAGTTGGCAGCAAAACAGAGACACTACAAGCTATGAGATTGTTTCCCAAGATACATTTTCAAGGCTAATTATCTTGCAATAATGACATCATTATGATGATAGTGAGCCAGGGCTCAGGCAGCTGAAGAATGAACCATTGTTCAATACAATGCTCACACATATTGCCACGAGCATACAGGGTTTGAACAGACAATAACTGATATATTCAATAGCGTGCAGGTGTTTTTAAAACAGTTCAGCTTTATAGATTTATGAGTTTAAACGTAAGCCTCAAAGGACAAAGCTCAGATACTCACTGGATCACTGAATATGTTACATGAGATTTTTATTTATTTATTTTTTCAGGAATATTCACAGTTTTTCCTCGACCTGCCATGAGTAAGTGATTTCCTACATTTCCCAGACTTTCTGACAGCCCACTGAGTGCTGGTGTGAACTTGTTGCTGTCAGCTGTGCACAGAGAGCAACAGTGAGGGAAGAAGTGGAAGTCACGACCCTGACTGAAATAGTCTTGTGGCTGCGAGGGATTTCACCCCACTCGCCCCTGTGGCTGGAGGAACTGCTGCCTCTGTCTCTTCTACGATTGGGTCGCGATTTATACGGATATTGACGATGCATGTTAAAAAAATGAAATACTGATATCATTTTAATAATAATATTGTGTACATAATCCACACTCAGTGTAATTATTCTCTCTATAGCTTTTGTGCAGTCATGATTACAGTTAGAGAGATATATATAGATATTGCGATAATATTATCATGATTTATTGTTGAATGTCTGATATTGTGATAGCCCAAATTGGATTGGATCTCCCTCTGTGAGTGTTAAATACTGATGTAGAATGACAAAACCTGTTTTTAGCTCTACATTTGAGCAGTTTTCTGTTGGAATAAGAAAAAAGAAGCCACATTCTTTTTGAATTTTAAATTTCATCGTTGCCTTTCGTGGAAAACGTGATGGGATTTTGTACACTAAAGACTGAGTCGATTAGTGGAAGAATAATCAATAGATTAGGTGAATAACAATTGATAATAATCATTAGTCACAGGCCTAATTAAGATGTAAAATTATATATAGTAATTCCAATTAATCAAAAATAACAGTAATGATAAATAACAGTTGACCTTGGGTTTTGGGGCCCATGGGAACAGTTGCTAGATTTAGCCAGTTAGTAATGAAGTCAAGCAGAAAAAGCAACGCTCTTCTCTGAAAGCTGTTTTTATTCCAGCGTTGCAGATGCTTTAGGGCAGATTGTACCTTTAACTCGAACAGCAGCACGCAGCCCTCCTCTCTCTGTGTGTCCTCGGTCAAACGTATTATTGGCATCATTACGATCCTCTCCCCCAGAAAAGACTGGCAAAGAGGATTTGGGCCCCCGCTTTCTGTAGGTTGTTTACCAAGCAGGTGTTACAGCATTACCGGGCGTCTCTCCATGCACTGACTCTGACTCTGTGCCCGGCGATTACGGCCAGTCGCTAACCCTGGAAGCCAGTGTTGACTGGCGGGGAGGTGGTGGGGAGGGGGTGTAGCGTAGGTGGGACAAAGGACAGTGGACGTGCCTTTGTAGGGCAGAGGGAGCCGGAGCCAATCTGTGCCGAGTTCAGCCGGGCAACCTGAGAGCTGGCTTTGTCTCTTCAAGCAGCCGATCACTCAGCGCAGTTTCGGTTGAAAACTGTTTCCGAGGCTTAGAGGGCAGACCGCGTCGTCCCGACTGTGGGAATAATTCAGCTCTTGTTAGACTTTGCAAACAGCTTTTACATGACACTCCATAATAAATCATAGTTATGAATTTCATCTAAACAGATTGTTACAAGCAATGAGTTGTGGCAAACCAACTCTGAAATTGTCTCAAGATTCTTTTTTTTTTTAAAAATCCCATGACATTCATAAACCCTCCAGAGACAGAGCCACTGCCTGTCTGTGTCGCTGCTTCACAGTCATTAATCATAATCAGTTAGCAGCTTCCATAAGTTAACAGAACATAAAGAAGAAAAAGATGTGGCTCAGGAGGTCGGGCTATTTAAAAGGATCAACGCATTCTACAGAGCGATGCACTCAAGGGCGCCGTCACTGTAAAGTATTCCTCCAGGACCAAATATGCTCGGCGTGTGTTTGTGCGAAACAACACACCCAGTCGCGAGCGTCGGTGCTCTGCCGTCTGGTTCCCTTCACGTCCTGTCATTTGCCTTTTGTCTGTGCATAAAGAAGACATCAAGTGAGCTCATAGCAGACAGATGAGTGATAGAAGAGCTCACAGCTGATGACAGACACAAAAAAAGCCTATGCCCAAAACTACAGTCAGCCACTAAGTAGGCTTTTGTGCAAGCGTTTTTTTTCCCCCTCTCTTTTCCTCCCACATGCCGTCTGGCTGGAGGCCTGTCTGGAGTGTCTGGCCTGGGGGTTACTCATCACGAGCGCACGACTGCCAGCATCGGGTCGTCCCCTTGATTACAGGGCTGCTGCTGAGTCGGCTGGGCGTTCCGGTCTTATCCTTTATCACCAGGTGCATTTACTCTGGCTTTGCACCACTCCGTTTCCTGCAGAACGCATGGTAGTCGGTTGGCTTTAAGCAAGCGAGCAGTCAAATGAGTTATATACTTCCTGTATAAGGTCATCCAGTTTGTGTGTTTTCTTCAGGCAGAATTAGGTGTCACTTTGCAGCAGGTATTTATTGGATCAGTGTGAGATTTATTAAAAAAAAAAAAGTGTATACCTGTCCGTGAATGTGACCTAAGCGTTAATACCTTTCAGCATGAGGTATTTTTATAAAAGAGTCATCAGGAGTCACGGCTTCATTAGAGATGTTCCTTTCTCCTCGTTTTCCAGCGTTTAAAAATTGACTTTAATTTCCCTTAAGTAGCTTTATGTCTGTTAGACTCATTTTATTCCACACTCTCTGACATTAACATATTCTGTATGCCTGTATTAGCCTGTGCGTGGGAGCCTTGGGTGCGTGTTGTTATGGCTGCACCCACGGCCAGATAAACCCTGAGGCAAACAAAGCTTCCGAGCACAATGCAACGCAGAAGAGTACACACATGCATGATTTAATAGAATATAAAGGTCAATAAATGACTGAATATTTTCTACTTTGTACAAGAAAGTGACCTCAGATTACTTATTATGCTTTAGTTGGGCATCTAAGCAAACTTATGCACAGTGGACATGAGGCTTTTGGAGCCCGTGGGGTAGTTCCTGGTTGGTGATCCTGTCTTGGTTGCACCCTTCCATCAACAGAAATATTCTAGATGACATGACATAGTTTATACATTTGGAAAAATTGGGATCTCTACCAGAATTTGAAATTCCGGTTGGTAGGTTTGACTCATTTGACCGCACAGCGTGCACTGAAGGGGTCAGCGGGGTTGAAGAGGTTAACAGGATGTTTTTGTCTACAGCTGGTTTATTTTCGCTGCGGACATGAAGGTGGAGTTGTGTTTGCACTCTTTCAGATTTGTCCCACTCGCTGTGCGGCAGATTGTTTTCTGTCTTCTTGCAAAAATGAAAGCTTGAAAACACACTGGCGCGGCGCTCAAGTAACCAAACTTAGAACGTGTGGCTGCCGCTTCGTCTGGCAGAGGACTGAACCTGTTGACAGATTCAAGGTGCTCAGCAACCTCGATTGCAGCGCCGGGGGAGTACATCCCCGCACCTTACACAACTGTCCAACGGCTGCATGAGCGGGGTCATTTTCAGTGCTTGTCGGCCTTGTCTCGGGCTCTGATCTGATTTAACTGTGTGGTGTCTTGGAGAGCTGCAGGCCTGGCCTAGATCTGTTGGCAATCAGCAGTGTGCTGGAGTAGACTGCTCCGTACAAAATTACAGAGGCGGCCGGAGGGGCAGTGGATATGATTTCCCTGAGATGGAGTCTGTCCAAGTCTGTGATTAAAGAGCATATGAGCACTAATTAATATTATCATCTTCCTGATGGCAGAGGTGTTTTTTTTTTTATAATAAATGTTTATGATTCCAGCCCTCAGCAATCATATCCCCCCTTACATTCTGCAAAGCGGCGGCGGTGGGCTTAATTTGAAATTTTAATATTTCTCATGCCGGATGCCAAACATTAGATTTATTCGCTGATATGTGAATGAAAGCAGCTGCCTCCTCCGTGTCAAACCGCGGATAAGCGCGACTATAGGGGTTGAAACCTCAAAATAATAGCAGTGCCTCGGGATGCTGACCCTGGTGTGCGCCATCAGTCCGCGGCACAGTGCATTTTTGTGAATAATCTTACTTATCAATCCCTGTGGAGCTCAGATGTCCAATCAGGGTTTCAGATTGGAGCGCGGGGCCCTCAGGCTGTGCTTTGACATTTAAGGGAAGCAAAGAGGTGGAAGGCCGTTTGGCTGCTTAGCAGCTCCTGTAAATATCCAGAGTCACCGTGCCGGGCTCTCGCCCTTAATCGGCTCTGTGCCTTTTCACTCTGCGGTCTTTGTTTTATTAAGATAAATGATAAAGCCACTGTGTATGCAAACGCATATCTCTGCTTAGCCCGGTCATGTATTTGAAAAGACATGCCTTGCAGCTGCTTGTAGCAGAAAGGTCAGTAAGGCAGTGGATAAGCAAAGCCAAGCGTGTACATTATAACAAGTACCAGTGCTTTCATTTCTCATCTGGCCTGTGCCTGTTTGTTTCACAGTGTATTCTCTCTGACAGTCCATGTGCTGAGCCGCAGTTAGATAGCATCAGTGTAACACAGCTCGCCATCAAAGGGGATACGGACAAGCATGGCATGTTTTTATGACTTCATCAGGCTTTCTGGGCAATGAATTCTGCAGATCTCAGGAAATTCAGCAATTAACCACGAGGATATCGGGCCGTGCATCATGCAGCCAGGCGGGTCTCGGGGATTTACTCTGATTAAGTGGGTTCGGATGGAACCCAGTCGGCGAACAAAAACCGAGGTTTATTTACAAACTCTCTGAGCTTTTCCTCTGTTTTTGACCCTGTCATTTATTTCCAAGCGACCTCCCTGAAACAAGCCCGCGTCTCAAAAGAGTTTCAGCTCAACCTCACATCACTTTCCTTCCAGCACACACACATGCTGGCCTGCTGTGTATTGTCACTATAATTATGATTGCCAGAATAAGTCAACAAATGTTCTTATTTGGTATTCTGGGACATTTATTACAAACAGCAGAGCCCCGTGTGTCTTATGTGAATGGTTAAGGATTTTAAATCAAGAGGCTCGGTTTTATGTCTGCGGTAAATACACAGTTTTGGCACAGTCGTGCTGCAGTACACATTTAGTTTATCTTCCATGTCATTGTCCTTTGAGTCAAATTGCTGTCTCCCATCTGTCCAGCTAATCATTATGACGTTCTAAAACATGACCTGGTTTCTGCGAGACAGAGGAGGAAATCGCAGTTCACACCTGCCGTTATTGAAATCTGTCTCAGCTGAACGCTCCTCGGCTAACCCATGTTTGATGTTTTCTGTGGGAAAGGATCCAACATACATTTGCAACTGGCAACAAAGCTTGAGAATTACAGCCATGACTTTACTATATGTGGCCACGTGTCCCTGCACACTGCGGAAATTTGGCTTGAACTTCGATTCTGACTGAACCCAGAGAGGTTATCCATACCGAAACGGCATTCTGTAATCAGCTGTCATGCATTGTATTCCACATTTTGTCTTCACCTTCATCGAGTATGTGGATGGATCCTTTTAATATCTTGAGCTATATAAATCATGGGTATTGTTTTGTCAGGATTGCTACAGTAACAACAGTGTGTATATAGATGTGAAGCAAAACCTAGATTAGCCAAAAAACATGTTTAACAGGCATTCATTTGAATCACCAGAAAATTTCGCTGTATATTGGCATAGAAATGGATGTCATGATTAGAATCTGATGAGTAGATCTCCGAGCCATCAGCTCACATAGCTCCCTGTGAAATATCCAGTCAGCGTGTTTTGGGTGCGCTCATGTAAACCAGTCCATTTGTAAAAGAATCGCCCTGAGGTACATTCTGGTGCCCGTTGTGAACAAGGCCATCATTTCACCATTGCTAGTATATGATTATGTAAATTCTGGTTATGGCACGATGGACTCGAGATGACTCTATTCTTGCTCTACATGGGGGAAAATAAATATGGCGATTGCAGACCCCATTCTAGCTGACTTGAAGAAATCAGGGAAGTGTGCTAAGAGCCACTGATGATAGGCTGCCAGCCCCGCTCCCTAATTTGGACACTGACACAGGAAAGCTGAGTGCTTCCTCAATAAGTGGGGGTCCCTGCGGCTTGACAATTATGTAACAAAGCTGACCAATGATCTCTGCATCTGTGACACCACTGAATGGCATTTTGATATTATAGTAGAGCGCGTGGTGTGGAACACCACTGCGGGTTAAAATGAACTCCCTGTCAGGAGGCATTGGAGGGGCAATCATGCACAGTGTGCCTCGTGTGTGCATGTCAGTGTAGCATGAATGCAATTTCCCCCCATTGACCTTCCACTGTGATTCTGATTCCTGGCTTCCCGGTAGCACACAGGGCTATACTTAAGCTGTTAGATGTGGGTGATGCACTCAGAGAATCACACATCCAAAAAACATTTACTTGCTTGAGTGCTGGGAGAATCCAAGGAGGGATTCTATTAGCTGAGGAAATTCTCATTGACACTTAATGTGCTTCCTTTATGGCCAAACACATCCCACCAACACGTGATGAGTATCTCTCCAATCGGACCTCACTGTTGACTGTTATACTTAAGAGAAAAACTCTGAGGTGAGGAGAATTGGATCTAATACCTCTCTGTTGATCCAGAGAATTGATGTGAATATATGATAGTGGGGTCCTTGAACTGGGAAATAATGAGGGGACATTTGATGGCCGTGTTGAGCTTGTCAGTGGTGAAAGCATCAGATACGTATTAATAATCATCCTGCCACCTCTGGAGCTGTCAGCCCTATAGAACATGAAAGACCCGGCCTAGGTCTCCTTCAAATCAAGCCTGGCTAATTGCTTTCAAACGGAGCCGCCTTTGACCTCTCCACATGGTCACTAAAGGTGTCCCTGACTCGTCCGGCATTGTTATGCAGCGAACGCTGCGTCCTCTGCCAGGCTCTTTAAAAACCCTATTTTCAAACACTCGTGGTTCAAGGGTATTTCGTGCACCTCCACCTGAAGCGTTTGTGTTGAATTGGAATCATCAGGCGATCAAAATGTTCCTAAAATGATACCATTAGCCTCTGATGGGAGGACACGCTGCAGCTGTAGTTAAGCATTCTGAGGGTGACGTTGTAAAGGGATAGAATTGATCAGATTAGATAATATAGATACACAAGCACAAGTTATAGATACCCAAAGTTATGGCTCTATCAGAACTTTCTCTCTCAAAACTAATGGGTTCATAACAGCAGGGTTTGTGGGCTAGCGAGCTAAAAGAAGCTAAAATCTGATAATTCATCAGAATGAGTAGCAGTCATTCCGTGACTAATGTGTTTTGTCTGTGGACGAAGGCTTGAAAGTCTTTGAAAGCCTCAACTACTGGATGTGGTCCACATGCAAGTTAAAGCCATGATTCACTCACAAAATAAAAAGTGTGACTGACTGCATCACTTCTTCCTTTTTCGTCCTGTTCGGGTCTAAGTGGAGGTGACATGGCACCGCGTAGCAGCAGCTGGTGAAACACAATGTTGTGCAGCCTCAATGCCACCGGCGAGACACTGGCTCTGTAGCCCAAGAGCAAGAAACTTGTCACACCAATTTTTGACAGTTCCCCTCACATTCATCAGAGCCTGAGCTCTGTTACTGTCCTCCAGTGCTCTACTGTGTGACTCACCAAGCGTGCTCCCAGTGCACACAGCTACTAAAAGGGAATTCTGCTTTTAATTCAAGAATGCTCAAGGTGCGTCACTCCGCTGAGTGGATGAATGGCTTTCAGAGCTAAAGCTGCAAGCTAGTTTCAGCCTGGCCAGCTCCACAGACAGGTGGAGAGTAGCTGGGGGTGGATAACATCCACCCACACACTTTTTAGTGGGTTCATACGGGCAAGCAAACACCCACACAAACGTACGCAGGCAGCTGTAAAAACCCAGCTGAGGTCGCATCAAATTTGGTGAAACGATTGCGCTGTCTTAAAATGCAAATTGCGTCCTCCATGCAGGGAGAGACAAACGTTCCCCACTAGGCAAGGATTACTTGAGGAGGAGACGACTAGGAGCAGTTTGACACGGAGTGGTGGGAGGCGAGGGTGTGGAGGTCAGAGGGGAACTGACTGCTCCGGTACATTTGCCTCGGAATCCAGCGACCCACGTACAATTCTCAACTCATGCAAGCAATTTTGTTCTGAGGCTGAGTGAAGTCTTTATTTTCAGCTAAAGTGGTTTTTCATTTAACCATGGGCAAAAAGTTAACCAAACCACCCAGCCTTGACCTTAAAGGGGAACACCGGCAACTTTTACACATGAAAGGCAGTTCACTAGTCTTCGGTGCTCTGGAGGAGCTTTGTCAAGACTTTTCAAGTCTGAGAAATTAAACCCTTGATGATGTCATCAGGATTATCTATGCTCAGGCTCCGAGACTACAAACCCAGGAAGCCTGGCTTACAAACAAGGCAGTCTAACAAAACTGTGCTAATGGATTAAGTTTTTCGGAAAACGGAGGCTCTAGTTTGCCTAAATCTGTCTCATGCGAGTCTTCCAATAGCTGGAACGTATCTTTAACTTCATGACTCGCAATCGCCTCAACGAGAACTATATCTGTCCACAACACTCACCGTTTTTAGGGTATCACGCAGAGACCATCCCCTTAATGTCCACTGCTCCCGAGATGCCAACATTTAACAGCAGTCACTCTCTGCTCTCTTATGGGAGTCACAACATCCAGCAGAAGTAATCTTGATTATGTCATCCCTCGTTAGTGTCAAGCCAGCCCGGGACCAAACTGTCGCCGGGCTTTTGTTTCACAGGCTGCTGGAGATGATGTTGTTAAAAAGGTTTCAGTCTAACAAGCAGACTCCCCAGAACTGTATATAAATACTCTGCTCGGCAGTGATGGAAGGGGAAACTGAATAGAGTATGTTAAATGCATCAATCGCTGTCAATGTGTGAAATAGTTGATATGATGTAGAGCAGGGCCAGCTGGCAAAGCAGCGTTTTAAGTATGTTAACATATATTCTTGCAAAGGAAAAAGCTTTAAGATGATATCCGGACTTTTAATAACGTGTCAAATTAGTTTTTATCCAGCTCATAGTGTCATTAGTTGCTGAAAAAGCTCTGGTTCTAAATTTAAAAAAAAAGTCTCCAGTAGCCAAATGTCCACGCTTTCATTTCATTTCCACTGTTTGAATTGTAGGAAGACGCGCTTTATGTGTGTTTACGGGCACAAAAGAGTAGTCATTGTAATCTCCTGTTCAAATTAAACGTCTAAAACGCCGCGCACTTCGACAAAGATGGCGCCAAAGGCATTAAGATACGCAAGCACATCTTGGAAACAGCAGTAATTAATATGAGTTCATAGCGTCAGTGCGGTCCATGAGGCAAGCATGGAGGCAGAGAAAGAAGCTTATGTAATGAACCAGCTCCACTCAGAGCTGAAATGAGCCGTCTGAGTGAAAGAAGAGGATATTAAAACTGCACTGTCTAATGTATTCATAAGACATTCAAATGCAGAGCACGCTGGCGACTGGCTTCTGGATCAGTTAGCTTTACAGGAGAAGGTGTTCGGGGTCACTAACACATTTTCTAATATTGCAAAATGAATGCACAAATGCCTGCACAAACAGTCTCTTTAAGAGCGGCGTAACAATTATACAATTTTCCACCATGCTAAGCCTCCACAGGTATGTTAAAAGTCAGAGAGTGGCTGGCTGCTTCTGGTCTCCATGATATCAAGTCGAGTCATTAATGGCTGTCACACAGTGCTGCCTGAGTGATCCGCGGGGGAGACAGAGGAGCAGCTTTTTTTTCTTAGAATTAACACTCAGCCCCGGTCTTCATTCGCGGCCCTGAGAAATCGAGAACGACTGCTTTTCCATTCTCAAATCACCTTCGGGGAACGATCACCTTTTTCGGCGCGGTGGAACACCACGTCTGCTAATGCCGTTCACTGATCTCATGATCTCGGCGGAAACACGGGGCCCCAGCTCTCTCTGTCACCCGTGGCAGGGTGAGGGAGGGGAGGAAAGGTGGGGAGGGGGGGCGGGGACCTGGGCTGAGTCATTGCTACTACGGCCGCGGGCCCAAAGGGGGTAAATGGGGCAGATCTGGAGCCTGCGTCACACACACTGTGGAGGGAGAAGAAGCTGTGTGGGAAAGTAGCTCGTCATGCTGCACACCGGCTCTGTGGGCTCAGGCAGTGTCTCTGCTTGCCACCTGGAAACCACGTATCTGACAAGCGTGTGAGAAGTGAACATGGCCTCCTCTCTTTTTTTAAATGAGTAACAAAACTCACATATCAGACTTTTATCTGATGGCATCAAAGGCCAAGGCTGGAGGCAGAAAAGACAAAGTCTGTAGGATGTTTTGTCTAGAATAGGAACAATTTGAATTATGTCACCCGCAGCATTTGGGTGAATCAATGTGTTTGTTTTTGTACTTGTACTTTTAATTGATTTTCAGATAAAAAGTAGAAAAAAAGAATAAATACCAAAGCATCTAACACAGACAACAAAAATATATCTACTTTATGGTCCTGAAGGAAATTTTTCTGATGCCGTGAGAAGCCAAATCTGGATCTTGAATGACATTTTAAGGGTCCAGTGAGTTCCAGAATTTCGTAGCATCTACCTCTGCTTCCTACAGTGAAGAAGAAACTATGAATGCCATTCTGGGCTACTGTAGAAACATTTGGCGGTTCAATATGATGGATTCATCCACAACATAGATATAACAGTCTCATTCTAAGGTAACAAAACCTTTAAAACATCAGTGACAAAGTCATTTTATTTAATTATTCACTAATCAAGAATTCTAAAAGATACTCAGGTCACAAGCGGAGAAACAGACCACTGTAACTAAATACATCCACTTACCAAAGTCCAAGAGTTGCTAACTTTGTAAATATACATCCTGAATTCGTTCCACTCTGCACGTGCACGGCAGAAAAAGATATCCGCAGGGGATGAAAGCGAATGTCAAATTAAAGCAGTAAACACAGACAAGAAGCATCATTTAGTGCCCATAAACCAGAACCAGATTTAGGATCAGGAAGAGAAAGGTCCATATTTCAAGGACGCCGTCTGGATGAGGGGCAGAGAAAGCAGCCAAATTGGATGAAGTTAAGCTGCACTAACTGCTTGTTGTGACTCGAGAGAGAAAACTCAATCGTCCCTTTGACCAGCCGACTGCGCCGAGAAAGGATACATTGTTCCTGTGTTTTGGGTGGATTATGAGGGGACATGTCACAACAGCAGGTTTTTGACAAGGTCTTGGGTGTCCGCTGTCGTGAGCATTGCTGTCAGGAATGCCGATGAGGCCTAATGAGGTTTTAATCCAGCCAGAGTCATTAGTGGCAGGTCATCTTAAAACAATGGAGGGTCAGGCTGCAGAGGTCCACTCCCACTGGGTCACTGAGCATGACACCGACACTTCAACAGCTTCAGCAGCCTCTGATAGTCCAGGGAAAGGCTTTTTGTCTCTTGTCGGTCAGTATCGAAAATTATAGGATATGTCTGTCCCTTGACTCCTGGTTGAGGCTGTTGAGACTAATTATGGTTATTTAAGAATCCACATTTTCTTGTAATTTCATCATTCGCAAGCTTTCACTTCACGACTCCTCGGATCCATGAAAGAAACCAGGAAACAGAAATCAGCACAGCTTCTGACAAGTGCCTTTTACCTCGCGAGTTCACGTCATCCCCAGGACGACTTTTCAAACTTGCTAAGATGTGTTAATTAATATGCTTTGCCCCAAGAGCACCATGAGTCATCAAGATTTCACAGTATGTTTACAGAAGTGATTTGCGGGCTGTTTAGAGTGCAGATTTGCAGTAAGCAGATTTTTTTTTGAAAGCATCATCTCCTCGGGGGTGAGGTTTAGCGGCCCCAAAACACTTGCCCTCTTTCTTTTCCCACAAGGCTCTTTAAGAAAAGTGCTGCAAAAAATGATGGTGATTATAATCAAGATGATGATGATGACAATTATTGTAAAAGTAATTAATGAAGGTTGTAGCCCACCAGAAGCAGAAGGCACAGCTGCAGAACTAGTCGCAGTTGTAACGCACTGCAAACAATCTCCAACTTCTCAAATTATTCTGGCTGTAACAATGTGGCAAAGATTAATTTTCTTTGAATGAAAAAGTTACGTCTTGAAATAAGAAAATAGGCACTCAGTGCGCTAAAATCAAGAAAAACAAACCTTCATTTTAGAAAAACAACATTATGGCATCAGGCTCAACTGCTCTAGCTGCATTGTTTTAAGGAAATATAAGATTCAAGTTGCACTTCCTGACCGCATGCGACTGCAAAAGCAACAAGGAGAAGTTAGCAATGTTCTGCTAAACACAGTTCATGGAGACAGATTGTGTGTTTTGTCTTAACTGGAGTTGGTTGCAGATGTGTCAATAGGTGGCTGCTTGCTAACACCTTCTCCATATTGATGTAACGAGGTGAAAACATGTCAATGTTGTGTTTACAGACGAAAAGTCTATTGATGCAGCTTTAAATGTGGACACAAGAACCCTTGTCTCTCCTTAAATTACATTTGACATGAGGTTACGGTTGATTTACATGTAATTGTGAAGCTAGATGTAGCACTTGCAGTAGTTGTAGCAGTCATAGCGCGA
The DNA here is from genome assembly GCA_036365135.1 of Miichthys miiuy. Lineage (NCBI taxonomy): Eukaryota > Metazoa > Chordata > Actinopteri > Sciaenidae > Miichthys > Miichthys miiuy. The sequence goes on along the minus strand of CM071620.1, from coordinate 2,353,462 downwards.
GCAGAAGCAGTAGCTGTGGCATTATTTGTAGCTAAATCAGACGTGCAGGGCAGCTACACCAGTGATAGCATGTAGCAGTTAAATTGTAGTAGCGCAGTAGCTACAGACACTGTCTCTGCAGCAGCAGCAGCAGCATTAGCAGTAGTTACAGTAAATGCTGAGACATTACATGGCACCAGTGCAGGCTTAAGCTCCATCAATACAAGCTCGTTAATTTCAGTAGCTTTGGGTATTGACAACTAAAAATATAACCGTGTGTCTGTGTGCAATGTTTATCAAACCTAAATGTGGGAGCACTTACTCCAGGCAGCCAGACACTTAAAATGAGTCATGCAAAGAGGCACAGATAATTGGTGTGCATAAGACTGGTGTCAGAAGGTTACAGGTACAGCCCTCTCCCTCTAAGAGGCTTTCTGAATAGTTCTGTCATCAGGGAGAGTAAGTGCCTGCTTGTTCTGCTGGAAATGTTGGAATTAATTGAACTGAATTGTCATTCATAATCTGCATGTTGCAGTTTTGCACCGCCGGCGAACGCTGTCTTCTACTGTTTGCACTGTAATTGAAATTTTGTCCCCGTGAATATTCGTCAGGGAATGCAGGGTGTTGGTTGTCGACTGATTAGTGGCCGGCTGTATGCGTGTGTGTGTGTATGTGCAGAGAGGGTTTGCCCTGCGCTTATTGACATGTTCTTGTCCAAACAGCTCCGTCCCAGGTCAGCGAGGTCATCAAGGAGAAAGTGCAGCAGCGCAGCATCCAGCTCTCCTGGCAGGAGCCCCACCAACCCAACGGCGTCATCACGGAGTATGAAATCAAATACTACGAAAAAGTGAGTTTAGCGGTGGATGTTGTTTGTGTCCTTGTCTCTTTCTGAAGCTGTTTCACCTCCATCTCTCACGTCACACTCACTTCTGCTGACTCTTCATTTTGTATTCTATCTGCATGCTGCTGTGAGTGGAATTCACAAGATTCCGCAAGTACCTTCTTTGTCTCATAATTGCAATAATGAATGAGATGCTCATAAGATTTTAATCAGGCTGTAGTCCTTCACAGTCGCCCCCGCACACATGTTAGCACACACACACACACACACACACACACACACACACCGCGGCTGCCGCACTGCCAGATTTAGCAATCTGTTACTGTTATCTCCTTTCCCCCTTCCACATAGATTATACCGCTGCTTCCCTGTGTTTCAAGTCTGAACACATCAGCTTTTTACAGCGAGGTTTAATGGAGCGAATTTAACCCAGCAAATCAAAGGCAGGCTAGCAGAGCTCTGATGCCAGTCCTGCTGGCCACAGCCTCTAGCAAACACTGACGAATCATTCTCCTATGTCACGTACTGTGGCTGTGGTCTGCCCAGCTGTAAAAGTGGAAAATTGGAAACAACAACTACGGCCCTAACAGACCCTGGCATTCCATTTGGGCTTTGCCGAGCAAAACATTTACAGATCAACAGCAAAGCACACAATGAGCGCAGCCTCTGCATCCAAATGGATTCCTTGATGGAGAAGATTTCATATGTGTTTGTGCTGGCTGTATTGCAGGCTCATAATTTCAGGTCAAATGAGAGATTTTCTGTAATAAAGCATAATTGATTAAATGATTTTTGTTCTTGTACATCCTCAAATAAATGCTGGAAAAAAAAACAAATATTGAAGAGGGCAGAATTTTCTGTACTATAGCTCGAGAGCCTGTTATGGTCATTTCAGCATGATGCACATTTTAGAGCATTATTCTGTTTAACATCTGGATTTGTTTTTTTTTTTTTTTACAAACATAACAAGATCCCAAACTCATCAGTCTCTTTTTTAATGGCCGTTAAGCTATTGTTAATTAAACGCAACACTTTGAACTGACATCAGCAGCTTCTAATTCTATGTTGAATGAAAAAGTGGGATTTTACCTCATGAACCACTGGAAGGCTTTTGTTTTGAAACATCTGGGCAGGAAGTTCCATTGAGGTAGCTTAACAGTGATTACACAAGCAAAGCAGAAGTGATTAGAATTAAATTGAGAATAATAATTAAAAAAAAAAAACTTAGAAAACAGATGATGACATGTTTGCTGCACTGTAGGAATTTCTACAGAATTTATCAAGATGTGTTGAGGCTGAATTTTAAATAAAGGCCTGTCCATATATAAGCTATACACTATTTTAGATAGATATATGTGTTAATTATTAAAAGGACGGCTAAATTGTCAGGGTTTCATCTTAAACTTCCACACAGGTTGGATGAAAAATTGCTAAATTACATTCATTCCATTTACAAAGGGCAGGTAATTACATCCTCTGAAGTATATCTGCACTAGTTTGGAAGCAAAGACGCTGAGATAAAAACACTTCAATAGAACCAAGTTTTCACACAGGAGTCGATTTTTTTATTCATTTTATTTCTCAAATGTCATTCTTATTGCTCCTTGTGCAGGATCAGAAGGACAGGATCTACTCCACAGTGAGGTCCAAGTCCACATCAGCCACAGTGAACAACCTGAAGCCCAGCACGGCATACGTGTTCCAGATCAGGGCCTTCACAGAGGCAGGATACGGCACCTACGGACCCAGATTAGAGATAACCACCAAAGAAGAGGCCACAGGTAAGATTTATATATTGTTTCAATTACTGCTGCTTTAGTGGAACATTATGTATCATCATAAACAAATACAAATACATTACACAGGTATGAATAATGGCAGTATGCAGATACAGACAGCATCTGAATGTGTGAAGTAGTTTGAAGAACTCAAGAGTTAAAGTTAGGGACCGTCTGAAAAGCATGTAAACTGTCCAGGAGAGCTTTCCAGATTTTCGTAAATAACTTTATTCTCATATTGAACCATCCCTCATTTCATACACAGCTGTTATGACCAACGATACATTCATCTGGGCCTCCTCCTATCATGTCTGCGACTTTTTCAATTTAGAAAAGAATAGTCATGCAATATGCCGACCTATGAACAATGAACAATTTTAATTCAAAAACAAACCGTGCCATGTTTTTTTTTATTCATTTAGGAACATGGTTTAAACATAATTAATGAATTATACAAGGCCTTTGTTATATCTGATAAACTTATGCACAGAAAAAAGGTACAAACATCCTGTGTTAGATTTTTAAGGCTAATAGAATAATAATAGAATATGTGTAATTACCTTAAGTGTAAAAATGAAAGAGGCTTGGTGCAACTGACCACAAGAAAATGAAGTGTAAATGTTCAAAGTGAAAGGTGGATCTGTGTTAGCCTCTTCAGAAAGAAGTGTCGAGTGATGTATCATTGTTAGACAGTCCCTGCTTGTGTTTTTTATCTGATAGCGTTTCACACAGAGCATTAACATGTCTCCAAATGCAGCGATGCCAAGCACCTAACAGAGGGCGAGATTGACCACAGCAGTATATTAGCGCATGGTTTTTGGAACACGGCGCCTTCATCCCCCAAATTTATGCACAACCTGTTCATGTTCCCAGCTTCTGTAGTAATAGCCCAGGGAAATTATTTGCTTTCAAGCAAAGCAAACAAGAAATTGCTTTGACTTTATGCTGACAACACGTCATGGGAAAAAAATCACTAAGCACAAGGACAAGCTAGTGTAGCGTCGTGAGGATAAACTCATTTAAATCTAATCAGTTACATTAGCTCTGCCCTGAGTGTCACACTGTGTTATTTTGAGTTTTGGTGCAGGATGCTGCTGTGAGGTGGATCGTAATGTCTCGCATTGTAAGATAGTGTTAACACGGTTACACATGAGGTTAGGAAACAATTTTTATCTCATGATTCTCGTCCATAAATGAAGCCAAAACTGCTCCTAATGATCCTGCTGGTATAAGGCTTCCCCTATGAAATGTTTGGCTAATAGCACATGCTTCGTTAAAGGAAGATACTTTAGGGAATACGGTTATTAGCTTTCTTTCCTAGAGTGATACGAGAACATCTCATGCTTGTATGTTCAGGATGTGATTAGCCTAGCTTAGCATGACGCGAGTCACATACAGCAAGTTAATTAGTGAGTATAATAGTTGCATCTGGTCATTTTTCTTTCATTCTTTGTGAATTTTTAAGTTCTATTTTGTGAAAGCCCCCCAAACATTCAACCTTCCCACCCAAACAAGCCCGCCCCCGCTCACCTTACATCCAACATTTATGCATAAAAGGACACATTAATTACTCATACTGCACGCAGAGCACATCCTGTAACAAGGTTAGAAGTTTGCAGTCAAAGTGTCCTTGACCAGCATGGTGAACCTCCTCCGTGATGGCCTCCAGGGCCCGCGAGTGCCTAATATGACAGTTGCTCTTAATTCCTCCCAAAATAGACAATCAACGATTGAGTAACAGCTGATCAAATCCACCTCGGACAGGATCAAATTTATACATCCACTTGATTTAAAATGCATCACCCCCCCCCACACACACACACATCACTGCCGTTGACTTTATATGATGCTACGTCGAGCCATTCTTCGGAGCGATCGGCAGTTTGTCAGCGCAAACAGTTTGAGCACTGTGAGAGCTCTGAATGGGAAACAATCCAACCTGAATGTGTCTTTGTTTGAGATGAAGGGCATCGCCGTCGCCGTCTGGGACTATTAAGCCCACTTTCTGAAACAGTAGAGCCGTGTGTATAAGGACGGCTCAAAAATAGAAGCGTCCCTCCTCCACTCCCTCAGAGGGAAGGAGAGGAGGGGGGTTATCAATCTCCACGCCTCTCATTGGGCGCAATTATGTCCTGCAGATTGTAGTCTTTGATGTGCTGAAGTTCACACTGAGCATTTCTTGTCTTTCTGTCTGTGTGTGTGTGTGTGTGTCCATCTCATCAGCTGCGATTGTCTCCAGCGAGCAGAACCCCGTCATCATCATCGCGGTGGTGGCCGTGGCGGGGACCATCATCCTGGTGTTCATGGTGTTCGGCTTCATCATTGGGAGAAGGTACGCTCTCGCGGGCCCCATTGACTCTCCGCTCCTGTGAGTCTGCGCTTGTCAATTAGCCTTTCTGTCACTCACAGGCCTTCACACGCCTGTGGAGTTCGTCACACGCACACACACGTGCACCCATCATCTCGTGGCATGCTGTGCTAATGGGTTGTGATGCATCATTTTTTCTTTTTTTCTTTCTCTTCCAGCCCCAACACAAATTTTAAGCTATTTTTTGCAGAGCCATTATGAGACAAGTACCCCAGAGCGAGAAAGCTTTGGCTCTGCATTCCTGTGTGTGTGTGTGTGTGTGAGTGTGAGTGTGTGAGATCCTGAGGGCAGGATGAAGTATGGCACACATTTTTTTTTCCACCATCACAAAGCTTCCCTGCCCATTGTCATTATCGCCATTCCCTCGCATACTTCATCTGTGATTTCATCTGCACGGATGGCATTTTATCAGAGCTTGCTTTTAGAAGAAGTAGCCTTCAGTGATGATACTTGGCGTACGAAATCGCCCTCTTCTTCTCTGAGTCATAACTTATGCAACATACCGATGTCGCAGGCGTGACTTTCACTGTGCGGCGATAGCAGCTTCCCAGACGTAAATCAAAGATAAAGATCAATACATCTGTGTAGAAACGATGTGCGTTATGACTTCAGATGTACAATCATCAAGTCTTTTCTTCGGTGCAAACAGGAAACTGCTAGCAGCTAATGCAAAACAAAATCCAATCAGGTTATATGATTGTAGTCTGTAAACAGTTTCTTTAAAATGTTGAATCAATTGTTCTACTTAAAGCTACAAGACCTGGACTCACATGTAGCCCACAGCTAACTCACTGCTATCATCACCTGTTTGCGTCATCCAAGTGACCCGAGCGAAGCAGACACAAGTCGAACTCAAAGCTCAAATGTAAATAGAGTGCTATCTGCGAGCAGATGTTTTTTCCCCCCACTGCAAGTTCCCATTTCAAACTTTTCTTTCAGCGACGCTGTCAGAGTCCCTCAACATCGAAACAAACGAGTCTCCTGGTAAATATAATACTGATGATTCAACATTTGGGGTTTAATGCACATCCGAGCCTTCAAGTGCTCCAACTGTCAGTCACCAAACATTGTGCAGAAAATGACTTTCTCTTTTTACTTTGGGAAGCGTGCTGTTGCTCTGCGAGAAAAAGAAAAACCACGAGCCACAAAATTTATTGAAAATTGGCTTGTTTTATTTTCACTTCCAGTGTTTCTCAAGCAAGCCCAGATTTGGTTCTAACATCTTTGAAACACAGACACACTCTGGTCTATCCAGTTATTCACAGAGATCCATATTCTGTTAAAAACATGTGGGCATGCAGGCAAAACATACCATAAAGTCAAATTATGATGAACCTGAACATGTACACAACTGTATCAAATACGGGTTGATAGCATGTCTAAGTAGCCTAAGTCACTCTGAAAAACACGTGGCATGAACATAAAAGATCATTCTAGATCTTCAAAACACAAGCTTTTTCCCTGAGCCCAAAATAGATGTATTTGAATAGAATAGAAATGCTAAGCTAAGATGTAGTGACAATGCCGTTAGCCTGTAAATAAAAGCGGTGTTTTTAGAGCTCAAGCCCGCAGTGTGAACAGCGGAGACACACACGTGTGACTTCGTCTACAGTAAGTGCATGTCCATCACTTGTGGCTTATTTCACCTTCTCACGTCATCCCTCTTTTTCCCCTCTTTGTGCTCAAAGACCAACTTTGTGCAGCAAATCACCTGCTGGAGGGAACCTTCAACACGTTAATATTACAAACTGATATTACGAGACATGTTGAACAGTCCTTTACAGCGCATGCATTATTTGATATGTTACATGATTAGATGCTCCAGCTACTTTCCCAGGCTGCACAGGCTGTGGGGTTCACAGCTCCTGCTGCTCGGCTGGCTTTTATAAGAGATTTGTCATGCATGGCATTAGTCGCCGCGTTAAAATTCTTGTAATTTAGGGAGTTTGTTTCCTCCGCACAATCAGTTGATTCTGCCACTCTCTTCCTCTCCCCCCGTGCAGGCACTGCGGGTACAGCAAAGCCGATCAGGAGGGAGACGAGGAGCTCTACTTCCAGTGTGAGTGCCTGCATTCATCAGCCACAATACACACACGCACCTATAGTATATATACAAACACACACACACACACACACACGTAGATAGAGACATCTCAATCACTGCGATACTGAACAGGGAGGGTGCCTTAAAATCCATTAACACCCACAGGCATGACTGTTTGATCCCATTTCATTTGCTTTGAGTCAATGCCGTGAACAATCAGGCTAACATCTGCTGCTGATTGGCTAGACTCTGTGTAGATGGAGAAGTTAGGAAGCTACGAATGCATGAATGTGACAGCTGTCAGGGAGGGAGCAGAGGTTGACCCGTGAGGAAGGAGTGCTCTTTAAAAAATGTAAAAGCCATAACTCAGATGGTTTTAGAGAGCAACAGAGTTTCTGGCGTGCTCACAGTTTGCTCTGTCGAAAGGGGCTGCTATCACTACGAGAGTCTTTTTTCCTTTTTTTTAGCACTGATACACCACCCCTAATGATGCCCCTGGAGATACAGCTGCAGACAGCTTCCCCAAGTGGAGCCGTAATGATCCGCGCTGTAGGCAAACTGCTGATTTGGAAACAAAGGGTCAGGGGTGTCACAAAGTGTAGGACTAAAGCAGAGGCAGTGCCGCTGTGCCCAGGTTGGCTACTGCTAAGTATCTGACAGATCCACCTCAGCAGCTCACTGGTAGCCACCCGCTGAAGAAAAAAAATAGAAATGTGGGAGAAAAACACAAACAAGGCTAGTGTCGGTCTTAATGGAAGGATCCCGCCGTGCAATATCAAATGACGAAAGGCTGCCAGGGCGACAGAAGCTAGATAGTGCGCAAATTCAACATGTAGACCCAATTTGTCTGCCATGTAGCAGCGAGGAAGTCGCGATAAGACGTCTCCTATCAGATTCGCTGACATCTCGGATGGACGAAGCAATTATGGAAGCAAGTGGAGGGAAATCTCGGCTGCCGCCTTCCCCCCTTCGCTGTAGTACAATGCATTTGTTGTCTTTGCACTGTTGGATTGGCCACCATGCCTTCCCTCCACACAGAGAAGAAGTGTCTCTCCAGCTGGAGCTCGGCAGTTCTGTTGTTGTTTTGGTCCCAGCGTTTATCCAGTGTATTATGGCTGTACTATCTCATTAAATTTTAAAGTTGACAGGTTATATTGTTATCAGCGGAATTTAAAATTCATAGTGTAATCGCCCCCATGAGTGGACTGTTCACTTAATAGTGCATAATATTGTAATTTGCTGTTAATTTGGAGCACTGTGCAAAATGCTAACCCCCTCGCCCCATCCTTGGCCTTTCTCTAACCCTGTTTGTTTTTCTTATTTTCTACAAACTGCTTCTCACTTCATGGATATTCATGAGCTTATCCCGTATCACTGTTATTTGAAATTGCATGGGCTTTATTTTTATGAAAATCCCAAATGTCTTGCCCGAGGGAAGTCTAACAAAAGAATTAGTGCCCCACTCCCCCCCCAAAAATCTCATTTCCTTTCACTTATAAAGACCCCGATACTTCAGAGAGTTCAATTTGAGCTTATTTTTCAAAGAATATTGCACTCTGTTATTTGTAAATCGAAATCTATGTTCTGAAAAATGTCTTTTTCTGCCTTAAATAGCATAGCAACTAAATACCTAATGGTGGTAATTTTGAATTATAACTACCTCCTAACCAGAGATCAGAAAGACATCATTTCAGTTATACTCAGGGATCGGTTATTTGGGAACACTTGGAAATATTAACATACATATGGTGGTCATGGAAAGGCAAACTGTATATCTTACCTGAGAGGCAAAACCCAGGGCAGCAAAACATAATTTCAACCTTGCGAGCAAATACCGAACAGTAATCACTCGGGAATAAAAATGTAAATAGCACAGGAATATTTTACTTTGAAAAAACATCTATCTGAATGAATGTGATTTTTTTATTATTATTGGGTCATTTCAAGTGGTGCAATTTCTAAAAACTGATTTCAAGAACATACTGTATTTTTGTAGGGATCACAAATTCAGATAGAAAATAAAAGACAACTTTATTGATGTCGCTCACATTCAGTTCTAATAATTTTTGATAAACTTTTCAACTTGATCATCAGTGGATGAATCAAACGTCCAATCCTCAGTGAAACATTTCAAGGCCATAAAGCTGCATTCAGGTTTTAAATGATCACAGCTTTCTTTTGGTTCCACTTGCTGTTGGATTTTTTAAATTTAGGGGAATGCCTTCCTCTCCCCCAGCTTTAGGACGATATCATGTTTCATAAAACCGCCGAGCATGGCAAGTGTGTGAACCGACACGAGACAGATATTCTTCGGTGAGCTAGTCTCAGCTGCATGGAGGTGAAAGGTAACCGACAGCCTCATAAAAGCTCCATGCGTGGGTTACTCAAACCTTTGCTTCTCATTTGTGTGAAAACCCTGTTTGACATCAGCCGGCGACTGTTCAACTATTCCCTCTGAATCACTGGTCTTAGTAATCGTTTTGCCTGTCAAGCGCGCGCTGGTGCGCGGTGTGCATATTTAATCATAACAGTAATCCTCTTACCTTTCTACAGTTAAATTTCCAGGCACCAAAACCTACATTGACCCCGAAACCTACGAGGACCCAAACAGAGCTGTCCATCAATTTGCCAAGGAGCTGGACGCGTCCTGCATTAAAATCGAGCGTGTTATTGGAGCAGGTGAGCCCATCCTCTGTCTTTCAGATTGTGCTGTTTAGTTACTCGGCGCTCTCATATATCATGCTGACAGGCAAATATTTAGACTTTGAATAGGGACACAGCTTTATGCATTGTATATTGATAGTGCAATTGCAAAGAGGAGAAAAAAGTTCATTGCAATTAATGTGTGGGCATGTCTGGTAGAGGCAGTCGCAGAGATTCCCACAGCTGAAAAATTGCTGCCACATGGGTTTTACAGAGGCGGTCAATGACAGTATCTATGCATCTCTAGCATGTCTTATTATAGGTCTTGGTTACACTCCCCTGAGTATAACAAGATGTCGCACTCCAATTTGTATTCCACCACTGCACAGCTGCTTTGTCTCAAAATACACTAATAAATTTGTCATTGTGAAGTGCTTGATTTTTTTTTTTTTTTACACCCACCCCTTACTCATGAACGCTTTTATCCCACACAGGAGAGTTCGGGGAGGTGTGCAGCGGCCGTCTCAAGCTTCCCGGAAAGCGGGACGTGTCGGTCGCCATCAAGACGTTGAAAGTGGGCTACACGGAGAAGCAGAGGCGGGACTTCCTGTGCGAGGCCAGCATTATGGGGCAGTTCGACCACCCTAACGTGGTTCACCTGGAGGGAGTCGTGACGAGAGGTAATCATGATCGGTTTCATCACAGTTTATTTAGCTTTGGGAGGTAAAAGCGCCGTAGATAGAGTGACATTATATCTGATTAAATTAGCAACACTCGCTGTTTAACATTTTCTCATTTAGACACTGTAATAAAAGGAACAGATGGTAACTTTTAATTAAAAGCCAATGAAACACGCAGCTAAAAATAACTTGGAAGCGTAGCTGTTTATTATGAAGCATTATGTAAGCAAACAAAAAATCAGGTATCAATTAATCATCTTCTTTTTTTGTCCATCTTTCTCCAGGAAAACCGGTGATGATTGTCATCGAGTACATGGAGAACGGCTCATTAGATGCTTTCCTCAGGGTGAGTATCACCTTTCGAAGGCGCAGGAGGCTCAAAGCAACATCTTTTCTAACTTTTTCTTTTGCATTGGCTGGAAAGTGTCCCAGACAGCAGGCAGTCTGCAGTAGGATCTGTGCATCACATAAATATCATAAATCTTGTGCTAGAGCTGCTGCAGTGCTGTGACCTACATTTCCCTCATGGTCAGTGAAGATGGCTGACCCGCCTGTGTTTTTCTCTGTGCTGCGCAGAAACACGATGGTCAGTTCACAGTCATCCAGTTGGTGGGGATGCTGCGGGGAATAGCGGCAGGAATGAGATATCTCTCCGATATGGGATACGTCCATCGAGATCTGGCTGCGCGAAACATCCTTGTCAACAGCAATCTCGTATGTAAGGTGTCTGACTTCGGCCTGTCAAGGGTGATCGACGACGATCCCGAGGCTGTCTACACAACAACTGTGAGTCAATTAAAGCACTTGCTCTCTCTCCATACCCACAACTCTGTCTGAATTCTCTAATCAAGTCAGAGCCAGCACATGAAAATAGAGCAGAAGTGTGCTCAAGGAGTCTGCACCATTTTTAATATGCAAAACAATGTTCAGTACAACTTTATGACCCTCTAGAAAGGTGATTCCTTATGTATGTCTAGTTAAGCATCTATTAATACTTTTGGGTTGCCAGGTCTGGAAATCTCATCGGTTAGTTGTCATGTGTGCATTAACACGTTAGCAAGTTCTTAATACAAAAATAATTTCCTGCACACACACTGTCAACACTTTATTACAAATAACATTCAAACATGTGGGTCATGGACCTTGACTGATTAATCAGTGGCCAGAAAATTAATCACAGAGTCTTTTTTCCGGCAAATTGGCCAGCAGATATGCAGGTTCTGACTTCTAAAGTGTGAATTTGCCTTTTTTCTATGGTTGTAAATTGAATTGTTTCGTTGGTTAAACAAAAGAAGCAGAAAGGTCTTCTTGGTCTTTTTTTTCCCGCTATTTTCTGACATCTAAATGAATAAATGACTTTTTTTAATCAAATAAATAAATTAGTATAAAGTGTAAGATCACACAACCTGTCAGGTGAATATTTCAATGCTTTTCTCATGAACATTATGTAAAAAGAGTAGGAACAATTGTCTTTAAGACATTCATAAAACTGTTTTTTATGTTCCCCTGATCCATCGAGCCTGTTGTTTTCAAAGTAAACAAGCTGTTAATAACTAATAACCTTGGTGTTCTTTCTTCAGTTCTTTCTTGTGCTTTGACCCTGTGTGTAACTGTCAAACTAACTCGTGTCTAATTGATGTTTTAGGGGAAGATGCAGGATGTAATGAATTTGATCTTTACTCCAGCCACTCACCTGCATTTTACTGAACAGGGCGGCAAAATCCCTGTCCGATGGACCGCACCAGAAGCCATTCAGTATCGTAAATTCACCTCCGCGAGTGACGTGTGGAGTTACGGCATTGTCATGTGGGAAGTCATGTCCTATGGGGAACGGCCTTACTGGGATATGTCCAATCAAGATGTAAGTTACTACCTGATATAAACTAACAAAATATGTTTGTCATTGCTGATTGACTATGATTTAACCAGGCACCATGATCTGATAGATCGTGTGCAGATTCTCATTCCAGACCTTTGTCAGTAATGTGGGAACCCTTGTCAAACTTGTTATAGCCATATTCTCTTTGTTGTTTTGCTATGTTGACACATATTTTCACCTATTTTCACCCAAACCAAGTAATTTGAAGACATTGCCTTGGGCTCTGAAAAGTTGGGTGGGTTGTCATGAAATGTGTGTTCACAAATAACGAGCTTGTATAAAAAGTATTAGTACAGTGGAGGTTGTGCCTTGCTTCCAATCTGATCTCAGTGTGTGCCATCTAAAAAAAGGCGGGGCATGAATTATGAGAATGTAAGATTTTCCCCAGATTCATCTCTAATTATCCCTGATGAAGTCATACCACTAAAACATTGAGAATGACAGACACAAATCTCAGTTTATGGTTCTTCTTTGAGGCTTTCCTGTAGGACCCTCATGAGCATAGCTCTGCAGGGACAGTAACCTTGGTCTTAATTAGTTCAAGAAGTCTTCATCAGGCCATTTGAATCCATTTGATCATCCTGAAATGGAACATGCATAAAAATGAAGCCCGATTTGAGGCTGGTGTTAATGTAAATAACAGAAGAGGAAAACACTTGTCATGCAGAATACATTTGATACAGATGTCTTTAAACATTTATAATGACTTATGGTAATGCAAACCAACGGGAGCAGCAGTGTTGAACCAGTCACACAGCAAGCAGCTTGTGCATATTTTGCAGTTTTGCATCGCGATCGTTGTTTTGTTTTAGACACAGAACTCAAAGATGTGAAGACTGGAGCCGCCTTTCCCCAGCAGGAACTTTCCCTGGGGGCTGGAAACCTTTGAAGGAACTCAGTACAATTCCACTGCAGGGACCGGGGTCTAAATGAAGTTCCTGGGACATAATTTTACCCCCAAAATGTCCCCGCTCAGTGGGTAGTTCTTTCAAAAAGATGGGGGTGGCTCTTGCAGTGTGAACATTTCTGACTGGCAGAGTACTCGAATGATGACATATATGGCGTCATTGTTGTATAGTCCCATGTGTAAAAACAGCACTTTTTCACACATCGGGACTAATCTGCCTAATCACCATGAGTCTTAAGACAACAACGGGCTCAAGAACATCCTTCAAAAACAGCTAGAACTAAAAGCACTAAAAGCTGAAATGTGGCCGGAAGTGGATGGAGTACTTCTTTAATTATTTATATAGAAGTGTTTGTGCAAGATCGAGAAGTTTACATCTTTCTCGTTGTGCAAGATTTATGTTGGATTTGTGCAAAACCTACACATCAAGTAATCCAATAATATGGATTATTTTACAGGATTCACTGTAAATGAAATAAAGTCAGACCTCAGGCATAGTCTAAGAAAGATATTTTAGCTCCTGCAACTTGTAGCAATGCAGCTCTGAAATACTGAAAAAAAGCAAAAGATACACACTCGATAAACAGTTACAATGCTTCAAAGTCCCAGAATTCTCTCCCTGCTGACTGCTGATGTTATGAAACTCAATGCACCAGAGGGAGAAGGGAATTTGGGAGATTTAGTGGTTCTATTAGGTGTAGCTAAATCAGAGAATATATTTTAAACGTGTTGAACTCATTTTATATCAGAAATATCAAGATGATGGTTTTTGCACCAGTCATGCCATATCAAGTAAATTATAAGAGCTGACTGCTGACTCCTGCCCACAGTTTACTCACACTTCTTTTCACAAATGTCACAAATTGCTCCTAATGACCTGCAGTTCTCTGACTGCTATTGCCTTCTTTGATGCCGACCCCTGCTGAGAAAGTCCAACTGCGCCAGACCACTTGAAGCCGTTCCTTATTGGGACACTTGACACAATTTGATTGATGGCACAAGGCAAATCAAGTTCTGGCTTTACAATTCCTATATGGTCTTTAGCACCCACAGCATCATGGCTAAACATTAAGATTCTCTAGCGCTCCAAAGCAGAGGCCAGAGCTGATTGAACAACCACATTGCTAGAAATGCTAAACAAGGTGGCTGGGCATTAAAAGTGGCGTATGTGATGTTTTGACGCTCTGCTACTTGACAGAAATCAATGTCAGAAATTTTTTGCGCTTTGTCAAGATGTCAGCAAACATCCTCCGGAGATGGAGAAATAACATTATTTGCATTTTCCCCAACAGTTTCAGTGTTTTGACACCTTTTCCCTCCATGACTCGTGCTTGCCTGAACGGTCCTGACAGGAATAGCTGATGAACATGTGCAGAAACGTACACAGCTCCTTATCCACACAATAAAGGAAGGGTATCTTGAGGCTCAAATCAAAGTGCCCGCAGCACCTATACTGTTCTTACAGCATTGACTTTTAATGAACTCTGTGCTAAACTGCACGCACGCTCTGCTTTTCTATTATTTATCAGAGTCAAATATAGCTTTTTGTTTAGACAAATGTCGGAATTTAATCTCGGTGTTCACTGTGGCATCTAAAATACTAAATAGCTGCAATGTAACCAGAAACTTTACCCTTTACCCGGCCTCAAAGGTTATGAGTACAATCTTGAAATCAACTCTAAAAGTTGCAGTCAGCCAGTAAAGAGAGACAAAGATTGCTGTAATATGAGTCCATTTTCTAAAGAGGTGGTTAAAAGCTTAGCTGCAGCATTTAGCACTTACTGAAGGCGGGAGATTGTTTCCCGAGTGAGGTCAGTGAGTGGAGAGCTACAATAATCGAGCTGAGGCAAAGAATAAAAGCACGTGTAACCTTTTCATGATCAGTAAACGAGAGAAAAGCTTTGATTTTAGTGTCTGGACATGACCAGCTCGTTTACTTACAGTTTCACATCCTGGATTTCGCATCCTTCGTTTTAGCAATTATCACCTATGAATTATTATCACAGTTTGCTCAGATGTAGGGACACGGTGACTTGTATGATAGGTTTATAGTCGGTATATACCGCAGGACCCAAGAACCAAGGACAACAATCAGACTAATTCACGCATATTGTCTAAACTAGTTATCTGAAAGTGAAAATGAATCTTAGTTAGTTAAAAGTTATGCCAGTAAACTCCATCGTCAACAAGGTCAAACCTACTTAAACACAGTTGATCCATCCTCATAGCTTACCCTTCTCGACTGGTGCCAGTGCGATCTGTGGTGAATTAAATGTGACCAGAACTGACAGAAATGATGGACAACTTGACTAAAACAAGGCCAGGGTTCTCCAACAATTCACTGTTGTGGTTCCATAAAGTTGGATGAACTTTTTATAGACAGATGTAAGACAAGAATGGTTCCGTATGATCCTGCAGAGGCAAAGACACTTAGACTTTTAGTATTTAGAAGAGTATTCCAAAATTGCTGGATCCTACTCTTCCAACACAGACTTCCTGTTAAAAATCCCAAACTGAGGTACCTCGGTGATATCACGAGTAACTGACAAAGATCCTCTAGAGCCAAACAAACAGGACATTGCACAGTGTTTTCCCAGGCTGCTTCGTGAATGGGAAACCTCATGTTCGCGTTCACTGCTCTGTTCAATCATCAAATCTAGTTAGCCTTTCATTCGTCAGCGCACAACATCTGCTGTAGGTAACCAACAAATGATTAAGCTCTGACTCTTCTGTTTACAAACTTGGTGATTAAAGGATGAAATGTGCATGAAGAGTAGTAAATTATTCACTTTGTCAGAAAGGGTTAGGCTGACACCAAAGGGTTTGGGCTAAGGATTACACTAAATCCTGACACTAATGACTCCATCTGTTTTTCATTCTCCAGGTCATAAAGGCGATAGAGGAGGGCTACCGTCTTCCAGCCCCGATGGACTGTCCACCAGGCCTGCATCAGCTAATGCTGGACTGCTGGCAGAAAGACAGAGCGGAACGTCCCAAATTCGATCAGATAGTTGGCATCCTTGATAAGATGATCCGCAACCCTAACACCTTGAAAACCCCAGTGGGAACATGTACAAGGTGAGGAAAGGAACCTTTTTTTTTTTTTAAATGTGGCTTCATACAATAAAGAAGTTTCACTTTTATTTCAGCACATTAGTAGATAATCCAAAGTGTCCAGTGGATGATTTAGCCTCTGTAGTTCACAGATGAAAGATAAATCCCGGGGGATCGATACCCCCAAAGCAGCTACCATGGCTTTATGGTCAATAGAAGGGCTTTTAAATCAATCTCTATAATGAGTTCCTGGTACTTTAAAGTGCAGTGGGAACTTCAGACCTCACTCTGATGTTTGTCAGATGAATTCTATCTGCAGTCAGAACATACTTTCCAGAGGTGAGATTGAGACTCAAAGGTTACGACTGGTTAAAAAGCACTTCATTATATGGAGGATGTATAGAGGGAATGTATTCAGATTGAAAATATACTTTAAAAAAATCGTTTACAGGAGCAGAAAGCTGACGTGCTGCATCTGTTTGTAAATGTCTTATTGATTGAAGCCCCAATCAACTAGATTTCTCGCAATCTACTGCACCACTGGATGCCTTTGGTCGTCACTTTGTCTCGTCTCCTGCTTGATTGTGTTTTCAGCAGAACGTTTCCCTTTTCACATAAGACATAAACATCTTTCTGTGCTCATCCCACAGACCAATTAGTCCACTGTTAGATCAGAGCACACCAGACTTCACTGCTTTCCGCTCAGTGGGAGAGTGGCTGGAAGCCATCAAGATGGAGCGATACCGAGACAACTTCACAGCAGCTGGCTACAGTTCCCTGGAATCTGTGGCCAGGATGTCAATCGAGTGAGTAGATATGAAGCCCTCAAGTGGTTAAGCATCTGTAGAGAACATTAATACCAGACACATTTAGACTGTGATCTCACCTACACTTCACTGCCTTCTATCTGAACCTGAGCAAACCAATATACATTGTTGCATTTTGCATTCAAATGGCGTTTTGGACATTGCAAGAGGTTTCCAAGATTCTCTAACTTACCATAAACATTCAGATAGTGGCCTGGACCTTCTTTACTTCCCCAAACCTCAGAGAGAATCAGGCTTATATTAGAGACAGGCCTTTATTTCTTTCCTGATTTGTTGTTATACTTTATCATCATTTCATTGGGCGTACACACAATGAAACTCAAACTTTTATAGACAGATGTTTGACGTTAAAAAGTCATAATTGTTTCCCATCCTGCTTGTCTTAAGCATTAAATTTCCTTTAGATTATCATGATATAAAAAAGGATGTTTTATATATTTTATTTACAAAAGGCTTCATATTTCAATAATACAACAGACAATATTTACAAAATACAATCTAACAATTTAAAAACAGTAAATACATAGATGCATCTTTATATTTATATTTTAAAAAGACAGAAACCCATATACAAACGATAAATGCATGGTCTGGATGTAACCTGACCGAGCTCAACTCAGGGTATGTCAACACCACAACGATGCCATTTTGTGACGCAGACAGCCTGCACATATATCATATTTCATATCATAGCAGAGCAGGTCGGCACGCTGACATTTTTAAACGTTTGTCTGGCACTGCACCGTCATGGAAGTTTAGGAAGCAGTCTCATGCCATCGTTGAGCCTCTGTGATCATATTTTGATTTTTAACTGTAAAATAGTTCCAATCTAACTAACCTAGAACTCTTTGCTCCAGCCAGTCAAGCACACATCATGGGTGTTCTGTTCTGTGTTGAGATATTTTGAATGCATGTCCATATTTTTCTTATACATTTTAATTTGTTGTTCTTTCACATAACTATGAAATGCATAACTAACAAGACTACAAATGTGTAAAAGCATTTATTTTGACCCTTCACTTTTATTTGAGAATTTACTAAAGTTAGACACATTTGAAGAGAAGTCAAACCCACAGTTGTCCTAATCACTTCGTGTTTGCTTAGAACAATGTACAAGCCATTCTCAGCCCCTTTATGTGGCCATGCCTTCATCTAAATCTTCAGTTTTCCATAATGTAACAGAACGATTAACACCCATATGTACAGCGGGTTTAGAGCTTCTGTGCAGTTGTGTGTGTTAGTCTGACCGATCTAAAACCTCACAGGAAAAAGACAGTTTGATGCTCTGCGGTCAGCTGGGATGCTTTTTCATGTCTGCCACAATTCCACATCAAAAACTTTCATGATGAACTGGAGTGAACTCTTTGGTGTTTATTACATTCTTAGCAGTTGAGAGCAGCTGAATATTAACATCAGCCCAGGCTTATGTTGTGTGGCCTGCCCTTGATTTGTTACTCAGACCTTCCAATGACCATCAGATGTCAACATCCATCTCCACATCTCCATAAAATGCTCAAGGGTTCAAATAAACTTTCCAAACATAAGTTACCAAGGAACAAATTTCAGATCATACTTTTTGTGCTACATCATCCTTGAAGCTGATGTTAAAATGTATTATTGAGATTCATAAACAGGCCTGCTGGGTTGCCTTTTTTGTCCCCTTTACTCACAATAATGAAAAAGCTGAGGCTGTAAATCTCTCTTGTTTTTGCCCCTCACTGTGGTCCGGTGCATTGATTGATGTGCTGTCCTGTCTTTCAGGGACGTGATGAGCTTGGGGATCACGCTGGTAGGCCATCAGAAAAAGATCATGAGCAGCATACAGACGACGAGAGCCCAGATGCTGCATCTTCACGGCACAGGTGTCCAGGTGTGACGGCGGACTGCGACGGGCCGCATCGGACGGGGCGTAAAACAGAGACAGAACTTATCTGGAGCAGTGCCTGGGACGTAACCGGGATAATCGTCAAAGTAAACGGACATCTGTTATGTCTGACTCTTCCGGCTGTGTCTGGAGTGAAATCATTCCTTTGTTCCTCAGTGAAGGATTGCAGTCTGCCTCTTCAAAGGGCACTAAAGAGGAAAAGGGCAAAAAAACAGCAACAAAAAAAGAAACTACCTGGACGAGACGACTTCCTTTTTTTTTTTTTTGATTGTTTTTGATTTTATTTTTGAAGCGCTTATGAACTCAACCACATATCAAATGGCGCATAAGAAAGGAGTTTGACGCTTACGTTTCTTTAACTTAATGAATGGTTTAAGTGCACACCATCGCTATGGATTTCCTTTAAAAAGAACAAAAAAACAAACAAAAAAACAACTCTACTTGCAGTGGTTTCACTTGTACCTTTTTCTAATTTGTTGATTTTCTTTCCTGCCACAGTGAGTGACATGCTGTGGCCCAAACAGCAGTTTTTTCTCTTGTACTTGGACTTGACAACAGGGTAAACTCTTTTATCCAAACGCAAAAGGAAACTTTTTAGGCGCAGATTCAAAGGTACTTTTTTTTGTGCTGACACATGCTGGACTGTTTGACCTGTTTGCAGTGACTCATGTTTTCCTTCATGTGCTGTTGAAGTGAAAATCGTATCCTCACATGCTTCGTTTGCAGCCCACACTCGTGGGTATTTGACGTGGTTTCAGATTTTCTTTTTTTTTTTTTGTTGTTGAGGATTTTTCGGAAGAGTGCAACACTGAGAAGACGCGGGAGGCGAATTGTTCTTCGAATCACCAGACTTTTATATCAGAGTAGCAATATCCTTTGTCTTGTGTTCACTACAGGAAACACAGTTCCTTTGATTTGATTGTTGAGTAGAATGTTGCGGCACTGTTTGCAGACTGTATCGAAACTGAAACCACCGCAAATTGTTTTGCCATCATTTTGCCTAAAATGTTGCACACAGTGTATTTGCGGTGCATCGTTGAGCTGCAAGTACAATTTTTAAAAGGTGGATCCAAGAAAGGTGTAGACTTAATACTGCCTTAAAATGTGTTAGATTAAGTATTGCCACTATTTTAGGCACTTCAATGGCAATGCTTTATGCGGTTCATTTAAGGTGTGGACAAGCTCCCTTTTTTATGTTTGTTTTTATTTGTTTGCCTTGTAGTGTGATGTCTTTTTATCTGGAACTTGAACTGATGAAATCAAGTGCATGGACATGGCTTAATGCCACGAGTGACACAGTCAGCAAAGTCGAGATGGACTAAACAGAGCAATAATTACCAGGTAGAAATGGCCCTCACCTGACATTTTTTTTAAGGTGCTAGGTTTTATCGCATGTGTGTGCTGTGCTGAGACAAACCCTTTGGCAGGATTCAGTCGCCACTGGAAAGGAAAGGAATGTACCTCTATGACCTAAAAAAAAAAAAAAAAAAAGGTTTGGAAAACTGCCGTGCCAAGTCATCAAATGAAATAATCATGTCGTATTTCACTGCTATAATATGCTAAACGTTTGATGGAGATCTAACATGGCATGGTAATGTTAAATAGAGTGGCTGCAGAGATGAAAGAAGCACCATTCGAAACACTACAAAGGTGCCAAATAGTCATGGTGACATCATCTTATGACACTAACACGCCGCCCGGAAATCAAAATCAGGTTTAGGGTCTGAAAATGCCGGAGCAAGCGAAGGAGCCCGTTAAATCCCACCGTCCCGGCTCTGTAGGCAGCCGTGCAGCCCCCCCCCACACACACACTTGTTTATTCATGCGTCTCCACCACTCAACCCTCAGAGGCGTGGATGTGACGGAACATGCATTAAAGTGTCTCTTAAGATTGCTCCTCTTTTCTTTCCGTGCGGCTTTGTATGGTGAACAGAGACGACGGGGTCTTAGCAGAAGATGTTCTAAAAGCCAATCAACCTATTCAGTGCCATCTGTCTCCACCTCAGATGCAAAAAAAAAAAAAAAAGAAAAAAGTTTCCATGTCGAATATGTTTAAGTGCAGTATTCTTTGGTACGAACATGCAGTTATTCATCCGTCATGTAAAGAGGAGCGGTGTTCACAGATGAGGACCATTACAGCATCTTCTTTTTACTGCTGCTGTAACCTGAGAGATAAATCTCGCTTTTCAAAGCTGCAGTCGTTTCTTTTAACTTTGTTGTTTTTCATCTCATATGCAAAGAAAAAGAAGCTCAAGCTCACAGTAACACCATTAGCAGTGTTCTTCATTCTCTCCATTGTCTCTGCATCCACACTAAGCCAGCTACATTTGAGAACACGTCTTTTTTTTTTTTTCTCTGCGTTTTTTGGCCTTCTGTCCAGACTAAGCCAGTGTGGAGCACTTTTGTGAAAACGGTCTCCGGGGTGGATAAATCTGAAAGGCAAGGGGAAACGAGGGAGACATAAGCCTGCCCAGACACTATTGAGTAAAGTCGGTCACCTCTAAAGGGGTAGTCCTACAGCGGATGTGGACCAGAGTCATGACATGGCTGCAGAGACGGATGTGTTTCGTACCGTCTACATACAAAGTCTGCACAGTCATACACATACATGAGTGCGGACCTTCTCTGTGATCACTCACTGTAAATGAAAGACAGCTGACCACAACACATCTGTATTAATGTTTATTTTGCAACCTTGCAATCATAAAAAAAAAAAACTTTTATGATCAGTTGCTCTGCCAGTTATTTTCTCAATGAATCGATTGGTCTATAAAATGGAAAAACAACCAGAAAATAGTAAAAAACTGCCGTCACATTTTCTCTCAAATGTTTCGTCCAAAAAAATCTCCAACAATGCAGAAACTAACTGTTAAAACACTGTACAAATGATCACAGAAGCCAGGAGGTTTAACTAGTTGAGACCCGGCACACTAACCCCTCGTTCACCAACCAAAAGAAGTCAGAATGTAGCTGCTGTCCAGCTACTTATGTGAACACGATGTCATGTTTTAGACATGAATTTGTGTATTTTTAGACTCGTCCAGCTTAGTCTGGATTTACACTTAGATCCATTTTCACTGTGGGACTCACCTTTGTGAGGAGACACCAGGAATTATCCCTGACCAGCTCAGAGCCCCTGTGTCATACACACACACACACACAAACACACACCCTCCCTTTATCCATACAGCAGAGCTCAGCAATTGGGCCTTGGCCAGACCTTTGAATTGAATACAGGCATAAAGTCATTCAGTCAGCACAAAACTCCCCAGTTCACAGGCAGCACTCTCTCTCTCACTCCACCCTCCCCGACTCCCTGCTCTGATTTTAAAAACCGGGCCCCTGGAGGCCTCTCACACCCCAGGGTAGAATACCTCTACCCCTCCTTTACTTTTTTTCCTGTGCTGGGGAAACAGCAGTTTGAGCCAAATTGAGATTAAGGCCAGGATACAATCGATTTCAATGTCCAAATCACCTGCAACCTTCACCAACAGAAGTCACTTTACTGTCTGTTTCAGCTCGTTTCATCCACATTTTAAACTTCAGGTTGCTAAACTCTGGACAGAAAAAAAAAAAAAGTTGTGACTATTTCAGCAAAAACACAAAAAGAACTAAAAAAAAAAAAACCCATAAAAAAAAAAAGACAAAAAATTCAGGATGTAGAGGACCGGCTGGAATCAGGACTAGTGTAGAGTATGAAGTTATTTTTCAAATCTTGTGGTTCAGCAGTTGGAAATTAGTTTCACCGCTCTGGCGAGGTGGTGGATAATTCCAAAGAGTGCAGCACTGTTGATTGTGTCAGAAAGAGCCGAGATTTGAGGGAGTCTTTGTATATGTTCTAATTGTAAAACTTGTACATTTTATTTATATTGTTTTTTACACATATTACTCAGTAGAGTGCTCTGAATACATTGAAAATGCACTATATTTTTCTATCTCGCAGATGATTATTGTCACCCACAAGATTTCAGTTGTACATATTTTTTTTCATTTAGGACCAAAGACAGCTGATAGGATTTCCATCTTTACTTTGACGTTGTTTTGATTTGCCTTTTAGTTTGTTGTACAGTAATACAAATTGTCAATTTATTATTTATTTTTCTGTGATGAAAGTATTGAGAATATTCACTGGTCAAAAGTATTTTCCCCAACAGCAGAACTGTAAGATCATTTAATTAGACAATTTCTTGTTACATAGACAGTTCTTTTTGCTTTGTAACCTTTGTAATAGACTGTACATATATTTTTGGAAATATAATACAATCTCTATAGAAGTTTTGGGTGTCCTTTGCGGTGTTTTTATCATTCTTCAGATCCTGGGTGGTGTTCATTCTGTCAGATTTATAGTCTAGTCAAATAAATCTTTATTATGTGTAGTTGGTTTTTAGTCCACGAGTACAGTGGACATTTAAATCATAGCCAGAGTCAAAGAAACCCATTTTAGTCGAAGCAAACATACACATTATTCTTCCTCATTAATAAAGATTGACTTTGTGAATAGGGCGGCACAGTGGTGCAGTGATTAGCACTGTGGCCTCACAGCAAGAAGGTTCGAACCTCGGCTGTGTGGAGTTTGTGTATTCTCTCCAGGTACTCCGGCTTCCTCTCACAGTGCAAATAATAAGTTAATTAACAGGTTAATTGGTGACTCTAAATTGTCTCTAGGTGTGAGTGAGTGTGAATGGTTGTTTGTCTCTGTTTGCCCTGTGATGAACTGGTGACTTGACCAGGGTGTAGCCCGCCTCTCACCCAAAGTCATCTGGGATAGGCTTCAGCCCCACCGTGACCCTGATGAGGATGAGCGGTTACAGATAATGATGGATGGACATTGTGAATATTTTAGTCTAGATTTAACATAAATGACAACTTGTGTTAGACTGAATCTGCTTCACAAAAGTTTGTTAGACCTCAAGCACACACACATAATGCAGAGACAGAAGGAAACTTCGCACGGTAACTTGAAGGTATGTTAGGATCAGGACACTAAAACACTACTAAAGGTTTAGATATGATAGTGGGTACACTTAGAGTTATGCACGTCTGCGATGGGACGTCATTTTCAATCTTCTGCCTGAAAGTCAGACACACAACACACCCATTCACACCATGCCATTCTTACCACATTTTCTGCCACTACTTCTGACATTGGCACTGAACATTGGGACTGGATGTAAATCATAAGGTGCAGAATCATCCAATATGGGCATAATTACTAGGGATGCTGGGCTGGTTACTGGGAAGCGGGCCCAGGAATGCAGAAAGAGCAGCTTTAAATCCACACGGATCTCAAAAAATATAAACACTTAGTCACTGCTTTTGTTTGATGAAGTTTATTTCATCTCGTCGATGTCTTTGTCACAGAACAAAGGCTGCTCACAGATGTGTTCCTCACAATGTATTTTCTCTCATTCATCTTCGCCTGGATTCCTGTTCCCCTTGAGGTTTGTGTGTGTGTGTGCTTGTGAGACCATGTGGACATGCTTGTTTGTATATGCATACATGATAAGACAGCTAGAACTGTCCAAACAGTCCTCCAGTTTAGTACTTTAATCTTGCAGAAATTCCAGTTTCTTTGAAGGAGCATGAATGGATTTCTCCCGATTACAGCTCTCAGCAGTTTTACTATTTATTTTGTAAGTCCAGTAGTGGCTCAACATGCTGTCTTCCAAGCCTGCAGGACTGTCTCTGTGAGACACAAGTTTGGTTTTCACATGAATTTGGCTTCCTTCTACGTCTTCCTCTGTGGCTACTCATCACTTCACAGCAACACAGTCTGATCCTGCTTAAATAGTTAGATAATCTGCAGAAGTAATTCAGGACAAATGTTCTGCTGTGCTGTCTGGGGCTGGCTTTAAAATCTAGAGATGGATACTTAGCTGAGATACTTACTTAAATAAGGTGCTCTTAATCTGTGACCAACTATGACTCACTTTACAACCGCTGTGCCTTCTTTTAAGTTGTTACTATCAAAGAAAACTCAGGATGAAAGAAGTCAAGCTGCAGCATGGGAGACAAAAAAACGTTAAGGGTCGGTTCACTCAGGATACCTTTTTTGGACACCAATGACGTTTTAAAGTAGAACTCAGAGAGTGCAGTCCTCCACTTTCTACAGAGATGTTTGAGGTGGCCATCATATTTTATTGTGTGTTTAGTCACAATACACCATAAATCCAGTTCATTTTCCCATGGACATTGGTGTTGCAGTTGTCCTGTCTCACAATGCTAATGTTAATACAATACTCAGCCTGTGATTCAGATCCACTCTCAGTATGTAATGGTGTCTTCCTTGGTAGAACCCATGCTTCCACCAAGTTTCATTTTTTCATAATCCTAGAGAGACCAAATTACGTTGGATAATCAAGACTTTCAGATCAAGATAATCAATTTTCAAAGGGACTATTTCTTTGACCGAAGGTTGTTCTGATGAAACCTCATCTCTACAACTAAGCAACTAACACAGAAAGAAAAGCAACAGCAACTGTTCAATTACAACAAGCATGCATGACAACATCATAAGAACATCATAAAAAAGCATAATTTGGGAAACTGATAAAGACATCAGGTACATGTTCACATGTACACATTCAGACCATCAGAGCTGGTTAAACAGCTTTTACCGTCATCATGAAGGCAAAAGAAATTCAGACAATGAAGGGTGCACTTGGTCTGCTATGATCTGAGCTAAATTCATGGTGTACTGGTCTGACAAGGTTCCATCAAAATTTACTGCAAATTTTAGAAAATCTGCAAAAGAATGTGAACGTTACAGTTATATGAATAGGAGGAGTTGGCTTATTAAGATATGTGTTAATTCTTCAGTATGAGTGCCACTAAATCACTGCAGAGGATAAGAGGACACCGAGCAAACAAAGGAAACAACTGTGGAAAACGTGACAGAAATGTGACATTGATGTTTATTTCATGCAGTCATTTATGAACAATACTGTCTCCTCAATGCTCCATACAGATCTGATGTTTTTATCCGGTGTCTCTCCCCTTATTGCTTCAGGTAAATGGTAAATGGACTGTACTTATATAACGCCTTTCTAGTCTTCCGACCACTCAAAGTACACAGTACGTATCTCACTCACCCATTCATACACTGATGGCATTGGCTGCCATGCAAGGTGCCAACTGCTCATCAGTTTGAGGAGCTAACCATTCATACACATTCACACACTGATGGTGCAGCAATCTGGGGTTCAGTATCTTGCCCAAGGACATTTCGACATGCAGACTGGACGACCCGCTCTACCTCTACCTATCAGAGCCGCCCACAGGTTGGACATCTTAACATGCAACTTACATTCATGGCTTAAAGCAGACTGGAATGCTCTGTAGTTGGGAAAAGGAAAAGAGGAGAATGAGAATGTTTGAGCGGGGGAAATAGATAATTGATTAAATATGTGCAAAGACCAACTAAAAATGGGTGGATGAATGAAAAATAAAACTCAAATAATAAAAAAAATGTTAATAAAATTAAATTCAAAAGGAAAAAGAAATGCGGAACAGATGTGGAAAGACTTGAACTGCCCTCCACATCTCCCACTCCCTCAGCACAATAAATAGGGGTCACCAGATCTTAGGGTTCATTGGAAGTGCACTCCATTTGGATTTGTAGTGAATTATATTTATATGAAATGAAGAAAAAAAGGGGAAATAATATCTTTTGTGATCAGTTAATACGCAATGAATCAACGATCAAAATGATCATGTTCCACCAGTCTTTTCAAACGTACTCTAAATTTTGTTTTTATGTTAAACATTACGATATGCACATTGTTACATCAGTTTTTTTCAGGCTGTGATCATATATTTGGTATTATAGTGTGGAGTAATCTCCAAACTACCTCTGCACCGAACACACAGATAAGAAATGCATCTAAATCTTCTCTGACTGAGTAAAAACAGCTTGTTCCCCTTCAAATATTGTAAAGGTCTGCTCTCCTTTAATTAACCCTCACATAACTAGAAGCAGTGCATTTCCAGCATTCGATTCCAGTTGGTTTTATTACAATTGTTAGCTAATCACCACCCTGTAATGGATCACATATTGGATCTTTATATATCAGAGCACAAAATGCCTTCATCTACATCTCTCCAATACACTGATGCACTGCCACAGAAAAACAGAGGAAGCTGGCAGACTGCCAGAGGAAGATAACAGAGAAAGAAATCATTTGTATTTGGCGATTTTGCAATAATCCCGAGCCCTGCTTCAACATTATTACAGTATCTGACATTTTGCATCTAATATAGAAGTCAAACGGGGATATGGAGATGAATGGTTTTAAACTGTGTAAATTGATTAGGAGAACGTGCAAGCCTGACTAATGGTTTACCTGTTGGACTCCACGGGGAAAACAGATCATGACCCATTTAGAAAACAAAGGCTTTTGCTTTTCACAGTTCAGGTGGATCCTTTGGGGAAATATAATGTGGTATTTACAGATGCAACAAAGCAGACTTTTCACGCCTAATCTGTTGCTCTTGTCTTGATGAAAAATAGAGATCATTTCCGGGAAAAGGGGATCTGTATCCTAAAAAAAAGAGTTGGTGCTTCATCAAAAGTTTTAGCCATTGACTTGCCTGTAGGAAGAGAGCATCAATCATCAATCCATTCTCATTATGTTGTGGATACTGTTGAAAGTTTCTCATTCCAAAGGGTTGTTGCTCATCAGAAAACATAGACCGCCTCAGTTTTTAGACAATGCAGTCTGCAGGACATTGATCGTATTGGGTGGGTGCGAGGTTCTGATCACTGACATGTATATTTATACTTGTCATATCGCAACACATAGCTAGTTTGGGTCCAAGTAGTAGACAAAATAGAACAATACACACCGATGTAGGCTACATTTACTCCAGTACTTACTATTTCATATTTCTACTTTAAGCTACTCCATACTCCTACTGCAGAGAGAAATATTATACTCTATGCTATACTTACTTTGTGTGCAGATTTAGATCTTATATGCCCGTCTGGCATCATGACATGAAATAGTTTTTGGGTTGATCTGATCTGTCATTGGAGGGACAGAAAATGGCAACGCTACAGAAAATCGACCAATTAACAAGTACTTTAAAATCTAACCAGCGCTCTGCTTTGAATATATTTATTTAAAGGGAGATATTTTTCATGTTCTTCCCACTGGATTTGGGAAGCGTCTCATCTGTGCCAACAATGTTACATTCAGGTGGATAAGTTGGTCTCTAGTGATTGGTCAGGGTAAATCAAACCCCACTCCCCCACAGTTAGTTGAAGCAACATCTTATCAGACTTTTGATAGAAGCAGACTGTTGCTAGTTGACAATTCTGTCTGATATTAGGCAAAGCTCCAACAAACAGATGCATCATAATCAAGACTTTTCTTGACTGCACTGTATTTATCTCAGTGAGGCCCTTCAAATCTCAGATATCACTGCTTCCAATGTGATATCATGAGGTGGAATATAAATACCACACATTTAAGATTATATCGCATGTAATTTAATGACTTTTAAGCTTTTGGCGTATCATTTAACAGTGTCAACGCTGCCACATTTTATGGGTTTTGGATGTCCAGGAAGAAGACTGAGTCACTTTGTTGTCATGGTAATAATAATTCATGTGGTTATTCAAAAGACATCAAAACTACTTGGTTAGGTTTCATGTTATCATGTTATAGACATTACATATATTACGTACTATGTAACATGTGTAATGTATGTTAGGTTTGTAACAAAATAAGTCAGTTTGACTTTTGGTTTCACGGCACACAAACGGCAGTCTTCTGGGTGAAAGTGGCCTCCAGATGCAATTTTGAATTGATGGTGAGGTTCTTTCTAATTTGGCAAACAGCAGAACGTTGTCTTGATTTTCCTTTAATGTCATTGTGTGTAATCCGGAGTAAAAGGCTACTCAGGCTCTATATGTCAGATGTCAACAAAATAATCAGAAAATCAAACACTGTCGCCTCAGGGCTTAATCTTCTCTCTGGTTTCATCATTAGGAGGGTAAATAAATCATATTTTTAGCACATCGTACAGCCACATTCCTCCGAAGCTGCTCTTGATCGACAATTCAAGCTAAACGATTATGGCAGAGGTAATTAAGAAGCCTGAGTGAGTGACAGTTATGAGGGCATCTAAACAGCAAGTCTGGTTTTAAGACAAAACCAGTAAATAATAAGCAGAGATGTCACGTTATCATTTTTTTTGAGTACCACATTGATCAAGCTCATTTACTTCATGAATTCCCTGTGGAAAAGAAACACAATAAATTTATTATTTTTCATCTGGACAACCTGTATATTTCATTTAAATGAGGAATCAATACTGTGGGTATTTTGGAGTATAAATTAGCACGGTGTAAATGAAGCACCATCAGTTGTGTTCAGTCCTATTTTACACATTGCAGCTGTTGCATTTATACACTATCTGCCCAAAGGTTCTGATGAAGTATGTGGCAGCTAAAGAGCCATATATATATTTATTTATTTATTTATATTAATAGTAATATGGGCATCACTCCTACACATGAATGCAAAATTTTCTCTAATGTCTGCTGGATGTATGTATTGGGTGGCTGTGGCTCAGAAGGTTGTCTCCAGTCTGCATGTCGAAGTGTCCTTGGGCAAGATACTGAACCCCAAATTGCTCCCGAAGGCTGCACCATCAGTGTGTGAATGTGTATGAATGGTTAGCTCCTAAAACTGATGAGCAGTTGGCACCTTGCATGGCAGCCAGTGAGATCAGTGTATGAATGTGTGTGAATGGGTGAATGAGATACGTACTGTAAAAGAGATTTGAGAGGTCAGAAGACTAGAAAGATATATTAGAACAGTCCATTTACCATGTATCATGTATGTCAGGTTTGAGACAACCACTTACAGGCTCATACCAAATTAAAATCCACAAAGCTGCTGAAAATATATAACCATGACGCCATGAAATATATAACAACGTGAGTTTTGCAGAAAGAAGAAGATAAGATAAGGCGTTGAAATGAAGGACCTGGTAGATCTCCTTCTTACATGGTGGGAGTAGCAGTCTGTTGCTAAGGAGCTGTTTAAGGCCTCCACAGTCCCATGCAGGAGGTAAGAGGAGTTGTTCATGATGGATGTCAGCTTTGCTAACATCCTCCTCTCTCTCACTTCCTTTATGGAGTCTAGGGGTCCGGGGTCAGTCCAGGACAGAGCTGGGCCATATTAAGTCTTTTTTTCTGTCCCTGTCCATGCTTCCCCCTCACCAGCTAGAACTGCATAGAATATTGCAGATGCTACCACAGTGTCTCCAATGATCATCAGTCCTGAAGTTCTGTTTTATTTTTTAGTTATCTAACACCAAATCATGACAGCAGATATCTCGAGGCCGTACCTTTTGTCCACTGTGGACAACCACTTTGTAACGGGCAGAAACCTCAAGCAGAACCCGGCTCAAGGTGGACGACCATCTGCCTTGACAAATGTAGGTAGGATTCTTGCCTTTGAAATGAATGAATACCTTTAGTCATCACACGGCAGCAGGATCGTTATGTGGACACAAACTCCTGTCTCATGCATGAACTTCTGACACCACACCCTTAAATTCCACCTCGCTGGTTGAAGGAAAACTCCTTCCTGTATTGACACCGGTCATCTGATATAAATCATGAGGTGCAGAATCATCTGGTCCGCTCGTATTTCACAGAGATACCGAACTGAAATTTTGTCTGCGGCTTCAGTTCGAAGCCATTTTGACTAAATTTCATCTTGATGAAGTGTTGCAGCCACAGTCAGATTCATCAAATGTCTGTATCCAGAGTGTCTCAGGATGCTCTGGGCTGATTGAGAGTAGCCTGGCCGCCTTGGATTCATGGGGTCCTTTTTATGTCCAGGCCCGTGGCACCTTCCTGCATTAAGTATTTAAGGAGGCAGTAAAATATGGCTCCGCAATCCCCAAGGTAGATGATCAGTTTCACAGGATGGCAAATGCCTCTGTGGGAAAGGTTGATGGATTTGGCAGATACAATGGTTTCTTCAAAGACACAGTGGAGCAGAATGAGTGATGGTGCTGCTGCCATTAGCCTGCTGCTTGCTGAGAGTAGTTCAGCTCTGCTGCCAGCTGTGGAGAGACTCCTTTAAAAAAATCTACCACATGAACCAACGCACTACATGGAAATATGTAGATTAAATAATAATTATAAATATAACCACAATAGAAATAAGTGTTTTATCCCTGCCATGGTTTAATTACATGCAGAGCATCTTACTTATTGCCATTCTATTTTCATCTCATTGTCATATTTTATTTTATTCCTTTCATCTTTGAAAGGTCGCGCACGATGTATATGTATATTTTAAGGTGTTTTTTTTCCCTTATATATTGTTTAATATATAATATAAGAAACCAATCATTGCTACTCAGACCAAAAATAGAATATGTTCCTTTGATTGATAATGATGAAAACTTACACAGGATACCATTATATCTGCAAAGTGTTTTCAAGCCACACTGAGTAGAAATTCATACAAATACACATTTTAAGAAATATTTTTGCAGTTTCAGAGTATTATAGCACTGTGGTAAATATGGACAGCTAAATGCGTGTATTTGTATGTAACTATATTACTGATGATTAAAAACTAGCAAATCGACAACTGTTGCTAACAACCAAACATCGACAAGGTCAACAACAGCAGACATAGCAGCCAGCTAATATTACTGACTAGTCCAACAGCAGTCAGCCCAGCTCGGCGTCTGTCTTTCAGCCTTTTATTTCACCAAGCTCTCACCAACCACTAAAAGTCAGTCCCACATTTACTCTTGTCTGGCGGCTGCTTATCCGGTTAGTCTCTCATTTTCTCTTCTTAGCTTCCTCTGACAACATCCTCTTTAGTCTTTTTGCCACTGTGATTATGTACATAGACGCTCCTGAGTCGGTCAATTTCCCACTTGCCCAGCTCTGGTTCTGGCATGACCACTCCTCTTCAGCATTCCCCCATGCCTGGGCCTGAAGACACCTGTGGTACAAACACTAACAATGAGCTCACAGTCCGGGCAACCCGGCTAACAAACTGAGCTAACATTAGCTAACAGCAGCTACACTTCACAGCAGTTTACTTCACTGTCCATCAGAAAACTCTGTAAATCACAGAGAGTTGAGGCGAAGCAGCCGGAGGACATCAGAGGGAAAACCAGAAAACATTTTCTCCATAAAAAATATGACACAAATAAAAAAAAAGAAATAAAGAAAGAATAAAGAAGATAGAATAAATATTTAGAGACAGAAGGGCTACAGGAAGGAAAGCCATCAAGTCCACCATGAAGGCTGCAGAGAGGGTCTCCAGATGGCTTTGGATCAGGAAGAGTGATCTGTGGGCCAGTGCTGCTGGGACACAAGCCAGGGTCTGATCATCCCTGGCTGGGTCGCCTGAGCGAGTGTGCATGATGCTGACAGAGCTGAAACATCAGGAAACATCACTGATGATGAGTCCCATCGCATCCGAGGATGTATTTTTGAATCACTCTTGAAGGAATAAAACTGTGGGGGGGTGAATAATGTGTTAGAACCTCAGGGGCCCCACAAGCTCCGGGAACTTTTGTGTCAACTGTCAACTGTTTTCTGCTAATTTTATTGAAAATCTGGAATCTGGAATATGCAGCACTAAAGCACAATAATAACATACATGAAGAGGGCCTTAAGATGACTTTTATTTTATTACCAAATCATGATGTTATGTCCTCAAGAGGCTCCCCCTGTCAAAATCTCGCTCTAGACCTTCATTAGTTTAGTTTTATGCTAATATGTTGCAAATTAAATTTTACCATAAAGCAAATCCGGGGGCCAGGTAGAATCCCATCATAAAAAAACGGCATGTTCAATGGGAGAAATTGAAGGATTCATTGGAGACTGGCACTTCACTTTGCCCTAGGGTGCCCCAGCAGGTTAGCACCCATGCACGTAGCATAGGTGCTAACCTCAGGCAGTGGGCAGTGTAGGCAGTGTAAGCAGCATGAAATACAGACATAACAACAAAATCAAAAGAAAGATTTGATTTCCTGTTTAAAAAAGTGATAGTGTTGCTATAATCCTCTATGCACAAATACTGTATACAGCATACTGTAGCAGTCTTCGTCATCTGCAGCCTCTGTTGGTGATCAGACTGAATTAATTTTGTAATACCACATAGTGATTTTTGGAAAAGTTCAACAGATTCACTCGGGTGGCAATAATGCAGTGACATTTGGAAAGAACGGAATAGTTTGTGTTGATATTCAATCTAATCACAAGTGCTGTGTTTGATTCAAAGTTAAAGTGGAGTGAATGAGTTTTGTATTTAACCCTCTTCATGTGCAGCAGCACTCTCAGGTCTCTGTGGTACAGGCTGGGCTGTACAGAGAGTCACATTTTCACCACACAGCAGTAGTTCAGAGGTAATACTGTACGATCAATATGCTAATAGTACTATATTTAGCAATCCTAATAATCTCTTAGAGTCCCAATGACGTTAAAAAAATGACATTACCTTTCCTTCAGTATCTGAACTACTAATGACAAAAATTCATGTTTGATGACTCATCCTGCACTCGAGGACGTGTACTAATTTTACATCCCATGAAACACTTTCTCTCTTCTGACGCGTGAAATGCTTCCTGGTTTAGTTTCCTGATGGACAAAACTTTTCTAAAGTAGCTAATTAACTGTTACTAACTGATTCTGCCATTAACAGGCAACAGACTCGGGCTCAGCAGCCGGTCCAGACCAGGTTTGAGCAAAGCCTCTGAGACCAGCAGGGAATAACGTTACACTACTGGGGTGATTTACTAGCTTGATGAAAAGACTGAGTAGTGAACCGCTAACTGTCGTTAGCTCGGTCAGCCATGCAGCTAAATGAACTGTCTCAAGCCCGAGGTGCCAGGAGTCAAACCCAGCAAGAAAACCATTTTGGTTGGCTACTGTATTGCCAGACTGGCGAACACTGGTTTCAGAGGTTCTGTATGGTTCCAGGTCTGGCTCCATTTAGTGGAAGGTGATGCTGACACAAGATCATAGCGCTACCTGCAATATATCGCAGTGGGGCTTTAACACACCCCAGCCCTATTGGCTACTGCAAACGCCAATCAATATATGCAAAAAATTATTAATATTAATATATTAATAATTTAGGTGCAGGAGCTGACATGTTAAGTGTCAGGTGTGCTATGACCAATGCACCGAGGGAGC
The DNA here is from genome assembly GCA_036365135.1 of Miichthys miiuy. NCBI lineage: Eukaryota > Metazoa > Chordata > Actinopteri > Sciaenidae > Miichthys > Miichthys miiuy. The sequence goes on along the minus strand of CM071620.1, from coordinate 2,319,390 downwards.
AATGATGTATTTTTTGAGGGTATGATGGATTGTGGGGTGGGGTTAGAAACAATAAAGGTGTAGTAGGTGTGTCAGGGGCTGATGGTAATCATTGTTAGCCCCATTCACTACTCTCATCCATTTCAAAAGATGGGCTACAGCCATGCTAGCAACCTTGGGAGGCTCAGGTTTACCAGGTTAGCCACCTTCATTTAGCTAAACACAAAGTACAGCTGAGGATGATGGACGTGTAATTCATTTTGCAAAGTATTAGACAAATTAAAAATTTCAACTGATGATGCAGGATCTTATTACAGTTCATCCTGCGGGGAACCCATCCAACATTTATCAAGATATTTCCTCCTCCTCCTCCTCCTCTCTCTATCTCTGTGTTCAAATTACACTGTGGCTTCATCATGCGCACGGGGGAGCTGTGCTGAAGTGCAGCATTTAATTAAGGTTCAAAGGTAAACTTGTTCTATGGTCAGGTCAGTGTTTTGGAGGCGATGCATCTGCCATTAAAACATGTCAGAACCCTGGACAGCTTCAGGAGGGGAGGGAACATTTTTATTAGGCCATCACTGCCTTTAATATGTGGTTGAAAGCTCATAAAAAGCTTGTAAGTTGGCCTTGATTTAAGATATTATGCTACACATGCTGACTGAGAATGACCTTTCAGTGCTGAAGATTCCAGGCACTTGGAATTGATGATCACTTTTGTTCTTTGACCTGAATGTACACAAGGTTTGTAATAAAATGAAACAGTCAAAATACAGTCAAAGTTCATGATTCCTGCAGTACTGATTTTATTATTTTCACTCACAACAATTTGAACAACTGGTTCATCGAGTGCAGTTCACTGACGTTGTATGTACCAAACAGTCAGTGTTACTCCCTTAAGGCACAACTGTATCCAGCATCTTGTCAGCAGAGCCTCATGACATGAACAAACCAGTCTAATCAGGACTTATCAGTAGCATACCAGCAGTCAGAGGTCAACAAGAGTGATTTGTGTGGGTATATGCCTGCGTAAGGTCAGGACGTGCTTCTCGCTTCTCTGCAAATCACCCTCTCACTGTGCAGAAATGTGAGGCATGAAGTGGCTGGGAAATCACAGAATGGCCTATTGTAAATTGTGCTGAGCAGGAGATGTGGGGCCGGCATTGTGACACTATTATCTTTCCATCTGACATGAGATGTGCCACATTATTCATGGCGAATGAATAGATGGAGGATCCCAAAGGCTTGGTGTGAGTGGAGACGGGCAAACAAAACAATAGATGAGTATTTATGCAGTCGCTGTAGTGGAAGCACTGCCTGGAGATTACTTACAAACTGATATATAACGTGCGTGATATGCCATCCCCTTTAGAAATGATTAGACTGTGCACATTTGCAGATTTTCATAAAACGAACAGCGATTGTTAACATCTGTCCCGTCCCTGCTTTATTTTTGCACAAACACATTTGCAGATAACATTCAAATGCCTCCGAAATCAGCCACAATTCATTGCAACTCTCACGCTGAATGTATAATAGTCCGGTCCTACTGGCAAACAGCTGCTTGGCTGTCCTCTCACAGGAAGCTTGATTTTGATAAACACAGCTGATAAACGCGCCTTGCGCAGTATCCAGTAATCACTGTAATAATAATAGCGCTCAGTTAGAACTCATGAAAGGTTAGAAATGTGGGTGATGCACCTTCAGGAGCTGCAGCTCGATGGAGGGGGATGCCGCAGCAGCTGGTGGGGCCTGTAGGGTCTCTTCACTGACCAGGGTGGGCGGGTCGATTCTCAGAAGCCAGAACCAATAGGGGTCTCTAATGGGGCCTGTATTGATCCTAGCATGGTGTTCACCCCATGGGTCTAATGGAAAGGACTGCAAGAAACAAGATCGCACATTGGGGCACGAGTGTACACTTTGTCGCGTCCTTCACATAGACAAACTGTTCTGGATTATTTGAGAGGTTGAGAGCAAAGTTGTTGCTCAGAGGTGAGCCAGTATAGCAAAAGAGCAGCTGAGGAGGCTCATGCTGGAAAAGCAGACTGCCCTTGAGTGCTTTGCTTCCCCTTTGAATAAGTGTTCGCAGCCACCAGCTATGATGTATAGCCTACATGTCCCCTAATGACCTTGATGTGGTATATTGAATGTAAACTAGGCTTCAGAGTATGTTTGCACATAAAGTGGTGCAGGGTCATCGTCAGTCTTAAGGCCAGATAAACAGGCAGACTGGTTTGATGTGGGTCAGGCTTGAATGCCGAAGATGCAGGTTAAGTAAGCAATTCTGTTGGTGTGTGACGTATATCAGCCCAGTTTCTCTGGGAATTCTGTCCAAATTGGACAGCTCTGCACAATTTACATCCAGTGCCAAAATCCAATGTGGGAATTGACTATCTTTTGATTATCTTTTATGTAGCAAAGCGGAAAGTAAGGGTGGAGGTCACAGTGGTAGATGGGCAGGTAGTGCAATTGATTTATATCTGGGAAACTACATGGCACGATTGAGCTGCAACCTCAGTGACTGTGAAGTGAAGCCTATGCTGAACTGCCAAAAACTGCATTTCCTCAAACGGCCACTTGAGGCTGGCTACAAAACAAGTCCCCATGTTAAAAACTTCACAGCAGAAATAAACACGTCAGCCTGGTAGAAAAAAAGGTAGCCCTTGCATATTCAAATAATATTAAGGCTTAAAGTTATGCAGAATTAACAGTGCGGCTGCTTTGACTGACAGGTGGATGCCATTACAAATGGCTTGTTTGAGCACCCAGACACCATTTGGCCATGATGTCTGGGATGTCTGTCCATTGTTTTTCCTGTCAGTGGACACTGTAAAGACAATCTTTTAGGGTCACCTATGTTATCACCCAAATTTGAAGCCTATCCAAACCTATGTTTATCTGTCAAAATGCACAGATATTGTAGGAAGCAGTTAATACTTGCCCCATGTATTATTTGTATGTTGTTGTGCTTAGTTATTAGTATGAGAAATTCCTGTTTAATTTAATATTTAGATAAAGCACGCACTTTTATTTTGAAGGGTACATATTGTACTAACTGTATGTGTATGCGCTTGTGCTAGCATGAATTCCTCATTTTGATATTGAATTTTTCATGGAAAGGTACACACCTCTGATGTCACTGAAAGCAGATATAAAACACTGTGAGGTACAATAGAACCATAGTTATGTCATAAGGCTTGTGGTGGCATTGCGAGGTAGAGTTGAACTGTCATTAACCGTGACTGTACAGCAGTAGTGATGTCACAGACAGCTACAGTAAAGCTCTAGTGTCCTGATGTACTGTCCTTGTCAACGTACTCGAGTGTTACAGCAACATGTTTCGATCAATGCAGGTCTTCGCCAGGGCTTCAGACAAAGGAGCGATGTCAGTGAGAGCTACAGTAGAACATTCTGACGTATGAGTTTGACCCGCTAAAACCTGCACCCGCTGACCGACTGTGCATGCACCCTAACACAGGGTGAAGACGGACTTCTCTGTCTTCTTGAGAATCGATTAAGTTTACAGGGATCATATATCCCAGAATAGTGTTTAATGACTAATAGATGTTTCCAACAAGGTAAGGAGTCAGGGTGACTCAGACAGGGATGTTCTTTGTTTAACATTCTTTTCGACCTTAAGAATGTTAACTGTGCTGGAAACATTTGGAAAGTTTCTGCTCTGTAAATATAATTTATATGTATGTTTATAGAGCACTTTTTCTAGATTAGACATCCCAAAATGCAATAAAAGAGACATGAATCAAAGACATAAAATAGAGATACAATAAATAGTAGATAAAATTAAATGTTTTATTGTATATAGTATTTTATTGCTATCCTGATCCACGTTTCACGCTCACTTCCAAAGAACTCACTTTTACATCCTGTCATCGTTCAGCTGGGAAACATCCTTTTCTCTTGATTCCATGATAAATGTCCCCCATTGTCAGAATTTATTGCAGCTATCATTACCGCAGATTCACTGATTACCAAATTAACCTTCAGATCACTATTCAACTGTAATTGTTAACAAGAATTGTTTGCATGCAATTGCTCATTCTATTTCAGCCACTGGCACAGCTGTCAGCTGCCGTGCACATCTGCAGAGGAAATTGAATATATGGTAGAAGGAGCATGCAGCAGCAGCAGCCAGCACAGAGCCTGCCTCTCAGCACATAAAGGATACTCTGCATTAAACCACAAACTTTTCCACGTCCCGCTGAGTTCGATCAGATTGCTCAGCTGTGATTTATGGGAAAGGTCAACTAAATGCATGATAAGATGATTGCCTGAAGATTAAAATGCTGTTCTGTTGATGTTTAGTGACTCGGGAAGAAGAGGTTTTGCTCTCTTCTTTTCCCATCAATAAAGACTCAGTCAACATTACTGCAAGAGGCAATAATTCATTTCACTTTTATACTTGGAATATGCGTGGGGAGTGATTTTAAAGCATGAAATAACTGTATTATTGGCTGTCGTCCTGCGAGTTTCACCCCACTTTGACCGTCACAAAAGCACAGATTTTTTTTTGCCCACCTGCTATCTCTCACACAATGTGCACAGACATCTGTGTTGAGATTCTTTGAGAATGAAGCTCTGCAGCCTGTGAAAACCTCCAAACCTCGGCTTTTACAAGCTGGGAAGGGAAAGTTGTTTTCTGTTTTCCTCAATCCTGATGCTTCACTTTTATACAATTTACTTTGTGCTAGTGATCTCTAGTATACTGTTGTGCAGTGTAAAGGTGGGATGTGGGGAAGGGGCAAATTTGGGGTGTTTGTTTTCAATGTTAGTGTTCCAGGGCAGGTATTAGGCAAAACAGAAATGTAACAATAGATCAGAATATCCAGGCGTCATTTGGCCCACCGATGGTCTTTGCCGACATTTAGATTAGCCGGGAGGTGGAAGAAGCAGTACATCCAACATGACGTGGCCAGCACTGCATATTTTCAGCTTCAAAGCTATGGGTGATGTCACTCATGCTCTGTCCATTCTTTATACTGTCATTGGACTGAACACAACCTCCAAAAACCAGCGGTTATCAGTCTGGCAGGGAATACCTTACCGAGATGGTTTTCTTGGCAGGTTTGGCTCCTGGCATCCTGAAGCTGAGTCAGTGGCCGAGCTAACACCAGTTAGCGGTCCACTACTTAGCAATCTTTCCATCAGGAATGCAATGTTAATTCAATTCTGTTGTTATGTCGTCGTCCGTCAGTTAGCAGCAGTTAATTTGCAGTTAGCTGCTTTAGCAAGTAGTCAGACTAAAACTATCTGTCCATCAGGAAACTCTGTAAATCACAGAGTTGAAGTCGAGCAGCTGGAGGTCATCAGAGGGAAAAGCAGCAAATATATTTTGTATAAAATCTGATCCAGTTTCACCAAAATCACTGAATAAAGTTCTAAAGTTCTAAAGTTGTGCTTTTGTACAGTAATCAGTGAGGCCCGGCCATAGATGCACGTAGCAGCCCACAGAATCACTTATTGACTGTATAAAACAGGAAGCACTCCGCTCCAGCAGCGTCGCAAGCAATAAAGTGTTTCATTGGTGTAAAATTAGTTCTAGTACCCGAGTGCAGGATGAGTCATCAACAACTTTTTTTTTTATCCTTTATCGTGAATTCCTAAAATATCACGAATACCTGAAAATACCTCATAAATCAGAGCAGATACTGGAGTACAGGTGACACACGTGATAAAAACCCTCATACTCAATTCAATTTTGACTTCATGGGAACTTTTAAAAAATATTACACCCCAGATGATCACTGGTCATGCTTACACATGTTATGTGAAGAGTTATGCAGAATTCTGAATAGGACGATGTTAAAATACCAGATGTATCTGCTGTTGATACACACTTTTAATTGGATGTTACACCACTTCATTTGGATTTACTCATTTTAATATTTAATTGTGACCATAATCTTGTTGAAGTGCCTTCGGCTTGACTATAGCTGAATACCTAACACATAGGTATTCATACAGTTATATACAATTTAAAAAAAAAAAAAAAAAGTATGTTGTTGCAAATGCATACAAAATGATCAGACATGACTGATGGAAAAGAGTTCAATTTGAACACACAGTTGCTGTTTGTATCTGTTTACCCAACAGAATTCAAATTTCATATGAACAGCTGAACTGGAATGGCAGAGGGTTACAAACAACTGAAATAATGCCCCATAAATGTAGCATTCATCACACACAAAGGATAGATGATGATGGATTGAGCGCGAGCGGCAACGAGAGGAAACCGGCTTCTTCCCGATCTGTGTGTCAGACCATCAGAAGAGGTGAGGAATGGATGCAATTAACACTGTGTCATTGGCTGCATTATCATAAATATTGCAAGGTGAGGGGTAATTTGTAAGACTGATAGGAGTCTCTGACCAAAGACTCCAAATGTTACTTTCCATGTGGCTTTGCAGATGAAGGCCGATGGGAGACAAACAACATAGAAATCAGGGAAGAATACTACGAGGAAATTACCAGGAAATCTTAATGTAATCATTTATTTAACCATAACAACCTATCGGACCATCCTGATTTCTGACTATGTAAATGCACAGATGCGTAAATGCAACCATGGAGCCTTTGTAAAGGAATATTGTTTCTGCTTAAAGTCTTTTTTTCATTTTATGCATGTGATAGTGCTGATTGTGTGTTTGGCGTAGATCGCTGCCAAAACTTGGGTGACCTACCCTCAATGCTGTGGCTGAATGCATGCTGTGTAGACACAGATGGAGGACTGAAGCTGCTCTGCTAATGTGCTGCTTTCACTATGCCTCCTGTGTAGACACAGCGTAAGCCTCCAACCACTGAGTGGGCATTTCCAATGGCAGTGGCGAGAACTGAGAGTTGGTTATGCCAGGAGACGTGTTGTAAACCTCTGTGGTTAGCCAGTTACTGCAAAACATCGTAAGCTTAATGTATATCTAAGAGGAACCCTTCCTGGCTGTGAAATGGAGCCGACGTTGAAGGGCCAGAAACTGCAGTTCCTCAAACGGCCACTTGAGGCTGGCTGCAAAATAAGTCAGTCTCATATTAAAATGCCAAACTTCACAACAGAAATAAACACATTTGCAGTCTCAGATTACAGTTACTTTCTCAGCTCCAGCCACGCTCTACATCTTTACCCATTTGCCGGGAGCCGACAGAGCCAGGACGGCCACACGATAACAACAACCAGAGCTGCATACACAATGAATTTTTATTCAAACAGTTGATATGTATATCATATCAACAGTAATAGGATAAGATGATTCTCACCCTGCTTGAATAAGATTTTATAGTGTTAGCTAGCGACCATTAGCAATGGTTGATAACATACTATGTTTGGGAGGACCAATTTCACTGTTAAGTTTGTATTCAGCTCAGAAAGTGGACGCTAGTTAGCCTAACTTGCTAACATTAGCACTGATTCCCACTAGATGTTACTTGTTGTCATTGTTGTCCAGTGTTGTAGAAAGGAATACCAGCTAGGGTTAGCTGTCTCGATTTCATGACAGCAAATCACCAGACTGAAAAAATGTTATGCTATGATTATTGTAGGCAAAACTGTGACGACCCCTTGAAGAAAAGTGATGTAGGGGTCGCTCTCATGTACATTTCTTTTGTTTGGAAATCACAATTTTGAAGACTTTTGGATGAACTTTGCATTTTTCTGAGTTGTTAACACTACATTTCCATTTGGGATCTGCTAACACACTTTTGTAGCTCCGAGGTCGAGATTTAGTCATAAAGGTGATGGTGCCTTTTTGTTTTATGCTATCAAGTAATTATCCACACTGGAATTTATGTTACCTTTTTATTACCTTCTGTTTATAAAGAATTTTATAACCTGCTGCTGGATAAATTAAGTTTATTATTATTCTAATTATTTTCAGATCAATCTCATTAATCCCATGGAATGCCAGCAAGTTTGTAAAAGGCATAGTGAAGACAAGCATGCTTCATGAAAAGATCATCTTAAACTCCATCTGTACATGAGATAATTGTGAAATCTCTCACGGCACGTGTTCGGGCTGGAATTAATCCTTCGAATTTTATTTTGCACATTTGCATAAATGATTCCGTTACTCTGCAGCACCCATATGTCCCACCTGTGTTAATTGCTTAATCGCAGCACGGAGGAATTCAGGACTTGCATGAGGAGCTTCCTTCAAAGAGAATAAGCCTGCAATGAAAGCTGTGTCGTCTCCAATCTGACGTGGCATTTCCATTTTTTTTTTTACTTTAGAGCTGAGAGCAGACACGCCCCTCTGTGGAAGAAGCTGTTGACCCTTTGTCAGGCTTTATATACAAGGTCGCTCCAACAGCGGAGCCAAGATCAATTGTATTCATGTCATTTCCGCTGACGCTGCTGTCTTCCAGCGGGTCAGTCCACTCACTCGAGCTGTCACCACACACTAACTCAGCCGTGTGGAGGCTCTTCTTGATCTCCCTGCACATTCACCCAGGTCATTTCTCCCTGTTGCTTCTGATTTGTTCAACATAACCACCGTAATTTTCCCCTTTACACACAAAAAAAAAACTACATTGTATATCCTCTTTGACATCATTTGAAATGTGCAGAGAGGAAAAAGGCTCTCCTGAGCTTAACTGTGAAGGTAGACTCCACTCAAACCACAAATTTCAAGGGACTCAGAAAGAAATCTGTTTTTGTCATTGCAGGGTTTTTTTGTTGGATCTGTTCCTAAAAAAAGTGAGATTGCAACATAAAAGTCATGAGTTCAAGCTGTCTCCTTGGTGTCTTTTGGCAAAATGAGTGTGCAGCTACCAGACTTGTGTTTTATGAGCAGGATGGGATGGTTCATTTCACTGCTAAAGCATCACTAGGCCTGCTATCTGGTAGCAGTTTGAGCTGCAGTTTGAAGTGACTGTTCTTTTTGGAAAGTCAAAGGGCCTTTAACTTCTGAAGTGATCTGAAGTGTTTTTGCTTCTGATTTTGATCCAAGTATAGATATCACGCCTCACGTGATATTTGTATAAAGTTCGTGGTGGGAGGTCAGTGGTGCTAGAAAGGTTTTTACATGTTACTTAACACAGAAACACAGCTGCCGCCCAGAAAGTTTCCAAAATTGGATTTTTACCCGTCATTTTGGCAGACAACACAAAATACTACAATACCCATGAGTGTTAGGCACCGCTGCCATAGAGTGGAAGCCAGTCAGAGGCGTAGATTGAAATGGTAGTGAATTCAAATTGCCTTGTCAATACAGTTGACCCAGAAATTGAGTGAACTCATGTAATAATATCTCAGAGGCACGGTCTTTAGCTTCAGTATGCTGTTAGCTGGACACATGACAGAATTTTAAACTCAGTGATTGGATTTCTTGCCCAAATGCACCTCGGGAATAATTTTTATGTACACAAGCTTGTTCCTTTTGAATTTCTTTGAAGAGGCAAGAATGTTCTCACACAGTTGTTTCTTTTGGACTGATGATTGGTCCGGGGAAAGTTTCATGTCAACCAAAGTCAAAGCAGCGATCCAACTGTGAGTCATAACATTGTCTATGGGAAGAATGAATGGGACTTTTATTTCTGCAACCAGAGGAGCAAGTTCTCCCACCTCGTAACTATATTATATTACTGTTATTTTTTTCCTTCACTATACAGCTTCACAGTGCATAGCAGGGATACACTATAACTGTATTAAAATTGGAAATTTACAATAAATCCATGTGACAGCAGAACAGTTCTGCATTAAGAAAACATGACCTGCGTCACTGCACTACTTTTGATAGCTTTCTGTCAGGTTGCTTTTCATCTTTAAACATCCACCTTGCCTTCTATCTAGATGTTACCAGTGTCATTTAAGTGAGTCCAATAGTTACAGCCTTATTGTATGCATTGTAAAAATAGAGCAATCATTTAATCATTTCCCATTATTTGAAAGAAATAAAGAAAGAAAATCTTACTCACTAGGAATAGTTGAGTTTCAGTTCCTAAGGTATAGATACAGTATATAGATACTGCCAAGGAAAACTGTGAGCATGATTGCTTATTTCCAGCAATACAGCGCTATCCTGTACAACTGCAGTCTAATCTTTTGGTGATTAAGAAGCTCCAAGGGAGGAATAAAGTTAGAGGTCGAGTGTATGCAGATTTCCTGAATCGAGAGCCCCTTAACCTTATAGTGACTTAGCTAATCCGTTTTGTCTTCCAACTTATCAATACACAATGAAATGTGAATCCTATACACTACACCCGAGCAAAGGCTGGTATCTACATTAGAACTGCTGAGGTGAAAGTACAGGTTTCATCTGGATGCCATGGAACACTCAGTAGTCCAGCTATCATCCCTGCTTATCTAGCTCCACTAGTCTTACAAATAGAAGTCAGAAAACATATCACACTATTCTGACCTGTTGTACCATAATCAAGTAAAGCATACATTGTATGTATATACACTAAAAGCCCCTTTATGAAAAACTATCTTACCATGCTACTTCATACCCCATCATGAACATTTCTGTTAAGCTTGAGCTTTGGCAGAACACTGAACCCACAATGCACACCACAAACAGGAATTGCTTCTTAAGGTTTTCATTTGCAAGACGTAAGACAAGGCGTCTAGAAACAGGCCTCTAAAAAATAAACGACAAAAAAATCTTTAACAAATAAGTTTCTCAGAGCTGGTACGTGAGTTGTTACCACAGAAGGTACATCAACAAACTGCACTGAAAAAAATGATTCTGAGCACTTGTAAATATAACATAAATAAAAATCTGTGAAATTAACAATAAAAATTTCAGTTTGTATCTTTACATGAAAATGTATTGTTTGAAATTAATATGCATTTGTTCAAAATACAATATATTGTGTGTTTTTTTCATTTACAAGCGTTATTTAGTTATCCCAGTTGATCTTCTCAAGTACAAACACTCAACAAACAATAAACTTGTTTCATTTACGTTGTTTCGTAATCCCGCCAACTGACACCTGCATTCTGGGTACCTTCTGCATGAAAACAGCAGAGTGCCACAGTTGAGTCGACTGAACTCCGACCGAGGGTCTAAGGACAGAGGGTGTCACTCCCTGTACAGATTGTAAAGCCCTCCGAGACAAATGTATTTTGTGACTTTGGGCTATACAAATAAAATTAGATTAGATTAGATTTGATTTGATTTGAACTTTAAGGTAAGAATAAAGTTTGCCAAGTAGCTGGTTAGATGAGATATTACTGTCTTTTCAGTTTTTATAATGTTGTAGGCTATGTGGTTTTTCCGTGTTCTGGCTCGGAACACCAGCCAACAGGACTGCCAGAAATAAGACGGTGCCAGCCTGTTGAGACGCTAGTTTCTAGTTTTCATAACTTTGTAGAGTCTTTTCGTTTAATTTTAAGAAGCAAGTGGCTTTACTCAAGTGTGTGACGTTAACTTGCAAGTTAAGTGGATACAAAATAGATAATTCTAGTGTAATTTAACATTAGTATGTGGCTATAAGGAAAAACCACACTCCTGACCATGAAACTGAATATTAAAATCTTGTTCAATTGCAAATGTCTCTTGTAAAATATTCTTCTGTAGTAGGAAAAAAAGACAAGAAAAGATCTCATTTCATATTTTTGTAGGACAGCAACATTGAGTCCGAAGAGAAGTTGTGATCAGAGGCCTCACTCTCTACCTTGGTGAAAACACTGAAGAGTTGATCAAGGAGTACTAGGTAAAGAAAATATAACTGATTCAAAGCCCTGTCAATATGAGACAAGTTTGTGCAAAAATAGCTGTTTTCTGATGATAATTTGACAAGGTTTTTTAGTAGATTTTTAATAATGTGCCTATGTAGAAATTAATGGGATTTGATTTGATTCATTTAATTGTATCAAAATGCCTTACACATGAAGGACACAAAGTACAATCGAGGATAAAAAACACTAGGTGCTGTAGGCCCACTGACTGCTGGATCGACAAAATCACTACAGGGAATGGGACTGCATGATTGAGGGACGGGATTTGACAGTCATTGGGCCTACAGTACTTTTGGTTGTCTGGCAGCCCCTTGCCCTCCCTCGATCAGGCAGTGCTATTCCAGTGCTATGAATTTGTCAATCCAGCAGGGCAAGAGGCTGCCAGATAACCAAAGGTCCTGTAGGCCCATTGACTGCTGGATCCACAAAATAACTACGGGGAATGGGACTGCCGGACAACGAAAGGTACCCTAAGCTCAATGACTACCGGATCGATGGAGGAGACAGGGGCTGCCAGACAACCAAAGGAACTGTCAGCCCAATGGCTGCTGGATCAAAAAAATCAGCACCTTTGGTTTTCTGGGGAAAGGGGCTGCTGGACAACAAAAGATGCTGTAGGCCCAATGACTGCTGGATTGACAAAATCACTATGGGGAAAGGGACTGCTTGATCGAGGAAGGGGACACGGGCCGCTGAACAACCAAGGATAATGTCGGCCCAATCGCTGCCGGTTTAAAAAAATCAGCACCTTTGGTTTTCCAGGGCACAGGGCTGCCGGACAACCAAAGGTACTGTAGGTCCACTGACTGCTGAATCGACAAAATCACTACAGGGAATGGGACTGCTGGACAACCAAGGGTACTGTAGGCCCAAAGTTTGTTGCGTCTGCCTCTTCACTTTCTGTGTGACTTCAAGCATTGTCTTTTATAAAAAAAAAACTGAATCTTTACCTTTCAACCAATGGTCGGATGAAACAGTAGACAAACTTTTCTTAACTGTTTGGTTTTGTTCGTTCGTTCGTCTTCTTCCACTTATCCAAGGTCGGGTCGTGGGAGGGGCAGCTTCAGTAGGTAGGAAAACCCAGACTTCCCTCTCCCCAGCCACTTCGTCTAGCTCTTCCAGGGGAACCCCAAGGCGTTCCCAGGCCAGCCGAGAGACATAGTCCCTCCAGCGTGTCCTGGGTCTTCCATGGGGCTGCCTCCCGGAGGGACGTGCCCGGAACACCTCACCTGGGAGACCTCCAGGAGGCTGCACTCCACCCTTTTCCAGCTGAGAACCATGGCCTCGGATTTGGAGGTGCTGATTCTCATCCCAGCCGCTTCACACTCGGCTGCGAACCACTCCAGAGAGAGCTGAAGGTCACGCTCCGATGAAGCCAACAGGACCAGATCATCCGCAAAAAGCAGCGACCCAATCCTGAGGCCACCGAACCGCAGCCCCTCAACGCCCTGGCTGCGCCTAGAAATTCTGTCCATAAAGGTTATGAATAGAATCGGTGACAAAGGGCAGCCCTGGCGGAGTCCAACTCCCACTGGAAACAAGTCCGACTTACTGCCGGCAATGCGGACCAAGCTCTGGCACCGGGAGTACAGGGACCGGATGGCCCGTATTAGTGGGTCTGGAACCCCATACTCCCGGAGCACCCCCCGCAGGACTCCCCGAGGGACACGGTCGAACGCCTTCTCCAAGTCCACAAAGCACATGTAGACTGGTTGGGCGAACTCCCATGCACCCTCCAGGGCCGCGCTATAAAAAAAATAATAAATAAAGGGTATAGAGCTGGTCCACAGTTCCACTACCAGGACGAAAATCATACTGCTCCTCCTGAATCTGAGGTTCGACAATCTTGCGGAGCCTCCTCTCCAGGACCCCCGAAAAGACCTTCCCGGGGAGGCTGAGGGGTGTGATCCCCCTATAGTTGGAGGACACCCTCCGGTCCCCTTTTGAAGAGGGAACTCTGCCAGTCCAGAGGCACTGCCCCCGATGTCCATGTGATGTTGCAGAGATGTTTCAACTAAGACAGCCCCAGAATCGCCGAGGTCATGCTCCGCTTGGCACGTCGATACCCGTCAGCTGCTTCAGGAGTCCCACAGGCCAAAAAGGTTCTGTAGGACTCCTTTTCAGCTTGACGGTATCCTCACCGCCACCGCGACAGGCACCGACCACCTTAAGGCCACAGCTCCGGTCAGCTGCCTCGACAATGGAGGCACGGAACAAGGTCCACTCAGACTCAATGTTCCTCGCCTCCCCCGGGACGTGAGTGAAGCTCTCCCAGAGGTGCGACTTGAAGCTCTTTCTGACAGGAGATTCAGCCAGATGTTCCCAGCAAACCCGCACAGAATGTTTGGGCCTGCCAGGTCTGACCGCCATCCTCCCCCACCACCGGAGCCAACTCACCACCAGGTGGTGATCAGTTGACAGCTCGCCCTCTCTTCACCCGAGTGTCCAAAACATGTGGCCGCAAGTCCGACGACATGACCACAAAGTTGATCGTCGAACTGCAGCCAAGGGCGTCCTGGTGCCAAGTGCACATATGGACACCCTTATGCTTGAACATGGTGTTCGTTATGGACAATCCAGGACAAGCACAGAGGTCCAATAACAGAACACCACTCGGGTTCAGATCAGGGGGGCCGTTCAGCTGCCTCAGTCACCAGCAGGGCAGCAGCATTTCAGTGGCAGCTGCCCCGGACAGCAGCAGCGGTTGAGAGATTAATTAAGAAAACCTTGAAAATTGATGCAGAAATCACGTAATGGAAATGCTACTGCCAGCGAGTCTAACACTGACAACTGTTTTATAAAATAAAAAATAAAAACAAATGCCCATAACAGCACAGTTGCCGTGGCAGGGCAGTGGTAACTGGCCCAGACTCCAGCAAGACAGTGGCAGCTGCCTCAGACACTGGCAGCTGCTATAGCAAGTCAGTGGCAGCCTGCCACCAGAAGTGCCACTACTAGCTGCCACTTCCACGAATTGAGCCAGCCCTTGCTGACAAAGTGAGGAGCGAGCAACGTAAGTCCAAGTAAAAAATGTGTCTCCTAGCAGTTTTGGCCCTAAGCAACCACATACCCCGCTAATGATGGCTAGTAAATGAAAAATAATTCCAAAATTCATAAATGTATAAAATAAAAGTAATTTGTCATGCCATGCCATACAGAGTTACAGATTTATACAGTCAAAAAAAGGGTGAAAATAGTCATAGTGACCAATACAATAATAATGCAATGTAATGCAAAATTATGCAGGATTAATTTTTAAAAAAGCAAAAAAAAAGTCATCAGCAGCACATCATACTCCGTGTCTCACAAATTGAGGGTTGCAAGGGGAGGCCTTCCTCCATTCAGAAAACTGTCTGCCTATCAATAGTAGATTTTTCAAATCTGCAGGTATATAATCTAGGAAGGGTGTCAACAAAAAAATAATTCGTCCTTACCCTTTACAACATCTTGTAACCTTCCATGAGGGAGCCAATCAATACAGGTCTCTCTCTTAATTGCATGAATGACAGGCCCAGTTATAAAACAACATATTAGGTATAGAAAGACCACCCATGTCTGTAGGTAATTGTAATATCTAAGCCTCTGCCTAGGTTTTCTGCCTTGCCAAATACATTTGGAAAATGCCTTCTCTAAGTCTAGGTTGATTTTCTTTGATAGATATAAAGGGAGCATTTGCAAAGGGTATAAGAGTTGTAGGAGCACATTTATCTTAATTAGACTGATTCGACCAAACAGGGAAAGGGGTAAGTTCTGCCATTGCTCCAGGTCTCTTTTGACTGAGGTACAGATTGGGGCAAATTTTAATTTTCGCAGATCCCTCAGGTCTGAGGACACTTTTATCCCCAAGTAAGTAAAGCCTAAAGGAAACTCTCCCGAACATCCACAACCAGCCGTAGGAGTGTCCTGCTGCTGATGATGCCTGTTCTCCACAACCCTCCCGCTCCCCAGCCATACAACCGACGTGATTAAACCATTGTCTCTAGGTAATTAAGTATCATTGAGAAAAAAACGTAGGTATATTACCTGAGCATATGTCTATCACAGAAAACAGTAAGCAAGTAAATAAATAAAAAAAACAAACAAACCATCAGAGCCAAAATATCAGTAAAATGTGTAAAATAAATCCAGAATATCTTGAAAATAAGACTTGAAAGACTTGGAAGAACAAGAAATTTAACTGTTAACAATTAACGGAAGATAGCTGTACCAAATCAAGAGCGAGGGCCTCATTCACATCTTGTAGCTCTGATAGTAAACTTCCAAGAGATGAGGTCCACACACTGAGGGGTCCATACAAGGGGTCAGGGCACCAGTCCAGTTCAATTATGAAAAATAAACATCCAGTACCCATCTCCTGCGGTGCTGTTCCCGTGCCAGACACAGACACTAAACACTTAAAGTTATCCCTATTCCGCACTCGATATTAATCCGCTTCCCGTGGGCTTTTGAAGGAGCGTTCCTCCCCGTTGAAGGTGAAGCATAAGCTGGCAGGGTACCACCAGGCCACCAGAAGTGACATTACTAGCTGCTGCTGCCACGAATTGAGCCAGCCCTCGCTGACAAAGTGAGGAGCGAGCAACGTAAGTCCAAGTAAAAATGTGTCTCCTAGCAGTTTTGGCCCTAAGCAACCACATACCCTGCTAATGATGGCTAGTAGATAAAAAATAATTCCAAAATTCATAAATGTGTAAAATAAAAGTCATTTGTACATACCGGAGTTTCTTCTGTTGTTGTCCTCAGCCTGTCCTCAGCCTTAGTAGTGCTTCTCTGGTCCAGGTAGGTAGGAAAGGTCTCCTTAGAGCTTGGCTTTGGAGTGTGGTGGAATGTACACTGCTGTGGCAACAAGAATCGGAATCAGAATCAGAATGAGTTTGATCTGGAATTCACCAGGTGTGTGTTGCTCTCTGTGTACATACGAATAGAGATAAAGGTAAACAAGCACACGTGACAATAAAAGTATGCACACACAGTATAAACAATCAAATGACGCTCAAGTAAATATGGTCTGTACAGCAGGTTAGTATGTACATGAGCTATTAGTGTGCGTGTCACGCAGTGAGTGACCGGGATCAGTGACAGCCGCCCTCCATTCACTGAAGAGAGGAGAATAACGGGTTAACAATTGCATCATGTCATCAAAATAATAGATAATAGCTTTTGCTGATTTCTGTTGATCTTAGAGGCCTAAAGCGTCAGACTTGTGGTTATACATAGCACAATCACAGACACAGATACAGATACAGAATGGGACTGAAGGGGCTGCAGTGTTACATGTAAATGTTTCTTACGACCTGAAACATCAGTGTTATACTTACTAGTTTGTTTGTTTTTTATTGTTTGCACATTAATATGGATGCCATTCCGTTGTATTTTTATTCATTTAAGTAAGTTGTTTATATTTACTGTTTTGGATTGGAGCATTGTTATGTTATGTCACCTTGTGTTCAAAGATTATGATGAACATTTTTCACGAACATGCTGCAGCTGTTTTTTTTTCTTATTATCGTCACAGATCATCTAAAAAGGTTTGGAATCTGTCCCTCAGAGTTTGACCAAATAGGGGCCCCCGAATAACATCTTGCCCTGTGCTCCACTTCATGACCTCATATCTTCATGATAATACTAGTTTTTGTGTTTTTTTCTGTTTTTTTGTTTATCAAAAAGAAACTGGGCCCACAGTACCAGTGGTTGACTGCAGCCCCTGTCCTAAAGGAATACTTTGACTCTTGCAATTCAAGCTAAATCTGTTTTAGCCCCTCGTGGCCCCTCGTGGCCTCTTGGTTTCAGTAAGGAATTCTAACAGTGCTAACATGCTGGGTGAAAAAAGTAATACAGTCAAATGTCAAAGTCTTCCATTAAAGAAAAACACCACATACATATATGCATGTATAGTAACTACCAGTTTGGTGTTATGATTACAGATTAACACACACTCGTAACCAGACTGCTGTGAGATCTGCCTGTAATCAGACTACATTTCCCATAAATCCTTGAAATCAAATTCCCTGTAACAGTGAGCAATACACAAGTCTAATTATTAAAAATGCTGCATTGAAACATGGAAAATCATCACAGATATCTAGAGACTACTTGTACTCTATGTATAAGAATATCCTGTTTGCTGATAACTACTGCTAACAATTGGATTTGATTATTTTATGGAATTTAGAAGATTGGAATCTATTGGAATATGATTTTTCTTTGCTATATGATTATTAAAAACGCTGTAGTGAAAGAACAAGAAAGTAATGACTGATGTATAACCATTTATAGAATTATGTAGCTAACAGAACCAAGTATATGATACTTTATATATAAAGCTGCATTGCTTTATTGAATGAGTGAAAGATGATTTCTCCAACAATAGGTCTTAAATTGACTTAAAATGGCCTTAAATGGCATTTAATTCCTGTGATACCTGTAGACACCCTTGCTAAGCTACAATACTACTCAAAACTACCACAACAATCTGATCCTCTGTTTGGAGAGGGGACAAAGAGTTATGCATCCTTCACATTACTATACAATAAATAAGTTTTATTCTCTCTGGTGTATTTTACAGGTTTTCGATGACGACGATGCTGCAGCTGTCCAAGAAGCCATTACTACATTTGTCCTTGGCATCCTTGTGGTCAACAAAGCCAGGGATGGTCTCCCCAAGCAAGCTGGAATAGCCATAGAGGGAGCAGAAGTCCTTTTTGGTATCCCAGATGTGGCACATGCTTGCACCTATCTGATGGGCCTTATCTATGCCTTGGAAGTAAGGTAGCCTAATAAACTATACACATTTGAGGTCTTTCAGAAGATCTTTCTAGAGCTGGAGAATGCAAACAAAAAAATGTCCTCCAAAGTCCATGATGTCATGGTCTGTTTGCATGCTTAAAAGCCATACAGATGGCGTTGAAGGTGTAGGATTTGAATGAGCGCACTCTATCAAGTTTTACAGTTAGTTCTCCCAGTGCACTCTCTCAGGTTACACTACTCGTTTTTTTGGTTTTTTTTAATGCTGGAAAATATTTAATTTGATTGATTGATTGATCTATCTGTTCTCTGCACTTTAAATGGCACAAAATTCAGCTCCAGCGCAAGTAAAGCATTTAAAGTAACCTGAACTCTATTTTTCAAGCAGCTTTTCATGTACTGCCACAAGAGGCAGAACTGGACATTTCTTTACCACATTTTAAAATTTTGAGAGCTGCTGGATTTTGGTTTGTTTTTTTGTCTTATCAGTGTATCTGAATGTAGCTGTGAATTTGAATGTAGCTGTTTTGACAGTGTTCAGACAGAAAGACTGTCAGTGGGGTTCTGATAGCATGTCTTGTGCTGACGGTAATTATCCCTTCAGTGTTCATGACTCTGTGGAATGGAGTTCATATTTTATTGTCAAATAAATGTGTTTATTTTAGCTAAACGACTTCCAAGTCTTGTTTTGGGTTAAGATGCATAATTATACCTGAGATTGTTTGACTCATGTGGGTGTTGTTCGTAGTATACAGTGTGATAAATCGATTTGTATTTTGGTCCATACAATGTAAGAAAATGGTGAAAAAAATCAATCACTGTTTCCCAAAGCCCAAGACGCAACCTAATATGTCTTGTTTTGTCCTGATCAACAGTCCACCATTTAAAACATTCACATTAGAGAATCTGGGATTTTTCTTCTTTAAGAAAATTATCAAAACTCTCGACGATTAATTTTGTTGTTAGCAACTAATTGATTAATCGACTAATCACTGCAGCTCCTGTCTGTTTATCAGTATGGTCAACACTTGCCTCCACGGCAGCACATCTTGACATTTGATAAGAGGATTGTCATTTCCAACATATAGATGACACATACTTAACTTTTTAAGTAGACCAAGCATGATACAAAATATTGTGCCTGATCTACTTAAACAAGGTAAGGCAACCTTTTGCATCAGATTATTATGTAGATAATGCAAGGCTAGTATTTGTATAGGCTACCTAATTTCTTGAATGTAAGAAATGAGTTTTGGAAGTAAAGTCTACTTCATTTAGTAAGTAAAGTCTATTTAATTTAGTAAGTAAAGTCAATTTAGCTTAATTAAATAGACTTTACTTATAAAATTAAGTTCACTAATTTGCAAAACTAAGTTGTCTTTACTTGATAAATTAACATTGACATTACTTGCAAAACTCATTTCTTACACACAAGAAATTAAGTAGCCTATACAAAGACTAACCTTGCTTTATCTACATA
Organism: Miichthys miiuy; assembly: GCA_036365135.1. Taxonomy (NCBI): domain Eukaryota; kingdom Metazoa; phylum Chordata; class Actinopteri; family Sciaenidae; genus Miichthys; species Miichthys miiuy. The sequence goes on along the minus strand of CM071620.1, from coordinate 2,299,501 downwards.
ATAATCTGATGCCTTACCTTTTTTAAGTAGCTCAAGCTCAATATTTTTATCAGTGTGGCAGAGTCTGGGAGGGTGAACCGGAGTTAAATACTGCAGGAGCAGATGAGATGATGACAAGCAATGTCAATCAAATAGTTTTAATTCAAACATATTTGTATCCTTACAGGAAGAACAAGTCTGATGCATCCAAACAAAGCATCTCTGACATACACAGGTACTATAGTTGTCATATTTTGGAGCTGCCAGTGTGTAAACCTTCACCACACACAAGTGTGAAGGTCATGAGCTGACTCATAACTTTAATTGTGACCCATGATTCTATTTTGTAAGAGTAATTTCTTTTCTAATGGTGGATATCTCATTTAGGAATGATATGCTTCATGTTCGTGATACAGTGTGTTCACCTGATATCGACATGACCGCACGTGTTCTCTGCGGTTCTGAGGGCAGAACAAATCAATGAAGACATTTGGTAACTTTATCCGACACACTCCCAATAAATGAAGGGTCAAATACTGTTCTCCAGCATTTCTCTATAATTTAAACATACACTTTTAATTACTGTTTTACATTTTGTAATTTCTATTTGCAGATATGTAAAAATGTTCTCATGCAATCGGAAATGTTGGAAATGAGATCGTTCATGGGTGAATTTTATTTTTCAAAAGAACTGGATTCTTTTTCTCAGGGAGCAAAAGAGGGCAAAAATGTTTCATGTCAAGCAGCAAGGTTGTATTCAGTGCTGCGATATTAGACAGCAGATACTTTTACAGATAAAAACAACCAACTGATCTCAACAGGACGTTTACATCTTAAGGTCTCAGCTGGGACCAGTATCGATGAAAAGTGTAAGCATGTAGAAAGACTCAAAGAGAACATGGCTCAGTATGCCCCCATCAAAGGAGACTCAGCATCCATTTTCTTTCACCATCTGGATATCATTCTTTAGAAGGTGTCCAGGCTGTGAAAAAGCACAAACATAAGAAACCTTTGTCTGTTTAACCTGCTCTCTGTGATGCTTCTTTCCATGCTCCCTCTGCCTCCCCTACATTCCTGTCTGATGTCACCAAACATACAAGATGTCATGTTTGAGAAACATGTACAACCAATGAATTCCACCCATGCAATGATTCAAAATGGATTCTTGACAGATGCAGACAGGCGTAGAAAACCTTTAAATCTACCATTAAAGAAAACCATATGGAGAACATTTCTGTTACAATCTGTGACCACGTCTGTATAAAGAGAACTGGATACACCGGCGGTGGCGTGACTTTGTTCATTCATATCAAACCTGTTCAGGCACATGAAGTCAAAAAAGTTTGATTTCTGGACATGAAATCACCCGGATCTTCTGGATATTGTGTAGCCCTTCACTGACTTGAATGTCACCAAAATGAGTTAATCATGCAGCAATCGAATTCTGATAGTGAAAAGTCATTTAGCAGAGGTTGTGACGCTAACCATTTTACAGCTAGGTAAGGTCATGTAAAAACAGTTTTGTGTGTCACGTGATGGATGCCATCGCTGTCATTACAATTTTTAACCACTATGTCTTCAAAGCCAGTGCTCTTCCTGGATGATTTTCTCTGACAGTCATTGTCAGCAATTCGGGTTTCACAGTTAAGGCTGACCACAGCCTTCATATCTCAATTTATTATGAAGCACATACAGGGAGTGGCAGTATCAGTGGTACATTTACACTTTACCTTACCTTACTTTACCTGGAAATGAACAAAGCTGAACAGACAACCGCATTTATTGTGGATCGGTTATCTTTGGCTGGTACCCAATTTGTGGTACCCAAGGTCTTTGTGCATCCCCATTTTTGACCAGCTGGATATAAACGCTGTTATCTCCCTGATTACTTAAAGTAACTCAGATTCTTTGTGCATATAGTTATCATCTTGACATTATTGGCGATTACGCAAAAGTCTGTGTGCGTTTGTGACGCTACCAATAAAACTGTGAACTTGTAAACTCTCTTGGTTGAGGTTGAGCACAAAGACAGAACACACCTTATGTTGAACCAAACCAAAAGCTTATTCAGCAAGAAAACAAAGTATTGCACATTTCTGCAGTGATGCAATGTGGTTTGGCATGTCTGAATCCAGATGAAAAGTTAGCGTTGGCAGATTTTACACATTTACAGGCTGTCCAAATCTTGATTTACAGTTGGGCCTGAGTGGTTTGTGGCTTACAGCCATTTAGGGAGTTTTAACATGTTTTATATGATCTTACACCTGATTGTATCTTTTTCAGGTTGCAACTCGTCTTTAATTAGGATTGCTACCACATTTTCAGCCACACTACCTGCCACTGTTTAACGATCATAGCTGATAGGGCTTGGAAAGGTGCAACAAAGTAAACTTCTGGTGGCTTAGAAGTCTCGGATGTGGTTGTGGGACCTTTGTTCCACATCATTCCCTCTCACTCTGTCTTTATATCTTGTCGCATCCTCTTTTGTTATTATAAGTCGTAAAAACGGCCAAAAATCTTTATCTTTATCTGATATACCGCACCATGAAGTCTCCCAGTGAAAGTTACTGGCACGTCTTCACAAAATCAGCACTGCTAGAGGCTTGTGCTGATTTATTACTCACTAGTTGGTGAAACACTTTTGCTGGACTAGCAAGTCAGGAACATGTTAGCGCTAGTAAGTCACAGTAAGTAACCCTTCAAGCTTCTTTCTCTGCACTGTGCTGTTTACTGCTCAGACATTTTGTTCTCAGGATTGTACATGTCCTCCATGAGCTCATGAGCTTGCTGACAGTTTATAAAAAATTGCCTCTCTAATATCACAGTCACCAACGAAACAATGAGTTCACACAGTTTACTCAAGAGACATTGACTCCTGTCTCATAACTGTCTGCAAACCCTTAAGTATACTATAGAGAAGGGTTAAATATGATAGTTTATTCCATCTCCCTCAAAGACATGGGCTGTCTTGATGAGTTTTTTTGAATTTCACTGAAGGCTCGATGCAACGGACAGATTTTAATGAGAGGTTCCCTGTGGAGTTTTTGACCACCAGTGGAGCAATGTTTTGCACAACGGTTGCATGCTACTCTACTGAAATTCTTTACGTCTCCATTTGCTGACAGGGAGTTAGCTATAGGGCCCATGTTGACTCCTGGAAGCTCGGAAGTTAAGTTAGTTAACTAGTTAACCAGCCTGAATATCACATAACTACCGACAGGCCTGTAAAACTGTTGTTAACCCAGGGAGAAGGAAGATTATCAAAGAAAGTCTGTCTGCTGGCCTGTGTAAAGCCAATCCATTTTTTATGAGAATACAATACTGGCAGCTCAATCAGCATGCAGCACAGCATGCAGGAATGCAAGCTGCTGATCTTGCTGCTATTTCTGCCTTTTGCCGTGTCTACAGCTGACTTTATAAAGCACACTATCCTCTGCTGTGCTGTGTAGGTCAGTCGCTGTATTGACTGAGAGTGTTTTTCAGGCATATTAAATCCAGTGACAGTTCCTGAGGTCAGAGCTTGGAGAAGTCACTGCATCCATGTCTGACTGGATCATGATGGATTTCTTTTTAAAAAAAACAGCGCTTTCATTTGCTAACACAGTTCCATTACTACAACTTAAGTGTGTACACAGTGTGTGTGGGCATGTAGTTGATTTTCTATTTACAGGTTTGGGGTGTGGGTGTGTTACTGAGGAAAGCAAAGCAAGAGAAAAACAAAGAAATTGAGGAATGTTGGCCAAGTAAATCAGACCTGATTTCTTTTTAAGCTTGCAGTCTGAAGGTATTCTCATTTGAGGAACTTCTCTACTTGGCTGTACTGGTAAAGAAGTCAATATATGTGGTTTTAATAGACTCCTATTAAAGGCAGAGCTGTTCCATCTAAAGTAAGTGCTAAAATACTGCGAGGATAGTGTGCCAAAGAGCATGTTGTAGATGTAGTGAGAGGGAATCCATGTCATTTTTTTTTTCTTTGAAAGTCCTTCATTGGATACACACAGTTTGTTCTGGATACAGATGCTAATTGCATTTTAATGTGTCATTAAAAATAAACCTATAAATCAAATGGTAGCACAGTAATTGGGGTTTAGAGACTTAGTGGTGGGGGTGGGGGTTGTATTCAGCACTGAGGCCCAGCTTATGAAGGCAGGGCATGATGGAAACAGCATGGACCAGATCCAGAATCCAGGATCCACCAAGACAGAATGCAGACAACGAAAATGCTTCCACTGGGGGAGACGAGCCAGGATGCCAGGAGCTTTGAATCAAAATATGAATGCAATCTGTTAAACCAACAGGGCACATGCAGGTTAAGCTGAGCTGCTTTCACAACTGCAACATAGTCAGTGTGTGTGTGTCTCTGTGTGTATTTGGTGGTGCTGCACAGAAGTTGAGGTGTCTGGCTGCTATGTCAGATTCACTATCTGCAAATCAGTGGCAAAGAAACCTGTAGTTTCCATTTACAATCATTCCATTACTCCAGTTCAGGTAGCAGTATGCAGCATATGTTTGAGACTAAAAAATAAGGTTCATTTATTTTCATACAACAAAATGCCTGTTATGATCAACTGGTCTAAAAGGTGAGTGTAACCAAGGTGATAATATGTCAGAAGCCAGAAGTTAAAGTCTGTGTAAAGTAAGAATAAATTTGTGTTCTGAGTTAGTCAAACCAAAGAAGAAAGTGTTATTAACCACCCAGCCAAATTTGAATGATTAAAAATATCAACAAGTTTATGAAATTAGGTGTCAAAATCAGGTAAAAGTGAATTCTCAGCTCCAGGAGTGTGGGGGCGTGTCCTCTGAATGTGCTGAAGCCACACCCACCCGTGGGAGCAGTCAAGCAGCCATTTTGAAGCGACTGAAACAAGTTCAGAAAATGACATGACTAACTTTGAAACACTCTGAGCGAGATGAATTCATCTCTATCTCTGCTAGGGGTGCAGGGGTATGCTCAGGGTGGCCTCAGCGTGTCATCGAGCCACCGTTTAAGGACCGCCCACAAAATCCTGGACTGAAAACTGGTGAAAAACTGTTTGAACCTCTAACTCCACATTTCAGTAATATATTGTTTTCACATGTTTTCAGCAACTATTTTCCAACATATTTAATGTATTGAAATAAATCTCAGAATTGCCTTTACACAAACCTTAAGATCAGGTCATCAGGTTATGCAAAATCCATTATATCACTGCAGACGAAGAAGGTGAATGAAGGTGAACAAAGCCCTCCATAACCAAGCCCCTTCCCACCTCACTGACTTGCTCAATCGCCACAATATATCCCACAGCCTCCTCTGTTCATCTGATGCAAACCTCCTGACTCCACCACCCAGGACCAAGCACTGAACCTGGGGCGACAGAGCCTTCTCTGTAGCTGCCCTCCTCTCTCTGGAACTCTCTCCCCAAACACATCCGTGACTGTAGCGATCTTCCAACATTCAAATCTCTGACAAAAACACACCTTTTTAAAATTGCTTTAAATGTTGCTGCTTTGATGTTTTTTATGTAAAGTGTCTTTGAGTATCCGGAAAAGCATTTATAAATAAAATGTATTATTATTATTATTATTAAGATGATGTCATTAAAAGAGCGCAGTGGAAGGTCAGCCAGTGAAAAACAATGAAGGAAACAGGAAGTGTGTGGAGCCATCATAAATGGGACCACCACCACCATGGGAGCCACAAGGAGAGAGCTCATCAGCCATGTGACCTAAAATATTTGCTAAGTCACAACTTATTTTGACAAAAAGTGTTTCCAACACTCTTTCTGAGAAAAAGACGAGTACGAGTGTAAAAAGTGAAAATTGCAGTTTCCATCAAACTTTCAAATGTAAACACAGCTTGTCAGCTCATTCTGCTTGTCTCTAAGTGGCCACAGAATCAATGAATGCAGCTTTAACAGTTTGCCAGCTCAACGTGAAAGCTGTCAACATCATTTGTGTTCCACGATATGCTTGACAAGACTTTTTAAAAATAAAAGTTAGCATATGTTTGTAGCAATTGCCACAATGACTGAAACAAAGAAGAGTGGCCCTCGGAGAAAGTAATGCAGCGACCGCCAAAATAAAAGCAAGGAAACTGATGGCTCACCGAAGCAAACTGAACAGAATGTACACAGAACTTGCAGACTCCATACATCTCTCTCCACACACAGACATACATAATCAAACAATCCAGAATTGAGAGGAATATATTTCATCTTTCGCAGGAAAGGTGGAAGATAAGCTGTTGAAATCTTCCCGTCAGACGTGGCTGCCCTGATCTGTTGTTTTAACAGAATTAGGAGGATCTGAGGTGGATTATTGTTGGGGCTGAACCAACACTGTGTAGGACTGCTGGGCTGTGCTTAGATGTTCCATGCATTTTACACTGTTGTCAAAGTGACATGACGAGGAATGAAAGGCTTTCCTGTGCACACAGGCGGAGACGTCGGGAGGAGGAATGTAGCATGCTATTGAACTCAGCTGGAGACAATGATTAAGGAAAAGACATATTACTATTCGCCCTATGAATTGGGGATTAAATAAATTCCAAACTGATTACATTTTGGCAAGAGAAACTTTTTTCACTGAGAACTCACATTGCTTTGTTGTAACCCTGTCATGCAACTGTTGAGTGATTTGTCATACAGCGCTTATTTGGCAGGAGCTGAAACGGAGTTAAAACTAATCTGACAACTAACTTCTATTTTACACAGGCACCTGCACACTGCTGCAGTTAAAGGAAAATTCTAACCAAAAAAACCCAAAACATTGTGCCGTTCACCGGAGGAGCCATTGGTGTCTGATGTTTTTCAGTTCTGTTTGGTTTTCTTACACTTCCAGGCATTGTTCTCTCCTCTCTGACTTTGTTTAAATGGTGAAACTTGTGCTTCTGTCCGCACAAGATCAAAGAAAGTCCCTGTGGGTGCTGTCAGAAATCATTCTGGGAAATGTAGGACTTACACATTGCAGAAAGGGGCAGGGGGACACATTGAAAAAGTAAAGTACTTACTGTACCACTTATCTTATTGTTGCCTGCATACTAGTCATTAATATGCATGTTGCATTATTAGGGCTGCTTTAATTCATCATGATCTGTTATGATGTTACATCACATATCAGAAAGTCCAAGTATCATAGGTACTTTGACTCAGTGTCCTTTATTTTGCTTTGATGGTTACCAAATATATTATTTGCAATATGTTGCAGTTGCAATATGCAATTAAAGATAACATGTGGACTCAGCCTCACATCAGCCTCACATCAGCCTCATAATAAAGATTTTTATTTCTTCTGCTGAATTTCTTTGTAAAAACTGTAAAAAGAAGAAAGCATTTACATCTCGAAAGCATCAATATCTGTATAGCAAATAGATCCAACGTAACCAATTCAAATACCTGTGGGGTTGATCACACACAAGAATATGGAAATGTTGAAATGTTTAATATTTGGTTGGTTCCCTCTGTTAGTTGTGTTCTATTTCAGTCCCTTCGACTCAGAGACGGTGCAGTTGTGGAAAAAAAGATTTTGTATTGTGTCACCTGCTTGTTATGTAGATTAATGTAGACAAACATAACAGGCAGTCACTCATCGATCACTGCATTATAGCATAACTAGTTATCAATCAGTGCACAGGAGTAATCAATACTATTTCATTCTTTTGTTTACTCTGTTACAACATCACTCACTTTAGCAATAAAAACAGCAACATTTTGGAGACAAATCAGTTCATTTTAATTTCAGATTAATATTTCATTTTTTCTACATTTTCACCCAGGAGACCTCCTTTTGTCCTTTTTTTTAGGTGCGTTATGTATGTAATGTACTTTAGCAACAATATTTATCTGTATTGTACTGACTCTAGAAAGATACCTACAGTGTCGTATTTTGAAGCATGACGTTTTCGGTTTTCTGAAGTGTTCCTGAGCCCATGTAGTAATATCCTTCAAACAATCATGTTGGTTTTAATGCAGTGCCGCCTGAGAGGTCAGAGGTCAGCAACATTCAATGTCAATTAATGTGCCTCGCTCCTCACGTGCAGAGATTCTCTGAATCTTTGATCTTTGATTGTAGATGATTTCATCATCTACAATCCATTCAAACTCTGTGTTGAAAAAACGTTCTTGAACTGGTGACCTACATGTTATTAGCCTTTTTTTAACTGCAGAATTCAAGTTTGAGAAGCTGTGGGGGGTAAGCTCTGGGGTATGTCTCTGCTGTATGGGTACATAGCTGACTTTGTTTTGCCCTGTATTAGCAGTGTGAGCACACTTAGTAATCTAATGGTAAGTGTGCCATCTCCAAATAGGCTAATAGTTGATTGTGGCCATAGAGTGTGTTAATACACTTCACAATAAGGCCTGCAAATTAGAATTCAATGTCGCTTTAACTGCATATCCCTGGATTTTGGAACAAATGTGATCCAACAGAAGCAGAAAGTAATGAGATTACACTGGCGCTTTAGTTCTCCAGTCTATTCTGTTGCTAAGTATCATTTGAAGCAGGTGCTCGGTGTTGTGTAGCAGATGACACTGTGAAAGTAACCTTCCTTAACCCTCACTGTGGCTGTCTGGAATGGAAAGAAGCCATCGAGGTAATGTGGCTCTTTCAATTTGTGGTAATACTTTGTTGCCGGTGCTGTTCAGATTATTTTTAACAATAGGATATAACCTTAATGGGGAGTATTTTAAGGTAATGTAATGATCAATAATTGGAGAATTTATGAAGGGTGGATGAGTGAAAAGTAGTCATCCGTAAAAAGAAAATCAGCCAAATTATGTCTGTGAGAGGAAATAAGGATGGAATAACTCACACAGACAGACCCTTAATGTGTGTCTCTATGTAATTTCCTCTCTCCTCCCCTTATTTATGTAAAAATTTAAGCAGGAGCAGAAACGACTTGAAGAAGCTAGCCTGGACAGAGGGAGGAGAGGGTAGTGGAAGGGATGATGTGTGTTTTAAAATTCTAGTCATTTTGTTGTCATCCCATAGCAATGTGTCACTGTCAAATGCTTTATCTGTCAGCTGCACTCTTGCCCATAGACAGCCCTGGGCCTTGTGGGAGACTTCACGGTGGCTTTTTTTTTTTTTTCTTTTTTTCCCCCCACGTCTGCCTGTGGCAGGTGTGGAGTCATCACAACTCTATTAGCTTCACCACGGCAATAAAAACACATTAACCCGTTACTCTGAGGACCTTGCTCATTACCCTGCTGGGGCTCTAAGGAGCTCTCTAGACTAAGATGTCTACTAATGGAGGGCTGGCCTATATCTACGTACAGGGTCATATCAAAGGTCTAGAAAATGTGAGCACCTCAGAGTCTAAAAGGTCAATTTATGATTGTTTCAGGTTTGTCTACAAACACTTTTTCATTAAACCTGAAAGGACCTGAAACAAGTCTGGTTCCACTTTTAATCGGCCAGTAAACACATCTAAGAGCATGGTGACATCACTACAACAAAGAAGCTCATTCATTCAGATCATAAATGGGCCTTCCAGGCACAGGTCCAGGGGCCCAACGAGTCAGGGGACCACTAAGCTAGAACTTCTGTTTGAAGTTAGTAGGTCTCTCTCACAGGGCTGATCCTTTAATATCAAGTATCTGCTCATCTAATGTTGATTTATTTGGTTTCATTGTCCCTGTTACAGCTGTATATTGCAGTAAGCCTGCATTAAACTGCAGCAATTTAAACATGATAGTTAGAGTAGCAGTTTCTTAAGATTAAACCCGGGTCAAAGGCTTCTTTTGAAGCTTCCTGTAATATTTTGTAAAGTTTACCACAGTATTTTGTTGTCTGATACCCATAGAAAGAAAGGAGTGGAACTATAGATCTGTTGTGGCAGGAAGGATAAGGGAGTAGTGAGATAGTCAACCAATTCAAACATCAATGCAGCGTAGAGCCATGTGCACATATACTGTGCACTTCTGCCTTTCTGTTCAGTACATCAGGACCTTTGACCATCATTCAGAGTGAAGAATCTGAGGCACGATAAAGACATCATCTTCATCAACATGTTAGTATGGACAGACTCGGATTCCTCTCTGTAAAAAACAAACTCAAGTTGGAGCTGTGAAAAGCAACAAGAACCTTTTCAAACACAACGTCCTTTCCTTTGTGTCTGTTCAGCCTCAGCTGTTATCGAGTTCATTCAGACCGAAAAACTGGAGGAGGCCCATCCTCGATAAGTCACAGGTAGTATTTTGGACCTTTGAAGGCCTCTGGTATCAAACCCTCAGCTGGAGTTTGAATTAGATCACACTCTACTCTGAGGCTTGCAAGGCTGCCTTACAAAAAGATGAAATCCCCCTTCACTCTCCCCACCAGTGCCATCTTTTAACAAAAGACAAGCATAATAGGTAGCCACATACCACACTCGGCCCTCTCTGCAGGCATTTCCATCTGCACCCTGATAAAGAGGTCTATTGGTGCTCTTGTCGGGCGGGGTGGAGGTCTGACTGGCTCACCGCAGGGGTTTGTCCACCTCCCTTGCTGTCCTCACTAATCCGGGTCTTGACAACCGGTGAGAGGACCAATCAGAAGATGCCTGGCAGGTCCTCTAAATCCACCCAGGTCAGGGATAATTAGCCTGTGGATTTCTCTTTCTTTCTACTGTCTGAACATGTCTGAGAACAGGCCGGCTGGGAGAGACACATTTGCCTGGTCTCAATGGAATTATGGAGGTGCAGAATGGTGAGGGTCAGCTCCTTGTGTCCCTTGTGTCCCAGCTTCCAGGCCTCTCCAGGAGATCAAAATGTGGCCCCTCTTCTTCTTCTTCTTGTCCTTTTTTTTTTTTTTTTTTTGCATGAGAATCTTGTGTGTCTGCCTGGAGATTTGGCAATGATTAAAAGCTCTGCAGCTCTGTTTAAGAAAAGCCACGTTCTATTCAAATTCAGTCTAACCACCATCCATGCTCAGTTATGTTCCATTAACATGTTGCTCCATCATTAATTGTTTTGGAAAACCTATTTTTTAAGAAATATATACGTTGGAAGGGAACCAGCAAGTGCAACCTTTTCATGTTAATTTAGTTTTGTCTGAACTAAGACAGTTCAGAATCAAAGGCAGTCATCAATAAGAAGTATTTCCCTCTAATCCTCCTTTCAAGGAACAGTAGGGACAGAAAGAAACCTACAAAACAGAGTGCAGTCCCTATAAACCTACAAAACTCAAGCTCTACTTTCCAGCTTTTACCAGCGACCATACCATAAGGTGTGAAGAGTTGTCATAGAGACGGATCTGCTAAGAATGAAAGGTCATTCTTGGTAGTTTGACAAAGTAAGTCCAAAATTAAGGTCCACATACTGCTGCCTTTTCCAGAACTTTCAACCTCAGTGCTTCCAATTTGACATAAATTTGAACTAGCCTCCTTTTAAAACTTACACATCATCTGACAATACCACTGCTTCTCTCTCACACTCATCGATTACTTTCAGGGCCTAACAACACAGTTCCACTCACCACAAATAAATGATTACTTGGGCACACTTTTCAGAAGACTATTCAACTGCTTTTATTTCTTTGTCTGGGAAAGACAATTCACCTGCTTTCACCTCTCACTCTTTAACTGACAATTCATCTGCTTTCAGTACTAAACTGAGAGTTGCTGCTAACTTCGTCTACTTCTTTCAGTGCTTAACAACTTATAGTTCCACTGCTTTCATCTTCAGATTTTTTTCCCTTATTCTTGGAAAGACATTTTAACTGCTTTCATCTCTTACTGTTCAGCTGGCATCTTGCTTTTATCTCATAGGCTAGTCTTCAACTGTCATTTCATCTGCTTTCAGTTCCACTGCTTTCAGCTTTTACTCTGATATTTCTGATATTACAACTGATATTTCTAGATTTTCCATACTTACACTTACACTTCAACTGCTATCAGCATCTACAGATAGACAGTTCCACTGCTTTGATCTGTTGTACTTTAACAATGATGGTATTTGGTGATACTTCCAGCTAAATTTACTACAACACTTGGACAATTTCAGCTCAGTTCAGGGCTTGAACTCTGACTACAACTCACTCAGCACTTACAGACTTCAACTCCTTTCACTGCTTCCATTTGAACTGTTGTTGATTTTTTCAGTATTTGTATTTTAAAATTCGGAATTTCAGCAGTTTAACTATTTCAACTTAAAATGTTTATCAGGTTTCTTCAGAGAATGTGATATCTTCTAGTTTTACAAATCATCCTTCATCATTAGAAGGAATGCTAATTATTCCGCACTACAGCACAGTGCTCATTTTTAATTTTGCTCTCCGACAATGTGTCCACAGACGGTGATTCAGGAGCTCTGTAGGAAAGTAACAGGAAAGATACTGAAGCCACATTACCAACATTAATATTACCCAACTCCGAGCCCCTTACTTCATTCCCCACCCATTCAAGAATCACATTAAGGTAGCGGAGAGCTGTTTTATTGCTTTTAGCTTTTCAATTAGAGTGGATAATTTGTGTCCACCTACTTTAGATTAGATTTTAAATGAGAAACATGTTGTGCCATTAATTATCACAATTCTTATTTTGTGGACAAAGCTCTCTAACGTCCATCTGAAAAGAAGAGTGAAGAAAAGGAAGGGTGGGAAAAAAAAGACGGAGAGAAGAAAAAAACATGTAAATGTGATGAACAGCACCGGGGACTGCCGGCCAGTAGACAAGTGAAGTGATTAGCGCAGTAATAGTGAGAGGGCTATGACAGTGATGGCCTTTCAAAGAGCGCGCTGCCTCGCCTGGTGGTGTGTCTGTCAGACTACCTGACACCCTGACGTTTTCCATGCTGCGCTGAGATGTGTGTATGTGTGTGTGGTTCTGACCTGAGGTGATGTTGGTGAGCTACAGAAGATGTTTGCTCCTTCGTCCAGCTTCCTTCCTTCCCACCAAGCTGAGGAGCAAACACACTTTCAGCTCTAAAAGTGGGTCAGGCTTGTGTGCAGCTCCTGCTGCGGTTTGTCTACAGCACTGCTGTTGCCTTTGGAATCTATGGACAGCAGTGTGTGTGTGTGCAGTGAGATAGTCATGAGATGCTGCAGGAAGGCACAGCAGCAGGCCCAGTGCTGTATATGTGCATGTACGCCTCATGGCATAACACTTCATTTGTATAATATACCTAGAGTACTAGAGGCAGACTATCCAAATAAAGTGTTCTCAAAATTTAATATATTGAATAAAAGTTTGAGAATACTGAAACTTGAGAGCATAGAATCAACTGATTAATAACTGCTATAACAAACACATCGACAACAGACAAATCAGAGCTTTATGGATTGAAAAAAATGTTGACATCATCCTTCTTCATAGCTAGCCAGCTACAGCCACATCCATTAAAAATGGCCACAGAAACACTGTGACAAAAATGGATATAATGGATGCAGCTGCAGATTGTTGTATAAATAATAAAAATAATAGTAGAAATAAATCTGTATATTTCTGTAATTGTCATAAAAAACATTAAAGGTCTAGTGTGTCAGATTTAAGGGGTTCTATTTACTAGGGATGAGTGAGGGATGTATCTGTTAACCATATGAATTATCTGTATCTGTATCTGTACTCGGAGTGGGTGGGGCCTAATCCAAAAGTGGGCGGAGTTTAACCCAGAAGTGGGTCGGGTAAGGGCACAGCGCCCTCCTGACCGCCAGCCAGTTCCTGTCCTCGCCGTCCAGCGAAGCCGCTACCCCGGGGAGTTGGACGGCGGTACAAGCTCAGACCCTGGGGGAGGGTCTCGCCGAGTGGGCGAGCTAAGTACAATCTATTATTTAGCTTTGTATGTACTTGTTATTTAGTGTGTGTGTATAGGTCGGCCTATTTTTATATTTTATACGAAGTGGTGGGGGTGCCAGGGCAGGAGTGACAGGCCTGCGGGTGGGCGGTCTATGGGTGCCATATGCTGCAGGTTAGCCGTGTGTGGGGTGGTGTATGGACTCTGCGTGCTGTGTTTAAAGCATGCCTTAGTAGCTAGTGAAGCTAGCCGATGTGTAGTGGATTGTCACGGAGTTGTATTAGAGGCGAGCCTGTCGTTGTTGTGACCCTCCAGAAGGAAGCCTGTGCCCCCGACCGGCATCTCTCTGTCAGATCGGAGCCCCCACGTGTTTTATGAACTTTTGTTAATTATTAATTAATTATTAATTAAGATTGTTCTCTATTGTACATCATCCCTGTCTGTGTGTTTGTTCAGAGGTTCTGACATCCTTAGCTTTTATAGCTAAAGGCGAAAACCCGCATTTATTACAATACATATGTCTGCTCAAAGGTAAGGACGAACGTTAAACGTTAACTACGTACTGTGTTGTCTAGAACTAGAGGCAAGAACACAAATTGGACCAAAGTTATACCATGACAAGGATATCATTGCCAGAACGTTACCCTCTAAGCTAAGTTCAGCGAGCCCTTTAGCTTTAGCCCAGTGTTTCTCAATCCTGGTCCTCGGGGACCACTGCCCTGCATGTTTTAGATGTTTCCTCCTCCACCACACCTCATTCAAATGAGTGGCTCGTTATCAGGCCACTGCAGAGCTTGATGACGAGTTAATAATCCCCCTGGGATTATTAAAGTATTTCTGATTCTGATTCTGATTAGAATATCTAAACTGTGTATCACCTGCTTTGGTGATGCTGAACTTTTTTAGGACCTGCCAGTCAAGAAAGTGTGAGTTCGGATCTGAGAGAGGGGAAGCATGCATGCATACTGTATATGTACAGTATATGTCTACATCTATATGTGTATGCTTCTACATATCTACATATATATCTACATACTGTGTGCATGGAGTTCCTCTAGAGTCCCGGGCTGCTTAACATGTGATAATAACCCCGCTGGCTGAATTTAAATCAGATTACTGTGCTCTCTCGGGACAGCCTGCGTGTGTCCCTCATCTTCTTCTTCTTCTTCTCCTCGAAGCCACATCCTGCTGCACGAGGGGAGCTGCAGGAGCTTGTAGAAGAGGCAGAGGTCTGTTAGCTTCGAGGTGTTTTTTTTTTTTTACACGCCTCTGAGGAAGTGACTCATGCATGTTTTGGTTTGACAGGCAGATGTGATGATCGGCCTCACGAGCCAGAGGTGGCTGACAGTAGTGCGGCACGCATGCCCTGACCAATCCAGAATGTTTGTAACATGAATTTAATACACTCAAGAGCACACACTTATTGCAGCACTTCTTAGTTCTGCCTGGTTTCATGTTTGACTGAAAGTACATTCTAATAAATCTTCCGTGGCGTGTTTTAGTTATTTTTTTTAATGAATATAACTTTGTTCACAAACCAAAAAAGGGCTATTAGACGAGCTAAGCCTTCCCTTTGATTTAGACTATAAACCATTATTACACTATATTATTATATTAGCTATTCCAATTTCCTAACAGAGGAGGCTGTGTTTTAGAAGTGGTACGGTGCAGCAGTCTCAAAAGAAAACACACCCTCAGGGTTTTTTATTTCACATCTCTGCAATTCCAGCACACTGACCTAATTGTAACCTGTTTTCCACACAGAGCATTTTTCATTTCCTCTGTCGTCTTTTGAAGTTGTAGCAATAAAAAAATAAAAATCTGTTAATCTGATGTATTCAGATGAGCAAATATTTCTTCGGAGGTTGAAATTGCAATATGTAATGAAAGTCGTACTCGCTTAAAAGCCCCGCTTTGTACCTCACAGGGATGTGCTGACCTTTTTATCTTCATTTATTTCAGTCTGCTTCAAGATTTTCAAAATCTCCAGGTGAAGTGCAGCCTTTCAGAGGAGAGATACATAATTATTCATTTAGCTTGATTAAGACTCTCCAACACACCGATGTGTTTACCTTGCCGTTTTATATGTTTTATAACAGAGAAGAAATTATAATAAAGCCTTGGGTACACACCAAGGGTGATTTGGGTTGGAAAGCACGGATGTGACTCCAGTAGAGTTTATTACATGAAGGTGAAGCAGACATGTTGACAGGTTTATGGAGTTCTTTTGTGGATTTACACACAGAGCATGTTTGGCATTCATTCACTCTCTTGTCAGGGGTCTTAATGTTTGCACGTGATGCAATGACACTGTCATGCACCAGCCCAGTCTTCCCCTCAGAGGGTCTGTCTTCAGGGTGAACCAGTGATCTTAAAGTGTTAAATGGACTGTGGTAAGTGCTGCTTCCATGTGATGTGTCGAAGACTCTGACTGCCTTCTCTCCTGGTCAGTGATGCTACACTTCAAAATAAGATGCTGCAGGTACAACTCTAGTATAACTGGTGGATGTGCAGCGCTTTGCAGTCAAGTTAGCAACAGTTAATGCACAGCATGTGGTCAAGTTAGCAATAATAAACATGCAGCATCCATGCAGCAAAAGATTGTGACGTATGTTTTGTAACTTACACTGTTTACCTTTGGTTTCACATGGGTTACGAACACTGTCATGTGAGTCAAAGGCCCCTTCGACAGCACATCAAAACAAGCTGTACAGGCGAGTTCAGACCTGATGGTACACAGGTACCTACAGTATCATATTTTCAAGCGTGGGGCTTCTATATTGTAGTGCTCTGCAGTATTTGATTAGTTGGGAGTAAGAACAGGCTGTTTTATCTTCAACCGCACTGAAAAGATGTTGCCTTGTGCGTAAGGGTTGTAGCCATGAACTAATAAACGGAGCATCTTTGAACGTTGAAATACAATGTGATGGTAATATTTCTCCTACTCATTCTCCTACTCAAAGAAAGAGGGACAGAGTTCTTTCTCAGCTCAGTCACTGAAAAACACTAAAGACTGGGTGTCCAAGCACACCTGATATATCATGTATGTGCAGCAGCATGAAGTGCAAAGCTGTTGTGTGAAATAAAACGTACATTAAGAGTGTGGTGATTAATAAATACACTCTCCGCCAGACACATCACTGGTTTCATCACCCTGAAACAGCTGAGCCAAACGCAGTGGCACATGACAGCAACAAATGGACGCTTCTTCAGGAAATGATATTGTTGTCTGGATGTCATGTCAAAAATGTTCACACCGTGTTTTAATTGATGTAACAGCAGTTTCTGCTCTCTAATGCACTTCAAAAATAAAACACGAAACCACTTTGCTAAAAAAGAAAGTTGGAGAGGAGGCAGTGACCCGCGGCATGAATGAGCTCCGGTAATCCATCATCTACCGCATAAACAGCAGAATACAGAGTTATAGACCACCAGTGTGATGGGTGAAGAGGTGTGTGCGGTTATTTTGTAGCAGTCTGGTGCCGTTTGCCAAACACAGTGAACATCCAGGTTTCTTTGAGTCAGTACAAACTATGGCATCAGGTTTTACATGACATGCACATTTGACAGCTAGTGCTGCATGCCCCACAAACATCTCTTTAACTCGTCAACTCAAGTCACTCACTGACGTCCTTGTTTGAGACAATGATACCTGATTATTCATTGGTTGCCCTGCTTGTTATGTTTTGAGCAGCTGCACTTCCGTAGCAGGTAGTGTAAGCAGTCCCCTACAGTATGATAACAGCGAATGGGCATAGGCAATATGACTGGGAAGAAGTTGGGTATGCATGTCTGCCATGAGCACAGAGAACTCGGTACTCTCCAAAGGCTGACCAGACACTAGAAAGAAGATTTGTTCAGTCATTTACGCCCACTAGTCATGTAATGGTGCGCTACTTTCAGATATCTGATGGCTAAATTGACTTCCAGAGAGTCTTCACCATGGCTTGAAGTTGGCGGTAGGGTCAAGAAAGAAGAAGTTCTGTATCATATGACACTTTTTATCTCAGCACCAAAGGGAAAGGGTGAACATATGTGCATGTCCGTTAAGCACACAGCTGATTTTCCCCCGCATTGGCTTTGTATTGTGCTCCGTTGGCGAAGAGGCCAGAAGATATTTGTTCAAACTGACCACAAAGACACTTCCAATAAACCACAAACTACTGGCACACCACTAGCTTTAGAGAAATTAGGCCAATTGAATCTGAGAGACAGTTTAACGGCCCCCTCTCCTCCCATCAAGAGCTCAAGCAATTTTATCCATGTTTTGCAGCTTTTGTAATTCAGCCTCCGCTCAAACACCCCAAGATACTTGTAATTACTGACAATAATTGAGTTTGTGTCGATGTGAAACACAGCTTGGGCTGGACGGGACTGGGAGGAGAGTGCATTTGTTGTGCTCGTTTGGCAGAATGACAGTGATCCAAAGCTGCAAAGACAACAAGCGCGGCACCTATTTAAATGTTTGGTGAAATGAAATTAAATGTGACACAATGTGAGGAAAGGGGAGTGGACCCCACAGCCTCATCCAGGGCGCTTGTAATTAACTTGTGTGTGACGGAAACACAATTAATACACAACGGTGTTTATGACAGCTGCACTAACGTCGCAGCGCCACGTTTCCATCAGTCAGCGGGGCTCATTGTTTCACCTGTCTGCCTCTGATTGGAAAAGTTTACCTTAGAACATTCTCCGGTGGCAGACTGTGTATCCCATGTGTTATTTGCATGTAGTCAGAAAGAGCTTATATGAGAATTGTTGTATAATGCATCAATTTTAATTTCCTAAAGCAACAGAAGCTCTGAGATTAGGCAGTATCTGATCAAACGATCGCTGCTTTGGTTCCCCAGGAACACAATCTGGGAAGTGAAAGAGTTCTCCCTCATAACAAGACAATAAGCCTCCAACTGCTCTGGTGGAAACTGCAAACTAGGGAAACTATAAAACAGTGGCTATAGCAGGCAGCTCCCTGGTGTAATTGTGTACTACAAAGTGAGTGCGAGTGGAAAAAAGCAGAACTTTGTGCTCAGCAGACCTAGCTCGTGTAAATACAGGTAAAAAAAAATCACAGCAATCACCACTGTTTACACCTACATTTACAGTATGTTTGAGGGGCTCTGCTCCGCTGCAACACCGACATCTCTTGGATCGCTGCCTGGACTGTGTGTATAGAGTGGCAGGTTGTGTTCAATGCAGTGCAGCTGAGTCTGCAGGGAACACGGGCGAGGCCGAGGGTCAAACCATTGGCTGACCAATGCGCCAGTCCTGGTGTCCTCTAGAGTCATCCAGCTGTGTAAATGAGCGCCAGAGCAAGACTGCCAACAGCCAGGCCGTATCACACACATGTAACCAAGGCAATGTCCTTCCACCGGTTGAGGTCAGTGTATTTATTTTCAGGCTTTGTCACAGTCGGTTTCTTTTGCCATGTGACTATGTGATGGTGTTGCAAACAGCCTTCTCTGGAGCCATCTGTTTGGCCTTGGCCAGCTGGAAGGGAGACCGGGCAATAGGCTGCTCGGTCTCCCAACCTCTGCTTCATCCCCTGGACATCTGCAGGCTTTAGGGAGACCAGGAGCAAATCATGAGGGAAACTTGGAAGTCAGTTCACACTAGGGATGGGTTCCATGGTCTGACTCCAGCATAGCTTTTGTGCTATACCCCACACACACACACACACACACATATACTGTACAACCTTACATCCTGCAACAGAACCGGTAAGACACCTAACTGTTGTCAAAGACCCCCAAACCTTGGAAAAGTTGCCCTGTTGAAAGATGTTTAGTTTTTATGAACTTGTATATCTCTCTTAAGTAGTCAAAAAATAAATGAACACAAACATCACTGAAAATCATTTTTTTATTGTTCTGATTCATGAGTTTTCTGTCATTTAATTTTTTACTTTAATGTAAAGGGCCAATGAGTCAAACAAGCCACAATAAGAAGAAAACATTGCCAAGATTAGAACATATGTTATATAAAGGGTTAAGAGACATACTGTACAAATTAATTTCTTGTTATATGTTCAACATTTAAGGGTGGCGCAGTAAAAAGGTTCCTGGTTCGAACCTCTTGCCCGGCTGGGATAGGCTCCAGCTCCCCGTGACACCCATGAGGATAAGTGCTTACTGAAAATCGATGGATGTATATTCAATATTTGAAAATTCAATTGTATACAACAGAAGTTTATTAATGATTTATTATGTTGTATTATCTTATAATGATGACACAGGAGTCATTAAAAAGCCATGACCCACAAAAGAAAATGCCTATGTGGTATAACCCTCCCCCCACTACATAAATGTACTGTACTACAACAGTTATAATTATTTATATTATCAATTTTCCATTTCACTTCCTCCTCTGTTTATTAATTTTTGTCTCATTCACCTACCACTGTATATATTCGGATTAACACTACTGCATGGAGTCTGTGTGGACGTAGGTGGGTATATTGTGTATACCAGTATGTTAGGTTATTTCTTTGGATATTTAAGTATTTGTTTGGTATTAGTTACAGTGTTTGTTTAGGGTATGGTATGGGTATATGTCTTGTTGACTCATTTTGATTATTACATGTTGATTATATGTTGTATGTATTGTCTAAATTGTTAAAAATATATACAGTATTTAATTATACTTATAAATTATAAGTATCCTCTTCCTTGTATGGTATTTATTCTCCTGGTGGGAACTGGTTGCTATAGATACAATAATAGCATGCTATTTCCTATATTTTCCCATGTATCTCCCGAGCACACTTCCTCAATTGGCAAACCTTTGAGATCCCTCTGTGTGATCCTTGAGGGCCGAGAAGTCTTTGGGCCTGTCATATTTAGTCCATATCCCACGGGGCCTGATATTTTTGCCATGTGCTTCCTCAGTGTAAGGTATTAATCCTCATTAGGCTGTAGCGAGGCGCTCATTGACTGCTCCGAGGTCTTTGAACCTGGGGGATGCCTTCTGTTTCAAGAGTTGTGAAAAGCAGCCCAGTTCTGTCCAGGGAGAGCCCCCACCCCGAGGAGACAAGAGTGGAAACATGCTGTTACTGCTGAGGATAATGTGACATGTTGTACTGTGCTCTTTTCTGTGCTAATAGGGATTTAGTCTACCTATTCCATTATCAATATGACATATTGGGACGTCATGTACAGGCACAGTGGTGTCATGTTAGGTGTGACATTCACCCTGAGTCCACATGAAATTTGTAGCTATGTGCATGTAAAAATGTCATGTTTCTATCTGAAGTGCATAAAAAAGCTGCAGTGTGTGAGCTATGCAGGCTTAACACTAAATCCTGTTTGTCTTTTTATATTGTCTTTTTTATTGCCTCGTGTTTCTCTTCTTAATGCTTTTTATGTCCTTTGTGAAGCACTTTGAATTGCCTTGTTGTTGAAAGGTACTATACAAATGTATAGTATGTATGTGTACAATATATACATATAAATGGCTTAATCAATATTTTACATCATCGTACAAATGAACTGGCTGCTGATTAGTGATGCTGCATGTTCACAATGTGCCACTATGCACCATCCAGACATGATGATTTCATTGAGAAGTTACTTCTTCATTTGTTGAGCTGTTGTCATCATGCTTCACTGCAAAGACAGCAGATATAAACACAAATGTAGAGATTTGGATTTCAGATCTGCACAGTTAATGTATAAAGTAATAATAATATAAGATGCCTCCAGGCTGTATCCAGATGTTTCAATTTAAAGTGAGTCAGTATGAAAACGGGATAAAATGCGTAATACATTAAACAGATTTTAAAAAAAAAAGAAAATAAGATAATTTAAAATATATATAAAACTGAGGTATAAGCACATATTTTTGTTTGGGACTCTTGGGTGTAACATATAAACATATAAAATACATATACTGTGTATAAATCCGAAGGGATGCATAACAAATAACGATGATTTGATTTTTATTTATTTATTTCATTTTATATGTTGAAATGGCCAAACTAAAGTAATGATGTGACTGCTTCAAAGTATATTTATTATTCACCACTCATCATACCTTCATTCTCCTCCATCCAGCACTTTGCACTTCACGCTGCTACAAAATAGGAGGTGAGTTTGGAGATGCCCACACAGTCTGTGAGCCCAGCACCTACTGAATGGAACTTCTCGTTCCGTTTATGTATTAAAAGTCGGCCCCAGAAACAGCTACAAGCATTCCATGTTAACACGTTGCTGCTTTAGGCTGAGCTCAAAAGCATCTTCTCCTGTATAACACGGCTGTACCGAGCAAGTCATGCATTTTAATCCAGTTCATTTTATTAAAAAAGAATATTGGGATAATCAGCGTTAGCTTGCCTCTTTATTCTGCTGGGTATTCTTGCTTTATTAATTTTAACATGGAGTGTGTGGAAAAATGTAAATACGTAGACAGAAAAGGTGTTTTCTTGGATTGAAAATGAACGCCGTCACAGAGCATCCTTCCCATACTCATCACTGTGTTATGAAGTGAAATAGAATATGGAGATTTTTTTTGTAAATGAAAGGTGACACCAGTCTATAATGAGTTAGACGTGATGAGTAATAAATAACTGCCACAGTGTCCAATTTCCCAAACAAGGTTATGTGGGTGCATTATGTGAGAAGTGATGGCTGGGCTTTATTTCAAGGCAGCGCATGACTGATATGCATGGCTTACTTTTGTAATTGTCTAGGTGCATTGGACCCAAAGACGGACATAGCAATCTTTTCAGCCTAGTAATGTAGTATGTGCTAAAATGGCTTCAGAAGTGAATTATCACTTTGCTCTCTGGCATCGGGATTCAGCCGCCTCTAGAGATGAACATCACAGTCACTTCACCTCTGATGCATCACGGAAGACACTAAATAGTGCAGACTTATCATACATTTCCAGTATGTAGGGTAGCAGTAGCAGGGCGCCCTGCTGGGAGGACTGACCGTCCTGTAAGTAGAAGGTCGCTGTGACCCCTCTGGGAAATGGGCGCAAGTACATGTGTCTCAGAGGGACCTGTGAATGAACAAATTCCTAATTATATGGTCTCGTAATGGCATTGAAAGCCCTCTAAAGTCCAGCATGGGTGTCATGACTAATACAGCAGTTCTTTTGTCTCATAGAAACAGTAACTTTACAGGGGCACCTTCATCACCCTTAAGGTTTCAGTATGCTTTCGGAAGATCTAGGTCGTACCTTTCGACCAAGTCTAAAGGCAAAAGTGTCTACCTGTCCTCGACGTCCACGCTCAAAGGTGGCGCAAAATACCTGCTGTCATAGTCTCCAAGCTGCAACCCGTGGGTAAAGTGGACATAATGGGGAAACTGCCTGGGACTTGCAGAGGTCAAAAAACATACAATAATAGAGGAACAAAAGGGATTATGAAATATCAGAGGAGTTATATTTGGGTGAAAGAAATATTTTAGAAGTCAAAAACAGTTATCCAGTTTGGGGTCAGGAAGAGAATCATCAATCCAAGGATCAGGCAATGGTTCAGTAGGCAGAATCACAGGCTGGAGCGCTAAGGCGTACGCAAACTAGACAATCTTGCAGGGAACTGGTGGAGACTGGCCAGTATATATAGTGCAGGGCTGATTAGAGAAATGGGAAGTGGCTAGTGAGTGGGCGGGGAAGGTCAGGTGAGGGGAATGGTGGGAAGGGCGTTACTGCAGGGTAGGAGGTAGTGGCTGAATCTGAAATGATATGAGAGTTGTCAGGGAAAAAAAGGGCAGTCAACTGAAAGGGAAGAGCTGGATGAATAATCAGTAATAGGATTATCAATATTCTATATTTGGCACTCTTCAGGAATCAGATTAAGCTGACATCTTCTTCGTGTCCATTTTCTCATACTGTATGATACTGTATGACCTTTTTTTTTCATAAAGTATGGTCTGACATTTGACTATGCATATCTTGACTTCTTTATACCACGAGTCATCTATGAACATGTCGGCCAGGGCCTGTTTTATAATCAGTAATCCTGTTATTGGCGCATCTTTTTCAGGCAAATGAATTTTTGAACTTTTAATAGCTGCTTATTGGTTTGGTGGATTAACATTGAACAGAAGCTAATAGGATTTAGCCCATAGCTCCCAGTTTTAGCTTTGTTGAATGCCACGGATGGTTTGGGGGATGTGACCATTATGCCTTAATTGAGTAATACTTTTATTCATGGGTCACTTCTGTTGTGCTGCAATTGTTTTGCACTCCAGAATCTCCCTTCAGTTGAGTTAATACCGTGTACGGCCATTTTGTTTATTGGATAACTGACTTTTTTGGATGAACAGTGTGCCTCTCTCTCTTATTACAGTGAGAGATTGGGATTAGAGCATACCGTAATGAACAGCTCTCAGACAAACTCATTAGTAGAGTCAGACACTGTTACTGTGCCAACACTGTGTTTGGAGGACTCATTAAAAGAAGAGGTGTTCAGGGACACAGAGTGCTGGTGAAAATGAGAAAATATACTATGTCAAGAACATCATGCAGGTAATTTTTGAAATCATAATTACTCAAGTGGTAGACTCACAAACTGTAAGCACAAAATTGAATCAATAAGCTTTGTCGGCTGAGGTCTGTCTGTGTGATGTTTGCGTGTTCTCCCTGTGCCTGAGTGGGTTTCCTCCCGGTGCTCTGGTTTCTTCCCGCAGCCCAAAGACATGCAGGTTAATTGTCAGTCTCAGAACCCATCGGCTATGGTCTGACGACAATATAGCCTCTGGGGGGCAATGGCCAATGTTTCTGGGCTTCCAGCGGATAGCCAGCGGATATCTGGATACAGATAACATATATCTGGGCCAAGCCTTCCTCTGCAGTACAATTAGCAACTTGATATGAGAATCAAGAGACAGACACATTTTTGCTAATGCCTATAAACAGATATCTGTATATGAATGCAGATGACTTTAAAAAAAAAAGCTAATGAAAAGATAGATCATCATCAGACGATAGCAGATGGGTTCTGAGATGGCATTGCAGCCAACGTATTCATCTTTTGCTCTCCACATGGGCTGTTGAAATCAAAGCCAGCTCAAACGTGACTTTACTCAAACTATGAACGGAAACCAGAAAAAGTCTCTTTCCCTCGCCTACAGATTCTGCTGTCGTATGTAGATATCTGTAGGCGATTCATGTACACAGCAGATTTAGCACTGCTTTCCTAGAACATTTTCAGACTCACTATGGAAAAAAAAAAAACCCTCCACCAGAGATATTTTTTTTATTCCAAACATTCCTCTTCCTTGTTAAAATCTGGTGCCTATATTACCCACAATGCAACTGCCCCCCTTACAGTTCTATTGGGGATTTGGATATGTACCTAACCTGGAGCCTCTATAACTTCTTTCTTACTCCACATGCACAACTCGTGGCTTTCAGCCCCATCCAACACTGACTTAAGTGACATCACTTGAGGTTGTTTATCAAACTTTACACAGCTCCCTCTGGAGAGAAACTTGGATTGTGTTATTACTTATTTCAACTCTGTTCTCTGTGACTTAGCATTAGCACAGTGTTCCTGTAGTCACAGTGCATTTATTTATGAGGTCATATTTGTGTTGTAAACTGGAGAATGTGTTTCTTTAATTTCTTTCGTTCTATTTATTTTCAGCATTTTGAAACATAGCAGAAATGAAATATAATATTCATAACTCTGTTTTCATTATTGTGTATAATCACCTGAGAGTAAGAATCATCATGTTTTTGCCATCTTACAATGAGCCTCTCTTATCTGCAGATGCTGCAGGCAAGCTACTTGGAGAGTAAAGTGAGCTAAGCTGGCAGTTGCTCGACATTAAATGAAGCTTCAGTACAATGAAGTCCCAGAGTAATGTAGCAATCATCGAAAAATACCTTCTTTTTTTTAACATTGAACCAGCTTCATTCCAAGTCAGAGCTGTCTGAGTAATTAATAAAACTGTCAGTTAAACATCATGCACCGTACTATCATAGCAATATCCTACTACTCTTTAGTTAGTCTATTTAATTAATAATCTGTAATTATTGCAGGCTACATAATTGTATTTGTTTCTTTTACCTTCTTTTTATCTCATTGTTTTTGTATTTCGATTTCTGTCAAGTGGCTGCTGTAACACACCTTTGGAAGACCTTGACATTTTTCTAATTATTTTTATTTTTATTTGTATAGATATAGAGAAGTTTTGTTTTGTTGTTGCTGTGAAATAAAAGAGAGAATAACACCAGAATAAAATAGATTTAACCGAGAAGATTAGTGTTATTGTTTATATCAACAGTACATCCACTTAAAGGTCCAGTGAGTCAGATTTGCAGGGCTTTATTTACAGAATATAGCAGAAATTAAATCTAATATTCATAAAGTTATGTTTTAGTTAGTGTATGATCACCTGAAAATAAGCCTTTTGTTACCTTAGAATCAACCTTTCATATTACAGAGGCAGTCTACAGTAGCCCAGAATGGACAAACCAAAGACTGGCTCTACATGGGGTGTTTCTTGGCCATTGTTTCACCTTCACATTTGGAACATGAGGGGGTTGCAATCCACTAGATGCCACTAAATCCTTTTCCTTTAAATGGAACTACTTTTTTAAAATTAAAGATAGAGAAACTAGGCCACTGAAAATATGAAACAAAAAGATATAAATGTATTTCATAGGGTTCTTGGATGTGACTGATCTAGTGTTACCTTTAATCATTAAGAAGATAAAGAAATATAAATGTAAGTCAGAGAAATTCAGCCCTCTCTAACTGTTTCTCTTTTCTTTTTGTTACTAAGACTTTGTATGATTTCATTATGCTCTTTGGATTTCCTGCCTGATCTGTCACACAGTTACGATTAGTGACAATTACAGAGCCCTGGTTTAATTAGGCTGTCAGAAAGCACGTATGTAAATGAAGCAGCATCTGTCGTTCACCAAATGATAGGCTGTAGTGTGATTTTCCAGTGGTTTGACACGGTGTGTGCAGCACAGACCTCCTGGGAGGCTGCAGACTGGACGCTGGCTCTGCCTCTTCACTGTGTGTGTGTGTGTGTGTGTGTGTGTGTGTGTGTGTGTGTGTGTGTGTGACAGTCTGCTGAAGCTGAGGACTCTGAACGTTCAGCTATGTGACTGATGAAATTACATGTTCAAATGTGCGCTTTAGCCATTGTCACCCAGCTATTACTTGAATACTGCAACCTCCTCTGCACCCATCCAATACACACACAAACGCAAAATAGACAAAACACACACTGCTCTTGCTGAATTGGGTACATCAGACAAAGGTATATTTTCTCACCACTGTAATGAGGCACTTTTCAGTAATTCTAATTTCACCAAAGTTCTACCTTAAAAGCTCGTTCTCTTAATACAGGAAGCAGTGACCTCCTGCAAATGTGGCGCACTGATTGTGTTTCCTGTTTTGCTCTAAGGTTCGATGTGGAGAGGGAAAAGGAAATATGCATCACCATACTATAAGACCTCGATACATTCTATATTAGACTTGAATCAGTGTTTGTGCGTCAAATCGTCTGTCCTTAGCCTAACTGTTACTTTGCTGTGAAGTAAACTGTGAGGAAGTGCTAACTCCCTCACTGTTTGCTGGGCCAACTTTACAACTTTAATTGTTTACCTGATTTGCTATGTTGGATGGGAGGGATGGAGAATGGTCATCTTAGATAAATTTATTCCTAAAAACACTGAAATGAGTCATAGTTGTGCATTTCATTGATTCATTCTGAATGTACTGTATTTTTTTGTTTATATTGCAGAATTTAATATGTATTTGTTAGGACCAACAAATCAAGGAAATTATGG
Organism: Miichthys miiuy; assembly: GCA_036365135.1. Classification (NCBI taxonomy): domain Eukaryota; kingdom Metazoa; phylum Chordata; class Actinopteri; family Sciaenidae; genus Miichthys; species Miichthys miiuy. The sequence goes on along the minus strand of CM071620.1, from coordinate 2,272,076 downwards.
TTTATATTGTTAATCGTGTCTGTCCTCCCTTTCACAGATCTACTCTGATAGGCTGGTTTGAACTGGAGAAATCAGTGTATATGTATGTTGAGAATGGTTTGGTCAGTTTTTTTTGTATGCTATGGGAAGAGCAGCACCCCATTTGTCTTTGTTAAAAGACCACCTTTGTTTGATAAGAGAATAAAAGTCAACCTGTTTTCTGCACACCTCCTGGCCAGCATGATGTTTTTGTGATCCTGCATCTCTCTTTACTACATAAACTCACAGATCTTTATTTAAATATACATGTGTATATATGTATGTATCTATATACATACTGTAGCTTCAGGTATCCAGCAATATGATTGTTGCTTTCTAAGCAGCTGTAAACTTTGTTGTCACTCTCATTTCATCTGATTGGACAATGGGGGGAAACACAAATGACGTCTCAAGTTTTTTCAGTTGGATGTTCAGAGTGCTCCTGCAAAGAGCCGAAAAACACAGCAACACAAAAAGCAGTGAGGCTTTACTGCCACTGGAAGCAATCACAAAGGGCATTTTAGAACCTTTCAGCTCATTGTTTTGATTTTACATTTTTAGTCAGCACACAAGCTTTACTGTTTGCCTCATCAAGCTGTTTTCCATAATATGTCAGTGTCCCACCCATTAAACGAAATTCAAATCCCATCATCTTGTTTTTATAGCCCTCGCCTTGCCACAGCTTATAAGGGATGAGTATCAAAATAATATATATATTTTTTTAATTTGACATGAATGATGCATATTGATGAGCATCACTGTAAATGACAGTGTAAGCCAAATGGCTAATTTCCAACTTTTGTCCCCAAGCTCGTATTCAGTGTCAGTACGGTTTGTGTATCAGCAAGTATCATTATAGATCATATTTAGAGTCTGTACAGTGGATGAAAGATACAAGGAGATATTGCTGATGTTAACCAACATTGATTTATTTTTTCCACAGGGACAATAAGTCCAGCTCTTAGAGTACTTAGTGTGTGTTGCAGTGAAGTCATCAAGCTGGAATGTCCTTCAGTCCTTGTATTCCTAGGGTGAATCCATGGATTCTTTGTCCTCTTAGTGTTTCACACAAAGTACCTCTGCATCACCATGCTATATGTCTCTAACGTTAGCTCTGCTGCTCCCAACCTGCATTTAGTTCTGGTTGGTTAAGATTCGACTTTTGAAGCTCTGTCATGGAAATGTCTGATCTGTTCGTGCCCTTTTGGAGCCAGGCTAACATTATTGTAAGGTTAATGTAACGTTACTCAGACTAGCCACCCATAGAGAAAAATCAGGCAGGCGAGAATGGGAACAGGTGAGTGGCACAGAGTGCCCCCTGGGTAATGTAGTTCATTCAGGGCCATTATGAATCACCCAGAGAACATGATATGGAAAAGTGCCGGGTGTAGAAGTCCTGGCCCACTTTAAAGCACTGCCCGTGTTTAATTAACCATTAAAGTAACAATCTAAGAGACATTAATCATTTCTGTTCACAAAATGTTGTATTCAGCTGCAGTTCCTTAAATGTGCCATTACAGGTGTTTCAGCAATCAGGCTTTGGCAACCTGATTTCACCATCAGATTTTTTTTTAGTGATGGCACCATCAGATTTCTGAAGGTTACTTGATGACCGAAATTCTGAGATGAGTTTTAAAGGCACAGAATTGTCCTCTAAGTACCTCCAGGCGGTTCATTTATTTTCCTTACACCTACAGTAATTATCATTACAAAAATGTGTAAGTGAATAATTACGTAATTGAACGATATCACATTCGTTCTCTGTGGACCTTAGAGTATTATATTGTATTTCTCCAGGCAATATGCCACTATCAGACACCAATTTGTTTGGAAATAATTAGCAGTCCATCCTTCTTTTGGATTTCTTGGAACGGCATGCTCCGTTCAGCTCCGAACATGAGAGAGTCATCTCAACTTTGTTTGTATGAATTCATTTCAGGGACATTACTACTCGCTTTCTTTCATTACTTTCCACTAGTCTGGCCGTGTCCTCGGGGGCAGAAGCTGGCAGCGAGAGCCCATTTGAGATTTTGTTTGTGCTTTAAAATTGATACGTGAATCAGAGGAGTATTACATTATTAATTACTAATTTCACAATGTGAGGCAGAAAAAAAAAAAGATTCGCTTGCTTAAATGAAGCAGAATGACTCTGTGTTCAGCAAAGGTGCAGCAGTGTACCTCCTGCATGCCAATGGACTGTTTTAAGACCTAACTTCTAATGGAATGATGCTCCCTGCACTCCACCCTGCTGACTTGTCTCCTAATGGCACACTCCATCAGTTAGAAATGACGATCAGGGCTGCTCGGGGACTGGTTAATCTCCAGCTTGGCGCACACTGTTAAAAGAAAACTGAGCTTTATTACAACTTTTTATTTTTGTTCCTGGTGCCTTCGGTTCTATTGGCTATGATAACAATGTGCTCACCAAAGTAAGTGCTGAGATCTCACAATGGGGCGTGAGGCAATAATCATAGGCAGTCAGACAGTGATACAGGGTGAAAATAAACACGGTTCTTGGTTTGAACCCAGGCTGCGTGGGTTCTCTGCGAGTACTTCGGATTCTTCCCACAGTCAAAAGACACGCAGGTTAATTGGTGACTCTAAATTGCCCGTAGGTGTGAATAGATGTTTGTCTCTATGTGTTTGTCAGCTCTGTGATGAATGAGGAATGGTCTCCAGGGTGTACCCGCCTCTCGCCCAATGTCAGCTGGGATTGGCTGGTTACAGAAAATGAATTAAGGGAAAATAATGGCTAACAGTAAAAATGTAAGACAAAGTGTCCATTGTAGCCATCTGGCACAGCTTACAGGCTGACACATGTTCAACTTTGACCTATCCTGCTTGCCTTTGTTTTGCACAACCATTGATTTCCTGTGCAACGAGGTCCAACAGAGGAATGAACATGAATAGTTGGACTGGATGTCACCAACAGTGTTTAGCTACCACTGATGTCCTTCCTGACACAACAGCTGTGACAGTGGCTAACTTTTTAAAACCAGCTTACAACAACCTGGGGAACATTTGACAAAAAGCCATTTTCTAGCTTTGCTTTTTCTCAGATTGCAAATGATTGCCAACCCTTTCCTCCAGAAACTCCACTGGCTCCCTGTCCCACACTTTAATACCAACCTCTTGTCTCCATCTCTAAGGACCAAACACTGGACCTGGGGTGCCTGAGCTCCCTCTTTCTGGAATTCAAATGTTCCCAAATAAATCAGAGACTGCCTGCCAACCTGTTTACATTCAAAACAATACTCAAAATAACCTTTTTAGAATAATACTGTGTGTGTGTGTTGTATATTTTCAGTGTTTTTTGATGGTTATAACTCATGTAAAGTGTCATGGAAAGCACACATAGCAAAACAATATAGACTTTAGTGATCCAACACTGAAATTCACTTATTCTAATAGTGTGAGTCCTGCAGTCCTTTCTTGTGCGTATGCATAAGTTGCATTGTGGCATTTCTGATTATTAGAATTGGTTAAAATGGTCTCATTTTGTGAAGAAATATTGGTGAAACTTGCCTTTGTGCATCTGCGTTAATTTCATCTAAGCTTGTTGTATTTCCTTGGAGCTAGCAAGGTAGCTAGCTAGCCATGTAGGAAGATGACAACCCCATTCTTAGTCCCTACGTCGTCGTCTCTGGTTGGTCATTGTTTCTCCATGGGCCTGTGGGGAGTTCCTTCAAATTAATACAGACAAAAAAACATATTTCATATTTTATTCAGCTAATCATACCGTCCTTTATGCAAGAAGCACACAATAAGGGAAGGTGAGACATTTGGCACATTAGAAATGCATGCAATTTGATATTGGCTCGTGTCCAGATAAGCCATTAGGAGTTGATCTCTTGCTGTTTTACCTGTCATGTTGGAATCCTTCAGAGACAAATGTCTCAGAAGAATACAAACTTCACACGGTTTGATTTACAAACAGCTCTCACTGATAAGAGAGCGGCCCAAATTTCCCATGAACACATTCTCTAATGTCATAATAAGGACAACCTTTACACTGTGAATGATGGACCAGTCCAGAGAGAACAAATGGATACTTAGTATAACGCTCCAAAAATGCAATGCTTCATACCTCAGACAAACTCTTTAGATTTAAGTTTGAACTAAATTTAGATGCAAAATGCAGATTCATGAATGTTATTTTTCTGTTCACCATCAATGTGCCGTCAAAGCACATGTAGATGCAGTGGCTGCTTCAAACTTTGCTTTATGTTTGGTTCAGTTTTTTCTTTTTATATTTCACGGCTTAATTGCTGAAACATCTTTGAAAGATGTGTGATTGCATTTGATTTTTAAAGTCTTTAAAGCCAAAATTGTTCAAATGAACTGATCAGGAGAATTTGACTTCCTGACTGTGTAGCTACTTTCATTTCATCTCATCTGTTATTCATTTATTTATTTGTGCCTTTCTCTCTCTCTAGACACTACCTTTGACAGAAATGCAGTCATCAGAAAAGAAAAGAATCAAACCTTGATACAGTCCTCCCGGACCAGCCCACCACAACGAGTGCTGTTATTGCCCAAAAGAAGAGAGCCAGTAAACGAGCCACGCTGGCTCAACTTGTAGTGCTCCTTGGCTAAGTCCGGTCTGGATGAAATGGGACTCGTTCTGGCCAAGCGATGGGAGATAATTTAGATAATTTTATCTGTTACACTGTAAACCGGTTACTGTGAAACTTACTGTGAATCTTACTGTGAAGTGACTAACTGGCAGCTGTTGTAGTAACTCTACAGTACATTATTATTACTGAAAACTCTCTCCCTCTCTCTCTCTCTCTCTCTCTGTCTCCATCTCCAGCACCATCTGTAAACATACATGTCTCATTAATGCATGTTAATGCATGTTACTAACTAAACTTCTTCCCTGGAGTTTCTGTGCTCTCTCGTCCAGCAGGTTCTCATGGATCGTGGCTGCTGCTGTGGTCCTGCACGACGTCCACTACATATATTATTACTGTCATTATTGCTACCATAAGGACAGAGGGTGTCACTCCCTGTACAGATTGTAAAGCCCTCTGAGGCAAATGTACTTTGTGACTTTGGGCTATACAAATAAAATTTGATTTGATTTGATTTGATTTGATTTGATTTGATTTGATTTGAGGACTTATTTGGTTACTGTAATTTTCTACAGAACATTATTGGTTATTGTCATTTTTACAGTAACTCTATAATTACAATAATTACAATTAATACACAGTATATTTCTATGCAGTAGGCACAAACACAGTAAATTACTGTGGATTTCACAGCTGAAATTTACAGTGTATGTTTTATGTGTCAGGGCACTGTAATAATAACTAGATTACCTTGACCCTTGATGTGTTACAAACTGTGCACGTATTGTGTCCCAAGAACGAAGCAAATTTCTTATATTCATTTATTTATAATATATTTACATTGACAGACATGTGTAATATGAATTCCTGTGTTTAACAGTGGAACCAAAATGTCTGTCAAGAGCAATCTAATTAAATAAAGTCAGTGATTTCCTTGCCAGGGTTTCTTGTTTCTCTCCCCACATGACGTGAAGGTGGATCTCTTTCCATTCTGAGTGGAGCCTGAACACGTTTTTGGCAGGAGAAATGATCCATCACCCTCGAATCATTCTGAACGATCGGGATACAAGCAGTCGGAGCATATAGTGCAGTGGGAGAGAAGGTGGAGAGGGAGCCTCAGCACAGTGGGTAGGACTGTGCTGCATAGCAGCATGCGGTTCAGGTGGTTATATAGGTTTCTTTACTTTTCCTGGAGGGCTTTTGAAGGCTGATGCAGCACCAGCTGAGACAGGAGATAGTGATGGTTACACGTTGTACCCATAGTTCAGTGATCCCAGGATTTGCTCTCTAACAAATGCAAACGTCCACCCTGTGGACTCTGGTCCCCCTGGACAGCCTGAGTCCTTGCACACCGTGGTCACAAACACAGTGACATGTTCAGGACGCTCTTTTCTGTAACCACAAATATCTTGAAGGAGGATCTCCGGGCCAGTGTTTACTTGAGAGTGTCCCCACTGCTTGGCTGACAGCTAGCAGAACTGTTAGACAGTGATGTTTTATGTCCTAGCCCAGGTGTGTAAAACACCTCTGTGGGTTTTTTTTTTTTTCACAAGCAAGAGTCTCAGGGAAAGTGCTGTCACTAATATAGGTCTAATATTTTCTGCTCATTTCCTAGCTAGCTTGTGTTCCACTAGCATCTGTCACTCAGTGTTTTTCTGAAAAGCTGGAACACGTTCTTGAGGTTTTTGATCTGATTTCCAAACTAGATGATTGTCTACAAAGTGACTGTCCTGGGTACTGACAGGCACCATATGTCTTGTTTGGCACCAAGTCTATGAACTGAAGGGCAAACCCAAGACAAATATTAATTAAAGCTGAGTTTACTGTATGGAATGGCAATGTGATGTCAACAGCAGCAAGTCAGACATTTTTAAAGGACACCACCTCTGATCTGTCCACCATCATCGCCCATCTGGCTAGGTAGTCTCAACACTGTATAACTCAGTTAAACTACAATTCCAACATGGTTAGTGAATGGCTGTATAGCGGTCTGTGACATTGATAGAGACATAGTAAGATTACTTTTTTTATTATTTCCTAAATTAGGAACAGCTTGTTTGCAAGGGGACATGTTTGCATTTGTGGCTAATACATTGTGGCATAAATCTACTGATGAAGTACCTTTTAGGTGCAGCATTAACATTATTTTATTCTCTATAAACAGATATCTGCTGATGAATACAGAATCTGTAGACAAGGGACTGGAAGCATTCTAGTTTCTGTTTGTAGTCCGAGTAGTATTGGCCAATCACATTTAAGCGAACTTTAATTAAACAGTCCGTATGAAGAGCGAGAGCGAGGAACACATTGTCTGACAACAATTTATCTTTTAATAAGCTTTTTTTTAAAGATGTCTCTTCATAGATTAGCATAAATGTTCTCAACTTTCACGCATTTCAATTTGCTTATCAGACTGCAGAGGAAGTCTTGGCTCAGATGTTCAGATGTTATACATTTTCTGTATATCCGCTGGCTACACCGGAACACCAGAAACATAGGCGGCTGCCTCCGGAGGCTGATGATGATGTCGGGTTCTGAGAATAAGATTTGGGAAATTATTCGGCCATTATGCCTCTCTGTTTTTTTGTGCAAATCTACCTTTATGAAAGGTGGAAGTTCAAAAACACAATAAGAATTCTAACAATAGTTGCATTTTATATCAGATGTGAAAAAATCCTATTTAAGATGAACAAAGTCATTCTGGTTGTTTCAAAGTTAGATAAATGATTTGATTTGACTTGTATACCAAGTTTATTCTTTAGAATTGTGTGTTTGTAATTTTGTCAGTGAACTCTTGACTTGTATTACATGTTGTATGCTCTGCTTACATCATGCCTAGTAGATGGCGGTGCTTCCTTGTTGTGTACCTCGATGGAGTGGTGCACTCTGGAGAATTGTCAGCATGAGATCAGGGTGAACTACATGCACTCCACTATTACTGTAGCAGATGTAAAGATCAAAAGGCCACCGGTCTCCGAGGTCCCGCAGAGGAAGTCAACATGTCAGTTTGATTTTCTATGAACAAGTCTCTTTTACGGCACTAAGTATTCTTCTGTATATCCAACAAAGTGGAATTACATCTGAGCCCGGCACTGCTCCAGACACACAGTTAAACATACTTGATGGACTGTTTCCGGGCGTGTCACTGATGGGAATATATGACTTGAAACTGAACAAATGAATTTAAATTGTGTTTTTTTTTCTTTGTATTTTAATGTTGTGCTTGGCGTGGTATGTTATGAGACGTTGAGGACACAAGGAAAAAGCAATGGTCTTAAGGTGATAATGATTATTGTTTTATTCATAAAAACAAGTTAACCCATCAGAAAATAGATTTCTCCATTCAGTTTCAAACCAACCCTAGCTGTTAGGGTTATGTCTTAAGCCATTGTGGATATATGTGTGTCACACGTTAGCATTATGGGTCATGCAGAGGCCAGCAGATGCACTCTGCACTAGCATCAAGGGTCAGGAAAAGGTTGTCAGACTGAACTCTGTACTCAGGACACTTGTGGTTTACGGTAGTGGTGAAACGAAGGGTGTTGTGTACTTAGGCGTATGATGCCATATGCGAAGTTCTCTGAAAACAGGAAAAGTGGTGAAACGTAGGGTGTTGTGTACTTAGGCGTATGATGCCATATGCGAAGTTCTCTGAAAACAGGAAAAGTGCACTTGGGCCCAGATGTTGTCTGACACGGAACGGAAATTCTCTGTATGCATAACAACATCTACCTAGTTACAGGAGAGGACCAGCCAATCATATGTGATGTGTGATGATGTGATATGATGTTTATGTGATGTAACATACCCCTAGACGTGAAACACAATAAAACGAGCCTACAACCGGAAGGGGACGACTCCATCTCAGTTCAGGTGGCACATAGAGGGTTGTGCATGGTGGAGTTCCCTTCCAGCTGAAAGGTGAAACGAACGAACTAGTGCACTGGTTCTGTTTTGTTATACTCTTATTCACCGTGTTGATGAACAGCCTCCTCAACGGATCCGGGGTGATCTGAGTGGATCACGACAAATTTGGGGGCTCGTCCGGGATGATGAAGAATTGATTCATGTTGAGTGAGGTGCAGATTGGCAAAAAACAGCAGTTTACGAACGGGTGAGGGACCCAGGTCGACCAACAAAAAGGTAAGCAGACCTTTGATTCTGCATTGAATATACTCAAAGTAAATGGGTCCTAAATCCAAGTAAGAAACTGTTTTAAAATATATACGGTGAGTTTGAGTGTAATAGAACAATGACAGAAGATTGAAGTTGTGAAATACTAGAACTTAAGAGGAATTGAAAGTGAAATTGTAGGAACAGGAGTTTAACTGGGTTAAACGTCTTTGAGTGTGGCGACTCCAACAGTTGTCTGACGAGATTTCTGTATGTGCTGGGTTTGAGTCCCGGGGAATTGAGGACCCCCGAAGTCTACTAAATTAAGGATAGAACAAGAACAGGCAGAAATACACATTGTATGAATGTTGGAGGCCTGAACACTGAAACACAACCACACTATCTAGGTGGTGTGGTGGAGTAAGTGTAAAGAAATCCAAATACTGACAAATAAAGTTCTGGTGTCATGAGGTCGGGCTAGTCTAACCTCATATGGACTGAGTACTAGGAACATAGCGTGTCATACTTCTCAGTTGGCCAGAACTAAGGTAACAAGGAACACGAAAAACTGTGAGTTGGCTAATAAAGCAACAAGACCGGAGAACCGTGAGCTCAGTAAAAAGCAGCGAGACCGGAGAACCGTGAGTTGGCTAATAAAACAACAAGACCGGAGAACCGTGAGCTCAGTAAAAGCAGCGAGACCGGAGAACCGTGAGTTGGCTAATAAAACAACAAGACCGGAGAACCGTGAGCTCAGTAAAAAGCAGCGAGACCGGAGAACCGTGAGTTGGCTAATAAAACAACAAGACCGGAGAACCGTGAGCTCAGTAAAAAGCAGCGAGACCGGAGAACCGTGAGTTGGCTAATAAAGCAACAAGACCGGAGAACCGTGAGCTCAGTAAAAAGCAGCGAGACCGGAGAACCGTGAGTTGGCTAATAAAGCAACAAGACCAGTAGAAAATAACCTGTGAGTTGTTCATAATTCGCCCCGTGAACAACAAGATCAGAGAGCAAAAGTTAAAAGTCCTGTGAGTTCAAAGTACGTTCCTAACACAAAGAGATAAGAGTTTGTATATGCACACATACCCGGGTAATGTATGAATGATAATTGTGTATGAATGACAGAGGAAAGTGATTGAAGCAGCAGCACTGCCGAAACCAACTCGTTGGTGTCAACGTAAGGCAGTGGTCTGTTGAAGTAGGTCACGGAAGCCTGTATTAGGGTTGTTTATGTAACTGTATTGTCCTCACAAAACTGCAGTACGAGTATTTACACTTTGGTGGAGAAGTACGTCGACGGTTGTGGGATACGGCAACTTGTAGTATCCATAACCATTTGGCTGCTAATTATGAGATTTTTCTCATAATGTCGTTTTATATGTTTTTGCTGATAGTACTTATAATGTATTTCTGGTGTGACTAAACATATAAAATAGAAGTGGGAAGAATAAAACTTTGAGGTGTCGTAAAGGAGGAAACACAAAGAATAGTATCTTGACACATTTGAAAAAAAAAAAAAAACACACCACTGACAAACAGCATAATGGACGGAGAGTTTGACAGAGAGATAGATGACGGAGGATGGGGACCGACTAGCCCTTACAAGACTGTAGAGGACCAACTTATTGGACTAAACAAGGTGATAGACACGACTCATGACAAAAAAGAGGCCGTAATAGTAAAAAAGCAGATGGGAGAAGATGTAGAGAAGTTGCTGAAAGAAAAGGGAAAGACGAGTAAGGATAAAGGAAGCCTGTTGAAGGAGTTTTGGAGGAAAGAACAGCTGGCTAGGCATGACAAAGAGAGAGCTGAACTAGATGAGCAGAGTTGTAGTTGGAGAAACAAAGGGAAGTTTAAGAGTGGGAAAAAAGAAGAAAAGAGTAGGGTGACAACAAGATCAATGAAGCCTAAGATTCTGTATTCGATGCCGCTGGTAGACTCAAAGGGTAGGAATAAGTATAGACCGTTCGGTGTTGGCGATGTTCAGGCTCTGGTGGACAAGCTCCCTCCCGTGGAGAGGAGGTGGACTGTGGCTTAGCAAACTAGACAGTTTGACAGCGGGCCAGACCTTGGCTTTGGGAGACTTCAGAGCAGTGGTGTCAAGGTGTCTAACTAATATGGATGTGAGGAAATAGAACATGAGGCAGGTACACACATTAAGGATGATGACATACCATTCACTAGGGTGAGCACAGAAATCGGAAAGGCAATGAGAACTAAGTACCCCCTCCCTAATGCCTCTACAATGCCCAAATTGAAGTGGGATACCAAACAGAATCGAGAGAGCATTTAGATAAGACTAAAGAGCAATGGCTGAGGCAAACGGGTTGTCACCCAGGTAAGCCAGGTCTCCAACGAGAGTTGTACAGGAGGGCTGTTTTGGAGGGTGTGCCAGAGAAGGTGAAAACGGCTATGAATGATAACCCAGACATGACGGACTGTGACTCTCACACTTGGGAAAAACATCTAGTACACCATCTGTCCAAGGCCCAGGATAGTTTGGACAATGAGCAGGATAATTTGAAAGACCTACAGGCTCAACTGCTCAGAATGCAGATTACTGAGGCTAAACAGAAAATAAATGAGAAAAAGAAGCCGGACAAACCCAGTGCTAAGGTCATGGTAGCGACGGCTGAGGTAGGACAGACTGGTCAGGTTCCCGATCTGTACCCAGCGCCACCGTGGGCACCACAACCCCCAACTCAGCAACAAAGCGCAATTAAAAACTGGGGAATGAGTCAAGGGTTACTGGGAGGAGATTGGGGGAGAGGTAGGGGTACACGTGGAGGTTGGCGAGGAGGCTGGCGCGGAAGGGTGGACCACCTAGAGACCCGACAGGGAGAGATCTGTGTTATGTCTGCAATGGAGAGGGCCATTGGGCCGTAACTGCCCTCTACGTCAAAATGACCGTGGTAGAGGAGACAGAGGAGGCGGACCACGGCCTCAGCAGATCCAACCGCGAGCCCAGTTCCCGTGTCCGGATGGGACCAGTGGGAACAGTGGGGAAGCTATCAACAACAATGACACGCCCCACAGAGAGACCATGACAGCTTTAGCACGGCAGACCCAATGCTGTCTATGGAAGTTAACAGAAAAACACTGCCTTTCTTGGTGGACACAGGGGCCACCTGCTCTACCCTGATCCACACCGATCCAAAGACTTTGTCTGAAGAATCAATCACCGTGATGGGTTTCTCTGGGGAAAAACAAACTCTGCCAATAACTGTCCCATTGGAAACACAGATAGGAGGCCAGGCGATTAACCACGCGTATGTACATTCGCCCACCGTTCCTATGAACTTAATGGGCGCGACTTATTGATAAAACTGGGAGCCTCTATCCTGTGTGGGGCTGATGGACTGGTTGTGACACTTCCGGATGGGACAACTTTGCCTTGTCAAGGACAGGCAACCCACGGGCAGTATCTGGTCACTCCTGTAACACAGACTTTTGCTGACATCTATTGGGGCATGCTACAGCCCGAAACAGCTGAAACTCCTGGCATTATTTCGGCCTTTATGCAGTGGAAACCCTGGATCGCCCAGATCGAGCCCTATGTCTCTCCACCCGACCCTCCACATGTGACCTTATTTTATGACAGATTACAGACTGATTGGTACCAAGATAAATTTCAGGAACAATTGGAAGGGAAATTGTGGGATGTACAAACAGTTAACATTTATGTGGCTCCAGAGGAGTGGCAGCAGGGGTAGACCTGACACCGGAACAGTCTGATTGGTACATGATGGGTGATGAAGCCGCACCACACGTCTCATTAGCCTTACACCCCAGTCATCAAGCCAAAGAACTAGGTGGTGTGGTAAAGAGAGCGCTACAGCAAACTGATTGGCAACCTACACCCATATCACAGGTCCAGTTCTCTGCAGCAGCCAAAACATATCGCATCATGCTTACAGCCACTAATGTGGTGGATTTCCAGCATGAACAGATCACTAGACATCATGGCAGAGAAAAGACCGACCACCCCCTCACAGAGTCCTTGATGGACTCACTCCTGCTAGCTTGTGGGCAGATGGTCCTACTGATGTAGGGTTAACTGATTGTACACCTATCACATTTTCAGTAAATACCGACACTCCAATATGGGTCAGACAGTATCCTCACAAACCACAGGCAGAGGCGGGCATTGAGCAGACCATAATTGGTCTACTGGAAAAGGGGGTGTTAGAACCCTCCCACTCACCGTGGAACACGCCCATTCTACCTGTGGAAAAGAAAGGGACAGGTAAATACCGCATGGCACATGATCTTAGGGCAATCAATCACATCCTGGCTACCACCACAGTCCCTGTACCCAACCCCTACGTGGCCCTGGCTAACCTACATCCCTCACAGAGCTGGTTCTCCTGCATTGACCTAGCTAATGCTTTTTTCTGCCTACCCCTGGCTGAAGAGTGTAGGGACATATTCTCTTTTACATTCAAAGGTAGACAGTTGCGATACACTAGGGTACCACAGGGGTTTGCTCTTTCACCAGGATTGTTTAATCAGGTTTTGAAGCAAGCTCTGAGTAATTGTGATCTCCCACCAGACGTCACTCTGATCCAATATGTTGACGACTTATTGGTTGCAGCTCCCACAGCCACAGCCTGCCTTGAGGCCACAAAGTCGGTCCTGAGACTCGTGGCAGAAAAAGGTTTTAAGGTTAGCGAACCAAGCTGCAGGTGGCTAGGAAACAGGTTTCATTTCTGGGGCGAGAGGTTTCCCAGAAGGAGTCAGTATGTCCCCTCCCAGCGTTCGACTATTTTGCATCATCCCAGACCGAAAAGGTGAAAGAGATGTTGTCGTTTCTAGGCTTAACAGGCTACAGCAGGAATTATGTAGCTAATTACACAGGCATGACAGACCCGTTGAGAGCTATGGTCAGAGAACAGGGCATGAGGAATCTTACTGCCAGGCTAAGTTGGACTCAGGAAGCAGAAACGGCATTCATATCACTCAAACAGGCCTTGTCCAGCGCAGCCGAGCTGGCTACACCAGACTACTCCCTACCATTCTTTTGGATGTCTCTGGAACAGAAAACACTGTAAATGGCATTCTGTTCCAGAGAAAAGAGAGAGAGAATAATATTAATGTACATAAGTGTAATGCTTGACAACATGGAAAAAGACACCCACAGTGCACACAACATGTAGCAGGAGTAGCTAAACTGATACAAAAGACCGCACACATTGTGATGGGACATCAGTTACACATCCTGACAACACATAGTGTAGTGGCATATGTAAATTCAGAAATGTTTACACTCACTACACTAAGACAAAGGAGGTTGAGTAAAATTTTGGAAGCATCAAACATTGTATTCACGCATGAAGGCATCAATATGGCAGACCAGATAGGGACAGGAGAGCCACACAAATGTGCAGACAGAGTGATAAAAGAAGAAAAAGTCAGAGCAGATTTGCAAACCACACCGATTCCAGGAGCTAGAGATTTGTTCACGGATGGATGTTGTTTCAGGCATGAGACAGAGGGACTGAAGGCCGCCTATGCAGTGGTAGAAGATATGAATGAACATATAGTAACCCGGGCAGAGAGACTGGAGGGACAACAGTCAGCACAAAGAGCAGAGGTAGTGGCCGTGATCGAGCGTTGAAATTTGGGAAAGGGCAGGAAGTGAATATCTATACAGATTCAGCATATGCAGCAGGAGCAGTACACGTGGAACTGGGGCAATGGATGAGAGCGGGCTTTCTGACTGCAGGAATAAACCAATTAAGCATGAGGCTGAGATGAAGGAACTATCAGAAGCTTTGTTACTCCTAAAAGGTAGCAGTAATTAAGTGTAAAGGACATGACACCGGAACAGGAAAAGTTAGCCGAGGGAATAAAGCAGCGGATCAGATAGCCAAAGAGACGGCCGGATACGTAGACAAAACTATCCTTGTGTGTTCAGAAACTGAAATGCAACCGACTCTTAGTCTAGAAGGACTGGCGAAGCTACAAGACAAAGCCTCCCCTCAAGAGAAAACCTTGTGGAAGGCAAGAGGTGCCACAGAGACAGACGGACTATGGAGGGGACCAGACGGGAGACCTATCCTACCCCCAGGACTGAGACAGACAGCTATGGAAGAAGCACACGGGGTGGGACACGTAGGAGTAGCTCAGATGATGAGGAACCTAGATCAGTGGTGGCACCCTTTCTTAAAAGACATGACCCAATACTTGACTAAGACATGTGAACAGTGTACAAGTTCAACAGCAGACCCACCATTAAACCAGAAATAGGAAGTATCCTTTAGAGGTAAAACCAGGAAGAGAGATTATCATAGATTATACAGATATGATAGACTCTGTCAGAGGATACAGATATGTGTTGATGTGTGTGGATGCTTACACTGGATGGCCAGAAGCCTGGCCCACAAAGCACGAGGATGCCAAATCAGTGATAAAATTTTTGGTAAACCAATATATTCCAAGATATGGGTTCCCAGAAAAGATTAGATCTGATAATGGTACTCATTTTAAGAACAAAGACCTCCAGCAGGTGGAGGCAATGCTGGGGTTGAAACATTCCTTTGGTACAGTCTATCACCCTCAGTCACAAGGCAAGGTGGAGAGGATGAATCAAACAGTCAAAAACAAATTGGCTAAAATCTGTGCACAGACTAAAGTAAACTGGTTAGACGCCCTACCGTTAGCACTTATGTCAATAAGAAACTCAGTGAACCAGTCCACGGGCTTTACGCCACATGAGCTGCAAACAGGAAGGGCATTTCCGGGTCCACACTCAAAATTGCCGATGATGCAAAAAGACGATCAGAACCTGACTGCTAAAGCATATTTTCGCGAGCTCCAGAGCTTGGTTTCTGTGTTCTCTAAACAGGTGCAGGACCAGAGAGGAGGAGAAAAGAGAACCACAGTTCCAGAAGCGGAGTGGGTCCTACTGAGAGTCATTAAACGAAAGTGGTCAGAACCTCGGTGGACGGGCCCATATCAGGTCATTGAGAGAACAACCCACGCTGTGAGGCTGAAAGGGAAAGGAGACACGTGGTTCCACTGGAGCCAGTGTGCTGCAACTGAGGAACCACAACGCTCCTTGGCCGACATCCAGAAGGATCTCCAAGGAAAAAGCACCGAGTCGGCTGACTCGGAGAAAGATCCTGCCAACAAAGGGGCAGAATAATCCCCTGGCAGAGATCCAAGACTCCAGGGCAGTCTACCCCTGGAGTCCGAAGAAAGAAGAGCTCCAGCAGGGAGGAGGTGAAATAGCGCTCCTCTCCTACATGTAGTGTGCCAAACTACCAACACCTGAAGACGACCTACAGCGGAGGAAGATAGATGACGCCCACACAATTAAATCTTTGCATATTTGGCTGGTTAATCATACTGGCCGTGTTTATGTGGGCACTGGGTAGGTTGATAATGACCGGGCGCACGAACTTGTAAACCTTTATATTTACGCATTATTCATTTATTCTTCCTTATAATTTTCACACTGTGCTATTGCTAAGGAGTTGTGTTGACAAGGTTAAAAAAAGGTTGAAATCTCTCTCGAGAGTGGTACTGCTTGGGATACAAAGAACGAACGAACCAGTCCAACAGAAGGGTTACGCTTCTTATAATAATTTTGCTGCTCATATTAAGGAAATTAATTTCCCTGTGTATTGTCTAATGGTTATAGGTTTGGTTTCGGTCTTCGTAGTGACTATTGTCCTCTGGGTGTCCTGTGAGTTCCCCGTCCAGCGATGTGAATAAAAACCTAGAAGCGCAATGAATCTCGTAATATTACTTGTGCTAATCTCATTAAGTCAGGTAGCTGTGACAGGAGTAAGCTCCGGAGGCGAGGAATGCGGAAATGACTGGAGCCTAAAAAATGTAGCAAAAAATGGGTTAATTGTCTGTAGCCCAGCCAACAATATAACAGTAGTCACGGTGCCCGTTACAGCCCTCACTAATGAGTATGGACAAAAGGTAGGGACTGGGAACGAGATATGATTGGTACCTGACAATAGGAATGAGTGGATGGGGAGACGTGGTAGCAGAGACGACATACGATTGGAGCAAGTGGTCAGTCAACTATGCTAGGAAGTGCGGAAGAACCTCACGCTTACCAAAACAGACGGAAATTGATAATCATACACAGACATGTCACTGCCACTACACCAAGGACATGTATGAGTTTATATTTATGGGCATATTCCGGCGGGAGGGATCCCCGTTTTGATCTGGCTCTGTGTTGGGAAGTTGGACTAAGCCGGTTATGCATGACAACACTCGAGCCAAAAAGGTGAGGGTTCAGACATTACCACCGCGTCCCACGGCGGATGACTGGTTTCTGGTGGTAACTGGCATATCTGGTACCACTAACAATTGGCTATTGCTAGCAGAACAGGCCGCCAACGCTTCCAAGCAAGATTGTGTAGTATGCATGGGGTCCAGGCCTTTACTGCAGGTGGTACCAGCCCCTTTGACCACCGAATGTTTCATGCCCGTTATGAATAACACTGTTCCCACCTCCGAGTGTACTGAATGGGATAAAGTTTTTCCTGTGACTAAAAACGCAAAGAACAAACCGTTGTTTTCCTCTAAAGTAGCTCCAGGGAACTTTAGCTGTGTCCACCTCACCGGAAGTCAAAGTAGTTTGGATAAGGTATCCGAATCCTGGTGTACGCATGTGGAACAGGGAGGGACGGAGTTCACTCCTGTTCCTAGAGCCGACATATGGTGGTGGTGCGGCGATGATAGATTGTTTGACAGGCTGCCCACTGACTCAGCAGGTCTTTGTGCATTGGTAACTTTGTTATTGCCCATTTCTGTAACACCCGTGTCCGCAGCTGACTTGCTCCAAGTAGCTGACACACTTCGGCTTGAGAGTCGGTACCGACGGAATAAGAGAGAATTGTCATGGCAAAGTCAAGGTGATCCCACATACATTGATGCTATTGGCGTCCCTAGAGGGGTTCCAGATGAGTACAAATTGGCTAATCAGGTGGCAGGAGGATTTGAATCATTTCTGTGTTGGTGGTGCACTATAAACAAAAACGTGGACCGCATCAATTATGTTCACTATAATGTTCAGAAATTAGGAAATTGGACTCAGAGTGGGTTCGAAGCTGTGCACGGACAATTACAGGCCACCTCACTAATGACCTTTCAGAATCGTATTGCAATTGACATGCTGCTGGCTGATAGAGGCGGAGCTTGTGCCATCTTTGGGGAGCAGTGCTGTACTTTCATCCCCAACAATACGGCCTCAGATGGAAGCTTAACCCGTGCTATAGAAGGTCTGAGGACTCTGAATGGAAAAATGAAAGAGCATTCAGGAGTAGATACCACCCTGTGGGATTCATGGATGAGTGCCTTTGGCAAGTATAGGACGTTAGTATCGGCTGTATTGGTATCCATAGCAGTGTTCACAGCCATATTGACGTTGTGTGGTTGTTGTTGCATCCCCTGTATACGAGCGCTAATTGTGAGATTGATCAACACAGCCATAACCCCCCCTCAGTTAGAACAGACCGCATACATGCTTCAAGGGTTAGTATCAGAGGTACAGAAGGATATTCGTGAAGACTTTGAACTGCGACATGAGGAGTGGTGAGGCGTCTCGGGCACCCATGGGACACAGAAATTTATCAAACCATGTCTTTTAAGTATACCAAGCTGTTTTTGAATTTATCAAGTTATACCTCCCGAACTTATCAGGTGATTTCTCTTTGAATTTTATCAGTATTATTTTGTTTGAGTCTCATCATTATATCTCTTTTGAATTATATTAGTATATCAGGCATTAATTAACTATCATGTATTGACTTACCAATGTGTATTAATTTGCTTTAATTGGTTGCGCCTCGTACTATATTGAGTTTTACCAGTTTGTTTCTTTTGAATGCTTATCAGTTTATCCCTTTTGAATCTTATTATCGCCCAGTGGTTGAATAATATGTGCATTTATGATTGTGCTTTTAAACAAGTCAGAATTGAACTCTTAAAAGAGTTCAAAAGGGGGAATTGTGGATATATGTGTGTCACACGTTAGCATTATGGGTCATGCAGAGGCCAGCAGATGCACTCTGCACTAGCATCAAGGGTCAGGAAAAGGTTGTCAGACTGAACTCTGTACTCAGGACACTTGTGGTTTACGGTAGTGGTGAAACGAAGGGTGTTGTGTACTTAGGCGTATGATGCCATATGCGAAGTTCTCTGAAAACAGGAAAAGTGGTGAAACGTAGGGTGTTGTGTACTTAGGCGTATGATGCCATATGCGAAGTTCTCTGAAAACAGGAAAAGTGCACTTGGGCCCAGATGTTGTCTGACACGGAACGGAAATTCTCTGTATGCATAACAACATCTACCTAGTTACAGGAGAGGACCAGCCAATCATATGTGATGTGTGATGATGTGATATGATGTTTATGTGATGTAACATACCCCTAGACGTGAAACACAATAAAACGAGCCTACAACCGGAAGGGGAGAACTCCATCTCAGTTCAGGTGGCACATAGAGGGTTGTGCATGGTGGAGTTCCCTTCCAGCTGAGAGGTGAAACGAACGAACTAGTGCACTGGTTCTGTTTTGTTATACTCTTATTCACCGTGTTGATGAACAGCCTCCTCAACGGATCCGGGGTGATCTGAGTGGATCACGACACCATTTAAATGACCCTCACAAGCAAGTGCAAGAAGAAAAGATAAGCAGGCCATGCCGAGAAACATACTGAAGAGGAGAGGCTCGGATTATTGTTTTATTCTACCACCCTAAATTGGTTTGAAGATTTTTATGAGGATGTTTTATATTTAGAGGAGATTTGTATCATTTACCTGCACCACAAGCTACACCCCTGGGTCGCACACACGTTACTTTTAACCTAACCCTGACCTTGGAATTAACTTAACTGACCCTGAATCCAAATGATTACCATCTGCTGTATGAACTTTAACCCTCTAGACCCCAGTAGAATTCTAGAATGTTTTCATTTTGAAAAAAAAAACTCTCTTAAATTTAAAGTTGATTCAATGCTTACACTTGCAACAAATATGACTAAAACTGTTACATAACAAACAACATGAAAAAAATCAATTTATATGTGGAAAAGTTGGCGACTCTTCTGTAAACTGTCACCTTGAAAACACCCTCCCACTCAGCAGTGAGAGTCCTGCTGATTATCTGCAGTGATTATGAAACAAAACTCTGAGCAATCTACATTATTATAACAAACAACAGTAATGTGATGTAGGTTGTGTTTTTAGCAACTTACATTAGAAAGTTCACCAACTTTCCTGCAAACTATCCCCAAAACAGAACAGGGACTCTGTCAGCAGAGACATTTTTGGGTTTACAGTGGAAACCAATGAAGAAATATCATTCAAAAATCAATGTGATGATGTATATTTTCGGTTTTGGTCAGTAAACTATGTGCATTACAAGGCTCACGACTGTGTTTTGATTTTAAAATGATGGGCTGATGAAAAAAATGATGAAGAAGCCTCAAGTGCACTTTGTGCTTTTAGATACACCACACAAACATACCAAATTTATTTGAACATATCTTACAATCTGACGAATAAATGGCTTGATATAAAAGAAAAAACTGCCGTTGCGAGAAGATGGTTATCTGGTAGCTGCCATGGTTAGCCGAGTCAGAGTCTGTGGCTCTGAACCACATTGGCTCTGAACTTCTCCAAGTCGAAAGATGTCTGAAAAGGCATCAGTGACATTTTGAAAAAGGAAAATCAATGCTTTCACTGGCTGAACTACTGTGTTCAATTGTGTTAGCTGAAGAGCCGATGTCCTCTAGTCAGCTCAGCTCAACATTTTACCAGAAACACATGAAAATATTTTGACATCGATTATAGAGACAAGCTCTCCGTCTTGGGCATATCCATGGTAACGACTGAGGTCTTAGTCTCAGCTCGTCAACTCTATCTCCAGACAAGAATGTTGAAACTGGATGATTCTGAAAAAGCCCTGGATTACCAACATTTGTTAAGTTTTCCACATTATTTCTGCGCTACATATCGCACCTTCTACTTCCTGCATTGGTGCTGAACTTACATTTGCATGCATGTAATTGTTGATTTAATCTCCTTATAAAGCCCAGCACCCAGCAGACTTGAAGTGGTGATGGTTTGCACTTCAGACACGTCAAGCTACATATGACTGAGCACTGTGAGGCCTCAGTCAGCGAGTCTGGAGACATTTAGCCTCTAAGTTTATCTGTAGCAAGTCGTATCTAGACTGCAAAGAAAGCAGTGGATTGGAGATACAATCTAACAGCCCCCTTGAGCAGTCAGAGTGAGGAGAACTATCTGAACTTTGTCAGTCAGAATACAAACTAAGCAAACCATGACCTGGTTGGTGTTTAAACATAAAAAAAAACATGTTTAAACACCAAAATCAGACCACACACTATATTTGAATGCATATTTGTGCTATTTATTTCTATAGTATCTAGTCACAGGTCCAAGTGTCAAGTTGTTCTGAATAAGTCACCACTAAAAACCTGAAGCTGCCACACAGAGGCTGTTGAAATACATGACATCCTGTACTGCATATGGCAAGCACAGTGATGGCTGCGACTGACTGATGTAACACTAGGTAATGGAGCACCACTTCTATATAAAGGCTCCATTAGTGCAGTTTTTGGCCTTATAAATTACAGACTGCCTGGTGTCAATCAGGTTCCTGTTCTGTGCTTTGGATTTGATTTGTTTCTCGACTTATTTGTTGACGTTAGAATCTTTGCCAGGTATCCAAGTTTTTTATTAATTGTCTATTCCTGCATACAGCAAATGTTTTGATGCGTTTTGCTTTGACTACTTAATTTTTCTCAAATTCCAGATTACTCTTTTTTGCTTCTTCTTCATGAATTTTGTCTTTGCTGCTGCTGCTGCTGCTGCTGCTGAGTTTAATGTAGATCCTTTAGAGCTGAAGCATCTGTTCAGATTTTTCTATTTTAGAAAAAAAAGCATAGGATAATTTCTTGGCTGCAGAACATTTAAAATATGCTGGCTGAGCTGCAAAATATGATTCTCATTTGATTTCATTTTTTGGAACTCTAAACAATCAAACCTTGTTCTCTACTCTGCTATTGGGGTTTGAACAAACCTATATGTCCCCACAACTGAGTTCACAGTTACATTACTACCCATAATATGTAAATGAAAAGAAGCATGACGATTTACAGGGGTGACAAATAACTACTAACATTGATGTAATGAAGGGAGTATTTCTTTAAGCCTATAGTTTTACTCTAGCATGCATCACACTATGTATGCACTGCTTTGCTTTTGAAATAATAATTTGCTCCTGAGTAGGTCTACAGCTCATCAGCTCATCATTATTTCAGAGAAAAGCATTTTGTTGAAAGTTTTGATTGACTTCCTGCTATTGATAATGCATTAAACATCAGCGGTTCAAAAGTAACTAATACTCTTAGTACTTCTTTTGTTTTTGTAATGGTATTCCTACTTGAGTACTCTTTCCACCACTGACAAGCTTACATAGAATTCTACCTTTAAAAATGTATTTCTTGTAAATATTTGTCCATGGAATGACCAATTAGTCTTTGAAATATGTCTCTAAGTGAAAGAGATTTATCTTCTCTTAACAAGTGGAAATTTTGATGTGATAGTGCTGGACAATATTTGACCAATATTACAATACATTAAGTAGATACAGTACATTAAGGTGTGGTTGTAGATTGCAACCAACTGAATACCGCTCGCCTTACCTTCCCCTTCCAAACATAAAGGGTTTCAGGAAACATGAAAAAAATGGCCTCTCTAGAGCCACACTTTTGGTTTTTCGTTTCAGGGCTACTGAAAAGACTTGGCAGTACAACATGGCAGACCCTGTGGAAGAAGACCTTCTACATCTGTAGATATAACCATCTCATTCTAAGGCTCCAAAGCATCCAATGACAATTATAGTATGATTAAGGGAAGGTTAAAGAGACCATACTATTTCTTGCATTGGCAATCAACATTGACTATTTATATAAATCATATAAAACATATAGTGTGGAGGGTTTCTGGGCTGTAGGGTTGAGTTCCATTAGATGCTTCCTTATTGGATTGTTAATGAATCTCTTGTTATCTGGATAGCTAATGAATGTCAAATCTTTTGTCTGTCTTTGCATTCGTTCAGCGTTGTGCAAAACATTCTGGTCAACTGTTTTTTTAGTCAATAGCACATTATAACAGCTGCAGCTCACTTATGAAAGAGCTGCATGTTGTGAGGTGAAATAAGAATCACTCATTGTATAATCACAAGTAGATGGGGGTTGTTTTGTAGTTAAATAGGTCTAACAAAGTGGCAAGTCTTCTCTCTAAAGTAAGGTTTATTTGTGATGCATCATGTTTACATTTTAAGTAAAAAAAAATCAACCTAGAAAAAAATCAACCTAGAATCACGATTTCCAGAATTTCCGGTAGATCTTGAACAATAAGGTGCGCAAAGGCATACAGGCCACTCCAGTTATTCTAATGTGTGCCAGATACACATTTTTTCATGCGTTATGCTGCACATCTCATTTTCAGGTTGTATCTCTGGGTGTCAACATTAATTATGCCGCCACTCTAAACTGCAGTGTTTCTGCGCCCTCAGCCAGTACAAGTACAGATCCCAAGTAAATCTTTTTATTTCTTTTTAACACCGGATACAAAGGATTTGGTAAAAAGAGCATTGAGATTTGAAAATGCTAATGGATTTACCACTTGAAGGACCATACTGTTGGTCTAGGTAAACTTTTGACCCGATGTCCATGATAGAGAAAAGACCATGGGACCAAGACAAATCATTAGTAATAATCATTTGTTTTTTTACATTTTGTCTTTTTTATAAGGTGTTTTACCAAAGAGCCAACAGACCAAAATTACCTCATACGTCCAACTGCCAGCAGTGTAATAAAGTTTTTGGAAGAATTATTTCTCTTGTTGCCAGGCAATCTGCTGATCATCCACAGCTTTCATCAGGACAGCACTGTGAAGAGACATCTATTTTTGGTAATGGGAACTTATAGGCCACATACATTCACTGGGCAGCGTGTTTATCTGTGCTCAAGGCCAGAGACCTTCTAAATAGATTTACTTCTTTGATGCCTTTCTATTTGTCATCCAACGTTGCACTTTTTTCATTTGAGGCTGCTCGTTAAATCAGCGTCATCCTGACACCAGGCCAGCAGGTCTTTCATCAGTGGTTGTAGCACAGGTCTGGCCTGAGGTATAGTCAGAGAGTGGCTTTGTTGAGATGTATTGCTGACCGACTCAAGCACAGCTACAGTATGTGCTGCCAGCACGGCTGAGGTGCCAATAGAAGCGCTCATCAAAAACTCTTTACATAACTGGAGATTGTTCCAAAAGTCTCTGCTGTTTCTTTGCTTGTGTCCCAGCAGGATGGGTTTGGCGATGATGAACAAAGGCTTAAAAACAATCATGAGCTTCCTTCCAGGAACACATCCTCCTTAATCTAAAATATTTCATTGCTTTTTCTTTGACATTAATAATGAGAGAAACTTCACTACCACTCAAAGTTGTGTTGTGGAAGTTGAAGCTCAGCCTGTTCTTCCTGTAAAGTTTCCTAGCTCAGGTTGTCTGGTCCTGCTATTGCATTTGTGACTGCCAAATGTAGATTGCGACCAAAACAATTCAACTCTGGCCAGCCTAACCACCCCACAGCCTCTTGTACAGTATTCGTCCCATTTTCTGTCGTGATGCACAGGTTTTTTTTCTTTCTGACTTGTTGCCACACTTCAACTCAACTTCAGAAATCTGGGAAGGAAATTATCTGCAGACCAACTGCAAGAAACCACAGTCAAGGAACTGTGAGTCAGACACTAATCTTTACTGTGTTTGAAGTTCATGTGTTCAAGTGTTGTATATATGTGCATACATCTCCATCATCTCCGTCATTTAACATCACAAGAATACAGCATGTGGCTGGGCACATCATGTTGACTGTGGCCATTGTAATAGACATAAAAAATTGGAGTCAGCCAGTCAAAATGCATCATTTTAAAATGTACCTTTGCCCTAGGGGGTTACCTACAGCATCCTAGTTCGAGGAAGATGGCCACTGACCTAGCTGCCATGTTTGAGTTTGAAGAAAATGTTGGCAGGAAGTGGTTTTTGCAGAGAAAGGTCTCATAAACCCAATGTGGGTGTGCAACACCAAACAAACAATTAGCATCAGGGTAGTCACAAACATGACTCCAAATGAATATTAACATGCTTCCTCTGTGCTGGATGTTTGAATAGGCAATAGCCTGCTAACACATTATCCATATGAATGGATGGATGCAAATGCGCAATTTTCAGTTTGTTGTGAACTCTGCCCCCAAGAGGCCAAAAGAACAACAACAAAAAAAGAATGAATGCAGCTTTAAAGCTTCACTTTGGATTACTTTACCTCAGCTGAGGTGATGTTTGTACAGATCACACAAAGAATGAATTTACATGAAAAATAAACACATCCAAACATTTTGCTGTCATCATCAAACTGAAAAGAAAGATCAAGGGACAGAGCTTGTTTAAATGAGGCCACATGTGAAGCACTCAAGAGAAGCTCGCTATTTACCTGGCAAACGTGTTGGAGAGCTGTGTTTACAATAATAAACTGATTGACACCGGTGCAGAGCAGCTGTTTGGTCAAACATGAGAACAATCAATAAGGACTCTTTGTTTTGCTCTGCAAACTGAGTCCTGTAACGGCCCCGTAAAATATGGTACAATATTTGACGTGCTAATACTGTTTTGAGTGATGATCATTTCCCACTAGGACCACATAAGTAGGTAAACAAATATGAATTATGTGTGCGGTATAAACACTTTGGAGAGCCCTCAGGAGATCCTGACACTTTATGCGTGTGCATGCTGCAGCTCATGTTCAGTCTTTCAGCTGCATTTCAGACTGACCTTTGTGAAAGCTGGGACTCTAGACATGTTAAACAATGGCTCACATGGTATCCTTATGTTATAAAGTACTGCAGTGTCCTTCAAAGCTGAGCTCATAGTCATGTTGTTGCTGTTATACCAGTGTACAGTACAATTTGGTATATTTTGTTTGCATTTTACTTTGTTATGGGTAAATGTCAGTCATATTTAGTGCTGGCTCATTTTACTAAAGTGAAACACCAGTCCAGTATTGTAAGAGTTCCAAAGGGTGTTAAAAGGTTTGGCCAAACTGGGCATGTGTTCTGTGCCAGTATAGAGAAGGTTTGAATATGACCATTCCCATTCCAAAGACATTACAAAATAAAAGCAATTCCATTCTTGTCAGCCTGGAAAAGATTCTGAAATAATATCATGGAAAACTATTAAACCAAAACCAGGCTCAGAAAACGTCTTTAATGCAATATGACCCAGCCTGATTAATAACTGGTAGCCATCCAGATGCTTTATCCCCTTAACAGTATGAATGTGCTGGGTAAATTTCATGGCGATCTTCCCATGAGACACAAATATGACATTGTGGCCTGATCATGGTGCAAGAGAATAGAGAATCATAGTAACATATTTGTCATTTGAGATGATCATTGCATAAAAATAGGCAGCCACAATGTCAGAAACTTGGGTAGGAGTCATGGCAGGCCAATGGACCAATCACAGCTTGATTGAGGTACATAGCCAACACGTTCTCACTGCTGCCTCCTCAAATACTGCAGCTTGGTTTTACGTTCCAAACTTGGACACTGTAGGAATCCTTTTAGTGTCAGTTTTGCACACGTCATGCTCTGCAGTCAAGTGAACAAGTATGCAACATTTGGTGAGACAAAATAAAACTTGCTGAGAAACATTTCACATTTTAAGTTTAAATAGTTCGATTTAGGAATAAAAACTATCACAGGTTCCACTGCTACTGTAATCATTTTATCATTCATTGTAATTCATTGTCATTTTATCATTCATTGTAATTGTACAATATGTTTGTGTTGACTTGTTCTGTACACGTGACATCTATTACACGTCTGTCCGTCCTGGGAGAGGGATCCCTCCTCTGTGGCTCTTCCTGAGGTTTCTTCCACCTTTTTTCCCTGTTAAAAGGGTTTTTTGTGGGCAAGTTTTTCCTCACTCGAACCGAGGGTCTAAGGACAGAGGGTGTCACTCCCTGTACAGATTGTAAAGCCCTCAGAGGCAAATGTACTTTGTGACTTTGGGCTATACAAATAAAATTTGATTTGATTTGATTTGATTTGATGTACGTAGTGTAATGATTCTCAGCCATCCAGGTATCCTAGGGGTTATCATAGGAAACTGGACTTGCTTGACAAATCCTTCAAGAAACAAATCAAGTCTATTTGCTTATGATAACCTTCAACAGCACATTAAAAGATTACACCAGGCAGGCACATCCAGATATCACGCTCAAGGAGTACCTACAGCATCATAATTTGAAGGGCAACTGACCACGCTGCTGCATGGAAGTCAGAACGGGCTGACATAGGTGATAGGGAAGGAGGTCCTAGGGACCAAGTTCAGTTGTCCACACATGCAATCTTCACCATGTTTACTTATTGTTCAATGTTCCTACAGGTCAGTGTCATGGACATTGGAGAAGTGGTCAAACTGACACTGTTTTTGTCAGGACGTCATGAGATATCTCGCTAGTTTGGTCAGACAGAAGGACTAATGAGCCAGCACACATTGCCAACTTTAGTCTTTGCAGCTCAAAAACAAAATGTACAAACCAAATATAATTTCACTGCACACAGTAAACACTTTTTATATGGGTCTGTTTAGGGAGGAACTACCAACTTGTCAAGGGTACACGATTTAGTGTTTAATAAAAGGCCAGTATTGGAAAATCATTTTAGCAGCAGTGTGTGTCTACAGTAGCTCTGGTGCAATGGAAAATATTTGATGAGTGGACTGCAGAGAGTCCAGTTGCCAGAGGGCTAGAAAGCCCGTTCTAGTGGCACACATCAAACTCTGGACCGGGCCTCCGTGCGCATATCACAGTGATGAAAGCTGAAGTGGACTCAGCCATGTAGAACTAATGGACAGGTGGGACTGAGTGCATTGAGCTGACGATACCACCCTCCCCCCAAAAAAACATAGCTCATCACATCAGAGCTGACACCACACACATACATCGACGCACACACAGTGAAAAAAAAAAAAAAAAAGGGAGGAATAAGAGGTGAGCCAGTAATCAGAGAACACTTCAGCAGCTTAATCAGCATCGCTTGTCTGATGAGGAAGAACACTTCTGGTTTTTGTGGGCAGCAGCCTTCATTAATCATCCTCGAAAGAAACACCACTCCACCACAACTTGAGTTGAGGACCCTCTTTCCTGCTATATGTAGAGCAGCCCAGGAAAAAAAAAATGGAAGTAAGAGAAGTAAGAAGTAAATCATACTCTTCCAATCAGTCCAATCAGCTTTTGGTCAACTTCAGTGTCCAGAGGCTTAATGTTTCAAATGAACACCAGACATCTACATGTGGCGGTCTGATTGTTTTGTGCACATTCCCATGCCATATTTCGAAAGGAAAGTACTTTCCATTACACTGTTGTCAGTTACAGATGCATTACCTTCGACCCCTCAGGCTGTTCTTTTTCTCCAGATAAGCTTTCAGAATAACTCACAACACACACTGCGGCAGGTTATCTGTGTACTATCACACCATCGAGGGTCAAAACTCTGCATGTGATTCATTTAGCTTTTTTAATGCGAATGAGATTTAAAAACTTAAAATAAAATGACATCCTCTCTGACATGAAGTGGCCTTTAGAGAGTAAACACAGTCAAGATGAGTCAGGCTAGAAGTTTGACGGTTCATCCGTGACCCTGCAGTCTGAGGAGCGTTGTACTTCCAGGACACGCACGTACGAAGAGATGCAATAATCTGATTTAACCAGCGAGAAGGATATAATTAATATTACCGTGTTATTTAATTAAAACCTGAGCATGAGTAAAATAAAGCCACTGATGATTATTATTTGCAAATGATCACACAGCCCAATTTGAACGCAGCCTGGCTCCGAGATTGATCGTCTCCAGGAATGGACGGGTATTAACTGGATATTACAACGTTGTTTTTCTCTCATCTGTATTTTTCTGTATCTGACAGGAGAGATTCGCTCCTCATTTACATTTGAGTTGTAGTCATTTAGCTAACATACTGTACTACAGTGTTTTAACCTTGTAAGTAGATGGAAGTCTGGTGGGGGAAGAGAACCAGCCTGTCCTCTCTGAGGTGCATCAAGGTGCCCTTGAGCAAATCAAACCTCAGTTCCTGTGGTGGAGCTGCTCATTGGCCAACGTTAGAATTATATAGAAGCTGATATGACAATGATGTCCAGATCCATAGTAGAAAATAATGTTAGAAATATACATACATGGTCAGCAATAATTCTTGTTGAGTTCTTGAAACCAAAATGTATTTTTAGTACACTAGCACATAGAAACATTACACTGAAGTAGATCTGGTCCCCAAGCACTTTCTGGCTGTTTTTCTTTTGTTCCTGTCACATTTTTACTCACTGTGGGCTCATTTTGCACTGAACTATGTAAGTCCTACCCCTCTATGGAAACAGCACAATCATGGCTAGAAGTAGAATGAGCTCAACAAAAAATGTTTTCTGTGCACTTTAATGTAGTTATAATGCCATAAATCATTTAAAAAGAATTAAATAAAATAAAAAAAAAAAAAAAAACACTAGTTGAATTTATTTGCTAATTTAATTCACTGAAACTGAAAAACAATAGAGTCTATAAGTGCCCACAAGTGTTACCAATATAAATATGCTGTACCATTGAGAACACAGCCTGCAGTTCAGTCTGATTGGCTGAATTGTTGTCACATGATTTGTGCAAACTGTTTATGTTTGACAAAATTTTAAAGAAGACGTGTAGCATAAAATTTGAAGTGTCACAGTTTTAAGCAGAAATTTGGTTGTTTTTCCTGATGACAGTGTTTGTCCCACATGACTGTCATGCTAACAATCATTACCGTTTTTAAAGTTTCTGTCTGTGATAAATAGTCTAATTTTGTTGATTTCATGAGCCATGCAACATATATCAAACAATAAGCTAAAAGTTTGTAGTTTCTTCAATGTCTCTGTATTGTTTGCCTTTTAGAGATAATTATTTAGCCATTTGACACACAGTTATTTCTGATTTGAACACTGTTGGAAACATTTGACACAATGTAAGTGAACCATTCAACAAATATAACATACTGTATGTCTAGAGTTTATAGACATTTTAATGCACAAGTTTGACATTTAAGTACTCCATCTGACATTTTCCCATGGTTCTTATGTTATTCATACAGTGTAAATCAACAGTTACAGCCTATATTTTGACTAATTTAGACTTTTTAAATGTAGGTATGTGTTTTATATGTTATGTTGTACATTTCGTGAGCATATAATAATAATAATTAAAAAATAATAATAATAATAACACAAATTGCAATTTTACTGTAATCCTCTGAATACAGTTACTTTTGTGAAGTAAACAAACACAGGTCAATGGCAGCCTCGTGTCACAGCATTACATGCAGTGTAACAGTGTAAGTATCAGTTTTACTGTAATATCAAAGATGGAGCTGGCACTTTATTTGGCTAATGATTCTGTGCAGTCACACTGAGACTCCTGACAGTTCAGGCAGGAGGTGACTGTGTTGTTGATGATGCTGACAGTGGGATCAATAGCAGGACATTTGCATGGGGGAAGACTTGTCAAGACTCTCTCTTAAAGGTAACACTGATGCAAGATGAGGCAGACATGCGTGCATGCAAGACTGAATAATGAGTTTGTCTTCATCGAGTACATCAGATGCCAATAATAAGCCTTCGGTATTAGCTTCATTTCCATGTTGTCTTCTGTCGCATGTCACCATTTGATGTGTGATATCCTGTGTGTTTATGTGCCGTGATATAGCTTATCCCCATTATGTAACAAAATCCATACGCTGTCCTTTTCTATTGATTGCACTGAGTGCTATGAGGACTAGTTAAAATGGTAATCATCAGTTAAGCAGAGGCCTGAGGGCCCTGGAATAAAATGCAGCCTCCAGCTACACTTTTCTCAGCCTGTGGACAGCACGGGGGACCAGCAAATATTGATCCACAAAATATCCGCGCGTCCACTAATTCAGCCCGTGTGTCCACTTGAAACCCTTCAACGCAGATCTACAATGCTGTTTGTTTCTTTATCATGCCGGAGATGCTCATCTATTTTCCCGGAGAGATTTTCAATGAGGCAAAATTTAATTAAAAATCTGCTTAAAATTGCGCCGCTACACACAACTGAACCATATTAAGAGAGAAGCAGCACGGCCATATTGGACATACCGCTCTCTCACTCTCTCTCTCTGATGCCCTATAAAAGAGTTTTGCTCTGTCATGTCAGGGAAGTCAAGTCTGAGAAGCCTTCGAGGAACCTCTCGTGGCTGAGGTCGAGTCATTCAGGCACTCCTTTGCCCTCTCCATTTAGGTTTGTTTCATCAGAGAGGTGTCTGCAGAATTCTGGTGCAATCAGCGAGCTACCGCTGACCTTGAGTTCAGCTATTACTACATCCTCCCAGCCCCGTATAACCCACATTTATCAGACTATAGCTGCTTCATATTCATGGCACAGAGCAAACCTCAGCACATAAATAAGGCATTCCTATAAAACACTGCAATAATAACTGACTTCCATTTTGGCTAAACCTCAACCCATGTGACCTCTCTTAAGGGCTCAGCTTGTTTGTGTGTGGTTTTCATGCATAAACAGCACTAGAATTCCACCGCCCAGCTAGTGCCTCCTACAGTTTCTAATTTTCATGACACACAACAATGCAAGTGTTGGATATATAAACAAAGAACTGATGGTTTTTTATTGTGGTCTGCCATCAGGGTGGTGCTAAGGGCATTACAGACTAACCTCAAGTCGGTAAATTACACTGTAAGTATTCAGTTTATTGTACTTTGCTTCTGGTCTGAGTCTATTGTGTTCGTTGCAACAGACATGTTTTTGCTTTTGAGCAGAGAAATTGAAGTATGTCTGTTCTCTCTGGACCAAATAAAACAGAAAGAAATCAAAGAAAGTTTACTCCCACATTCCCAAAGTGCAACGTGGCTCTGGCAACTCCCTGCTATCAAGGCATAAAAACACTAATCAATTCTCAGCAGTGTGGAGATTTCTATTTCATTTGTCCTGAACGCTACAGAAGATCTAAATCCAGGTATTACGTTCTGCCTCTGGTGGTCATCCAAAATACATTGCAGCTTAATTAACATACGTAACCCAAGTGATTGAGAGTGTGCAGCTCATTGTAGTGAGGTCATAACTATATGTGAGTGAAATGCAAGCTGTCACGCCACAGATGTAGAGAAACAGGGACCGGTAAAGGGTTTGCTGGAGCAACATACTGTCAGAACTTTGACAAAGATGGAATGTCACTGGGTAACTGTGAAGAGTTTTACTATATGGAAGCTTCAAAGAGCCAAGCAAATCGATGCTAGTTAGATTAGAGATATCCTGCATGCAAAGTTGATATTTTGATGTCATGGTGGCCTCAGAAGAAAGCCTGGATATTCCAAACTGGGAATGTCTATCCTTTAGGGAGCATAGATAGGCACAGTAACATTTTATGGACATTCCATTGAAGCTGAAATACCTTAGATTTACAACCAATGAGAAAACTTATTGGTTGTTGAGACCCACAAAACATGGTTTGAAGTTCTAGAGGAAATTGTAACATTTACAAAGACACCAAATGAGTCAGACTAAAGTTTGAGGAAATGTGTGTAAAACAGTCATAAGACACAGAATATTTATCTTCAAATGAATACTGCAGCTCTTGTGTTTGAATATTTTATTTAATGTAATGATTTTGCCAACCTTAGAGGGATTTCACATTAAAAGTCTGATTAGAGGTGAGACACGATGACTGTATGTGTAGAAAAAAACTTGCATAAAGTCTTTAGATGGCGCCGTGTGAGGTAAGATCCTACAGGCCAGAGGCTCAAGGCTACATTAACCGCTAATCAGGTAACACAACCCATTCTTCAACTGTCTGTGGTTGAGTTGGATTGTGGGTAAAGTAGGCACCTTATTTTAAAAAGGAAGAAAAACGAGTCATCAATTTGCATCAATTTTAATCCATTTAAAAAAACAACAAAAAACAATCATGAATCTGACATGTGACAGAAGTGCCTTGTTTGTCCTTTAAACTCAACAAGAAAAAAACGTGGAAATTCTGATCCTAAGTGGTTAAAAGCTGTGAAACAGAACATTCTGTTGGTAATGATAACACGTAAAGAGGTCAAGGGGTCAGACAAACCCTTCCTCTGGGGATCATGGATACTTTACAATTCTACTACCATCTGTCCAATGCTCTGGACTAAAGTGTTGGATGAATGGTATAGAAAAGAAAAAGTATGCAAACATATTCTTGGAAGTGTGGATTGAGGCAAATTCGTGCCTGCTGAAAAGCTACACCACAGTATAGACCTTATGACATGCGCCTCTTTAAACCTGGAGTTAACAGCTTTGTATTCCTATCATAGCACCCGGGACGGAGAGAAGTGCCACAAGGCATCATTTCCCATCAACATGACTATACATTTGATAGTGTGGCATTGATTAAAGCAGTCTCTTTCAGAATTTCCTGACTCTGCAGGATGGAAAACTGCCCTCTCAGCAGAGTGTGTCTCTTTCTTAAATGTGTAACAACAGATAAGAGCCTTTATTGAGATGTAGCTGTCACGTTATGCACTGCTAACATATGTTTTTAGTGTCTACCTGTTGCTTGAAAGTGAAATCCAAGCTGAAGCATACATGCAAAGAGATTGAAAAACATCATAAAAGCACGTTAAAGAATTCCCCCAGATGGTATGAATCCATCACTACAACTCTCCCTGTGGCCTGTTGTTCCTCTAATGTTTTAGACAAAACTCTACAGGCTTGTTACAGTGGGAATAATGAACAAGTCCTCCAGCTTCAATGAAAAACACATAATTTGTCATCACCTTCAGCAACTATCCATACAATTCTTATTCTGATGTGTCAACAGGATGCGACATTACCACAACAACTACAACAGTACCACAAGTAAAGAAGAGCAAGTCAAGTGTCAAGTCTTTGGAACTACCCAGCAGTCAATACAATACATCATATTGGCATTAGCTAACATTACACAGTATAAAGCTGTGCAGACAGTGTTTTTATTGATCTTGTGCAGTGCGTTAACCCGCACTACATTTTCTAAACGGCCTTTCAGCCCAGATAGAACCTGCGACTTTCATTCTGATCCCTTGAACAACCATGTCGTGCTTTTTCCACTGAACCTAAGCACAATGCCCCCAAAATGCATTTAAACGAGGCAACCGCATCCTCAACAATGCCGACTAAAAAGAGACAAGGCCGTGTTACTGAAACCTGAGGCTGCAGATGGCTGGAGGACGCAGACAGTCCGATCTGTCTGTTCTGACTGCAGTTTAACCACAACATGTAAAATGACACTCCAGTAATATTCAGACAATCTCACGGTTCATAACAGATCTTTTGACAGCAGCCATGTGGGAAATCAGATTGTGGAGCACCTCAAACTGCAGACAGCCAGCCGACATCTTCTGATGCCAGAGATCCATGTGATCTCGTTCGATCAGGCAATTAATCAAGCACCGTGACTCTCCTCAAGCTGCACATCAAACAAGAACTGATTGGGATGAAATTTGGCTCTCTAAAATTTGACAGCTTCTTGCAGTGTACAGTGTCTGTTACTGGTCATACGTACACGCATATACATACATAAATACATACATAGTAGTAGTGTAGTAGCAAAAGCCCCAAGTGTACATGCATATATACGCTCTTGCCCATAAAGTTGGAATAATTTTGTTTTCATGCACATTCCTCTTTTTATTCCTATTTTCAGGTTAATTGTGGTTTAATTTTCACTGTGATATGTTTGGAAGAGATTTATTAATAAAGTTTTGAGGAGATACACTTTATCTATCAAGAATAAATCACATTGTCACAATCATTTCATGAGAAGATAAAAATATTTTATACCAACTTTACGGGCAACAGTGTTTATGAAATTAGTCAATTTGTTGAGATAAAACTATTTATAGACTGTGAGGAAGACTGTTGTCTGCTGTTTTACTCACTGTTCAGTAAATGTCAACGTGATTGTCGTACCGACATTCACATTTAGTCATTTGGCTGACGCTTTTATCCAAAGCAACTTACAAAACAGGAAACAGTCAGATGCAGCGTACAAGGACAGGTTAGTGCAGCAATAAGTACTGTGACAGTTGTAGAGGGGATAGATTTCTCATGTCCAGTTGTTGGTAGTGTTGGAGAGGAGGTCCTCTCTGAAGAGCTGGAGGTCTTCAGGAGGTCTTTGAAGGTAGAGAGGACGCCCTGTGTTTTACCACTGTACATGTGCAGGACTGGGCTCAATATGAATGCATTCAGTATGCAATGTATAGTCAACAGAAATTAGCAATACAGCAACATAAAGGTCTCAGGCTATTGCTAGTTAGCGACTAGCTCCAAGTCACCCATTAGCGGCTAATTGTTCGTCACATTATACAAACCGATGGCAAAAACTACTGCTAAGTCGTCAAAATAGACTCATGGATCAACACAAACATCAACAGAGTGTAATACAGAAGCAAACATAATAACTCACGGCTCAATGGACGCACACACTGCATATCGTTCACACGATGTTTGCTCTGAGCCGAGCAAAACCTCGGCAGTGTGGGAATTCACATGTGCAGCAATTATAAACATACATACATACATACATACATACATACATACATACATACATACATACATACATACATACATA
This sequence comes from Miichthys miiuy, assembly GCA_036365135.1. Lineage (NCBI taxonomy): Eukaryota > Metazoa > Chordata > Actinopteri > Sciaenidae > Miichthys > Miichthys miiuy. The sequence goes on along the minus strand of CM071620.1, from coordinate 2,236,607 downwards.
CATTATCTGTAACTGCTTATCCTCACTAGGGTTGCATGAGGGCTAGGCCCTGTTCCAGCTGACATTAGGCGAGAGGCGGGGTACACCCTGGATAAGTTGCCAGTTCATTGCAGGGCACACAGAGACAAACATTCACACATACATTCACACCTACGGACAATTAAGTCACCAATGAACCTTTGGAATGTGGGGGTACCTGGACAGAACCAATGCAGACACGGGGAGAACATGCAAACTCCACACAGAAAGGCCCCATATATATATATATATATATATATATATATATATATATATATATATATATATATATATATATATGCACCACAGGTCCTTCTAAAGTCTGGCCATTTTGTATTTTTTTCTCCTTCACAGTAGGAAGGAGAGGGCGAGGCAAGGGTGTTGCAATCAGCTACTATAACACTAGATGCCACAAAATCCTACACGCTGCTCAGTGTATGAACGCATAAACACATGTTGTTAATCCAAGTCAGTGAAATATCGCCTTCAACTTAATTATGGTGAAGAAATATGACAGTGTAACGTATTCGTTTGTTATTTCAAGCACTTAAAAGCTGACCTCTGAACAGCCTGAGAACAAGCAGCAGCAGCCCCACCCAGCCTCCACACTGAAACCACCTCCCCTAAAGCTTGACCCTCTCGCCTGTACATTAGTGATAATCCATCACTCTCCAAAGTATCTGGCACTACATTTAAGTGTGTCATTGCCAAAGCACAACTGGACTTTGTTAAGAGCTGGCAGGGAAGATAATGCTCCACTGGAATTTACCGACTGCTGCCTTCCAACACTGGGATATATTTCATATTATTTTTTAGTCTTTTGCCAATTTCTGTTAATTCTTGAGAACTATCCAGTTAAGTTCTTATCTAAATTTAATCATTACAGTCAAGTGGTCCAAATTTATGTCTTAGTCTGGACGTGTTTTGATTTGTGGAATCAAAACAGTTTTGAAAAAGTTTTAGCATTCGCTGTTTTAGCAGCCAGACCACGTTGGTTTCTGAGCCGCTGCATTAATCCATGTTCCATACATACATAGTATGGTCTGTGTGTTTTCTGAGCAGGAGAATGAATGGGGCAGACAGGGGAAAAGACAGTGAGGAAGAAGGATTCATGAATAATAATGCATAGTGGGGCCCTGAACACTAGCAATGAGACTTTTATTGGTGTGGGATAAATCCATACTGTAAGCCTCACCTGCTGGGAGCCTTGCTTCCCAAAGCCGGTGTCATCTCTAATAATTTATAGATGCAAAACAGAGGAAAACATTAATCAGAAATGTGCCACCGTCTACAAGGCTTGCGAATGCTCTGTTTTTAACAATCAGAGTGAAAGAAGACCTGCAGCAAACACGCAGAAAATACCCACAAGACATCTCTCCTTTCTCCTTTTTTATTATTGTTCCTCAAAAGCTTCAGTCCAATCCCCAATGCAACACTAAGGCCCCCAATCCTGGCTGTGTTCGACTTTGGCTACAGTGAAATGAAGATATGTTTTCACTCTGAAATTGATTGATAAACATTTGATTTGAAGAGCTGCCAGAGCATATCAGATAACCATGAGTTTTATATGCATTTTCAGCCTGTCAAGGCCTGCTGAATGCTCACATTTTATTGCTGGCACTGAAGCAACAACAGGGTTTTTGAATCATGACTCCTGATGAACGTACTAAAAAACACAGATTTTTCACGCTCAAGTCAAAGAGAAGCTTTGAGGACAGACTTTAAAATTCCTATAGACACAAAATAATGAATAACTAAAACCTTCACGCTGCAAGCAAATAATTTAAATTAGAATTCACCTTCAGACTTTATGTCTTTCACCTTTATTTAGCCATGGAAGATGTGCTGAGCATGTCTGCTCTTTTTTCACTAATGTCCTGCTTCACATTCAAACACTCGCACACACACTCACACTGGGGAGGCACAGGATGCAATCAGAGCTTCCTGCTGATGACGTACGAACGCACTCACCAAAGCAGGTGGAGGTTAAGTGCCTTGCTCAAGGGCATCTTCACTGCGGTACCCTTAAGCAAGGAGGGATGTGGTCTTAAATACTAAGCAGTAGTTATTTTGCAGTCATCAAATCATTGTACCCTAAACTAACAGATTTTAAATCATGCTGATGCTACACTGACTTGTAATCAGGTGAATGGTGTCTCTCGTCTGTTCTTGCAGTATGTAGCTTTGTGCTCAGGGTACGATCACCCACAAGCAGTCACACACCACCGACTATTTGACTGATTTTGGTGAAACTGGATCATATTTTATGGAGAAAATGTTTTCTGGTTTTCACTCTGATGTCCTCCGGCTGCTTCGCCTCAACTCTCTGTGATTTACAGAGTTTCCTGATGGACAGTGAAGTAAACTGCTGACAACTGTAGCTGCTGTTAGCTCAATTTGTTAGCTGGGCTGCCCAGATTGTGAGCTCAGAGTACTGGGGGTGTGTTAGTGTTTGTACCACAGGTATTTTAAACCACTGGGAAGAAGAGGAGATTTTCAGGCCCGAGCCATGGGGGAATGGAGCCGGTGTTATGCCATAACCGGAGCTTGACTCGTGTGCTCAGCAGCCTATCAACATATCTTCCCTGCCAGCTATTAACCTGGGGCTGACTTTTAGTGGTTGGTGAGAGCTTGGTGAAATAAAAGGCTGAAAGACAGACGTGATGTTTGGCTGTTAGTTGTTGATTTGCTATTTTTAATCATAAGTAATGTGATCAGAACAAATGCACGTGTACGGCCGACCACTGCACAAATACTATTTAATGATTTCCTTCTTTTTAAAATAATTCCAGCTGCAGACTTCAGAAAGGATACACAAACATTCGAATGAGACTTATATCGAGATATATTCGTGTCTCGCCAACTGTGTCTCTTTTAAGGAGATGTTAGTACAAGTAAAAGGAGTTTTGCCATTGATCAGCGGTGCGGAACTGTGTGTCAAAGGTCAGTGGAAAGTTAAACTCAAAGTGCAAAAGACGTGATCCACTGATTGGGACGAGTGCACTCACACAGACGCTGTTTTAAATTCCGGCGTGAGTGGACTTTACATGTTTGTTTAGATTGACCGTGAAGTAAACTTTTCCAGGTGATGCGACTGCAAGCCAAGATGCAAGTAGACGAGTATTCACTCTGAATGACAGGATCTGAGACAAAGATGCATCCAGGCGAATTTTAAACGTTTCAACTTCAGTCAAATGTTCTGTATTCTGAGGCTGTATGGTCTCACTTCATAAACATCCAGAAACAAGATAAAAGAAAAACACTTCAGAATTGGTATTTTCATTTTGAATTCTCAGACCATGCAGTCAGCACTGGAGGTGAACACAAAGATAAAGAAACACACACAAGCACCACATAATGCAACCAGCCTTGTGTGTCATTGTGTCATTATACTGTCATAACAGTTCTATCTATTAATGTCTCTATCAGTGTAAAAAGTGCTATCTCTGCTCCTCTAAGATGGATTTCTTCCTGACTGACAGTTAAATGTCTGTGAAGAAGGCAGCACTAGAGGCCATTAGAATCTGGCAAACGTCAGCCTTTGGTGTAGGTCTTGGTGTCAAAGTTGCAAATTGTTGGTGAAAAACATGTCCCTCCAAAAACAGGGTGATTTTGAATCTTTCAGACTTGTTTTTCAAATAAACTGAAGGATGTAGTGGGACTTCATCGGTCGAACAAATTATCCTACTTCTTAACGAGACTGATTTTCTTTGCTCAAGAAAAAGCAGTCACAGGTCATTGTCCAAAATTTAAAAAAAAAATACACCACAATCAAGAGAAACAGGCTCTGTAATTCAACGTGCATTGTTCGAATGACCCGTGATTACACTTCCCTGACAAAAATCACTTGTGGCTGTGTGAATAACAACTCTCTTAAGACGGAGGTCAAAGTGGGAGGTTTGACACCAGAGACGGTATCTGTGCCTCTCCATCAGAAAAACTTAAAGCTTAGCATATAAGATGCATTTTATCATAAATTTTACATAAGCTACACAATAAATTTGTTCAGGTATACAAAGAAAGCTGTGTTGCCTTTTATGCCTGAAACTATTTGCTCTGTAGCTTTCCTACCAGCCACACTGGAACGCATGTCACATAGCGTTTGTGTTTGCTCTACACTTGTGTTTTCTTGTTTCACTTGTTAGATTTGTTGCATTTGTGAATTAATCTACCAGAGATAAGGCATGAAGAGTATGTATTTAATATTTGTGTTTATATGGTAACAATATTGGTAACTGTATGACAGGGGTCAAACAATGCTGTAACTTATGTTAGCTATGTTATGACCAGTGTCGTGACCAAGTCATGACCAAGACCAGAGTGTATTGAGATCAAGACAAGAAAATGATTTGAAAAAATAATAATATGGTCACATGCAAAACAATGTATTTTGGCAGAACAGAAAATATATTCAGTTTCAAATGACATCAAGGCACGAGGAAACATTCACTCCTTCCACGTAGACAGACTTACTGCTTCACTTGGGCCAGTTTCCTTCTTTTCAACACCAGACAACATGCATGTACCGTCATGAATTTTTCTAACACAGCTGTGGCCCACAATCTCTGATTTAATATTTCCTACAAGAAAACATGCTCTGTCTGCATTTACAGCGAGCGATACCTGCATGATATTTTATAAGGACTTTTCTTGTTGCTTTCTGTCTTCAGCGGAAGTGGTGCAGGCAGCATGTGCGGTGTGTGGGGCCTTTACTCCAACAGCCATCAGACAGATGATCTTCCCCACACTGTGTGTGACCAGGGCACAGCTGGGAGACTGAGAGCAGTGCCGAGGCTGTTCTGGGGTCTTGCCAAGCACAGGTGACAGCTCACACCTGCAGACACAACACACATCTCCAAGTTAGCCACTAAATTCACACACGAATCCGAACAGGAAGTGTCATTTTCAAGAGGGCTCCTTTCACTTTACCATAAAACACGATTGGACGTGTGATCATTTACAGTAAATTAGTCCCACCATATATATAAAATATAAAAACAGAGCCTCTCATTCAGACTTTCATGGCATTTATTGCTGTTAAGTATACCTGAGGAGAAAAATAGTCATGACCCCTCTATCAGGAAGTTCATCCAGAGTGTGAGTTAAAAGGGAAAGAATTCTAATATGTCATCTTGCACAGACCTGCCTTCAAAAGCCAGTCTGTGACCCACTTGACCTAGTAGAGATCACCCACTGGCCTCTGTCAAAGCCAGCCATGGTGATTTATGCAGCATCAGAATAATGTGAAGTGTGTGACGCCTCTGAGTGCCGGGGCTGGGGGGGCGATGCTGATGGGTGTAACGGATACCCCCCTGTGGAAGTTTCTCCAGATCTCAGAGGGGCCATTAGTGTTGTTTTGAACTCTTTAGCCCAAACATGTTAAATGATACAGGCTTTCAGAGAGATGGGCAGCTACAGTGAAGGTAGTGACAAGACATCCTTTCCCCTGGATGGCCTGGCCTGCATGTCTGTGCTAGCATAATCTTGACAGATGGTGAGGGGAACAATGGAGTCAGTGTTGAACTGGTGCTACAATTTTGTCTGCCTGAGGCTGTTGCTGATTTGTGGATATGACAAATTCCCCAAAGCTTTCAGTTTTCGTGACCATTTCACCCTACATCTTAGTCCAGAAAATCATTGACAACATACTCTCTGCAGCTGAGATCGCTGACATTTAGAAGAAAGGTTTAAGATGCTATATGGGTTTGATATCCAGAAATAGAAACATGTAGTCACTACTTTGAGGTGTAATATATGTACTTTTTCTTTCCTTTTGTGTGTTACCGCTCTGTCACTGCATGGAAAACGTGATAATGGAAATGTCACGAATAGCCAAACCCGACCCTAATCCTAAAGAGAACTGTGCCTAAACTAGTAGCATCATAGACAGTATAAAACATGGACGTAGTCTTTGTGATGTCACCCACAGGTTTGTGAAGCTGTTGTGAAGTTCAGTATGGTGGCTTTGGTTGCTGCCATCCTGGCAGTCCTGCCTCTGACACCGCCTACCGTATTCAGAAATGGGCAAAGACGTGAATGGCCACCTGTAACGGCACCCACCTGTCAATCAAAGCAGCCACGCTCTTAATTCTGCATACCTTTAAGCCTTAATATAATTTGAACAGGTGAGTTCTATAAAAATTCACCCTCAGTACAGTTGTCATTAAAATTAGCTATGGAGACCAAAACAGTTTTTTGTACCAGGCTGCTAACGTGTTTATGGAGATTGACTCATTCTGCAGCCAGCCTCAAGTGGACTTTCAAGGAACTGCAGCCTTTGGCACTTCCCCACTGGATTCATTTCCCAGTCACAGGAGGTTGCCACTTGGTCTCTACACCTAACAGCATTAGCATCATGTACAACTGGTGGATAATGTCGGAAGTCCAGTATTCATTTTCCCTTTGGCTCCAGTTTGGTGTCCAAATATCTGGGTCTTTTTCTTGCTAGGTGGCCATATGTCCAGTTGTGAAATTCTGTGCCCGTCTACTGGCATTGACAGAATCCTGAAACCTCTGACCAGCCTCTGACCAGCTACTCTCAGAGTCTAGCTGAGGAGGAATGCTTTTAGATGTTGTGGAAATACTTTGAGGAGAACAGCACTGATGTATCTAAAATGTATTTTCTCATCCTCAGTCATCTCCTAAAGGTGTTGTCAGACTGCATTGAAGCTCTTGAGGCCAACCATTTCGCATAACCTCTGTGTCAAGGTCATGACTGAACTGAAAAAGAAAGTTCTGAGAAGGCTGACGCATCTGTCTACGAAATGTGAGGCTGATTTTATTGTTTTCTATGTAAAAGCAAAGTTGTGCGTGAGTGAAAGGTATGGATTCCCTGAGAACAGTTTTCATAGCAAAGTGTCAAAGCTTGGCCTCACAACTGCTGTGTCTTATGAAGAATCCAGTGATGCAGTCCAGGCCTGCAGTCTGAAAGACATTGATATGGACTCTGAGGAGTATGGCATGGTAGAAGCAATACTCAGCTCTTCAGAAATAGAAGTTTGCCACAGTGAGAAGAGGTATCTGAAAATGTTCCAAAACAGACGTCCCACTTGAGAACTGTCAGGGCCTACATCTACATCAATGTACTGTACATACACACTAGATCATTTCAATGATGAGTTCAACATGGAGAAATGGGAGGAATTGCCTGGATAAGGTTTTGAGTGCAGACCTGAAATTCTTTGCAAACTAGAAAACGCTTGGAAGCAGCCAGGAATGGGCAAAAGTATGGCAAAAAGGAAAAGTGGTAATTACACTAGAGTCTTATTATGTGATTTAGGCTTATGTTTCAGCTTTTATCCTGGGTTCAATTAATCCTGCAAAGACACGCAAGAACATAAAACAAAAAGTGACTAAATAATCAGATCAAACTGACATAAAACATTTATAAGTATCATAAAAAAAAAGCTTCAGAAGTGCACTATTAAAAGAGATCAACTTTCCAGTTTTAGTGTTTTGTGTAATAAAATCTAATCATTAGCTGCTGCAGACTGAATGACAACATACCAAAGGATGTACTGGATTATGGGGCCTTTACTCTGATGTGAGAAGAAGTCTCATACTTGGACACTAATATTGGCTGCAATAACTGGCTTAAACAGGGGCATGAGTATCCAAGAAGAGCTTAGTGTTAACCAGTGTTTGTTATGACCATAGACTGTGTAAAACATGGACATGGTTTATTTCTGCTGTGAAGTTGGACATTTTAACTTAGGGGCTTATGGAGATTGACTCATTTCGTAGCCAACCTCAAGTGGCCATTTAAGGAACTGCAGTTTTTGGCACCTGCACGTTGGCTTCTCTTCCTGGAGATTGCCACTTGGTTACAGCAAGTGTGCAGAGAAGGCTATTTGACGATTGAATACGGAAGAAAGTGGTGTGTTTTGAATATGAAGAATTTGTCAAGCTTTTGAAGAGTTTGAAAGTAAGGTCATCCAAAGAGGAACAATATCTATACAGAAAACCAAGCTTTGCTGTGACCGTTGTCTGCAGTATGGCGACGTGTTGAGAGGACAAAGCACTGTCTCGCCAGATTAAGTATTAAGAAACCATCTTTACTGGTAATGTTCAAGGTGGAACCCGTGAAACGACATAACTTTAACCTTAACAAAGTAGTCTTTAACTTTGTCTGTCTGGTGCTGTAGAGGTAGGATAGTGTGCAGATTTCTTGGTGAAATCCTGGAAACAAAGATGATGAGAACAGAATTTTAAGCCCCTAAAACAAACAAAAAAAAAGAGGGGATGGCAACTGAAAGGTCAGGTCAGACGTTTATGTGGATTTGTCAGTAAGGGGACACCTTTTTAGTGAATTCTACGCATGCCATTCAATCTGTTCTGCATATCATCGGCGTTGCTTTAAGTTCTTTGTATCAAAATACCTGATGACAAGACCTCAGTTCCTGTTCACAGAGGACAATAAGCGCTGTGGAATGGGATGGTTTCGAGGACCTCTCCAAACCATGCAAAATTAATGAATAGCCCAACAGAGATAACAGCGCTACATTTTTAATGCACCTTGTCACCATTGGGGCTACCGCAGCATTCTCCAGGGACATCGATTAGCAGGAGATGGAGTGACAGATGACACCCCCAGGGAGCGTAGGAAAAAAGAGAGCGCTGTTGCGGCTGTTGTCCACTGAACACATCGATATGTCATTAAACAATGACAGCACCTCAGGCTGTTTAATGAAGTGTTTGCAATGTGATTTGGTTCTTAATAGCAGAGGCATTAAGGAGTATCAGGTCCTTGCTATAGCTCCTGTATACTAAACAGCAACCTGTGCCAAAGCCTTATAATGCACAATTACCAGTACTGTCAGATTGGATGGGGAAGATGAAGCTGGGGAAAGCACTGAGTAGGCAAAGCTGAGTGCTACGCAGAGAGAAAAGACAACACTCTGCATAACTGCTTCACCTTCAACTGCTATGATATTAATTATAGCCAGGCAGCAGGTATTAGATGCTTACCTGTTGGAAATAGAATAAATAAGCAAAGCAGTCCTCTTGTATTATGCTGGTCACACACAGCAGGACTTGACATTGGGCCAAAATTTCAAGGTCCACATAAGGGCACCATGAACAATGCTATGTGTTCTGTGGTTTGGGGGATGTATCAAGATAATGTTTGTGTTCCGGGAGCTAAAAGATTAGTTTCTCGTGCAAAAGCTGAACACTTACTCCATGCACCAGGTGAGAGTAATGGAAGAGCAAAACAAAAGAGTGGAATAAGGTGTTTCTTTGGAGATAAGGAACTGTTTAGCTGAAACTAAATGTGTGTGTTTCTCTGCTTGATGAGCGATGTGTGCTTTGCGTGCTGCTTCATTAGTCTTTCTGTATGAGGCAAATCAGTTGCAAAGTCTAGGGGCTTTACATGGATTTACTGGAAGGAAAATACTGAAGTGATGAAGTGATAACAGGACCAGACTCATATATCGGACTGGTGTATGACTGAAAATCAGATATCTGCCAGTCGTGTCGCCCTCCTCTGATGTAATAGCGGTGCCTCTCTGACCAAAGCTACATAAAAATGTCTGATAAAATGGAATGCCTCTCCAATTTTTTTAATGTGCTGAAGGGATGCCTTGCTCACAGCAATGTTAAGGACCCTCACTCATATACTGCACTTGTGTGATCACTTTTCCTGTATCTATCTGTCCTTCTGTCCTTTATTATTAAAATGGTGCACTGAGTTATCCATAAAAATCTACTGAATTTCTTAATTTTTTTTTAGCAGAACAGGCTGTAGACTGCACTGTGTAATCAATCATGGCGAGACCCAACCCTTTGAAAAACTATGGTGTATTACTGCCAGGGTTGAATTGTTGTAGCTCTATTTATTTTTTGTATCATATAGCCTTTTTTTCAAAATAAGTATGAATGGTACTACAGTAAGAGTAATAATAGCACTCAACATAACTTCATTTCAAAGTACCAATTCAATCCACCCAGTGCATCTTTGTTAAAAACAAAGAGTTCCAGTGATACCAGCAGCAAAGGGAGGTCATCAGATATGTTGCTAATAAATGCTCATTGCTTGAATTGATTGCACAACTATGGCAAATGTGGTAGAAGTGGTGGAAATATGTAAATATGTTTACAATGGACAGTTTGGGTAATATCTAGGGCTGCTGTACAGCGGTGTTACACTTTCAGAGAGAGAACAAACTGACAGTTTATACAATGAGATATCTCATATTACCTCCCACTGACAACACAAGAGTCAAGCATCAGTGTGAAAAAAAAACAAAATGTTTGATTTTAATTCATTTATATTGGCATGGATATTTATGAATCCAAAACTTTGTATTGACCCTCAGACCTTCCTTCTAGTGCCACCATCAATCTGCCAATTTACATGAAAATGTACTTATTAAGAAGAAAAGTTAATAAGTTCTATTATTATATTCAGTAACAAGGACCACACCAATAGATTCAAGTTTAGATGGGTTTATTGCAAGTGAAGGAAAGGGTGCGCCGGGATGATGACTTATAGGAGAGAAGAAAGGATGAAGGGTTGAAGGGATGAAGGGTCGAAGGTATGGAGGGATGAAGGGTCGAAGGTATGGAGGTTTGGAAGGTTGGAGGTATGAGGCGCTGAGGGCTGGAGGTGTGAAGCGCTGAGGGCTGAAGGTGTTGAGGGTAAGAAGGGATGAGGGGATGCAGGGACGTAGGTCGGAGGGAGGAGAGAACAGGGTCGTTGGTGGATGGAGGTTGACTGGTTGGGAAGACTGGATGGAACCCGGGAGTTGAGACTCTGGGTGGGGGAACCGTCTCTCCATAGCTCTATGTCTTAGAGCCCCATGGTTCCTGTGTATGGATGAAAGAGAGAAGAGAAGAGAGAGATAACAAAAGAAAGAGGGTTTGGGGGGGTGTGTTTAAGTATGGGATGAGTTCAAGGTGTGGACCTTGTTCCTGAACCTAGTTATAAAACTTCATGAAATGACTGTTGCTGCACACGTTTATTCTCCCATGGAGATAAACACTTTTTTTGCAGTTGGGTTAGCAAAACAACATTTAAATCAAAATGTAGTTTTGATGCAGCTGTTTTACAGTTGTGAAGTGCATTGTTGTGGTTAACATGATTCATGACATGACACATTACTGAAAGCTGGCACTAAAATGATTTAGTATTTTAGTATATTAAAACATACTGAATGACTATAATTTATGTCTTTATGAGTTTCTCACATGATGCTTAAGTGATAATGTATCTAGAAATAATAATTTGTTCTTCTTGTCACAATACAGGTGATAAGCATTATTATTATCATCATTAATAGAAGCATCACTAGCCACTCATGTACCTATGAAGAACAATACCATCATGGATTGTAGGCTAGAGAAGAAGCCATGTGAGATCAGGCCCAGTGGAGCCAAACTCTTATGTAAGTAGTTAAAAATAAAATCCAGTAAAACAATCAAATAAAATGAGATAAAAAATTAAATAAAGTCTTTTGAACATAGACGCCTCCATGATGATACACTGTTCTCTTTGTGCACTGTCATGCTGAGCAGAGCTGATAAAATGCACATTCCCCCACAGATAAAACACTTGTCATATAATTGTAAATCATCAGAGGGGAATGCATAACCCCGGACTGCTTATGGACCCTGCAGAGCTTTGTGACTTATATTGCCTATTAAAACATTTTCTGCTGTACATTGACACAGATGATGTGATATAAACAACACACTTTATATTGCAACACTTTAACAAGACAATATGAAAACGAGAGTGTCACATGAATGGCCCTGCTGCAGATCATGTATCATTCATATGTGAATGAGGTGATATAGAAGAGCAGAGCTGTGTTCTCAGTGTCTGCTTTAAGTAGCTGCTTTCTCATGGCTTTGTCCGCTCATTGTTTATTCCATCCATCACTTGCTGGGGGTTATGAACATTCCAGTCTCTAGTGGCCACCGGAAAAGGCTTCAGATTTTTGGTATTAATAAATGATAGAACGCTGAATATCAGAGAAAACATTAACCTTTGTGCCACGACTGCTGTCCTGGAAGCTGGAATCCTGCTGATGACCAATAGTTATCTTTGACTGATCGGCCTCATCATTTGCCTCCCATGTTAAGCTCATTATATGTACAGTAGATGCATACACATGTGGTTTGTTCTCTCAACTCGGGCCTTGTCTTCTTCAGTGGATAGAGTTTTTCCTTAGCAAGTAAACATTGATAAAGATTATTTTGTCAAAATACAATTCCCAGGGTCAAAGAAGAACTTTAACAGAAATAATCAGTAAGATCAACGATCAGTTTAACCATATAATACATTTCTGTAACTGCCTTTGTATATTGAGTAGTAATTTATCCCCATATGTGCTAGTAGTCTATGTCTATGTATGTAGGAATTCATGGGAAATGGTGTTTGATTTCAATATGCATGCTGTGCTGTCAACAAGTTTCAATGCAAAGCAGCTCAAGCTGGCCAAAAATATGCTGATTACATCACATTCAACTTGGCATATCAGTTATGTCATAACTAACTATTTACATCTATACCAGGTTATAAAAATGCATGTAGTTATTTTTTTAAATTTTATTTTCCTAATAATAATAATACATTTTATCTACAAGTGCTTTTCTGGATACTCAGAGACACTTTACATAAAAAACATCAAAGCATCAAAACAACATAAAACTGTCACGGATGTGTTTGGGGAGAGAGTTCCAGAGGAAGGGGCAGCTGCAGAGAAGGCTCTGTCACCCTACGTTCAGTGCTTGGTCCTGGGTGGTGTCAGGAGGTTAGCATCAGATGAACGGAGGCTGCGGGATGGATTGTGGCAATGGAGCAAGTCAGTGACCTCACTGGGGTCTGGTTATGGAGGGCTTTGTGTGTGTGAGGAGGAGGATTTTGCACTTTTAGCACTGAATGTGCTGTGGAGTTTCTGGAGGACAGGGGTGATGTGGTCACGGGTGGGGGTGTGGGTGAGCAGGCATGCAGCACTTTTGGATGTACTGGAGTTTATTTAAAGTTTTGGATGGTGTGCCATAGAGGATACTGGTGCAGTAATCAACTGAGGAGGTGATGAAGGTTTCTGCAGCAGAGAATGAGAGTGATGGGCGGAGTTGGGCAATGTTCTTAAGGTGAAAAAGGAAAAGGCAGTTGGTGATTTAGTTTATGTGATTTTTAAAGGAGAGGTTATTGTCAAAGACGACTCTGAGGCGACTCTGATATTTTCATCAATATAGTCTAATTGACTTTTTACAGCGGCTCATGTACACAATGTGGAGAAGAAGTTGGTCTTTCCTCTCCACAAAGTGAGTTCCTTCGGCCACGTCTCCATGAGGCACATGGTGCTAATAAACTCTGTATAAAGAAAAAAAAATAAAACTTGAACAGTCAAGTTAAAGCATTACGAAGGAAAGCAAAAGAGTTTCCCAGACAAATAACGGGGATTTCTGTCTGGCTGATGATTGGTCGATGGAATGTGGTGCTGCCCTCCTCCACAGTCGGTCCACATAACCACAAACACACGAGAGCACATTCACAGAGAAAGACTAGTCAGGGGGAGCAGCTGAGGTCTGGGCGAAAAGTCACTGCTTGCTAAAGGTCATCCACCAAATCCAGCGAGAAAAAGTTGCTAAATGACACGTCAGTACACAATCAAACACGTGTTTCCAGTTAAGATCAGACACTCTGCTCACAGAACACACACACATACAGATCGGCTCTGTTTTATGTACACATAGTCATAATTCATCGACCTACATTCCTGTATGCAAAGAAAGACTTTTTCTTTGACATGCATGAAGGGACATTACTATTAAAATTATGAATTTTTAAAGGGGTATGTACTCATTTTGCCAGTCATGCTGTATTAACTTCTGGTGAGTATTTATGTGTTTCTCCATGTGTTTCCTTTCAGTAATCTGTCGCTAAGACCTCATTAAGATGTCTCCATGTGAAGTTCTCTGAGTCTTAAAGCGTGTCTGCTTTCCCCAGCGGTCATTACATGACATTACTCTGAACACACTCTGTCTTAGTCATGATTACCTAAAGGTAGACCTTGTTTTTTTTTTGGACTTCCCATGTTTTTGTGTCTAAGTGACTAATGGGAAGAGCAATTTCTGAAATTTGTCCAGTTTTGAGTGAGAGAGTGCTGCAGTGGGTAGTCCTCATGGGCAATGCACATCCACTAAAAGTGCCACTGATTGGTTGATTGATTGATTTTTTGCCTCTGATTGATGATCAGATTGTCATTACAGGACCCTACAGAGATATCCTTTCTTATTCCTTTTTGTTTAACCACAAACAGCCGTCTCTGACACTGACAAAATCAATTTTTACCTTACACAGCACTGGTCTCCCACTGCCTTGATCTGTTAGTTTGCTCGTGTTCTTGTGCGGGTTTTTTCGTTCTCACAGAAAGGTAAGTGGTGGACCAGCAACTCCTGTATTCTGCAATATAAAATAAACATTTTTTTTTTTTCAGTGGAGTTGAACAAAAAGATATAACATCTGTTTCTTGTTAACTTTGCTTCTTGAACAAAAACGTCTATCTCTGCAGGCTCCTTTTTATAATGTTGTCAGACACTTAAAATAACAACCTGAGCCCGTCAGTTGCAAGAAAAAGCACTTTTGGTGGACGTGCATTAGTGCACAACACTGGTCCAATCTAAAAAAAATTGTCCTTGTCACTCGGACACAAAAACATGGGAAGATAGTGTCCAAAGGAGCTGAAAAACACAAAAGTTTCCCTTTAACGTTTTAGAGAAATACTTATAATTTTTAAAGTTTTCGGGGCTTTAAGGATGGTGACTCATGTTCTAGATAAGACAGCATCAAATGCAGCACAGTCACAGTTACTATGAGCAGTATATTAGTGGTTATCAGCAGGAAAAGTGAGTCTTCAGGCAGACAGATTGTGAACACGCCACTTGGCGTATGATTAACTGGGGTTTTATTTCTCAGCACTACATCAAGACACAGACGCAGTTCATCAATTTTGTGTAGGAAGAAGCTGACAGCATAATTAACCACTTCCTTTAGTACCGCAAATAAACAATCATTACTCATGTTTTGCATCTGGATGTACAAAAATAGAAAAAAAAAATAACATTTTAAGAAGTTACACAGAAATTAAACGTGACTGTTCACATGATATCAGAACTGCCCAAATCCATTTCAGTCCATGTGCCTGTGTGGAAAAAAGCAGCCTGCTTGCTTTCACTGCAGCCACACGATTGTGCAAGCGTCTCGTGTTCTGCCAAGTTACACAAAAGCAAACACTAAGTAAGCAGATTGAGTCTGGGAAGCTTGCATTCAATTTGTCCTGCGATAACTGGACATGTTATCATTTGCAGTACAAGCTCGCATTTCTTTAGAAATCTCTCGTCTCTATTAGCAAACACTGACAAGCTGCTCGACTCGGCTCTCCGACTGAAGCCTGTGGTTTTTTACCTCATTCTCATAAATTACAATTAATAGGCAGGTGTGATGAATGGAACACCTGCTGGGGTTTTTTTTAACATGCACAGCACACCCACGTAATATATACAGTGACCATATATTGTAAATGAGCCAGGAGCAAAGTCTGTGCAGACGATGGAGACGTTAAATTACAAGCTGTCAGCCTGTTGCTTGTGTGACATTGTCCAGTTCCTTCACCACGTGTACAGCAGTAATGTGAGTGTGCAGCCGCTGATATACTTAGTGAATGTGAATGTGTGGTTTTCATCAGATTTCCTGAAAACTGTAGACTCACATTTCCAAAGCAATGGAAGACACACTGTAATATAATTATAGCACATATTGGTTTAATGTAATGACATTTGGTACATTAGGTACAGGAATTGACCAGCACTGAACAAGTGTAGCTAATGAGAGGAAAGGTATTTTTATTAACAACAAATGGAAAACATGAAAAGAGAATTTTAATGTCACTATTAAAAGCAATTATAAAGAAATGAATGGCTTTCATCTTAAAACATAACTAAATACACCTATAGTGTATAATTACTAATGATTTTTATGTTGTTAAATGAGAATGTGAATAAGCTCTGTCAGTTTTAATGCCCATTTGAGCACAATACATCTGGAGAAACACTTTGATTCAGTACACTGATCTGGATCTGATGTTAAATTGTCAAATTTAAAGGCTATGATTATGAATTCATAGAATATTTAGGATATTTATAGGAACCTTCTCAGTAGCCTGGACTTAAAAAAAAATTAAATAGATATTAAAACAGTAATATGCCCATACTGTATCTACATTGAACCAGTTATGGTCGTCATATACAGACGCTACCTTGAGCCTTTAGTGTCTATGCGAGACGAGTGTTTCTAACTGGAGAATAGGAGAATTTCTAACTGAAATTCTTCAGCGTGTATGTGAATCAGTAACTTCAAGTAGGCCCAGTCCCTATAGCAAACGAAAACCTCAACAACAACGAATTAACACACTGGTTAACATTTACAGTCTGTCACTCAAACGTGGCGAGCTCCCGGCTTGTGTTTTGTGTTTGAGCTTGCTCGACAGTTCAGCGGTTCAAGTTTAAAGAAGGCTGATCTCATCACATTGGCACCAATTGGCGCCGCTCCAATCAGGGTCCTGCAAACTTACCACTGACGAAGGTGGCCCCGCCTCCTTCATCTAGGGCCAATGAGATGTAAGCCCAGTACACCTTTATGTTGGTATCTGACACCGTGGGAATGAGAATGGGCTGTCCTCCAGCCAAAAGCTAAAATGATGCTTCCTTAGTCTGAGTTAGCCAAACTGAATCAGTGGAAATCTTGGTGTAAATCAAATTTAGTGTTTTTAGTTTTTAGTTACTATGCCTACCTTAGTGTAGCACGAAAACAGTCTGAATCCAAATTTAACACAAATTTTGACCAAATTTCAAGAAAATCTCCAAAATAAAATGAGAATCGAGCGTTTTTCATCCACTACTGTTATGCGAGTATTGGTTAAGCCTATATAAACACCTGGTGGCGCTAATTTTACAGTCAGGTGTAGTTAGACCATTGCAGAAGAAGAAGGCACAACACAATGTTATTAAATGTAATTAAAATAGCACCCGTCACACTTCAAACAAATGGTAGAAAACATGATGGAAATGTGACATTTCTTTTTGTTTCATCTATTAATGTGATGTTTTGCTTTGATGCTATTTTTGCTTCCTCCAGTGGAGCGGAAGCTTGAGCCTCATGCTTCATGTACGTCTTGACTTTTTATTTATTTATTAATTTATTTGCTTCCACTTTGTCACATTTAGCTTTTATCAATACACCACCAGGTAAACGTAGAAACTTGTCCGCTCAGCTTTCATCCTGTATCTTCAAATTGAAAACACAGCTTCTGTCCGTGGAAACAGAAACATGGAATAGATGCTCACATTTGGAAACGCGTTACAGTGAGATCTTCACGGCCGCCGTGGACAGAAGGAGGAAGAATTACAGCACCAATAACTCTTTCAATGTACATATGGAATGAAAGTATTAGACACACTTGAAAAACCTTTTCTTCAACAGATGTCTGCGTTCTTTCACATCTGTAGACAATATTCAGGCATTCACAGCATGCTGGTTTGGGTTTGAAGGCCGGGTAGCACAAATATTATTGAGCAGGAGACTTCTAATGTGGTGAGTGGTAGAAAACAAACCAGGAATGAATGAATTAGCTTTTCTGGACTTAATTAACTTTTTGTACTGAAATATATGTGACCCCACAATATAAAAGTCCTGGGTGTGTAACCAAGAACATACAGACAGATTTCCTGTTGTTGTTCTTAGAGATTTACCACGAGTGCAGGTGCAGACTGAAGGTGGCACTAGAGTTAAGATGTTATCATTAAAATTAAATATAGTCCATCAGATCTGGATAGAATTTATTAATAAGATGGATATTTTGGTAAGAGTGGAGGTCAGGTCACTAAAATCATTAGGAATATACAGAGCCCCAAAGCAATCTGTGTAGAATAAATATTTTGTCTTTATAAAACAATTAATAATGTGAAGAAAAAATAAACAATGTAAGCAGCAAATTGTGACATAATGATACAAAAGCAACATAGCCAGCCAGGAAACCAGAATCAGTTTCAGTAGTTGTTGAAATATGTTGTTTTGTAACAAAGAGAAACACACAGTATAATTTCCCACTTCATTTGATCGTTCATGCACAGTATTTATTTCGATATTTACAAGTGCACATGAAGGGAGCACTGCTAGCTACACTGTCACTTGTGCTCTGACATTTGCCTCAGTATTAATTAGCGTGTTCCCCATCCTCCTACAGAGCTGGCCAGTCACTGTCTTGTTTGGCCCCCTGCCCTCCCGCAGTCACCTGTCCCACCAGGAAAACAGACAGCAGTCCAGATGTCCGGTCCTCTGCTCTCTCTCTGCTGTGTTTCTCCTCTTGGCTGCTTGTAAGAAAAAAATACAAGTCTCGTTTGTCAGATGTACCAAGCAGCAACTTTCATGTCTGTAAAGTGAAGCCAGCATGGAAGTGTCAAAACTGCAGTTCCTCTTCTCGTCCACTTGAGGCTGGCTCCAGAAGTGAGTCAGTCTCCATAAGTCCCCATGTTAAAGCAGAAATAAACATGTTTACAGCCTGGTACAAAAAACAATTTTGGTCTCTATAGCTAATTTCCCCGTTCATGACAACTGTACTGAGGGTGAATTTTTATACAACTCACCTGTTCAGGTTATATTAAGGATTAAAGTTAAGCAGAATTTAGAGCATGGCTACTTTGAGTGACAGGTGGGTGCTGTTACAGATGGCTTGTTTGAGCAACCAGGCTTTATTCAGCCCGCCTCAGCTCCACCGACGATGCTCATGTTTGGATTAGTCTGGAGCAGGCAGGGCAGGACTGCCAAGATGGAGACAACCAGAGCCAACATACTGAGCTTCAACAACAGCTCTTCTGTGGGTGACGTCACAGATACTACGTCCATGTTATACTAAGTCTTATGATATGCACACGGAGAGCATCATTAGCCTTGGTAATCACTCCTCTCCATACAAGCACTTGTTCTGTGCAAAAATGTTCAGAAGTTTATTACATTTCAACAGTTTGACTCTCTTTCACAAGAGGACAATCTGTAGGATGACAAATTTTAGTTTAAAATTGCTAAAATGTAACAGCATACATAGAAGGTGGAATTTTCTCTGCTCGAGTTCCACATTTACAGTTTGACTTGTTTCGCTGTTTCTCTTATTTTCAACAGTCAATACATAGCCTGGCAGTGCTTTCTCAAAGATTATTAGTCATTGTTACACTTTGGTTTTCATATGATAACAAGATTCAATGTGTTAATTAGTCAACTTGGTGTGAACTTGAGGTGTTGGGAGACATACTTTGCATCACTGGACAGAGCCAGGGTAGCTGTTTCTCCAGTTTTCCAGTCTTTTTGCTAAGCTAAGCTAAAGAGTGTACCTTAATCTTCTCGTTCAACACTGCATGAAAGCTCACGTCCCAAAATGAACTGTTCTTTTAAATTTGCATTATGTAAATACCTTTGGCCACTCATACTCTTTATTTATGAGGCACACTGTGCACAAAGACCTTCAGTCAAATAAAGCGGACATCTTCATCCTAACCTTCATCATGTGGTCAGACCTCGGCAAGGAAGGAAGTATCCCTCCTCCACAGCTCAGCGAGGAAACACTTTCCAGGGAAACCCAAAGTGTTCGCTTTGTACTGAAAACATTCAAAGACACCCACTCTGTTTGGCTGACTCACATCCATATTAGCTTCATCTGAACTTCATAATGCAATTTTGCATGGAACAAGGACTGTGGGTTTTGTCCATCATGTTAGACAGAAAAATTCCAACTTATCCTTTAAATACTTCAATATGTGCACTTTCTAAGACGGCCTTCATTTCATACGGTACAGTACATCTGTTGCTGTTTTCTGCTGCTTTCAACCACCGCAGATTCCAAAACCACATTTTCTAGCTTGATCTGAGAGGCTGCTCTTTTAATCTGTGGCTATCAAGTAAAACATTTTGTAGAGAGCTGTTTATTTTGGGTAAATTAAAAGAGGCTTGCGCTGAGGCTTGGAGGAGTTGCGCGACTTGAATGGTCTTCTTTTTGAGCATTCAGGATTCTATTCAGCACTCCTTTGACTTCCACGTGACCAAACGCTCATCAGCCACCACATTCATACCCATCATGTCCTTTGACAAATGGCACTGATCACATTGCAAAAAGGTCTCATTTGGTAATTTGGAGCATCTGGATGATTGATTATAATGATAGCTGAATTGCAAAGCAAAAAGTTGCTGCAATCCTCCATATGCAATGAGTGAATTGCGGTGCAACCTTTGTGCCAGAAATAACATCCTTAGAGGTTGCCCACGGGGAAATAAAACACTCTTTCAGAAATGTGTTTTCCAACCCGTGAGCCTTTCAAATAAAGAGACTGGATACAGTATGGAGTATGGCAACAGCATTTGGTGAATGCATCTGTGCCGCCTCTTCTTTTCTTCCATTAACAGATCCTAAGAAAAGAGCAGAAGTTTGGGGGGGATTCAGTCCAGGTCACTGACTTTGCGTGCATTGTCTTCAGCGTAACACTCTGATTGTTCAACTTCTGGGTTGTTTTTGCCTGACCGCTAACTCCTGCCTTCATTTTTTATAAGACTAATGGACTCCTCCGTTGCCTCTTTCCCCTTGTCAATATTACCTTCTGTGCTTCCTGCCGTATTTATAGATGCCTCTGGTAATGTCCATTGTCTTTTGTGGACAAGCACGCAAACAACATAACGTGAACATCAGCTGCAGGCCTGTAACACCACCCTTCTCTCTCTCTCTTTCTCTCTCTCTCTCCTCCAAGCACTGATTCAGCTTTTCCATCTCCCCCGGTCACAGCCGCACGGTTCTTGGCTCTTCCTGACAAAACACCCACAAGTGACCAAAAATGTCACGGGCCTGGCTTTCCATCATGGTTGACCATATGAAAACACATTTAAGACTTGTAAACTGACCTCAGTGGGGCTTTTGGAACACATGGAAGCTACATTGGGTGGTGTATTTTTATCCATATATCACTGCTGCTCTTGGTCCAGTGGTTTCACAGTTGTTTCTTGCACATTTTTTTTTTTTATTATTATAAAAAGAAATATGTATTCTGTTGATTTCAATCCAATTAATCTTCAGACTCACTGTATTTACTTCTTGTTTTGATTCTTTGCCTTGTGTTCATTTTCTTTGGTTGACTTCAGAGGTATGTCTAAACACCTGCCAAGCACTCACTTCCTCTTTTAAGTTCTGTATGAAAGGCCTAACCTGTTTTCCAGAACAAACCCAGTAGAAATGTTAATGCGGCTCCTGTTTCATTTCCCCTCCCTTTCCTCGTGCCGGCCTCCTATTTCCTCTCTCCCTTTTAAACTATCCACGAAGATTTCCTTGGACATTATCTGTCTTTTCTTTTAGCTGCCATCTTTCTCATGTTTTGATATGCATTTCTTTCTTTTCCTTCCAGAACCTGCAAGGCCAGAAACTGCTTCCTACTCCATCCCAACCTCGGGCTTCCTTTATCCTGGCTCTGTACCCTGCTTCTAGTTCCTCATCAAACATTCTGTCTGCATCCCCTTTCCTGCCCTTGCCCTCCCTTGTTCTTTTAACCCTTCTAGCTCAGGTTCAGTGGCTATAAAGGAGGCGCACTTCACCAGGGCCCACTATCGATCTGTATCACACAGGACACACAGCTCCCTTTGCACAGCAGCAAAGGCTTTTAAAACAGTTTGTGTTCAGCAGCAAGGTCGACAAAGCAGAATTGTCAAAGAGGGAGCCATGATTCCTTGACTGGTGTATGTAATTGTTATATGCAGCTGTGTGTCAGCCTGCACGTCTCAGAAATTTAATGACATCAATATCCACCTCTGAGAGCCAAAGCTCGAAAACTCTGGTTGAATATTGGAGCCAATTTTAAGAGCCTTAATATAATAATAATAGTATACAAATGACATTTTCAACCTTACATATTGTAAAGACATCTTCTTTGTTCATATACAACACCTGAGCCTTCAAGTAAGAGATAAATGAAGGTGCATATCAGAGAATACAGCTTTGTTCTGTTGTTTCCTGCTATGATGCCACGTGCAGGTTTAGAACTGCCCTCCATAGTTAAAGAAAGTTACAGTTTAAAGTATGCATGGTGCACACAGATGGGTACATGGATGGTACAGGGTCAACCCAACATTACAGAGACCCGGGATTGGTCCCTGGATTCCGACCTGGTGCTCCAATGACCATATCTGGCAGTATTTTGTAGTGGGAAGCCAGTGAGGGATCGTGTTGTTGGTCAGGGTCCTTGGTTCTTGTACTCAGTTGCACTTGCATGTATTTATTTATTTTTTTTTAATTTCAAAGAGCTTGTTTTTCTTCTGGGTAAGATTTAAGGTAAGACATTGACTTTGTCATCAGCTTCATCTATTGGAGAGCACATCAGTGTGATTGCTTGGTATTTTTATGTCTGTTAATCCAGGATTGATGCTATTGTGATGCTACAGTGCCATTCATTAATGAAATCAGACTTAGCTGCAGGGCACAGCCACCCACTGCTAGATGTAAGTGATGCGTTCAGTTTGCTGGTTTATGTATGTGTCTTTACATTTATTTGACTGTTTGCTTGTTCATTTGTTTTGTGTGATATTTTATTAGCTTTTGTGACTAAATGCTAGCTAGTTTAGCCACTTGCTAATACTCTTCACTCATTAGAATCTGCAGAAAATGTGTCAAGCTGTCCTATGGACACGTCCTTTGTGTCCTCTTGGTTGAGCTCAGGGACAATATCTGGATTTTACTCTGACAGCATGCTCAGTGAACTGAGGACTTTAGATCAACCCAACCAGACCTGGTGATTGTCGGAACAGATGGAAAAACTAACCAAGACAATTTTGGTGAGTTTTATTTTGTTTCTGACATGTTTGAATGAAGTGTGTTTTACGATGAGTTAACAAGGCAGTTAAGCTAATCTTAGTTCAGTAGAAGAGAAACTTGAATCCAGAAGGTGTATATCTGTATTTTTTGGTTTATGAGAGCAGAGAGGTTTTGTTTTGTGGGATGTGGATTTTTGCATAATAAATATCCAAACATAACCACGGCAACTTCAAACCAAATATCAGGAAAGTTTACAAAAACTTAAATGACAATATTTCATTTAATAGTTCAAATCTGGATTGAAGCTCATTTCTAATAATACGTAGATGCAGTGTACGTAAGAGCCTAAATGACATAACTGTAAAGCTGTTGTTGATTTGGTTTTCAAGGCGCTTTAATGGTACCAGTCACTGACAAAAATGGTAGGAATCATTAAACGGCAAGTTAACAGAAACTGCACCAGGCTGTAGTCCTGACAGTATAAAGAATGGTCACCCACAGGTCTCTGAAGAGCCCCCTTCAAGCTCAGACTATGTGGTGCTGGCCGCCGCCATGTTGGCCCACCTGTCAATCAAAGCGTTCACACTATTAATTCTGCATAACTTTAAGCCTTAATATCATTTGAACAGGTGAGTTGTATATAAATTCACCCTCAGTACAGTTGTCATGAACGGGGAAATTAGCTATAGAGACCAAAACTGTTTTTTGTACCAGGCTGTAAACATGTTTATTTCTGCTGTGAAAGTTGGACTTATTAACATGGGGACTTATGGAGACTGACTTAAGTGGATGTTTGAGGAACTGCAGTTTTTGGCACTCTGTGTTGGCATATGTGCTGGCATTGAGCTTGTATATGAGTGAAAGCGAGTGCTGACTTGAAATACGGTATCCTGATATACTTAATACATCAGTGGTAAACCCAGATAGAAGACACTATTTTCTACACACAACTCTCGTCTTTGCTCCAAATATAGAGAATCTGTTTTACTGTCTTTAAAACGCCACTGAGCAAGTCGATTTAATTCCAAAGTCATGCTAAGAAGTTTTCTGCTTTAACACAAACTCGTTCCATTGTCACGTAATCCTCTCATGGAGGAGCAATGTAATCTTCACATTGTGTCTACTAATCATAGTCTATTCTTTAGAGTCTAGACTCATTTGGACAAAATGTGCAAGACTGTTGTGTTTTAGCAAACAATGATTATGATCACATTAAAAGTTCCATGAACTCTGGTTCACCTTATAATGCTTTGTCAGTGCAACATTTAGTGCTATACTAAGACACGGTGATTGCAGACACTGAAAATGACCATTTATATTCTCCGCTGCAAAAGATAGAGCTCGTGTGCGAGGCAAGGATCCACTTAAAGACAACTATAAAAACACAGTGCTCATTTCCAAACTCATGTTAACTAAACTTATGAATGTGTTTTGTCCTCAGAGTCACAGCACACTGCCAGACACCTATAAACCCTACACATCCCAACGCCTGCAGCTCCTGAGGACATACCATTGTTGCACTTCCTGTAACATGTGCTAAATCATACCTTCTTTTCTTGAGTCGGGGTAAAGTAATGACTGGGTTCCACCCAAGGTGAAGGACATACTAATTCACTCTGGCACAGCATTGTTTTGATGTAGAGACAGCGGCAGGCAGAGGTGAGTGATGGAGCTGTCCGACAGGAATGAGAGGAGGCCGGGCCCTCTGTCACAGCAGGACAGACAGATGGGGCATCATGGGAAACATGCCTGAGATCATAAAAGACTCTACGGGACATAATGAGAGACTTTGGGGTGGAGGGAAAAAAACTCCCAGGAAGGCATCATTTAACGGTTGTTCAAAAACAACTCCTGGTGAGTGAGTGATTCTCACTTCGCTCATGATCTCTCTATCTGTTGCTTCATTCATGGGTTCCTGACAGACGTGCTCTTGGAAAGACTTCTGGACTGCCGGTAAGTAAAACAGAGTCCTTTTTGTCTTTGATTTGGGTAAATGACATATTTACGAGGTTGCATCACAGACGGATGGTCCAGCACGGAACATCCATCAGCGCCGGAGCAAAGCGGGATTGAGTTTCCAGACTCTCCCAGCGTGTCTTGCTCTCTATCTGTAACACCCCTTTATGAGTCACCTTGTCAAAGTCTCTGAAGCCAGACAACCTTATTTTACTGTATGGACATGTCTTTGTTTTCTCACTCAGTGGAGGAGAAGATTTTCAAGGTCTAAGGTGGAGAGAAAAGATAACACCTATAAAAGAAAAAGCTTTATAAGTCAGCAGAAAAGAGAAAAAGAAGCTAAACAAGAGTGTATTTCTACTCCCCGAGTGTCAGAATCTAATGCCCGGGATGTGGCTTGCATGGCCTCTTATCTTGAATACACTTTTGGCATTTTCATATTGACGTCCAGCATTTATCAAGATTAACTCCCGCTCGGTGCGGAGTCCTGCGGAGAAGCTTAACTTCTCCTTCCAATTTCCGATTTTCATCTAGCTGGCTGGCTCCGAACGATAGACCTTTTCAAAGCTTGGCCGAAGAATTCGGTGGCACATTGGATTTCAGCGTCGGGGACTCGCTGTCACATATTGATGTGATCATTATCAAATTAAGCACATCTCTTGTGATATATTAAAAAGCCATTGGAGATTCAGAGCATCCTAACAGGAGCAGGAGCCACAGGGCACAGCTCACCCTCTCCTGATCCCCTATCACTCTTTCACGTAACTGCCGCTCATGCTGAAGACTGGAAAGGTCATCTGTGAAATGTCCGGTGTGAAATTATTCAGCTCGCTGTTTCCTGTCATCCAAAATTGGACTTTACATTACTCACTTACTGGTTTTCATAGCATCAGTACTGAATATGGTGCTATGTTGTAAAATTTGCACTTTTTTCTGCTCAAACACAAAAACCTTTAGCAGTCGCAATTGCTCCCCAACACCATAGTGGTCACTGTAGGAAGGCCGCAGTAGAAGAATAAACCTGGAAATGTTAAATGTTGTATGGTTCTCTGATAAAACTAACAATAGCATGTCACCTTTGTGCAGTACATTTTGGAGATGTATGTAGATTTTTGCTGCGTTTTTGAGGCAGAAAAGCAAGTCATTGGATTGGAAATAACCCATGACATGGCTGTTACATCTCATGTGGAAGTAAGTCAGTCTCCATAAGTCCCCATGTTCAAATGTCCAACTTCACAGCAGAAATAAACATGTTTACAGCCTGGTACAAAAAACTGAGGGTGAATTTTTATACAACTCACCTGTTCAAATGATATTAAGGCTTAAAGTTATGCAGAATTATGATCCACTTCTTTGTCAGTTTTTAGATTAGCGCAAGAGGCAGCACAGCCAACATGGCGTCGGCCACAGCCACAGATTTTGAGCTTCAGAAATCTATAGGGGGCGTCACGCATAGGCAGTCTATTCTTTATACTGTCAGCACTCACAAGTTGTTGTAGCAGTTTTTGGGTTGATACCATTTGTTACACAGATTTGTTGCAAAATTTAACGAAGTGATAAAATGGTCAAATATTCCTCAAGAATATGAAGACACCAAGACCTTGTCATTTATTATTGTTACGGGAATGTTTTAAGAAAACCTCTTGAATAAGGAGGACTGGATTCAAAGTATCAAAGTTGAAGTTGAATTTATTATTCTTGTACAAGAAGGAGCATTTAGCAGTGCAACACACAAAGAGAGTTACAGAGAAAAGGCTCCCTGAGGAGCCTTATCAGTTGGTTCTTATACAGTTTTCTTAAAATGGACTGTCTCGAATATCTCCCCACTAACAATTTCCTTTTTTGGTTTTCCACTTAGTAATGAACATTATGTTTCTTGTCCAAAATGACACTTCCCCTAACCTCTCTGTCTTGTCCTTGATCCTTTTTTTTTAAATCATCTCTCCCTTCCAGCCTCAGCAAAGACATGCCTGACAAGGGGAGTGGGAGAGATATGCAAAAAACAGAAAACACACACACTCTCTATAAGAGTTAAAACATCTGCACCCCAGTATACTCCTAATTTTTATAACAATTTTATCAAAAGCTTTTACATTTGGAGATTTCTCAAATAATTGTATTTTTTTGGAGATTGGATGGCGAGAATTTCTCTTGTGTAAATTGCTCAAAACCCTAAAACCACCCATCCTCTGAATACCACAGGGCTCTAGTTTGGGGTTGTATTGTTTTGTTGGACTGTGATTATCCTAGAGGTTACAGTAGGTCATTCTATATTTTATACACTATACATTTTGTCAAGTTTGAAAAAAAAATGGTCTCACTACAATATGGCTACTATGGGGACTAACATCATCACATGTGAATACAATTGGGTTCATTGAATCCACAGTCATACCCAATTTATGCAATTTAATGTAGTTTAGGGAATAAAGTCTGCAGAAATATTCATATCATTATAGAGGTTATAGTACTCCGATGTTTGAAAAATCAGAGCTAGTCCCCCATGGATACCCCCAATAGTAGATATGGTAGCTAAAAGTAGCTAGGCATGGTGTTACCAGACACAAACACAGAAAGCATGGAGTAACATGAATTGCCAGAAGGCACTGTCATGCGTGTGTGTGTGCAGAGTGAGTTAACATAAAGTTCAGTCAGAATGTGACCTAATAGTAAATCTTAGTCTTTATTCTTAGGATAATTAGAGTGCCATTTTCAAATCATGTCGACAAATTGCAGGTTTTTTAGTGTCTCACAGGAAAAGTGACTTTGTCCTGTCATTGTGACTCCCATGAAAAACTACTGCATTATAGGAAATGTAGCTGTTTGAAGATTAACCCATGCCAAGTGCTAAGAATCAAGATCTCTCAGCCCCTGATGCATCACTGTTCACCATTCTATCTTTAGTCTGTCTCTTGTGAGCCTCACAAGTGTACTGAAGTGTAATAGTAAATCACTGAAGTAGCCCTTTAAACACTTAGCTCTGTAATATATGGCCTTTTTATTGCAAGAACATAATAAAAGCTCCAGGTCCATCAAAATCTAAGCAGGGATGTTCACATTTGACAGACAGACTGACAGATATAGCTCCATCTTTAATCCCTATCCAAGCCATTTTGTGGAGGGTACAAGGGTCAGAGCTGTAAGATCCGGACAGCATTCCTGCTTTTCTACAATGAGAAGTGCTAGAAGAAGCGATAAGAAAAATGTGAGTGAAAAAGTCAGGAACGTATTTTTATATATATATATCTAGATAACAGCATATTGGATTGAGTAGAGGAGCAAGGTACGGGCGAGGTGATATGATTCAGAGGGGAGAAGATGATAAAAACTACCGGAGCAGTTTAAAATTTCTGGGCTTCACTCAGGTGCACACTGGGAAGTCGTTGTCGTGACAGCAATGATCAGGAACTGTTATGTAGCGTTTTCTCCGCTGAGAATCCAGTAAACATTTCATCAAAAATAAAATCCTGAAATGTTGCTGCTTACCACTGTTACAGTTCATCTGTGAGAAAACTTTGCAGCAACTTTCTGTGGCTACAGGGACATAGAAAGTCATCAGTGATTATAAACATTTATCTGTCTATATTTTTGTAAAAGAGTAGCTGCATGCTACTACTTATCATCAGGTTAATGAGAGTGAAGTTTGCAGACCGGTGAACCAAAACAATGAGCTAAAAGGGGGCTTAAAGTCCCCATGAAACAGAAAGCAGAGTGCTGTTTGCTTCCTCAGATTTATGCAGATTTATGCATTTCCTGTAAAAACATTCAGATAGGGAGGGACTGAACCTCTGAAATCAGTGGTGGCCAGTCTGGCAGTGGATACAGTAGCCTACCGAGGTGGTTTTCTTGCTGGGTTTGGCTCCTTGCATACCTGGGCAGTTCGGTTAGCTACACGGCTGACCGACCTTACTACAGTTAGTAGTTCTTTACTTAGTAATCTTTCTATCAAGAAAGTCAGGAAATCACCTCAGTTGTGTAATGTTATCTCAAAGGCTCTCCTTGAACATGGTCTGGTCCAGCTCACTGAGCCCAGTTCTGTTGTACGTTAAAGCCAGTTTCATTTAGCAACAGTCAATTAGCAGTTCAGTTAGTGCAGCTTTACAGCGTCTCACGGTAAACCTGCACTGATACCTGTGTTCACTTTCTTTGCCAGGTTTCTTCTATCATGGGGCAGTTGCGGCTCAGGGGGTGGACTGGGTTATCCATTCATTTCTCCCGATGGTTGTGCTGTCATTAATGTGTGTGTGGGTGTGTGTGTGTGAATGGGTGAATGTGAGGGAAATTGTTAAACACCAAAGCTGATTGACATCCTCAGCTGTCCCTAGTCTTTACATTTCCTTGGGGGGACAACTGGAGTTCACTGTATAGCTGTGGGGTATGATAATGCAGAGCAGTGCATGAAATATACCAGCAACCCGTGATAGTAAGTGACAGATGGTTCATCCAGTCATCTGCCAAGTACTTTTTGAAAGTGCCTGCCCTTTTCCAACGATGACTTCCCAGATGGTTCTGTGTAACAGACCATCTGCTGCAGTCAGGTTGGTAATATCCAGCATAATGGTGAAATTTCATGGCTGCAGTTAGCATGCTTGCTAGCTTTAAGATAACTTGAAGAACACAATAAACAGAGGATTAGGGCTTGCATGTTTCCAGCTTTTAGTCCTTAAATTAACTTGACATAACATATTTGTGTGTGTGTGTGTGTGTGTGTGTGTGTGTGTGTGTGCATACAGGGCCTTCAAGGTTCATCAAGCTAACAATGGATCCTATGCACTCATTGGCCAGTGATACAGCTGACCCCACCCTCTCCCTTGTTGTATCATATCGGTTCTAACAGTTATATCTGCAGTATGCAGGCTGGATATAGACCCTGAATTAGAAAGGTTACAATATTAATGTCAGCGACTTTCCCACCACTGAGAGTGGCTTCTTCAAACACAATTTTATAAGATAAGATAAGATAGACTTTATTGATTCTACACCAGGAAAATTTGCTTGTTACCCCAGCTCAGCACTATACAACATAAAATGCATGATAGAGTTATAGACGTTATTTATAGATTTAATATAGATATGATTGATCGTTGCCTAGACATTTGCACAGGTTATTAAATGCACACATGTACAATACTATACGGTATTATACTAAATATATATTTAAATATATTACAGCAGGAGGTGCAGAGTGTACATTAGATGCACAGGGAAATAATTGCATAGTGTACATATCATTTAAATAAAGTCTATATTTAAGAACATACAGAGGAACATATATAAATAAAAATATAAAGTATATGTAAAGGATAGATTGAGTACAGTCATCAGGGACTGTCTAAAAGCATTGAGCTGTACAACAGCACCTTGAATGGGACTCATGAAGGCTTCAGTGACAGAGAGAACAGAGGATTTCCATAATGGAAGATCCATTCAAAGTGAAGCCTGAAGTCTGTGTTCAACATGGCACAATATACAAATGCACAGGATATATTCAAAGCATAAGTATGAATATAAATAAATAAATGAATAATGTGCAATGCGGATTCTAAAATACATAAAAAAAGACATAAACACATACACATATGAGGGTATGTATATGAAGTGTGTAAAGAATGTGCATATTGGAACTGTTGGTCTCTGTAAATAATATTATAAAGAGTACGGCCTAGACCTGCTCTGTATGGAAAGTGCCATGAGATAACTTGTGCTATGATTTGGCACTATATAAATAAAATTTAATTGAATTGTATCCAAATATTTTTTGCATCACTCTGACTTGGTTCAGGTAGCTCAAAGACCACGTCATCTGCCCTTCACTCAAAACCTTATTTATCCCAATCCTTCTATGTTTCCTACATACATGATGGAACATCTTTCATTGGTCAATAAGATTCTAAATGCTAACCGTAGAGTGAATAGAGAATAAGCACACTTTATATATAGAAAAAATTCTAAATAAAAGTTGAGATTTTTATTGGCGAGCGACATATACTGGATAATATAATGTGTATAGAATGTGACCTGAAATGAGAAATTTGTGTAAGTTTACTATTGACTTTCATGACTTGACTATTTTTTTTTTTTTTAATATTCAGTGCACTAAAAGTTGAATAATATTTATGATCGAGTACAGTCAAGCAGAAGACAGAGAGGGACCTCCATGTGAAACCATGCAGGATCTCCTGTCAGAGTAATTACAGCCAAAGTGGGCACTCTTCCTGCAGTGCATTAGCTCCCCAATACATGATTTATAAACATGCAACCCACTGGCCCCTGTGATTAGAGTACAATGAAGGAAAAAAGAAAGCGTGGAGATAGAGAAGCACACCTCTCCAGCTTTTCCCTCTGTGTTTTTTTTATTGCCAAATGGAGTAAGATGGACATGTTTAGCTCTCGGACTTGACAGGTGGGATACAGGGCTGAACTCAGGCCTGTAGGGGAAGGCTGTAACTGCAGGGATTTCTGCAATGATGGAGTAAGTGGCTTCTGTTGGCGTTAAAGCACACAGATCAGCTGTCCTTTAGACAATACACCCAGCTTTTGAGCAGAGAAGTTGTTTTTTCTCTCTCTCTCTCCCATCACCCTCGTCTCTAGATAGAAGCTGATAAAAATAGCTCCATTCATTCTAACAGGAGGGTTTTTCTCTAACAACAGGGCCATTTTCTGCCAGGAGAATAAAGCAACTCCTCTGTGTATTGTTCTGGAGGATCTAAATGGACGTAGATGACTTTCAACAAAGCACATTTTTGTTTTTAACTTTATATCATCTATATTCGCTTTATTGCTTTGCTGCATTTATGGCTGCAAATTGAATACAGCACCTTTCTCCACGACGGAAGCTTTGAGTAAGAATGAAGAGTTTTATTGTTCATTTGTCTGCCTGAATATTCAGTAATTCGCTCCACATAGTGACAGAATAGTTATTGTAAGAGCATTCACTTGAAATGAAATCCATCTTTATGATGAAATTGCACAATCTGGATGATTTGGAGAAACGCGCTGTTTCATAGGGAACAATTGACAGGGCTGCTGCTGTGAATATAACACATTTAATCTCAGGTTTGTCTCTAATGTTTGTGTCAAAGCAATAAAGAAACAAAGCCCGCTCTGACAATCTATATGTATAATATGTACTCCAGTGCCTAAAAGCTGTTTCACTTCACATAGCCAGATTGGTCATGTTCCCGAGGAGATTTCATTGGCCTTGTGGCTTTCACGCCATCCTCAGGACAAACATTAGACTTTTAGTCAATCTACTGTTAGGTGACACAGTCACTTTTCCATTTTATTGTGTGGTGGAGTGAACATTGTACTGTCCAGGGCCCAGCTGTGGGGCGCGTTCAGACCGAGCTCTCTGGAACAGCACTGGGCTGTGAAGCATTTTTGGCATATTGGCGTTAGTCGGAAATAGACTTCCCATGATAACCATGGGCTCACAACAACCCCGCGTACACATTCATTACAAAAGGAAATGACTTTCCATTAGGTTGTACCCATTAGTCTCAAATAGCTGCATCAGTTAGAATGCACAATATTTTTATCTTTTGATATGTCAGTGTGTCATAGTGATGGGAAGTTCAGTTCTTTTTTAGCGAGCCAGATATTTTGGCTCGGATCGCCAAGAAGAGCCGGCTCTTTCAGCTCAATGAAACTCTTCATTTGACCACTCATACCTTTTATAATTCAACCAAATTTAGCGCTGTTTTGACTTGTGATTTATATGTGTACACAGAGTGTGGTGTCTGTGTACCACACTCTCTCCTTCTCTGCTCCTCTCCCTCCTGTTCAGCACACTCGTCTATGAGCGTTGCTGTGCTGGACCCCCGCCCCTCCCTACTTGGTGGTATGATCCTTGTCTATCCACACGTGATTGGTTGCACAGCACACATGTGACATTCAGTCACTGCATACATGTAATACTTACTTACAATACCTACTTACATGCTCCAAAAATAAAATAAAAACAGCTCACGGACAGGAGCCGGCTCCCATCGTTAACTTAAAAGAGCCGGCTCTTTGAACCGGCTCGTTCGCATCCAACACATCACTAGTGTGTCAGAAAGGGGAGCGAATTGCTGCTGTATCACACAACTGCTATTGGCTATTGTAAACCTCAATCAGTATCTAATATACAGATATTGATTGAGGTTTCTAAGCTTTCTAATATACAGAAAATGTAAAACTGAGGAAGGAAATATCAACCATAGGTCGATGAAATGGCGTGACTTGGTTGAGAGACATAACAGACAACACATTGGACCCCAGACAAATCAAAACATGTTCTGTGTTCCTAGTAAGTGTCACGTTGTACAAATTGCCAAGTAGTTGAGATTGCAAACCATTGTTGACATGCCGGTCTCTGTGTGGGGACTTCATGAAATGTCCAAGACACACAGTGTTGGTTGACCTCTACTTCGATGCACTTCACGAGGAAAACAGGCAAGTGTTGTGTCCAATGCTTGCTTCAATTCAAAGCGCCCGTCGCCATTTTCATTTTGGCAAGATGTGCACAGAGGGCTCTAACAAGCACGCTCTATGGGCCTAAAAACACTTGAAACACCTTGACAAACTTAAGAAATGAGTGCTCTTTGTGCAAATTTAATTGAAATAAGCAAGTACCATCACCAAACACAGTCTCCAGTCCTTAATATATCAATGGTCCTGAACAACGTGGGTCAACTAAGTCTTTCATTTCAATGGAACCACGTTTGCTCTCCTGGCATTCAGACGCAGATAATCTGGTGATCTGGCAAGAATGTTGAACCTGGCCTGGACAAAGCCATTGACGTATTTTTGTTTTTAAATTTGCACCAATTCATAACTGGAACATTTTCTTACGGTTTCTTCTGTCTTTCCTCTGTTAGAAATTTGGAACTTTTGGTTTTGGAGAAGCTTTTGCAGTTGGCCACAGATTGATCATAAAAACAGTGATGGGTTATGATTGATCACGTTCACCAGTATTTCAAAGGATATCATAAATCCTGCTTTAATAATGCCTCAAATAGAGCCATACATTTCAGGGAAAAGGCAACGCGATCCTGTTTGGAGGCCACTGGATCAGTTTCACGAGTTTGCTGTGTTATGTGTCGGCCTCGTGTAAACCGCTCCACCAAACACAGCTCTTAATACTCATTCCTCTCCCATCATTCTCATAATAAAGATCCTGACTGCACTATCAGAGGACACAGATCTTTATTGAGCTTTTATTGAATTGTCTGATGCAGGAAACCTGCATTCCGGGCAGAGCTGCTGCTGCGTTGCCCTGAGGAAAAACCTGTGTGTCCTTGTTTCACAGTGCAATGGCTGACCTTGATACAACTGGGTTAAGGTGAAGAATGAAGACATGCAGGATCTCCTTTGCTGTCTGGGCACTCAGGTGCAGCTGAACAATTTGTTTTTACTTTCATGGTCATTGTCCACCCATGTGTGAAACCTGGCTGCAGCTGCAGAATCTTTAAGGCGAAACAAGCCTTAGACCAGTGGGTGAGGCCGCAGCACACGTTGTGTTAAAGCCTGAGGCCCTTTCCACTCGCTTGGAAATTCCATTAAAAAAGAAAGCATACCTGTTTACTGTTCATTGTGGAGAGAGATATTTGATGAAATATGCGTGGAGTGGAATGTTTCTCTATTTTCTTTCTTGGCCAGGTGCACCAAATAATAATATCCAGCCCAATATTCTGGGAAGTATGCTCATATTTGATGCTTAAGCATCTCACAACTCCATCAAATGCGTACATCCTTTATGTAGTGAGTTGGGAAAGTGTGGAGGCTGGTGGATGGGAATGTATGGCTTCAGATTTCCCTGCAGGAAATTGGAGTTATATGTCCAATCACAGGCCTGCAGTTAACCTTTTCCTTTTCAGTTTTCAACACCCTTTACCTACTCATATATCATGACCTTTAAACACCAACTTTAAGTGTCCTAGTTGCCATTGTGTTGTAGAAAGTTGATGGATAGCGGTATGCAGTCTTCCAACATCAAAGTTAGCGTCGGACAAAAGAGTCTCCCCAACAACCTGTTTTGGATTTAATCTACACCATTCACAATGTCAAAAACGATATTTAAACACAGTTCCCGCTCATCCCACCGACCCTGATAAGGCAGGCTCCAGTACTCCACCATCACCCACCCTCACTGAAGGTCCAGACGGTGGTTCTGAGCCAAACTTGTTTAAACTGCTCACTAAGCATTAACAGATGAAGCAAATAGACTGAATGAATCATAGGAAGTTGTAAATTTACCCCAATCACTGTAACACTGATCAATAGTACTAGCTTACTAGTAGCAGTAGCAGTTACATGCGTTCAATCTATATTTGTCTTCGCCAATTACTCTCCACACTGACTTGGACTGACAACATCCACACACTTTACAAGAAGGGCCAGAGTCGCCTCCACCTGCTGAGGAGACTGAGGTCCTTCGGAGTGTGCAGGACTCTCCTCAGGACTTTCTATGAGTCTGTGGTGGCCTCAGCCATCTTTTATGCTGTGGTCTGCTGGAGAGGGGGCAGCACGGACAGGGACAGGAGCAGGCTCAATAGACTGATCATGAGAGCGAGCTCTGTCCTGGACTGTCCTCTGGACTCCATAGAGGAAGTGGGTGAGAGGAGGATGTTAGCCAAGCTGACATCCATGATGGACAACACCTCTCACCCACTACATGACACTGTGTCTCTGAGCAGCTCCTTCAGCAGCAGACTGCTACACCCACGGTGTCAGAAGGAGAGGTTCCGCAGGTCTTTCATCCCTGCCGCTGTCAGACTGTACAACACCTGCACCACCTGATCATGTTGTAGTTCTGTTCCTGTTTCTCAATTACCCACCACTCACCGTGGCTCTATGTTTATGTTTATCTTCATTTTTAATTTTTATTATCTGTTCTTATATTTTCATTCCGATTACTTACAATGTACAATATTATTTCTATCATGGTCACTTTACCTTTGCTATATTATTTATATTATGTTCATTCTACCATACAATATTACATTATCCTTCCTCCTGTGTTAGCTTTCTGTTACCATCCCCGGTGTTAACGGGTCGGTTTTGACCCGTGTCTTAAATCAGCTTTAAAATACATTAAAAACAATAACCTATCATCCAATTTTTTTGTCATCTCTTGGTTACCTTGTTAGGCTTCCTTATCCATGAAAATGTTGGGTTTAATATTTTTGGTGTGGGTCTCTGGGCCTTTTTTTTTAAATCAGTATACCTCTCGATTTCAATAAAAAAAAAGAAAAATTAACCTCAAGAGAATCATATAAATAAATAAAAGGTTGCTGTGTTACCTGAATATTACTGAGGAGTATAGAACACATCTCTGAAATGAATTTGCTTGATTTATTTTTTCATTTTAAAATTAATAACTATAGTAACATCTATGGTGTTATGGGTCAATTTCAACCCATATATATTTTCTTCAAGAAAATGCAAAAAAAAAAAAATATTTTTGTCAGCAATAGAACTTTAATATAAACACATTGAAACACAGAACAGGTCATAACACAAAATATTGATTTGCAAGTTCAAACAAACAAGAACCAATCAAACAAATCAAATCAATAGAAATCAATTACTACTTCCAAAACTATTAGAAAGCTAAATCAGAGTAAAAGTCTCTGTGTGCAAGAACATGCTTGTGTGTGTGTGTGTATGTGTGTGTGTATGTATGTGTGTGTGTTTAGATGCATGTGTGGCAAAAGTGACACTTTAAACTCCAAAAGATCCTATCATTTTTTGACTTGAATCCTTCAGCAGGAGCAGCCTCAGCACCAGTGACCTCCTCATCAGACTCAGATGTGTCTGTGTCTTCTGGCTGGTACTCCACGTTGTCCTCTTCCTCAGAAACTTGCTCCTCTGCATCGCTATGCTGATCTGTGTCTTCTCCCTCATTTTCTCCAAAAATGTTATCTAGAACTTGGCTCACCGTGAATCTTCTTTTAATTTTTGCATGCTGCAAATTGGAGATGTGCCCTCTGCAAGTCAAATGAGTGAAGTGACCTCACATGTCTGGATATGCCCGTCTTTGTTTGTTCTGTTTTTTTTTGCAGCTATACTGGACAAATTAGCATCCCCTGAAGCTCACATGATTGGGAGAGGAGGTGGCTGTCAGTGTGTTGGCTGACAGTGCACTTATGATTTCAATTTTGGCTCTAATTATTGCTTTATAATCTTATTTTTATAACCGAACCGACCCTAACACCACAAAGGACATCATTTCAACCAGAGCATTTTATAATGTAGTGAAAAAAAAAAATTTGTTTAATTCTGTTGAAATCAAGGTTCCTGACAAAGTCAAAAAGCCTTGATGCAATAAACAAATTTTAAGTGATTCTTTTATGCATTTAAAAACTAAACGGTCGGTGCCGACCCTAACACAAGAGGAAGGATATATTTTATTATACCAGGGTCACTTACTTTTGTAATATTATTTATATCATGGTTACTACTTTTACAATATTATTTATATCATGGTTCCTACTCTTACAATATTATTTATTACATGGTCACTTACATTGCAATATTTTCATACCATGGTCACTTTACCTTACAATTCTTTTTATATCATGCCACTTTACCTCAAGTACTTGTTTTGCACATTGTCTGTTGTTTGCCAGTTGTTGTTTGTTTTTGTCTATTGTGTAGGTTATAAGACACTTCTGTCTGTTCATGGTGATGTTGCCAATTTTTTTCTACTTAATTTCTGTAGTGTGTACTACACTTTTCTTTTTGCTGCTGTGATAAGTAAATTTCCCCGCTGTGGGATAAATAAAGTATAATCTAATCTAATCTAATCATTACCACCGTCAATGGAACATGATGTTGAGTCGTATGTGTAGTAGAAGGCAATATTTTAAAATGTTCACCTTTTTTTCTATATAAAGAAAAATAATTACTGTTTCAATAAATACTCTGCGATCAGAACCAATTTATAGTATATGATTTGATCTGATTGAAGTGGATTCAGGGTTAAGTTACTCTAAGTGGAGATGTATGTAGATTTTTGCTGCGTTTTTGAGGCAGAAAAGCAAGTCATTGGATTGGAAATAACCCATGACATGGCTGTTACATCTCATGTGGAAGTGAGTCAGTCTCCATAAGTCCCCATGTTAAAATGTCCAACTTCACAGCAGAAATAAACATGTTTACAGCCTGGTACAAAAAGCAGTTTTGGTCTCTATAGCTAATTTCCCCGTTCATGACAACTGTACTGAGGGTGAATTTATATACAACTCACCTGTTCAGATTATATTAAGGCTTAAAGTTATGCAGAATTAACAGTGTGGCCATTTTGATTGACAGGTGGGTGCTGTCAAAGGTGGCTGTAGTTTGAGCAACCAGGCTTCATTCAGCCCAACTCTGCTCCACCCACGCTCCACATTCATTTTGGATTAGCGTCACTACTGAACTCCACAACAGCTCTTCAGAAAGCTGTGGGTGACGTCATGGAGACAACATCCATGTTTTATATAGTCTATGCATACGACCAGTGCTTTCAAGTTTCAGGTTTATTTATTATATGCAGGTTAACAATACAATGAAATATTGTTGAACCGGTCAGCTCAGCATTTCAGCTGTAGTAGCTGTTAGCTAATGAAAGTAAACCTTTGTTAGATAGATGTTCCTGTATCTAACAGCTGTGCTACTGTTACACTATTTTTTCCACAAATAACCATTTCAAAGTGTTTTTCTTCCCCCAACAAAGCAAAACACAAAGAGTGTACCTCACCAGAACTTTGTTGTTACTCGCTTTCAGCCAGATTCAAAAGAATCTTGGAATATGACAAGACATTTAATGCATCATTATCCTGTAATTGTCACCTTAGGCTACAATAGCTGCTGTTCAGCAAAGTAACACGGACAAATGCAGACGCATTGGTTTACACTGAATTCAATCTGAACACTCGCACGCCAACGCCTCCTTACTTCTACTATCCCACATGAAACCGGCCGAGGCGGGGAGCTTAAACCCAGATCCTGACAGCAGAGACCCTCTTCTTTACCTCTCGCAGAGAGAGCCGTATTGATTGGCAGCACTGCTCACGACAGTACATTTGGAGAAGCTTTTCTATCACAGCGCAGATGGGGAAAAAGAAGAAAAAAAAAAAAGATAATCCTAACAGCAGCCTCACAAGCTGTGCTGAACACATCCTTCTTAAACCTGCAGGAGCTGCCCCCTTTAGTTCCAGTGGCAGCTCTGTGAGAATGGTGAAGTGCACCGCAATGTGACAGCCACTCACAATCGGACACACCTAAGGACAATTGCAATGCTGGCGACAAGGTTATCAACATCTTTTGCGCAGATTGTCGGCGCCACTTTGCCTCCCTGAGAGGCCGCCGAGCTGACCTTGCACTGACCACAATCTGAGGGGGGTTTTAGGCGATCAGAAAGGAGGAAACAGGCTAATGGGTGCTGCACGGTGGCGAGATGTCTCCCTGTCACACTTCATCTAGCCTGATGCATCAGGATTGTTTCACCGCTCAGGCCGGGCAATTACTGTCCTATTCCAATCTACTCCTCAGCGCCACTGTAATGAAAAATAATTAAGAGGCTGAAAATGAGTTTTCTCATGAAATGGTTTCAGTGGTTGAACACAATCGTACTTGGCAGATGGCTACACGAGTGTGTTTTAATACAGCAAAGATAGTTAATCATGTACAAGGTGTGTGTTTGGTAACAAACTTTTTTAATGCCATTTCTGTCAGAGGGGGAGATAGCAAACAGTAGATATACTGTTATTGTCGATGTTCAGTCGGGAAGCACACTTCCATAAGCCGTGGTTAAAAAAGAGGCTAAGTCATGGCGCCGTCAAGTCAAGATTATTTATGCAGAGCATCTTAATAAGCACAGTGTCATTAACTACTTTAGGATAAAGAACGGGGGACACAAACAGAGACAGAAAGAATCTGAGGATACAGAAACCGCTCAAAGGTGGGTTCTTCTCCCATTTACATATTCATTCATCCCGTCTCTGAAAAGGCCAAACCGGGTCAGAGAGTCCAGCGTTAAGGTGACCAGAATGATCTGTTTTATGGATATTCTGTGAGACTCTTTTTTGTTGTTTTTGTTTTGTGCTCAAATTGTTGAGAGGAGGGAGTGAGTGATTCAAACAGACAGTGATTGTCCACAACGTAGTCCAACGTTCCTCTACTGTTCACTTCACACGTGTGGACACGGAGGACAAAATATTGGTTATATGATGATTAATGCCAACCATACACTAGAAAACTTTAAAAAAAGACTTCATATGTTTTTAAAAGTCTGACATCCCCCCACATCTGAAGACAGTGTCTAACATCAGTTTTTATGATTTTGCAGACTGAGAATCTTACAGGGTCACTAGACTACAACTAGATTTTTTTTTTCCCATTGTGCACCTGGTGAAAAAAGAAAAACTGTTGTACAATGGACAGACACTTTTTGGCCACAGCTGTCCTTGTGTGTGCATTTGGACGGCTGCAGCAATTTCTGTCCACTTTTTTCTTCTCCGCTGGATCGCGGTACAGATAGGAGGGCACGTCAACGAGATACTCTCACTCACTCCACAACTCCACCAGTTTCTCCTCCTTTTCTCTCCAATCCAAGAGAACCGAGACTGTTGTTGCGCCTCCCCAGAGTCCCCTCCGTGTTTACTACTGTGTAGCCAGTCGCCTGCTTCTTGATGGTTCTAGAGAGCGCCTCTATTGGTTGGCGACACTGTTGTCAAGCCGAGACTAAAAACCTCAGATAATATTAAACATGTTTGACTTTACTGGAATGTCAACACGAAAAGTCTGACTTCAGACAGCTTGGACTGAGCTTTATGACCACCTCACACCAAACGATCCAGGTAGTGTTGTTGCCATAGGCGTAGCTTTGGGTTTGGATGGTCGGGACATGTTCCTACAATGGTCAAGGTTGAATTGTCATTATAGCTCCTCATAGTGCTTCCGGTAAGACCTCTACTGAGCTGCCAGGGTTGTGTGTTTTCTGAAAAAAAAAAAAAAAAAGTGGTATATTGTGAATAAGAGTAAAAGAACGAGATGCAGGGTATACCTGACCTGAGGATCTGGCAACACGCCGGTGCCCCACATTCAAAAAAAGCTGCAAAAGTGACAAAAACACTAAACATGATAAAGTGCTCCCGTGCTCTTCCGGTCGAGAAAAACCTGATGCAGTGCCATCTAGGCTGCCCTACATGCTAGACCTCTACATGGCTCTAAATGGTTAATAGTTCCCTTTGTGTTGTTACTGCAGAGGTGGTAGTAGTTACACTTCTCAGTCACATAATATTAAGCAGTTTCAAAGAAATGCATCACGACTTTCGTCCCACCGCATACAGCTGCTTTCCATTTGAATTTTCGTAGTAGTGTCTGAGCGCTTTGTTACAAACTTAAAAATAACCACAATTAAAAATTGTAGCTGTAAGCTGTTGCTAATTATTTGTCAATTTGTCAATAAAAACTTGGTTTGTAGGTAAAATTGTCCCCTAAAATGAAAATGAGGACATCAAGTCACAAACATCTATGATTTTTGACAATAGTAACATTTAGCATTAATATTATATAATAGAATTATAT
Source organism: Miichthys miiuy (assembly GCA_036365135.1). Classification (NCBI taxonomy): domain Eukaryota; kingdom Metazoa; phylum Chordata; class Actinopteri; family Sciaenidae; genus Miichthys; species Miichthys miiuy. Next base: position 2,195,232 of record CM071620.1, on the reverse strand, counting down.
AATTATGTCATAATATCGTGAAATTTAGTCATAACTCCAGTTAAATAAATACACATGGAAGTTTTAGATGTCGTTTAAATGTAGGTTAATGTTTGTTCGAGTGTTGATCCGTCTGTCATGAAGCATCATTTTCTGAGCTGCTAGAAAACCAATCTAATCTAATCAACAGAGGTGAAAATGGTTTGTTCAAACAGAGTATCACATTATTATCAGTTCATTTTCACACTTTAACACTTATCATGGAAATCTATTATATGTACTGTACACTTTAAAGATTAGTTTTGGTCTCAGATAGTATTAGAATGGAGAAAAATCACATGCACAATACTCATCAGTCGCAGACACATACATGATTGTCATTAACTACCTAGCTACAAGTTTGATGAGTATTTTGTTTAGAGATGTAATTACACATGTGGTGGTGACGGCTGAGGAATGGGGGCATAGGTGCTTTGACCAAATATTTTCCATCGTTGATTGAATGTAGACCACCTGAAGTAGACCTCCCAGTCCAGTCAGTGGTGATTGTCTATATTTGTTGAGTAGTGTCTGATCTCACATGCATGACCTCTTCGTCTAGCTGGCTTTAGCCATCACACTGGTCGGCTACATCGCTAGCTGTAAAATGTCACGCCAGCCGAGGGTCCGAAGTTTCTTCAGAAAGTCTGATAATTGTTATGTGGTTGATAAACGAGGTGAAGACAGAGAAAGGATGACGGACAGGCAAATGCTACGGGGAAGAAATTCTGTTTATATCCAGCAAATTTGCAAGAGCAAATACGTCTTGAGGGGTTATGAAAACAATTTAGTAATGTACAAATTTGGAGGATATTGGAGTTTTACGGGAGAAGCAAGTGGCAGCAAAGCAGTCAGAATCATGTGTCTACCTTGTGTGGAGATGACATGAAACATGAGCGCAGAGTCAATGTCTGTTGATCTTTCTCTCTGTGCCCTAAAAAAATATAACATGCTATAACATGTTCTGTGTATTAAATATTATTGTGATTGAGATGTTTTTTGGAAATTAAATGCAGTTAAACAGGCGGTGTGTCTCATTATGATTGAAAAAATAAGAAGGACAGGTCATAATAGGTTATGACAGCTTATGAATGTTTGTTAAGGAAAATGAATTAAACTTCATATTTACAATTAGTTTGCTTCAAAAATAAATAAACGTATCCGTGCTGTTGATCGTGTTTAACTCTCTGACATGAAATGTGATCTGAATGTTATGAGGAGCTACCATATTTGTTACCAGGGTATTATGTTATTGCATTAAAATGTCCTGGCACATACATCATGTCCAACTCGTGTAGGTGCCACAGTAATATGAAAGATTGACAGGTAATCTCGCTGTGTTAATCGGGTTATGTACACTCAATTTCTCTCTATATGACTAACATAACCTTGTCATGGTGTTTTACGGAACACCTGCAATCATGGCAGTATAGGCTTAATATGGATTTAATCAGATGATGTGTATGAATGCAGTGTTTGTGGCGCCGAGCTCAGCGGGGTGAACGCCTCTGGCTGAACCTGTGATGTCAAAGATGCAGGAAGGCTGGAACACATTCTGTTTGTCTGAGCCTGATATGCACTGCTTTGAATGAGGCACTCAATATTAATAAATGAGTGCACCAGTGATTGTCAAAGCAAAATACATGGATTTACTGCGTTAATAATCATCAGCAAGGAGCATTGTAGAAAAACATTCAGGAAGCTTCTTGTGGCTGGCTAGCACTAACATGACTTTCACTGGATAAGGTGACAAACAGTGCCAGGTCTTATCTTATCTTTTTGAGTAACCATAGCTCCTCTATAACTTACTAAACTGAATGTCTCTTTATGCTTCAGTGTGTTTCTTTAACGCACTGTCCAGCATGAAAAAGCTAAAAAAGTGTTTCTACCTGAGAGATGGGAAAAATGTTACAGTGATGTGTAGTGATATATGTGATGTAACAAAATTTTAGTATAGTATATAAATAACCTAATATGAATATAATAAACATTATAATAGTCATTACAGTACAATATGATATCTAAGTGACACTGCTGATAAAAGAAAATGACATAATGTAGCAGTGAGGAGTGAGACCACTTTTAGCCTACCTTACATTTTACTGCCTCTCTTTGTCGTCCGTGATGACACACTCAGAGAAAGTAAAAGTGTGTGTTCTGCCCATAGTCAGTTATATAATCCCTGCGCGCCACGGAGCATCTCTCTCGCTGGGCTGCTGGACAGCGCTGTCAGCCATGAGTAGATCACAGTGGACAGCAGTAAAGGAGGTTGTACCACCGTGTGGTTCGGAAGATGACTCTGTGGTCAGTTTGAGAGTTCTGCTGTTGCTCCTGCATTCCTCTGTGTACAATGACACAGCTAAAAAAAAACAAAAAATGCAGATGTTTAACTCACATCTTGACTGATCTGACTGTAATCATGGATTATTCAAGGTCACCCCTAATCTCTCTTGGGGAGGAGTTGCAGGTTCAGCCTGGTCTTCAGAGGGTCGTGATCCTAATCGCTCATATGTAGATGTAGGCTCGGCTGGTTATCAGCATCCCAAAAACCCATCCCACACTGGTTACTTGTGTTCTCAGTGAGGCGTTGGTGAATCCTCTGCAGACTATCTCTTTTGGGAAAGAGAATCATCTTGTATGTATCTCCCTTCACCGAAGAGATCAAATACAGATTGGTGGATACAGAGCAAGCATTTGAAATAGGAGTTTTTTATTGCAACAGAACTCCAGCTGGACAGTGAGAATCTCAGCACCTGACATTTCTGGCACCAGAGCAGATGCTGAGTCACTGGTATTGATCAGCAACTTCAAATGAGAAAAGAAAAAAAAAAAAAAAAACTCTCGGCCGACGCAGGGCTCCTGAATACACAACTCCCAGGCGAGCGCTGCTGCGTGTTGTTCACTTTGTTTTACTGACTAGAGTTGAGCAATCCCTGCTGACATTTACTTGTTATTTTATTCTTCAGAAAAACAGACTGACTGTACAAACTGTATGACCTGCTGAATGCCTTTTGCAGCTGAAAACATGAAACTCTGCATCTTTAAGTCGCTATCGCTTCACATTGATTTGTACCTGCTTGTTTGCTCTTGTAAAAAAAAAAAAAAAGGCCAAAGATGATGATAGATGGGTGACGCTTCAGTATGAGGTAATACTAACATCATGACGAATGATCGAGGCTTTGAAAATGGGGCAAAATTGATTTTGAAGTATTACGGATCACGATTAAAGGAGCCTCGCTGCAGAGCTGTTCATCTGCAGTGAGTTATGTCTGCCACACTAGTGAGAAAAATTGCCTCAGGGAACTTTGGCTTCTTGTATTTTTAGGTCAAAGTTTGTTTTTAATTTGTTGTTCCTAGAAACATTTCGGTGGCTTTTCTACAATGGCATATACTTCACCTATTAATTTAGTTAGTCACATGACAAGTTTGTCCTCAAGATTTCCGCCTGTCAGATTTCTGTTTGCCCAACACTTTGGTGCACAGCAAGATACTGTATTTTGACAACTATCAGCCAGATTTCCATGAAATTTGCTGACTATATTTGTGGTCATGAATTCATGAATTCTAATGTTTCCAGCCCCCCCCTTTTTTTTTTTTACTTTTCCTCAACTGCCACCATTATCTCCAGTCCATTTCAAATTCTTTGTCGGAAAAAATCTCCAGAAAAATTCAGTGCAGACTTTAACTTGACACCATTGCTGCCAACTGAAGTCAAACTTTGACAATAAAGCGTCAACTTGGCAACATTTCAGAAAATTTTCAGTTTGCATTCAGTGTTTCTGAGTGTTAGCTCTAACAAATGTGTTCATTGCAAAGTTTCACTGTTTACATCTGTGTTTGCCAGCTTGTAGTCTTCTTCCTCCACCCTTTTGATGCATTGCTACACCGTTAACACTGGCAACTGTTGATTAGCAGAACAGAGTGAAACCATTGGAGGGAATGTGTAACCATTCAGCACAATCTTCAAGTATGGTTGATGCAAACAATCACTGCTAGTGGCCAAAAACTCCACAGCACATTAACCACAGCATTTTTATTAGCTGATCCAATGTGAAACATGTGGCTGATGTAAGCTTGTTATGGAATTGTGCCTTCAAATAGCCACAAGTAAACTGATTGATGCAGATTTTATGTTGGGACACCAGAATGAGGATGATGCTGCTGGAGCTGAACAACTGGGACAGTTTTAGAAAGTGTTTATCTCCCCCATTGCTACAACAAGAGACAGGATTTGTCCTGTAATCTGTCACAGCGTGTTGTATCAAAGGATAGCAGAGTAAATACTTTGGAAAAGAGAGCTGGGAGAGCCCCAATAAAACATTTTGGTGATAAGTGTTGTTCTGCATGTGTTAAAGAAGGCTCTGCGTCCTCTTCATGTCAGTGGAACAGGTCCAAGCTGTGCATTAGCTCTGTATGAAATCACAGATTACTGTCTTGGCTCTCTGGTTTCAGTCTTTTGGAGTGAGCTGTTCATGGTTACATTTTGCTGAGTCATGCTGTGTGACAAAAAAAAAACATGAAAACTCATATTTTAATGATATTTTATACTTCGTTTCCACACTCAACCATATGGAATCTTCCTTCATATACTGTTCTTCATGTACAGAAACAATTCTATTTTGGATTTCTTTTTATATTGTTCATCATTATATTAATGTTTATGCAAGCTTTTATACTCTAATGGCTTAGGGTTAGAGTACTGGATTAATATCTGAAATTGAACCACAATTGGTGGTTCAAAACATGCTCTAAGTCACCAGTTTACATATTTATTATTTATTAAACATTTGCCTTCCATACATAAGGTTACATCTTTGATTTGCTTCTTTTCTTTGGCCAAAACCCCAAAATATTCACTTTAAAATATTCACTTTAAAATGACAAACGAACAAACAAAAAAAAAAACTTTAAATCCTCATATTAAATAAATGTTCCAATGATTAATCAATTATTGCTGATTAATCTTCTGTCAGTTATGATTAATGACTCACCTAATCATTGAACTAAAGGAGCGATCATCTGATGTGTAAGTAGATGATGATGCATCATAGCTTTCATTTTGTGCCAAACATGAACAAGGACCCGAACAAGCTGATAAATTTAGGAATCAATTTTGCCAAGTTGGCAACAGCACTGAGCCAGAAACCCAGAGTTTCTGCTCCATCCATCAAATAATAAATCAACCAGTGACACCATCTATGCTGCAAGAAAAGCTCTGTCCCAGAGAGCTTTTAGAACAGGCCGTTTTATTGCTAATAATTTTAATTATGCAAAGTTCAGAGAACAAACATTCTCAAGAGTCCATGACGTTGTAAAATGTCAACAGTCCGAGTTGGAAGCTGTTTGAAATGTTTTTTGACCACTTGGGGGCAGTGCAACAGACAGGAAACACACATTGTTACAGTATATGGTGTACATGTTACGATTTGACAGTTCTGACAACGGCAACTTTTTTTTTCCTTTTTCCTCTCGACAGTCACGAGGTAAGTAGTAGAAATAGACTGTAAGCTTTACAAAGTATCTAGCACTGCTAGACTAGCTCCATTCAAATGAATGACAGGTCTGCATTTATTCACACAGGGCATTATGCACACACCCTTTCCTGGTTTGATATTCACTCTCCTTTAAGCTCTGTTTTGGTCTCCACCAGCTTCTGTGGAAAAATAACTGGTTCTTAAGCAGTAACCCTCCATAATGTTCACCAGCTAGTCTCTAACTGTGTCTGTCTAATGTTTGGTGCTGGGCAGGTCGTGTACGGAAGGTTTATCAGAGCTGTTTTGCTAAAAAAAAAAAACGAGGTTGACAGAGCGATGATGATGATGATTTGTGAGGCCAGGAAACCAAAACAGTTAAAAGAGGCTAAAAGGCTCTGTCGAGCTAGAGTTAGGGATTATTTTAAGTTGGTTTGACATCTTGAGCAACACCTCTTACACTGATCCATCCATTGTTAACATGAAAAATAATGATCAGTGAATTACAAGAAGATCATACACACAAGATAAAAAAGAAGGATCTGGATTGCACTTGTGGTTCATTCTCTTCTTGACATTCTCATTGACACATTAACATCCTCCATTTCTCTTGACGTCGCTGCTCTTCAGCTCTCAATCTTTCAGTTAACACAGATTTCCATCTTGTGTTGGCGGTCCTGCCTGGCCTTGTTGGTGGCTTGTAAAAGGCCTTTATAAAGAGATGGCACAATCTCTTTATAAAGGCCTTTTACAAGCCACCAACAAGACGTCCAGCAAATATGTGTCTTCTCTTAACACAATATTTTCTATCATATTACAAAAGTACAGTACTATACATGACCTGGGTATATCATAGCCCAGAGATTTGACAATAGCAATAACATTTCAGGGCCATTTTTATCTAGGATACAATCAAAAGGAAAAAAAAGGATATGTATACAAATGATGAATGAAGTGGCAAAAACTGCATTTCCTTGAGCAGCCACTTGAGGCTGGCTCCAGAACTGAGTCAGTCTCCATAAGATCCTGTATTACAATGTCCAACTTCACAGCAGAAATAAACATGTTTACATGACAACTGTACAGAGGGTTTATACAACTCACCTGTTCAAATTATATTAAGGCTTAAAGTTATGCAGAATCAAGGCAGGTGGGTGCTGTCACAGATGGCTTGTTTGAGCACCCAGACTTCATTCAGCCCGCCTCAGGTCCACCCATGCTCCACATCTTTGCCCATGTCTGGATTAGGAGATAGGACTACCAGAGCCACCACACTGAGCTTCACAAGGGCTCTTCAGAAACCTGTAGGTGATGTCACGGATACTACATCCATGTTTTAATACATTTAAACTGATATATGTGGAAAATACTGTAGTTTGATGATTAAGTCCCAACACAGCATTATGGAACATTTTAAATAAATTGCCTTCGAACACCTTCAAACTAATAACAACAAGCTTGAGTACCTCATTGACACAAACATTAACAACACAATGGGAACCTGGAGGCTATGAACAGAACACTAAATGTGAGTGCTGGCTGACTGGGCATCAGTTAAAGGAAATATTCGGCCCTCTTCTCATCCGTCACACCTCTGACATCTCTCCTTGAGATAAATGGACACCTCGGTTTGAGGTGGAGTAAATCATGTGCTTCTCTCAGCGGACGGTGAGCGCGAGACAAACAGGAAGCGGTCTGCTGACAGAGCCGACAGCCACATCACTCCTCATCCGCCCCGCTCTCCCCCGAGGACCCCGGGTGAAGATGTAACGGCCTCTTTCTTAAAATGGCACGCAGTAAGGAGCCATGGAGGCAGCTGGCCTGTTTGCCGCAGCCACTCACGGGACAGAAGCTGTTTGAAGTATTTTGTCATTTCATTGGCTCCTGAGCGGCTTCGGCCCGCCAGACATAAATACTGTATCGGTGGAGAATTCAAGATAATGCTGTCTCCAAAACAGTTAAGCGGCGAAGAATGCGTGCCTTTATATGATACAAATCCACACCATATGTGTTTATGTTTGAGTGAAAGGTTGGTCTGCTTTACTTCACATCGCAGTAATCAGCCAGGAAGCTGCAGCTCAGCACGGAAGAAAATCCATCCCAAAAGCTGCTGGGTCAATGTTTTCTTCCACTTCCAGCAAATCAGCAGAAAGTTGCCTCTCTGCCCTCGCTCTGGACGTAACGCTCAGAGGTCAGGGGTCAGACAAACCTCTGCACAGCCACCTAACTGCTGTCTGGTCGGACGTTAACCCCGTTTGACTCGAAGATACAAGAGCCGCTTTTTGTCAGGCTCAGGTCAGCTACATGAACGTGGTGCTCCACAGCAGGGGTGCAAAGATGGGCACACAAACATACAACAGATGAACATAAACATAAAGTGAATGCAAATCAGCAAGAGACAGCAGATATTGACAGCTGTAACCAGTGTAGTGTGACCTTATGGAGAAATGAACTCGTAAAATGCAAAACACTGAGGATGTATTTAAAAAAAGAAAGTGGGACTTGGATGAAAAATGAAGATTTATGAACAGAAAATGTGTTTGCTTACAAGTTTCCAGGTAACTGCACATTTTATGATTTGACACTATTCACAGGGAAATATATTGTTTTAATTCATTCTAAAGAATGAATTCATGTTAATTGCTAACGTAACTTAGATCTCAGTCAGTGCACAGCAGATCAGATACAAAAATACACACATACAGTTTAGCAATTATAGAGAATAGAGTAATAATAAGTAAACGTTTTAAATGTCCAGTGTATAAGATCTATCTTCACAATAAGGCAGACATGGAATATAATATTCATATAATCACCTGACAATAAGAATCTTTTTTGTTTTTGTTACTTAAAATTCTCCTTTTATATCTACAGTGGGAGCGGGTCCGCTTTCATGGAGGCCGCCATATTGAGACACCATGTTTCTACAGTAGCCCAGAACAGACAAACTAAATCCTGACTCTAGACAGGGCCTTTCAAGTGTTGTTTTTCCTTTACACAGTGGGGTGAGGGTGATGTGAGGAGATTGCAGTGCAGCGATGACACCACTAGATGCAACTAAATCTGGACCTTTAAGACATAAGACTTGCTTGGAGTAATTTGTTTTCCTGATATGGTTCTCCCACCAAAAATGTTAAATTCTCCTGCATTAAAATCACATCTGTTCCTCGTCTCCTCATTGAAAAGTCCAGAATTTATGAAATGCTCCATTTATCAGTTTTAAAAGTTTAACTGCAGCACACGAGATCCCGTCTCCGTGTATCTGCATCACACTTGTGTAAGATCTGTGTTTGACCATTATAATTTCACAAAAATGAACATCTGGTGCATCCAGATGCTGAAGGTGTGAGAACAGAGAAACAGGTAAAAAACGAAACACAGCTTGTGGTGATGTGGTGGAAATTCTAACGAGAGATGAACAACAAACAAAGTTACTCCAACATTGTTTTTAAGAAGACAATATGAGCACACAAGTGTAACATGTGTAAGATGAGAGTTTGCTTTTCTTTAAATGAGAACATTTCATCTGAAGACAGGAAAGACTGTAAGATGATATTTATTCTTGTGAAGATTTATTTTGTAGATTATCTTATTTTGCTCAGGTTTAGTGAGAGAATTATCATAATTTAATTAATGATAACTAGTTGTGTTCTGTTCTTTCAGTTAGAAGAGGAACTATATTTTATTGTACACCTTGCCTGTAAAATAAGTGCTGATAGAAGACTGGTGGAGTGATATGATGCATCACATTGTTTAGTCAGTGTTCAGTTGTCCCATTGTTAAGACAGACATTAAGGTATTCTTGTTGAACAAGAGAAGATGTTAGACCCACAGCCCAGAACGTACACGTTACATACATGAGAACATCATTACAAGGAGCAAGTAATATACATTTATGCTTTGCGTCTGTCGTGATTGGAAACCTTTAACTTATAAGGAACTAAAGTTCAGTTATTTCTCATCCTGACAAGTGAATCTTGCCGTGGTGGGAATCTGACCCTTATCTTATTTAAGCCTTGAAGGTTATCACAGAAACCTCTCGTACATAGTCTGCTGCACAACTCTCTGGAGACGCTTGTAGCAAGTAGTTACAACATACAGAGAGCACAGCAAAATAATTCACAGTACGATTCAGTTAAAGGTTAACAGTGTAATGAATACATTTCACACCACAAGTGGAAGGGGAGAATCATCAATTACAGTTTACATGTTTTCTTTTATGTTACTTTATCTGTATTACTCATAAAACTTATACACGTCCATCTACATGGACTTCTGGAGATGTTTTTACATACGGGGCAGATAGAATTTAGTTATTTGGCTGTGAGATCAAATAAATTGAACTGTTTTTAAACACTTACAAACCCATGTAGTGATGACTGACTGTCAAAAAGAGATTAGCGATGACTAAAATGGTGCAGGCTTAAGCTGTCGTTTATTAGGAAAGTCTATTCTCATGATAGAAACACAGACCTGTCCAGACAATGAATTAAAATTGTACATTTGCATATGTACAGGCACATATATATTGTACATGTGGATCTAAACCCATACAATACTTTAATACAGTTCATATATAATGTATTATATGATATATAAACATGTACATGTACATGCAAACACATGTACAGTATATTTGCATGCATGTACTGGTATGTTGTATTGATACTCAAACTAAAACATGTAACATCATCATGTATGCACAGCATGATAACAAACTATTATTTTAAATGTGTGTACATGTGTAAATCACCCTTTTTACTGACTTTAAAATTTGTTTGAACCCATCTGGCTCTTTTTTTTGTAATGTCGTATAACTCTGATCTCCATGTTTTGATTTGATAATTATTCATGTGTCTCTTCTGTAGCATGGTGCGGTAGGTAAGGTAATTTATTTTTCAAGTGTCATGCACCAAAAGGTTTGCAGCCTGCTTTGGGCTCACAAGACACAACAAACATAACAAACAAGAGCAGTAAACATAATGAGAGCAAAAAAATAAATATAATACAGCACAAATAATGCAGAAACTAAACAGATACACAATCCTGCTGATACATTACAGCTGTAAGGCAGACAAGAGGTGCAGACTGGTCCTTTAACACATCGCCCTCCTACACAAACTGTTTAACACAAACTGGGAGAAATGAAACATTTACATTCATTAGACACAGAAAATAAATCAGGTCATTCTGCAGACAGTCATATGTTGTGATATGATGGACAATAGAAAGAGTGCATTTCATCGTTTACCTCTCCCAGATCACACAGGTGACACTCTCCATCCTCCTCCTCTGGAATTGTGTGAAAACTTCAATTTCCTGCCACCTGGGCTCAGACAGACCTCTGTGCTCTGGTTAGGTAATGTAAGAGGTAATGCTCTGGATGATAAATAAAATCACAATAAGGCAGAGAAGCAGTGTAGTATTATGACAAGTGGATCTACAGAGCATGAAACAGTTATCGAGAACATACGTGTTCTCACTTGACAGATCCATAGCTTTGTGTGGTGAAACCATAGACTCTATAAAACATGGACATAGTCTCTGTGACGTCACCCACAGGTTTCTGAAGAACTGTTGTGAAGCTCAGTGTGGTGGCTCTGGTCATCACCATCTTGGCTGTCCTGCCTCTGCTGGCTCCTGGCTAATCCAAAAATGGGAGCAGAGGTGGAGCTGAGGCAGGCTGAAGCAAGCCACAAGCCACACTCTTAATTCTGCATAACTTTAAGCATTAATATAATCTGAACAGGTGAGTTGTATATAAATTCACCCTCAGTACAGTTGTCATGAACGGGGAAATTAGCTATAGAGACCAAAACAGTTTTTTGTACCAGGCTGTAAACATGTTTATTTCTGCTGTGAAGTTGGACATTTTAACATGGGGACTTATGGAGACTGACTCATTCTGGAGCCAGCCTTTTGTGGTCATTTGAGGAACTGCAGTTTTTAGCACTTCCACATTGTTTTCACTACACAGCCAATGAGATTGTCTCTTGGGTGAAAGCTGTACTCTGTGCAACACGTCCATAGTTCTTTAACATTGTTGTCACAGTGACAAAGAATATTAAATATGAGGCTGTCATGTGGGCTCATATTGAATTTGCAGTCACAAGTGCTCCCCGGTTTTGCTCTTATTAATTTGTCTGACTTCACTTGATGGATTCATTACATAATGTAATTGAAAGTAAAGCCACCCGGGATAGTTGACCTAAAGCGGATGCATATGCGCAGCACACATCAAGCTTCATTTGCATCATTTTAATTGAAAACACACAAAGTCTGCTTTTATCGTCAGCGTGACACAGGTTGAGAAACAGCATGACTCTTCATGCTATGAGTCTAATGGTGGATTCCGGCTTGCCACAGAGGACAGATGTGGTATTTCCACTCGTCAGAACAAGCTCCGCACTTCAGCGAGCTCATAAGAGGAAATTGCTCTGACATTAGTTGGTTATTTCCTGCTTTTATTGCTGCATGTTTACCCAAAGAGAAAGGTTCTTCTCCAATTTCATAGCAAAATGTGGCAGATTTTATGAGCTATTTTTCTGCTGCTGTTGTTTTAATTTGTCACAGAGCAGAAATTTCATAGAAATATACCACTAGTTAAACCACTGAACTCTCCTTTTCTGTGATACAAGTGCCCTAGCAGGAGTGATAAAAAAAAAAACACAGAGCTGTAACTCTGTTTATTAATGGCACCGGTGGTGAGTTTTAATTGATCACTGCAGGTGAAAAGCTCTTTTGTCGTATATTTCACGCTAACGAAGCCTTTGAGCAGTTTGCGAGGGGTCTGATTGCTTGTGGTGACGGAGGTGGATGACGGGTGTGGCAGATGGAAATATGTCTTTAAACTTGGGTGGTATTTTATCATAAGTGAAGTGTATTTTCTAACAGCTATAGTCTCTCCCCACCTCTGCAGGGAGCCAGTTCTGCTCCATTAATTATTAAGCCAAATTTCCGTGCATCTATGAGTCGAGCCACTATTTCTGCCTGGCTGAAGACCACCTGCCCTGTAATTATAAAGAGCTACCATTTAGTACAGCACTCCATCTTGATCTTTGATTTCCCTGTCAGAAACTATTAAAGCAGCCCCTGGTCTTTGCCACGAGCTCGGCATGGGGCTGCGTCTGAATTGAATCAACCAGATTTCATTGGCATATTAAGCAGAAAGGCGATGCGATGCTCGGAACGACGGATCAGACTGATGGAATTTTGAAGGTTTGGACAACCACATGCAGCGATTTGGATCTTAAACATCACTGTGGATTGTGTTGTTTCCCTCCTCGTAGATATCATACATCTATTTAATCCTGCTAAGTCGTTGTTTCTTGCTGTCTGCGAGTCACACTAAGAACCGCACAGAGAAACCATGTACAATTACTCCCCATTAAAGAATTTTGCTCATAAATTGATTTGCTTTCATGGTGAAATAAAGTGCTGAACACAGAATTTCTGGAAAGTCATTACTTCTCCCAGTAACTCTAATTCATTTATGGTATGATGAAATGGGGGAGTCCAGGTTATTGGCATCACAAGTGCATGTAATTAAAAAGCAACATGTAATACTCCTCTATATTGATCACGGTGCACTGTAGACCTGCTCATGTGATTTCAGGAGAAAACAACACAGAGTCAGCCTTGGAACTCTCAGACAGATTTACCTAAGTCGGTTGGCATGCTATGAAGATAAAAGTTTCTGTGAATACGAACATGAAGGCACACAAGATTATGTCAGCTTGTATTTGATGCATATCTCCATCTCCTAGACATCTTCCAGGTTTGTTCAGTATATTACAGTTACAGCCCCACAGTAAAGTCACAGCAGTGGTGAAGTTATACTATGACGACTGAGAACGATCACTTCTGACTGGCTAGCAGGAGTCCACGGATTCATCTTCATCTTCAGTTTTCTGAGTCACGTATAGGTTAGTAGCAAAAGTTTGCTCAGTAAACCTTCCACAGGCTGCATGTATGTGTAGGTCACCTGCATTTACAGTGTTCAGAGCCCAATACACAACCACTGAGGTTACACATGGAAAGGGAAAGAAAACAGACACTGGAGACAGCTTGAATCAATAGGCAGTACTGAATAAAACTGAAGCATATCTTTTCTGTCAGCTACGTGTGAGCCAGGGGCGATGTTTCAGCCAATGTGACGTGATGTCAAAGTCCAACTGTGCTCTTGAAAACTGTTTCAACAGAGAGCTCCCTCTCACACTCACAATGCTTTATGTTCATATTAGAGGGAGCAGTGAAAACAGCTTCCAGCCTAGTTTCATTGTGTGAGAATTGTTGAGTCTGTAAATAATGTTATAAAGAGTGCGGTCTAGACCTGCTCTGTATGGAAAGTGTTATGAGATAACACTTTTTATGATACTGTGCTATATAAATATAATTGAACTTCATCTATTTGCTGCATATTTCAGCACCATGGACAGAGAGTGGAAGTCTAATTAAAATTTTAGCCATTTGTTTAAATGTCACAGAGCCCAGTAGATAACTAAGAGGTGTTCAAAACCACTGACAGTATAAAGAATGGACGGCGTATGTGTGATGTCACCCACATGATTCTGAAGAGCTGTTTTGAAGCTCAAAATTTGTTGCTCTGGCCACCGCCATGTTGGTAGTCCTGTCTCCTCCACCTCCTGGCTAATCTAACAATTGGCAAAGACGTGGATCATTGGTGGACCCATCTGTAACAGCACCTATCTGTCAATCAAAGCGGCCACGGTGCTAATGCTAATGCTAATTAGCTATAGAGACCAAAATTGTTTTTTGTACCAGGCTGTAAACATGTTTATTTCTGCTGTAAGGTTGGACATTTTAACATGGGGACTTATGGAGACTGACTCGTTCTGGAGCCAGCGTCAAGTGGCCATGTGAGGAACTGCAGTTTTTGACACTTCTGCATTGGCTTTCCTTCACAGCCACGGAAGTTGCCGCATGTTCAAAATACAGTACAACAAAAGTACACTACTACTAAGTACTAAGGCACGACCACGCAGGCTGATTTCAGTCTTCACCAGGATTCATTTGTTAGCGGAAAAAAACACCTAGAATCACGGACATCAGTTGGGTACTTTAAGTTTTAATAAGCGCTACCTAAAGTCACCGTTTACAGGTCCAAAAGCACACAATCAAACAGGCAGTCAGTGGTGAGGCTCAGACAGGCCAACATATTAAATCACAATGCTTTGACAACACCAGCAATGGCCAACTACAGTATGATTCATCAAATAGCATCATGCTTCTGTAAGTAATTATTTGTTTTTCATAGAGCACAAACACCTGATTGTGTTTGAAAAGCATCCTTATGTAGACCGAGCATCGGGTTTAAACTTTGTTTTAAAGTAGAAAATAAATGAAGTGCTTTAACCTTCAGATTCTGGGTCAGTTCTATAGTTTTCTGTTTCAGTAGCTGCAGCAGTTAAGAGATTTGAATTTGCTACAGCTGTGATTCACTTTATTGACGTTCCATGAAGAGCGGGATGAAAGTATCGTGTTCCTCCAAATACTAAAGTGCTTGTTTAAAGATTTAGTCCAACACATTTTGAGCTCATGATCGTCACTCCTCATGAGAAGCTCGGTGCAGCAGGGAGTGACAGATATAGGATACGATGGTTTCGTCCACAACGGCAGTAGCGATGTAGCTTTTAGGGAGTGAGTGCGTTGGATACACGTTGCAGCGAGAGAACTACGTCACCAGCTTTATTTGTGATCTCTTTAAAATCACATTAATAGTTGTTTAAATCAGTGATTCTCACATCAGAGTACAAAACCGCTGCAGGTGGCGTGTGGAAATATGGAGTCATACTAAGTTGCATGAATATGATTTATGTGGGGGAAATAAAAGTCTTTTAATGCTGACCTTTATTTCACTGGGCTCACTCTCTGTTATTCTCTTTATATTTGCTGCCCTTGGGACAGATCATAAACAGATTCAATACTGCTTATCATTTATTCGTGGATGATATCCAACTCCACCTCTCTTTCAGACCTACTGAGGCTTTTAAGTTATCTGGACTGTCTGAACGCTATCAGGGTCTGGACGGCAGAAAACTTTTTGCAGCTCAATCCTGATAAGACGGAGGTTCTGGTTCTTGCTTCAGATAAGGTTTCCCTGATGATCATCAAGTATTGGGCCTCTTTCCTCCTCTGCTGGAATTAAGGGGTAACAATCGATTAATCCTCTTCATTCGACACCCATGTTAGGAAGCTGACCAAACCTTGTATCTTTGACATAAGCAATGTGAATATACTGAGATCTGCAGTTTGAACTGGAGATGCTTGATCGATGATGCAAATTGACAGTCTGACTTGACATAGATCTCTTCAATGACTCACTGTTGCGTTAACTTTGGACTGCTCTGCTTGCGTCTGAACAGCCAAATTCCACCAGACATGGACGCGACATGTTCTGTGTGCGCCACGAACGCCAGACCTAATCGTGGTGGTTCTCATCAATGATTCTAACACCACGAGGAGCACTGCTGAGCAAATTAACAAAGTCTGGTGGGCAAAACACTTCTGAAACGCTCCTGGCAGGATTTAAAGTCACATGGAGTGTTAAGCTGATATCAATAAAAATTAGAGCTATTAATAATCAGGTGGGTGAATTCAAGCCTCTTTCCACTTGCTTCCAGTCTTCATGCTAACCTAATCTAACCACATCAAGACACTGGTTTAAACGGTCTCATCTCACTCTCTGAGGCAAAGTAAATGTCTGTAGGTCTATTACTCAGACAAACTATGAACTATTCCTTTACTCATGAATGTATTCAACAGAAGAGAGGTACAGGCACAAAAATACACCACCCCGCCCTCCTCTACCTGTCCATCAAATCATCAAATGCTGATTTTGCACTAAGAGCTCCTTGAGGACTCTTTGTTGTCGACTTCAAGGTCCATTTCAAAGCCAGCTCCCCGTACATAGATACTTTGCAGCACATATTTTATTCTCCAATGAGTGCTTGCTGGTGCAGATGACATCATTGTTGGCGGCCTTCGTAACCGAAGCCTCTCTGCACGTTCACATCGTCACACAGGCCATCAGAGTCCTCCCGCCTGTGATCCGATAGCCAAGAGCCCACACTTTGTTCCTCCAGCAGTTACCGCCTCTTTTGTTGGCCATTTTGATATGTTTATTTACCGTGTGGACGGCTTTGATCCGAGCCAGGGCAGGGAGAGTGCTGTCGGGAATGTGTGTGTGTGTATGTGTGTGTGCGTGGGGGTAAATGTCCCTGTGGAGGAAAATGCTTGTGAGCAGGCTGCCATGTCCACTAAGGCTGAAAAGAGACAGCTGAGGGGGGCTGGGACTGAAGCATAGCAGGTTGTGTGTCTCTCCAGGGCTTAAAAGTGTGCTACTGCAACACAGGAAAAACCCTGGTCACCTACACACACACACACATACACATACACACCGGCTGACCACATCTGAGGCAGCTGTGTGAGGTCCGGCTGCATTATTTACCATGAGTGTACAGGCTTTATACAAAGCCTTGTACCACACAGACCCAAACACAGTCAAAATGCTGCAGCTTATGTGATCCAGGCTGATATATCGGTTTGTCAATACTGGGACTTTTATTAAGATCAGCTATCGACCAGTAAATGTCATCCTCACGCCAAGATGATGGAGGTTCTTTCTGACCACAGCTGCATAAAAACAGCCTATAAAAACCTGCAATGAAATTTTATTTTCTTTGCACATTTTTATGCATTTAACAGCTGAAAATAACAGGCCATCTCGAGGCCATTTCCGCCTTCGAGTTTACAGGGAGAGAAAAAAAAAAGGATTTCCATTACTGCCACTATCTAGTAAAGAGAGTGATTGAACAGATTGAATGTTTCACACCTCTTGGTCTTAGCAAGTGAAAGCCTCTGTGATCACTTATTGTTTGTTTCAATACAGCGGAGCACAGAACACTGCGCTGGTGCTGCTCGTGCTGTCAGAAACAGGATGTGTGTAATGACTGGCTGTTCTTTGGCCGTATTGAAACAGGAAATAAGTGATCACAGAAAGAGCCTGAGGATCGCACAGACTTTGGCAGTTGGACTGGTGCTAAAAGCAGAGGTGCTTTGACTGTTGACATTTTGGTAAATACGCTCATTTGCTTCTTGTATCTGTAAAGGCTAGATTGCCTCTGTTAGAAGGTTACAAAGTCCACCTATCAGCAGCTCTGAAGCTCAGAAATTAACATGTCATATCTTGTTTCTTGTTTCTTTGATTCAAACAAAAACCAAAGCTTGAACACAAAGTTGTGGTTTTCTCAGGGGTTATAGGCTGGACTATTTCATGGCTGTGAGTTGCCGTCCAACCTCATGACTCCAGGGAAGTCAGTGTTGACCAAGATGTTGTTATGGCCCAAAATCCTAAATGTTGTATTTTTATTTAAATCTTCAAGTACTTGATTTTTATACTGCATGTTTTCTGTAAAAATGGTCAGATGTAAAGGGACTTGTCATGGATATTGATTGGCATTTACACCCTCTCTTAGCAACCGTTAATTAGCGGCTAGCTACTTTAGCAAGTAGTTAGACTAAAGCTATCTGTCCATCAGGAAACTGCAAATTCAAAGAGAGTTGAAGCTGAGCAGCCAGAGGACTCATAGACTGTATCCAACAGGAAGGGTTTTTATTGTTCATTAGAAAATGACAAACTCTATAATACCATGAAGAATACCTGAAAATACTGAAAACATGAATTTGTGCCATTGTTGGCGCAGATACTGGAGTATAGGTGACATATGTCATAAAAACATGAAGATTAACACCACTTTTGCCCTATGGGGACCTGATGTACCAATGTGAAATGTGAAAATCTACCTGACAATAAACCATTTTGTTTTCTTATTCACTCTATATGTTATATGTAATTTTTCATTGTATATGTGAAAACTTCAACCTGCTGGTGGCGCCGGAGGAAAAATTGGGGATCGACATGTACGATTCATACTATGGGAACCACGACTGTGCAATCTAATCCAAAATCCAATAAAAAGACAAAGCAATCTTCTTTTGAACAGCAAAGAACTTTCTGACGATTCAAACATTAAATATGAACACACGCTGTGCTTGTGACACTAATGTGAGGTATCACGTGGTGGCAGGTGAGCCCTTTTATAAACTCTACACTGCTGCTAGAAGCATGGAAGATTTGGAACTAGGGCACTGCTTCAGCTGTGTTTGAATAGACTGCTATATTCTGACTTTACTACAACTAAAACGAACTTAAATGTCGGATCTTTATATTCCTCAATTAGTAGTGATAAAAACTGTAGCAGACATGGATGGATGGAGTTCCACCCTTTCATACATACGAGTGTGGTTGCAACTGTAGTATTTATTCATTTTTAAAGATTACTATTAAAGATAATTTTGTTGCCCTTTTCAAGCTTTATTTTGATAGAGGCAGCTGAAGAGTGACAGGAATGTGTGGAGAGAGATGGGGAATGACATGCAGGAAAGAGCCACAGGTCGGATTCAACCCTGGGCTTCCACAGGAAGGACTGAGTCTTCGCACATGAGGCGGCTGCTCTACCAACTGAGCTAAACACCTCCCGGTATTTATTCATTTTGAGAATGATTTATAGTGATAACGACTACATGTGGTGACTGTATTTCATGTTTGCAGTTTCTCTTTTATATTCATGTATTCCCCTGCAGACTCTAAGTCTAGACATAAACAATGCACCTCACTAATAAAAACAACTTTTAAACATGGTTTCATAGAGTTTCATAAGGCAGAGAATGCTTTCAACAGATCTGTTGAACAGGCCTCAGGGATGCACATAGTTTTAGTGTAAAACGTTGAATATAAATAAAACCATGTTTGGTTACAATAAAAACCCTGCAGGGCACCTTCCAACTGAATTTGGAGTTTCACTTTGGTCCAGGGATACAGGCTTGAATTACATCCGGGAAACCGGCCGTTGGTTTTTAAAAGACGCTGCCGTGCATCAAGCTGCATTAGAGTGCAGCATAATGGACGTGTATTGATATCACAAAACTGCAGATTATCACTGTAATTCTGTTTGATGAATCCAGCAGTTCAAACTCACTGCTGTTTTGCCACCCTGGCAGTCTGTGCGTGTGTTGTTAGTCTCAATAATGGACTAATCTGCTTTATTTCAACAAATGAGCTTCTGCACAGCGCAGCCTAACACACCAACACCAAGACGCCGTCTGCTCTTCACTAAACACGCCTACCGAGGAGGTGTTCCAATGAATTTTTCATCTCCATCCGATGCTAATCTGTAAAGCTCTGTTGAACTGCTGAGACAAGCTTTACTGTACCTTTATCACTGATCGCGGCGTCATTCAAGCTCGGACTGAACAAACCGTAATGGCATGTTGACCCGAGGAGAAACATGACACACATCGACACACACTCCGTTAGTCACTGAGGTCAGCAATCAACTATGTGACTTCGTAATTGCTATTGATTGAAGATCTGTGTACACCCACAGATATAGAGTCTGGCCTGTCTGCCATGAGCAATTACAGGACATGGGAGGATGCTACAGTGCAGCAGTCACTTTTATCAGTTAGTGGGCATTCCAGTCTTCTGTCCCCCCTCTCAAGGGAGGATCCTCATATCAGGACTTTGGCAGTGCCTCCTAAATTTCAGGGAGCCGTTTGATCCATGTCTCCAGAACTCAACTCTGTCATCAAAAACAATGAAATGATACAGATTTAACTTTGAGTATTGCAGTGCAAGCCTTATACTGACACCTGCAGACACAATTCTGCATTAATCATCTTAAAAAAACTCATTTCCATCCAGACAAAATCCAAACAAACAAAAGCTGAACCGAAGAGGCTGATTAATTTTAAAGGATCGGGGAGACGGCACGCTGAATGTCAAGTATGTCACGCAACTTTAAGGCTTGATAGTTATAGTCCAGCTGAAATTATTAGCATACAGATCTGTTTTGTAAATGACATGTCCTTCATTACCCAATGAAGCCCTCAGGCCGTCTGTCCAGACATGAATCAGATGGAATGCAATTTGGTCTCCTTCTACGCAGACAGAAAAATTCTGGGGAGTCTTTATTGGACGTGGCTGCACTTTACTAATGATTCCAGATTTTCTAATAATATGATATTATTGCTTTAAACAGAAAAACAGCTCTATGATTTGTAACTAATCTCAGCAAGTCAAGCACAGCTTCATTCAAACAGGTGTTGACAGTAATGTGTCACAAAAAAAAAGCCACTTCCACACTCTGTCAGACATTTTTTCAGATAACGTTGCTATTTAATAGATGTACGTGTTGACAAAGGTTCTTTTACTGAAATGTAGACTAAGTCTAGCGAACAACTTTCTCACAACCTTCCTTTCTCCATTCTGCTCATAATTAGAGGCCTACCAAATTACATTGCTTCTTCCAGGACGTGTTGAACAGATTTTTTAGGAAATTAAAGACCCATAGTGTCACTGCAGCTGGGACACAGCAGACAAAGAGACAAAGACTGAACTGGAGCACACGTGCTGATTTCTGACTGATGTCTCGTACAGGAGGACACACGCCTCGTGTGGCACCTTGGCTTGAGGAACAAGCCAGTGAAAAGCGCACAGCTAACATCATTTTTAGCTAGTTAGCTAGGTATCTTTAGCACTTGGAAGAGTTAAACTTATTGTTCACAGCAAATAATCACAAGCAACTGAGTCAAAAAAACAAACAAAAAGAATTCATGCTAGCATTCTAGTTGAAATACAGTCCAAGTTATTAGTTTCTGGCAGCTGTGCTATCTATGAGAACTACAGTATCAACATACTGGTGCCAAAATGGCTGCAAAGCATGTCCATGGCACTGAATACATGCGCTGTATTTTTCACTTTAATTTCCTTTCAATCCCAGACTAGCCTACTGCCTTTGTCCAACTACAGCATGCTAAGAAATCAGTAGCAGTGGTTGGCTGTTTGGCTAAACTATGGTGGGGCTAATCTGTACACTGGTGGGCCTTAAATCTGTGTCAGAATTCCATTGTGAAGGCATACACAATAAATACAGCTAGAAATACCACACGTTAGGCTGCTATGGGTTAGTTGAATGCACAAGTCCTTTATTCACAAACATATTGAGAGCAAAAGATGTGGAAAATGAGAGAGAGTTAGTTAAAGGTGCAGTGTGTAAGATTTGGAGTGTTCATTAAACATGCATGTATAATCACCTGAAAATAAGATATTATAAATATTTTCATTTTTGTTACTTTAAAAATTAGAGCCTTTTACGTCTACAGTGGGAGCTGGTCCTCTTTCTTGGAGGCCGCCATTTTGAAACACTGTGTTTCTACAGTAGCCCAGAACAGACAAACTAAATACTGACTCTAGACAGAGAAGTGTTGTTTCTCCTTTACACTAGGAAGGTGAGAATGACGCGAGGAGATTGCAATGCAGCGATTACACCATTACATGCAACTAAATTCTACACACTGGACCTTTAACAGCACAAAATACAACAGAGACAGCAGGTGCTCAAAATCGCACTCACACTACGTGACGCTCAGAACCCCAAAAACACAGCACATTTTCCTGAGTTGTACTAAAACGACATTTTAGTCTGCAGACCACAACAGCTTAGAAGTCAAAAGTCACCTGCAGTAGATTGGACCACAGTGAGAGGGAGGATGGAATGGTAACCAAGGCCACATGAACAAAAGTCAGCACTCAGCACAGTTTCCAAATCGACCTGATTATTAAAAAAAAATGTATTCAAATGAATTATTTGATGTTTTCAAAGCAGCACCGTCCGCCAATTATTGTTGAAAAGTTGTCATCCATTTGGCACCTCTTCTGGTTTAAAAACAAATCCATTCATGATACATTTTCCAAACGTACTTACCTAACTAACTAGAAAGTAATGCCAACATCTACCTGGCTGTGAGCATCCACCAAGGTGTGCTCACGAGTGACACGACCTGTGACAGAGTAAAGCTTCCCCACTGATCTCTGGACAGTGACAACCTTACATTGATACCAATGGGGATAATGAATCACTGAAATTACCACTACATTACACCGTATCATGGTGTTGGGATGTGGAGGCCTTATCGCCAACATAGAAAGTGGGGGGACAAAAATTCTTGTTGCCCTTTCTATTCCGGTGTCAGTACAAAGCATTATTCAAAGATGGCTGCCCTCTGTGCCAGCTTTTAATGATCTAAATGAGATACTTTGTTGTCTCTGTAGCAGTTCATTAAAATGTGAAAGAAGATTACAACTCACTCAACTCCCACTAAGCTGCTCATAAGCATGGTCTGAACAACATGATGTCAACAAGAGATAACGATAGTTACAACCAACTTATCTCATTAAAAAGATGCACACTGTATGTTTCTATCAGGTTTCATGTTTCAAAGAACAGCTACAACTATGTAGCATGAAAATGTTACAATGTTGAAAAGAAAAGTTTCATTAGTGCTTCTCATTCTAAGCCTGCTAACCGTCTGTCCTGAATCTGCGTTTGTTTACATTACGTCTCTGTGTCCTTGCCAGCTCAGCTGTCAATCAAACATGTACCCGCACTCCACGTCTTGGAGGTTAAAGCACTGTTTCATATGTATGCATGTCCACATTGTGTCTCCTTCTTTTTTTTTTCTTCCTTTCAGTCCTGAAAAACTGTCAGCGTTAAATTTGAGACCTCTTTGAAAATCATTTTGGACTAAACACAGGGATGACATTTGGTTGGACTTCAACGCAGCGGTTACCATGAGTAACATGAAAGCTCACGTCTCATTAAAGAAGTGGCCTTGGCAACGTGGGTTACGCGTGATGTGTGTCTGAGAGAAACTGTTGCATGAAGGTTATGCTGGGTTCTGCAAGAGTGCCAGAGCCCAGATCAAAGGCATCTTGTATCATGAATAATAACAGTCAAACGCCGGTCCCACTGCCTGACTCGGTGATAAGCGTGTATACAAACTGAGCCATCTTGTTAAAGCAGATTGCTTTTGGATGTTTCGCACAGTCCTTATGTCTCCATCCCAGCAGACACAAAGGACTAAACAGGGAGATAACACGCCGAATAACAGCACAGTCTGTGTACAATCTCACGCTGCTCTCCAGACAGTCGGCTACAGGTAGCATCCCTCAGAAGTCTGCTCCAAAGGCCCTTCCACGCTCTGTACATTCAACATGCACATTTCAAAACCAACTAATAATATCCTCATCACAGTGTGAGCTCTGCAGCTCGCTGCAGCTTTCTGTTGAACTCGTAGTTGTTCTCCATTTACACCATTCCACAGCCAATCAGCCCGCTCGCTCTCTTGCGAATTGAAATCACAAAAGCTTCAGCAGATCACGCATCCTTTGACATTTACGCAACAATTTAGCGGATTCTTGTTATGCATTTATTCATCAATGCATTCATTTAACTGCTCATGAATACGAATGTGACGGGTGACCTGTCATATCAGACCTTGGTCCTCTACGGGTAATTTTGCCACTGAGGTTGATGCAATGCTTCCTCATGCATATACATCAGACCAATGAGGAAATAAGAAGCAGGAACACCGGAGGAATGTGCCCGCCGCGGCATTAAAGAGATCTTCTCCTTGTTAGAATTCACACTGCAATGTCCAGTGTTTAAATGGAGTTTAGGAGGTGGGCGGACTGCTGAGAGAAGGTGGATGTACTGTGACACCATCTTCCTGTGTAGTTCAGTGTTAATTAGAGTTATAGTCTGACTGGTCACAGGGGAAAAAAAGGCTGTTGCTAAAAGTTCTTTCAGCCAAGTGGACACAATTTCTCTTTCCCTGGATTCAGACAACATATTCATGCACGCTTTGATCTTTACCCATATGTCTTATTGTATTATATCTTAGATTCGAGCTGGAGAGAACCACTATTAAACCACTAGAGTGTTTGTGCAAAGCATTATAATCTAGATCAAAAGGCAGTACAATCACTGCAGGATGCTGGAGCTTTGAGAATTTTACATTGTGCTCATATCTGTGTAAAAAGTGAAGAAAACAACAGAGAACACAAAATTGTCTCGAATAACTTAGAGTTGCGATGTACCCTTTTGTGTCATTGTATTCGGGCAGCCTCTTCGACAGACTGTCTGGCAGAGAGTCATTTCAATAATAATACACCAAACTGGGACATTTTTATTCCCCTCTAAAGAAATCAAATAATAAATAATTAGATTTAATTATAGTGGTATTTTCAAGAAAATAATGATTATGCTCTATGAAAAAAAAAAATCCTGGCAAGTTGATTATCGAGATGAAGATGATGAAGATGTTCTGTTGAACGGTAACAGACTCAAAATGCAAACACAAGCCAAAGACCAAGATCAGTTAAAGCAGGGATAGTTTCAGTACAATCTCAAAGGTGGACATGACGGGGTGAATCCAGGGTGAGGGTGATCCAGAGTGGAGCAGGGCTGTTGGTGGCAGAATGATCAGGAAGGTGAGAAGGAAACCACAGGCCACACCCAAGGAGGATGATTCGTACAGACTTTGGTGATCCCTGTCATCAAACATTCATCTCAAGGAAGGGTTGTGAAAATAATGAAATGTACTCTTCTCAGAAGATGACGACCAAGTGGTGCTCACTTAGTCAGTATGTCGATACAGATTGAAATATCTTAACTATTGAATACATTTTCATGGTCCCAAGAGGGTGAATCAGTCTTTATCATGATCCAACGTTTTATCTCGTGCCACCATGAGGCAGTCTGCAAGTTTTTCTATTTAACCAAATACCTTGATAACAGTTTAATGGACTGCCTCCAAATTGGGTGCAGGTATTCAAGGTCCCTGAGGATAAATCATTTGATCCCCCTATCATCGAGCACTAACATCAGGTCAAATTTCACCTTGTCCAATATTTAGTTTTATAACCCTTTTCAGACACGGAACATCTACTTGTTAAAATAACAGCATTACAGACATATGTGTCTTTAACATTAAAATCCTTTACAGCTTCATTCAGACCGGACATTTATGGAATGAGCTGTCTGCTTGTATATTTGACACCTGCTGCGGAAGGGGAGCAGAGAGCTTGTGAGAGGGCGAGGAGTGGTTTGAGTTGAGCTGACGAGTGTTTTCTGTCTGCTCACAGGCTGCATCATGGACAGATTTTAACAGTATTTTTCTACTGAAGCATTAGGTGCCTTACAGTCAAACTATGGATTTACATCATTTTCATCAATTAATGTTAAGAGAGTGAATCCTTCTGCCTGTGTTTGTCATATCCAATCACAATGAGTGAATGACAGGATGGTAAGGTGGCACTCCATCAGCTTGTTGTGTGTAAAGTGTTTTTATTCATCTACGTAACTGGCCTGAATGGACAAACAGGGGAGACTGTTGGTCACTGCAAGAGGAAAATAGTTTTTATGGAGTGATCTCCACACCTTAAAACCTAAAGTTAAAAGTTAAAGTTAGAGTTTAACTGATTTTGCACATACGTGACAACGATTGAAAAACATTTATTAACGTGATTATTGAAAGTGGTAAAAGAATGACTGTATAAAACATAGAGTGACATCACGTGCAGGTTTGTGAGGAGCCGTTTAAGCCTTAATATCATTTGAACAGGTGAGTTGTATATAAATTCACCCTCAGTACAGTTGTCATGAACGGGGAAATTAGCTATAGAGACCAAAACTGTTTTTTTATTATTATTATTTTGTAGCAGGCTGTAAACATGTTTATTAAATTATGTTTATTTTTCTGCATTTTCTGGCTTCATTGCCTTCAGTCTCGTAGGTTGCTGCTTACAACTGACTGAGTACAAAACTAATCATCAGCCTAAGCTGTACTTTGTATTTAGTCATCATTACCAAATGTTGGCAAGCTACCATGCTGAACTGAGATGGCAAACATTAGGCATGCATGTTAACATGTTGCATGATATTATTTAACTGTAATCACCACTGGGCCTGATTGCAGCCGCAGAGAGCTGATAGAGTGGATGTAGAGTGTTGTCATATACTTTAACAGAACAATGTGTTAACTTCCTTCGAGTTCATGAAACAAAGCAAACATTTTTGTTCTTCTAAACAGTATATCTTTCTAGCACTTTAATTTACTTTGTTGGTCGCTCCACAGACATTTCCCCGCCCTTTGGCATCCACAGTTTTCGCTCTGCGAGGCTGAAATTTGGCACGGAGGTCAAGCGTTGTGTGAATGCATGAATGTATGGATGGACGCACATACTTGATGAATTTGTGTTTGTTTCTACGTCTTTTTTAAAAACACAGGAAACAACATCACCGTCGTAGTGCAGCACTGTGCTAAAACGCTGCGGCACTTAGCAGCTCTAAATAGACTGATGGGTGAGTAAGTTTGGTGGTAATTAGCCTCTGTGCATTGAATTGCGTATAAATCCTGCTGATTGCATCTCCCCTTGTCCTCACCCCTGCACTTCTTTAAGCTTGAACAGTGTTTGCTTATACTGGCAGAGGAAGCTAAACATGACACACTTGAGGCCTTTATATGGAGGCGACGCATAAACAATTCATTCTGTTTTTTTTCTCAGCAGGGACACATATGTTGGGGATGCAAAGGTTTGGGAAAACTCATTTCATGCTCATTGTTTACCTAATCAGAAATTCTAATTGCTTAGTGGGAATAATTAACTTATGAAAAAGTAACAGGAGTATTGTGTACACCCATGTCATGCTGTTTGTGTACGCCTATGAAATATTCATACCATGACGAGGCAGTTTGGCAACTACCACTTCGCTGCGATATGATTTTGTTTGGTCTCCAGTCTCCTGACACTGTCACCATCAATTACCCAGACATGAGACGTGAAATAACGTCAAAGGTGCACGTCAACAGATGCAAAATAACATGGAGAGTTCAGGCAACAAGAGAGAGACAGACAGCTGAGCTCCACTCTGTGTTTTGTGGCGTTTATTCCCAGTGGAGGTTTGATATTTCAATATATCTCAAAACGGTCAAAAGATCCCATGAAAAGAATAAAATCATCAAATATAGAATAAAATCAATCACAATCTGCCTCTCAATACTTTCTGACTTCTTCCTGTCTGTGGCTCTCAGCCCAAAGTCTATTCGTTCCTTCTGAAGATGTAAGTCTCAAATATATAACTCCATTTTGTACGAAGGCTCAGTCATTTCCTAAAACATCTGGGCGCTGTGGATTTTAGTCACAACCCCCCAAGCATTGGCTGGGAACTATTTTCACAGGTGGATTAATACACATTGGCTTCCCTAGTAATTGAATGTAGGCCTATTTAGTTTATTATTATGTGACACAAATTCAAAATAAACCACAGTGTGTGTGTTCATGATAATGACAGAGCAGGTCAGTGCACATTGTGGCTCACTGATGTGTTTTTAATAGTTTTTGGACAACAACAGCTCTGTGGCACAGAAGATATATGAGGCTTTGATACACACCTATGTAACCCTTTAGAGATGAGGAACAGAAATGGATTACTGGATGTAATGATTACTTATGGCCAGTGGGGTCAGAAGTTCTATGTTCGACTACGGAGCCCAGGATTAACCAAACAATACACCAGGAATGACTCAGACACAGTTGTACGTTCTTTAAGAAACAAAAACACTTCCCTTTTAATGCAAGGATGGGAAGGATAAGTCACACACATAGAAATGCACGCTCTGACACAAATCTTACCCAGGTAAAAAACTGCAAAATAAAAAACCTCACAGCTGTGATTTAAAGTTCAAAATTCCCCTGTTTTCAGTCACTTCAAATCGGTTTCAGTTTTAGTTCTGTTCAGTTCCACTGAGGAAGTGGAGAGAGTTTGTCCTACCGCACGGTTGGTGGTGTGTATGTGTGTAATGAAGTGCCGAATTCCAGGCTCTCAGTCCTCTGTAGGCGCCGTATCTCCTCTGGGCTGTGGCTCGCCATCAATCAGTACGTTTACATGCAGCAAAAAATTCAAATTTCTGATCGAATCAGACATAGTTTGGACTTTTAAAATGCTTGTAAACACCTTAGTCCGACCTACTTCGGACCATAACGGACATCTCAAAATCTCGGCATTTTAACGCAATAGGACCTAAATAGGATTTTGCATTCTGCGCATGCTCGAGAATTTCCGCTGGGGCTTTCACCCGGAAGTGAAAGGAGATGTCATATTAAATAGTGGTGTTGTTGCCGAAAGGTCAATCGACACCATGGCTTCAACAACACACTTCTGGACGGACAAGGAGACCCAGTTCATGCTCAACCAAGTACAAGAGTTGAACATCTTAAAATGTATGGATGGGCGCAAAACAAGGAACGCAGATCTTTTCAAAAAGATTTCCAAAACCAGGGCAGAAGCAGGCTTCATCAGGATGCCGGAGCAGATCAGAATAAAATGGAAGAACAAAAGAAAGGCATACAATGGCGCCAAACAGAACAACACGAGAAGTGGACAGCAGCGGATCAGTTGTCCGTTCTATGACCTTTTAGATGATCTGCTAGACCTTTGTCTCAAGCCGGACAACACGGGGTGGATATCGGTTTCGAGGCAGCCGACCAAGGTGAGTTGCTAACCTAGTCGCTATAACCTCGTCTTGAGCCTACCTAGATGCCTCATGTTAGGTGGCCTGTTGTTCAAAGAACTGTTTGTATCCCTCCAGCGGGGGTTATTCAACGCAACTTCTCAGGTAATGTTTGACTACCAATAACATATAGAGTACAAGTTTATAAAACTTAAAGTAGAAATTATCACCCAGTTTAATAAAAGTAGTCATGATAATACTTGCAAAGAATGTAATATGGAACCAATAATGTCATTATTCAGACTACTAGACAAAATAAATCCATATTTCTGATATGAAAACATTGTTTAAATCATCTGTGATTTTTGTAACCCTCTGTAGAAGCAGCAACGGAGTTGGGGGAAGACACAACAACAGAGATGGGGGAAGAAATGACAACGGAGATGAGGGGCCTCGACGCGCGAAGATGACTCTCCTTGGTCAGCTGAAAGCACAAGGAGCAGTTCCCCACTGCAGAGGAACTCTGAGTCACCAGGTAAGTTCTGCATTATTCTGGCTGCACCAACCAATGCTACTTTCTGTTGTAACATATACCCACGCCAGGACATGTAATAAATTTTACACCAATTCTTTCTTCAGGGACAAGTGCCCAGCAACCCCGTCGGAGGCGGCAGGGGCATACAGGAGATGTCGCCCTAATATGCCAACAGATGGGTGAAATGAGGGAGTTTTGGAGACAGCAGCTGAGGGAAAGTGATGAGCGGCAGGAGTGGTTGCTGACCACCGTTATGCAGGGCAGTAACAACATGGTTGCAGCACTTTTGGAGAGAATCAGGAGCCTGAGGCCACAGGCACCCCCATCCCGCATCCCACAGTCCCTGAACTCCACCCCAGTCTGTAAGCGCCTCTCTGATCCTCTGACCACCTGCATTGTCAGAAGCGTTGTAGGCACGGACACCTGGCTGTGGTAGGTCGGATTCTAATACAGCAGCCTCATCTGTCCAGGTGGGATTTACCGTCTCCTTCTCATCCTCACTTAAGTTATGCAAAGCACAACGTGTAGCGATCACATGAGGGGTGAATGGAAAATGAAAGTCACTTTGCTTGAGCAACACTAACCAGCGTTACTTCAGTCTCCTGAAGACGATCTCGACAGTGGTCCTTGCAGAGCAAGTACACATTAAATGACTCCTGCTCGGGGGTGATGCGTGGGGAATGGGTGTACCCTTTGATCAGCCAATCCATGAGAGGATAAGCTGGATCTCCCAGAAGAAAACGATTGACAGCGACACTGTTGATTTCTCTTGGGCCCTGAGTGAAAAAGACAAGATGACAATGAACTACTACAACAAATTTCAGAATATGTTGCATCTGATGGTAGTCTATGCAGTGATCTGAACATTAAGGTCTCAGAAAAAAGTATATGTGGAGGTGATACAGTTTTTCATCCAATCTAATAAAATCTGAAAGAGTCAGTTATTGATAAACTAGTAGTATTAATTAGGTTTAAGATAAGATTAGATAGATTTTATTGATTCTACCCCAGGGAAATCCACAGCTCAACTTACCACACATAGAACAAAAAGAGTGATAGATCCATTACCTGTAACCACTTCTCCTCATCAGGGTCACGGTGGGGCTGGAGCCTATCCCAGCTGACTTAGGGTGAGAGGCGGGGTACACCCTGGACAAGTCACCAGTTCATCACAGGACACATAGAGACAAACAACAATTCACACTCACACTCACACCTACAGACAATTTAGAGTCACAAATTAACCTGTTAACGTTCATGTCTTTGGACTGTGGGAGGAAGCCGGAGTACCCAGAGAGAACCCACACAGACATGGGGAGGACATACAAACTCCACACAGAAAGACCCCAGTCGAGGTTCGAACCAGTAAGGTGACAGTGCTAACCACTGCTCCACCGTACCTCACTAAGGAAATACACATAAATATAAATAAAAGAGAAAACTTAAAGATATAAATAGAGTTCTATACACTATACACGCTTCCAAATATACAGAAATGTTTGAATATTATACATACGGTGTGTAGCATTATATATATTTATATAAGCATAGTGGCAAAGGTTGTCTCACAGGAAACAATGTATGTACATTTTTATTAAACATATGACTGGTGAGTCTGTATTTATGTACACAGATACACTGGGTTTTGTCTCAAGGTGTGTTTTAAATTTTAATTTAAACACGTCTTTTCTTTTCCTCTTTCAGCATTTTAGGCTTTATTGATAGTGACAGTCGTGCTAGTGAGGGAAGAGAGAGAGAGAGGGAGAACAATAGTTGCCAGATAAAACTGAAGCAGCAGAGTTGCAGTTCTGTCTTCTCCACCTGCCTCCAGGACACCCTGACATTGACTTGACGTTGTGTTTGTTGTTACCAATTTCAAGTTAAGTTTACTCATCACATCTAATCATACAGGTAGAATCAAATTAAACTACAAACTTTTAGCTCTGATAGTCTCCATCGACTCCAGAGGGAAACATCTAGCTCTTTAGCTGCTAAATGCTCCGCTAACTGTGTCTCTCTGATGTCTGTGGTGAGCAGGCAGTGGACCTGCTGAAGCTTGATGTAAAAACATTTCATCTGTGCACCAAGAAACTAAAGCAGTTAGCTAAAAGATGCTTCAAAGGGAAAGTGGTGAGTTGGGTGATAATTCTCTGTGGATCACTGCAAGTAACCTGACCTAATAGCTATCATAATGTGCTTGCTCACTTGATCATTCTAGTGGGTGAACCATGTTTTCCTTTCTGCCTGGCAGCCGCCTCTTTATCCCCCAGCAACGGAGGTCCACAAGGATGTCCTCTCCCCGTATCTCTTCTCTGCACCTCCAGCTGCTCATCCATCAAGCTGGTCAAGTTTGCTGATGACACCGTGCTCCTCGGGCCTCATCAAGGACAATGATGAGTCGGCCTACAGGAACACTGTGTTCCAGATCGACCTTTTTGTTAAAGAGTAAGATCCTGTTTACGCAGAAACAGCTGTTATATCACCATCACTCACTGCCACAATCCATTGACTAAAGCCATTATTTACCCTGCAGATTATCCTTGCATTGACACCTCAATAAAACCGAACAGACGCAGAATAAATCTCACCATAACTTTGTCTTTGTAAGTCTGTCCACTGTTCCAACAATCGCCAACTCTGGTTTGATCGAAACAGATCTTTAATTCATTGACGTAGATGATAAAAACGTTCATCAGATGCACACAGAACAAAGCACAGACCATTTGCGGATGAACCCACTGGTGTCACACACCCTGTGTGTGTGACTTTACCAGAGAATAGTCATTTGCTGCTATACTACTATATTAAACGTTGCAAATAAACTTTAAAATCAGGGATTCTTTCTGGGATCCAGTGGAACTTAAATACAGATATGAGGTTGTCTACATTTAAGCTCTGTGTAAAAAGCACAACCAGCTCATACTGACTGAAGGTAAATAAAATAGCAAACTGGCATCAACTGGTATCCAAGAGGAGAGAAGCTTGCTGACATTTCTCTTTTCATACTATCACAGGTGTTTGGATGGTCACTGCTGGACGTCGTGCTGCTCCAGATGTGACCTCTCCAGACCTCCTGGCATCCCCCAGACTACCACCCTCCCAGCAGGTGTGTGTTTCACTTTGTAGCCTCATCGCTGCCTGACCACCCTCCACTATAAATTACAGCCCCAGACCCTCAGACCCAAAGCGCCATGGCAACCGGAGCGTGTGATCCTTGTTATTTCCCCTTCCCCTGCGCTTTTCACCCCCATCCCAGGCTATAAAGCGAGGCACAGCTGAGGACGCGTGCAAAAGGTCTTTATTAATATGAAAATTAAATCTGTGGTGACATTGCTTGAGACTTTAAATTCAACTCACAGTGCCTAGAGGAAGGACGATGTTCTGCAAACGCAGGGAGATGAACATTTTAGAAAAAAAGAGGTCATATAAATAATGACAGATTCACACGTTAAAATAGGTATTATGCAAAACTGTCATGATTCATAGAACACATAGGAGCTAAAACATGGAGAGCCTCGCAGTCACTTTTCTGTTTTCAACTCCTGATAAGACAAAACACCCTCTGAGCTGATGTAAAGCACCCATGCATTTGCTCTCGGGGTGTTTACTTACTTCCCTATTTGAAGCCCATCCCTCATTGTTGGGAGACAAATGTCACCTCCTTCCCTCCTCGCCTGCAACGCCGTCTAGTAGCTGACAGATGTCTCGTAGTCATGAATATTCTGTGCACCGCCAGGCCCCGACTGGAGCTGCAGACACAGCTTTGATCTTCATTTCAAAAGAAAGTTCTGTCTGTGCCACTGCCAGAGACTTTGTGTGACTCACAGAGCATTTGCTGTTGTAACCTGTTTGTTTGAGTGCAGTAATAGAACAGCAGCTCGGAGCTCGTCGGGGTTGACAGTCCGAGATGCGAGGGCCGCTCTTCAAATTAAGATGGAGCAGTGAAGACTCACTCTGCGATTATGACCCACTGAATACGGCTGGAAGTCTTCTTGGATAAACACTCTGAAGGGGTCATTGTTAGGATTCTCCTCAGGTATAATCGCTGTTCCTTTTTATAAAATAAACATAGAACTCAGTTCTGGAAGTTTGAGACCGACAAAGATTCAAGTTTCAAGGACTTTATACAAAATCAACAGTCATTGCTGGCAATGAAGTGATTTGGCCGGCTCTCCCTACGGAAGATATTTCCAGAGTTGTGTCACTGAAAGTCAATACTTTAAAATTAATTTTAAAGCGCCTCTAATCAATATTTTTATATGAACAATGTATCAGATGACTGTGGGTCAAGTGAAAAGGATTGCACATAGTGACAAACCCACAGTGACTGTCACCCGACTCGCCAGTGCTTCTGAAAAAGCACAGCCAGATGAACGTGTTACTTACTTAACGAAATCTGCTGATTTAAGAGTTATTTCCACAGAACAAAAATACAGCTGTGGTCTTATTGTTGTGACTTTTATGTTGCTTGGTGTGCTCTGTAGGAAGATGACATCTCTATTCATGCCTACAAAGCTGTGATTGGTTCATGTTTCTCCATCCAGGGGTAAACAGCTGTCAGTGAACATTTCTGAGATGTAGATGGTGATTCCTGATCTCTAGCTCCAGGTGGACTGACCATCAGGAGGATATGGTCATTAGTTGTCATGTCCATAAGGATTAACATGTATTGTTATAATCTCAAAGGTCTTACTCTTTTTGAGTCACATTAGGGCTGTACATGACTCGAATTTAATCATTCCATATGGATATTTGTCTATTTGTTCCTTTTCTTTCGTATAGACAAGCACATTTCATTAAACTGCCAGATTCTTGAAAAGTGGGACAAGTTAGCCCTGTGAGCTAATGTGTGCTAACTATGATAACGCCAGAAAAAGACCAGAGACTATATCATTTGCTGTAAATTAAGCAGAGGACAAATCTCTTTATCTCAGAGACTGTGTGAAACCTCTCTTCCTTCAGCCAGCTGCCTCCATCTCAGCCTGGATCCAGGTCCGCCACTGCCAGACAAACCCAAAGAGAACTGCCTGTACCCATTGCCGACATCTTCACTGAGCGGACAGGATGACTTGACGTAGTGGAATGATTCTACTCTGGAGAGCAGTATGAAAGTGAGGAGCACTCACTCTGCAGCTATTTCTGGGGACTGAAATGTCACACTGCGGAGTGATTGAACAAAAAAAAAAAAAAAGCTTGACTTAAAGAATTTCAGACGAATGACGGGTCTCCGACTGATGAATCAAGACTTTCAGCGGCCACACTACACATTAGATTACTTAATTTTGCAATGACCAAAGAAAGGATAAGAGACCAAAACAGAAGGGTTGCAAGGTTAAAGGTCAAAGTCACTAAAAATATTATTGATTTAAATTTATTTAATTTTAATGTTGAAAGCAGTTGTTGTGCAGGTGAGGTGCTGGGTAAGATGGTACAAAGTGAAACATGGAGGGATGTGGTCTTCACATAAAAAAACATGCATAGACAGCCCACCTTTCCAGTTTTAACTGGCCAATCAGGTCAGAGCTCTAGATGAAGTTGACATGTTAACAAATATACAGTGTTTTCTCAGCATGTAAGCATGAATACTGTGCATTCAAAATAAACCAGTTATTTGTACACCATTCAGTATTTCTTAATTAGCTGTCTTTTCATCACACATGCAGTATCCAATCAAATCTGAGAACCCACCTACTCATACTGTAGACCACATAAAAGGACGACTGTTGAGGCGTGCTTCCTCTTTAATGGCTTCCGCAATAGACTTGTGACAGGTTTAGTCATATCATGTTTAAGCAATAAACTTGATTCTAATGTTGAGTTTGTGTATGGGATGTATGAGAAGCACACACAGTTTGGTATTTAAGGGGACTTTGGTATTAAACATGTCTGACAAACAGTTTATAACATACTTCCAGAAGTTTTGGAGCTTCTGACATTCCCATAGACAGTGACAGTATGTTTTTCATTCAGACATTTACAGCAAACATCTGGAATACTAAGACACACAGATGACTGTTTATAACCCAGCATGTATTTATGGTCTGCCTTTGCTACCTTGTTAACAGGCAACCAAAGTTGCGGTACACTTAATGTGGGAATATAAGCACTCGAAGTAGACTGCTTTCAAACAAGCCTATTCCCCGCCAGGTATTCATGGAGGTGAACAGCTCTGTAGAAAAGAGAAACCTCATTCACACAATGTTATGAGAGTCTGGCTAAAACAAAGAGACGCCACCATCTGCAGTCTGCCAGCGTCATTCCAGCAATGCCCCTCTTGACCTCAGTGAAAACCCATCGGGCTCCATTCACAGGCCGGCGCTTTCAGCGCACATACTCTTGCATTTGCCAGTAATGATATTGGTTTCTCTCAACACGCCTTTTGAGTGGTGGCTGGGTCTCAGGACTCTTTTGTTGCATGGCCTGGATGGCGCAGTATCTCTTTCCCAATCTCCAGCCAGAGTACAGAGAGAGCAGAGCCCCCCTGTAGACTCCAGCGTTCTCTTTATAGACCAATGCAGCTCCACTTCCTCCAGAGACAGGCGCAGTGGGCTTGCTCTTTCTCGCAGATGATTAATCTTCTCATTATCTGACATCACACTTAAAGCAGCACTCTACTTCCAAACAGGTTGCTTCTCCTGCTGCTGCCGCCGGTGTACCGAAAATCAGGGATATCTGAATGTACGGAGCATCTGGGAATTTGTGAACATGAAAGTATTTTGCTTAACTAAGCCCCAGTTGATTTAGAAGGCATTGGATTTCATCCACACACGTATATGTTTGAATATATACTGTATATATATACACACACATACACACACACACACACACACACACACACAATATATGCAGCATTTCTGCACTAAGAGTAACCTACATTGAAATAAGATCTCTCTCTCTTTCTCTATGACAAAATAATCTTGTTCATTCATTTTATTTAATCTCAATTCAAGATTTCAACTGCATCATTCATCAGCAGATGAAACCAGCTCACATGACCCGAGTGTGTGTGTGTGTGTGTGCGTGTGTGTGTGTGTGTGTGTGTGTGTGTGTGTGTGTGTGTGTGAATCATGTGGAAACAGGTTACCAGGAATAACTGGGAATTTGTTTTAAGGGTTAAAGTGGTGATTTTTCAAATTTTAAATGAATTTATCAGAACAAATGCCATGTTTTGATGAGTGGTTAAAATGTTTAATGATGATGAACTAATATTCATGAAGGGTCATCCTTTTGGCCCCAGGTCTTTTTGGCTCTCTGCTCGTGTTCTTGTCAACAGCAGCAGCCACAGCTCCCCTTTTAGCCACATATGGTCCATATATCTGAAAGTGGCTGCTCTCATTTTATCAAGGATACTTATGGAGCTGACTTGGCTTAGCTTGAGATAGACTAGTATCCCAGCATTCATTTCACATCAGCCAGTAGTGAACATGAAGGACATGACCTAGACTTATATTTAATATATATTCATTCTACAGCTGTTACTCAGTCACAAAAATAACTTTTGAGATTTTTCCAAGCAGGAAATGAAGTGTTTAGATTAAAGTACTGATATGGTGGCCAATATGATGAGTTGGAATGAAAATAGATATTTTCTATGAGGATTGTGCACCAGTATGACTATACAAAAGTCCTCAGACTTATTGCTTTCTTAAATAACTTTATAAAAGTTAAACATTATTTAACAGTCTGCTGGATAAACCTCAGTGACACCAACATATTACCATAAGCATTAGCAACTATTTTAATATCAGCTAACACACACACTGATAACGGTTGACTTTTTTTGAATATGTGAGTGATTTATAGATTTATTTATGTCTGCAGACATCATGGTTAGTGAGCTTAAAAGTCACGTGGACTTGCTTTGCCCGCAGCAGGTGACAGTTCTGAAGTGAAATCACAGGTGATGTCAGCAGGAAGACGTTTGTTTCAGTTGCAAATTGAGCAAACCGCCCCCTCCTGTAGTTGACAGACGATGATATTGTTGAGAAACAAGATGCAGAGTTTGAACTTGTCACTCTCTCTGTTGACAAAGGCGATGTGTCTTTGTTCAAGCGTTCAAAGACGGTGAAATGAGAATGTTATTAAGTGGACCTTGAGTTGAGGTTTTTTGTCAAACGTACTGATCACAGGGTCAGGAGCAAATTTGGATTTAAAGATGATATTTTATAACACTGAGGAGTCATTTTGCAGCTATCCAAAATGGAGAGCCATAACTGACAAAGACTTTTTCTCCCTCTTTATTAGATTTTTATATGAATCTCTCAGTCTGGAAGCAGATGTCCAAGAGGATTCACTGGATGTCTGAGCTGAGGCTTCTTATCTCCTCCACTGACTAGTAACTGGGAGTCTGGCTTAGCCTGTGTGAAGCATACGGGTAAAGCACTGGAGACAGCTTTGGATCTCCATCTCCAACATCAAAATGTTGTTTGAAATGCTCAAAACTCCACTTTTAGCTGCACAGGAGCAGAGGTAGAGGGCCGAGCCTTCTGTGCCATGTACTGTAATTCCTGTTAGATAGTGAAATTTATGCTGATTTGTACTATTAGGAGCGGCTTCTGAGACCCTGAAAACAAACGAGCAGATACAGAAAATAAACAGAACCTATGTCAACACACAGATTGAAGGTCAGACCTTCAATGAAATTCTAACAAGTCAGATGAAAATCAAGCTGTTTTCATATTCATATGGAGCGGCTGGATGGAGGAAGAACTGGGCCAAACTCCTCCCCCTTGTTACTGGCAAGGAGAGACAATGTCAGCAAATACAGGCCAGCTCTCCTGGAGAAACATAACATCTCCGCATTTTGGAACTCAGAGTACCTATTTCATACAATGCATACTGTGCTGGTGATGTATGGATATATGTACAAAGACAATATACTGTATAAGTATGCAGTGCAGAGAGAGGTGGTGGGAGAGAATGTGAGCGCCTACAGATATCCTGCTGAGTGTCAGCTAGAGAGGTGTTCTCAAAGAGCGTGGCACCCATGGGGAGATCAAGACTCTTACAGAACACTTCAACCTTACCCCACACATTCATATTCCACCAGGAACATTTCAGAAGTGGAGCGTTTTGCCCACCAGACTTTGTTAACTTGCTCAGATTCGGTCATTTTTCCTCGGTTCATGTGCTCCACATGCTGCGGTACTTGAATCACAAGCATTAGAATGGTCTAGAATGGGCACAATCAGCTGTACCAGCAGAATGTGCTCATCAAATAACTTAAGAAAGGAATCTGAGGATAGTCCTGTCTCAAACAGAGCCAGAGATACTTTTAACAGCAGTACAAGTCACTGCTTTCTGTACTTTAAAGTTCACACAAAAAAAAAAAAAAAAAAAAAAACGGGCTGATAGTGAGTTCACTTGGATCCACTTTGGTCTTAGACATGTTGACACACAGTCCAGAGATCAGAGCAATAAAACTGGAGCCTACACGTTTAAAATAAACTGAGGATAATGTGGACCAGGCCTGACTCAGGTCCCAGTTACTTAGTCCTACTTGCCAGGAATCTGCCAGGAATGCTAAAATACTGTCCTGTGGTAAAACTTTAAACTTAAACATGTCTGCAGACTAAGCGGCTCCACCTCCTCTTCATTGCAGTGCTAGCTCTGTTAGCAATCGGTAAAAGGTCACGGGGATAGATTTGACAAACAGCAAGTGTGCTGGATGCAGATACAAAACAAAAGTTTCATTTTCCAATGGTGGTTTGTATAGGCTAGGTGATCTGATTACAGTGTATCATACAGCATGTAGTGCTGTGGTCACAAATTGGGCGTGGAGATCTTTAGTCAGAGGCAAGAGCCCTGAACGTTGCATGACCTTGCTGTGTCCAAGCAGCAACCAAGCCAAAGTGGAAGTGCCAGAAACTGCAGCTCCTCAAATGGCCACTTGAGGCTGGCTCCAGAAGTGACCTTCTTCAGAAACCTGTGGATGACGTCACAGAGACAACGTCCATGTTTTGTACAGTCTATAGCTGTATCATTTTAAATAAAACGGATCGTACTGTGTCAGACATTGACTTTCTACAAAGGAATGGAGCTTGGCACACTCAAGGTTTCGTCAATCAAGCATTTTCATTTGAGACTGCCAGACTGTAGCTCACCTAAAGCTCAGGGTACTGCTAATAAATCCAGTGCAGGAAGTAAGAAGCACATAAAAGTGCAGGGATGTGAAAAACACAAACCTTTACTGACAAAACCAAATGAGCCAATGCAAGGTTTCATGCTAAAGTAGGAAGACTTCTGATGAACTTGCAGACGTGATCAAAGTTCAACCTGAAAATATTCTTTAAATCTTCTTACTTTAACAACTTTAATGCAGAGCACTTCAAAACGAGTCTAGTGCTCCACAGCAGGGATCTTGATCACATCCACTTATGCAGTCACTGAGCTTTCCTGTTTGGGTACACCACCAGCTGAGCACATCTCCGCCTCCGTTTGCTCACTTTTCTCAGCCTGCCGCCTCCCGGTTCCCCTCCCAAGTCAAATCAATATCACTCTCACTGTCTTCTCCTGGAATATAAACTGTGGTGGGAGAGAGCGCTTCAGCACAACCTTGAAACACACTGAGCTGTGTCAGCATTTCACCATACCTTACTGTCAGGGGTGGAAGAATACCAAAATATCCTGCTAAAACAGGAGTTCCTTTACTTTACTGCAATTGTGTGTACAGTTTAAGTATCGATGTTGGTGTAAATAGAGTTTCAGTCCCTTTTCTGACCTTTAATACATTTGACAGGACATTCTGATCACGTTTTTTTTTTTCCCTTTTGCATGTCCTCTTCAGATTCAATGCAGCGAATGCAAGTGCTATTTGAAAGCACACTTTAGAGCCCCATATGTTCCTACGGTCGGGTTTGCAGCCACTCGTGTCAGTCATTCATGATAATTTACTGTGCTGCCAATAGTCACTCTGCACAAAAGTGATTTCAAGTAATCTGGTAAAAACACATGCAAGCATCACTTTGGCAGAGAAGTTAACAGCTATACCCTGAGAGAGTACCTCAATGGAACATACTGCAACAACCACGCTGACTGTGTCTGAAAGGCATCCCAAACCGCAAGTGGAACCACCACTGACTTTTATCTGAATTTTAAAAGCAAATGTCTCGGAACAAAATGTTGCCTTCTTTCAGTTGGATTGGTGTAGATGGAAAATTATCCCCGGCGCTAATGTGCGACAGTCCAGCTAGTCCAGTTTATTACTTTATTAAAGCAGAGAAGCATCTTGTGCTTAA
This sequence comes from Miichthys miiuy, assembly GCA_036365135.1. NCBI lineage: Eukaryota > Metazoa > Chordata > Actinopteri > Sciaenidae > Miichthys > Miichthys miiuy. The sequence continues at coordinate 2,154,535 of CM071620.1, read as the reverse complement.
AGTTATGTCAGTGATCGGTGGTACTTGGACAAGCAATTTACAGTGTATTTCTGCCACAAATGTCCAACACAAAAGTGCCTTAGAATATATGGTTACTGTGCTGGTGCCAAAAACTCCAAGAAACTCAGCGTCTGCTGCTATTTTTACAATTCTTCGAATGAGTGTCAGGATTATTTTTCAGGATGACATTAAAGGAACAGTTTGGAGAAATGTGCTTAATTGCTTTCCTGAGAGGAGTTATAAATTTGTTATCTGAGGCTTAACATAAAGACTGGAGAAAGAGAGGGAAAGGAAAAGGAACAAAGTCCACCGCTATCTGCCATTAACATGTTGTATGGGCGTGACATTCGCTGTTGCCACCGCGGATTCTTTCAGCACAAATGACGTACAGACAGATGATTTATGTTTATCCTCTTTTATTATCACTGGGACAAACACAGGATAAGGAAACGCTCGCGGCTTTTCTGGCAGTGTCAGCCTCTCTTCACGCTTCTGCCGTCTCCCCCTGTGTCTCCCTGTGTTAAAAAGGGAGGGTGATTAACTAACTGGATACAGGTGTGTCAATCACTCTCACCTGGCTGCTCTCCTGAGCCCTCTCCACACCTCTCCCCTGCAGCTGATGCACCACGCCCCCTCCACAATGAGTATGTGCTTAAGATAGCCTGCCTCTTGTCAATATTTATGCTAAGCTAAGCTAATTAGCTGCTGGCTGCCGATATCAATCTTCTCATCTAATTCTTGCAAAAGTACAAGAAAGTTTAAGTACTTCCAAAAATATTGAACTATTCCTTTATGGGTTAAACAGAAGCATCTTTTGGGATATGTTTGCCTTCCACAAAAGGTTTCCCAGACTTGAGTATTCAGTTGTGGCAGCTGTCCAAAGTATGCGAGCGGGCTGAGACACAACGGCATTCTCTACCAGCATTCCCCACTGTGTTCCCCTCACCCCAGGCCTGAAAACTTCCTTCTCCCTGTGGTCCACAGCTTCTGTGCTGGACACCAACACTCCCCTGGTAGAGCTCACAGACTGGGCAAAGTCAGCTGAGTTAGCTAGCTGTACGGCTAACTCAGCTAGCTAGCTAATGGCAGCAACCATTAGCAGCAGTTACCGGGTACAAGTTTCCATCAGGAAACTCTTCTCACACAAAGTTGAAGCAAAGCAGGATGCCATGTCATCAAACTGGCCTCTACTGGCCCATTTATCCTAATGAAACAGATGGACATTGAAAGTTTGAAAATAAATGTGTGTGTGTATATATATATATATTTATATTTATATTTATTTATTTAATAAAACCTTTTTATATTGACACATTTGTTCATTAATCTTAACATTTATTTATATATTTGTTGCCTCATTTATTTATTTCAGGATTTATTTCATAACCATATGTATTTATTGCATAGGTATATTTATTTATTTAATACTGGCTAAAAAGGAATTCCATAAATAAACAGCTATGTCATTCAGCGATGAAGCCAAATTCATAAGAGCCCTCTTAAATCAGCCCTCTTAAACCCTGTTATATAACTGTGATCTATAAGCTGTCTGTAGGAGGGCGACTGTGCATTTTAGGCGTAGCTCTTTTCACTGTGACCTAGAATGAACGTGGATGCAAACCAACACTACGTGTCACCTAATCTGCATCATCTTCTAGGAGGAAATCAATGCATTGTTTTCTTCCTGTCCCTTTCATCTTTATATCGGTCTAGTAATCGTTGAATATTCTCAGGAAGTCCTGCCTTGAAAACATGATGAAACTGTTCCCAGAGCAAAGTGCAGAAAAAAAAAAAAAAAAATGACAAGCTCTTTGACATAAGCCTCAAAAATGAAGCTTATATAATTAGGCTTGGCACAGTCCCAGCCATCAAAGCAAAGGATGGTGCTGACTAATTGAGCAGACAGATTAGTGGTGGTCTGACACGGCCAAAGAGTGCTAAAGGAGGAATGAGGTAAGGCTGGTTGGAGGACAGCTGCCTGGCACAGACCTTAAAGAGAGAAATCCTTCCTCACATATTATTACATGTTATATATCATCAGGTTTTAATGTGTCGTACATTCCAGGTGTTATTTTTCAGTGAAATCTGTGTAGTTCACTTCCTGTTATAACCTCTATCGTACGTCATTACATTTTGATTGCATTCCTTACTACTGATCATACTGCTGGTTCAGATATTACATTCTCTGTATGAACATATAGCTAAATCCCACCAGGCACAGCTCTATATGAAGTATGATACTGTGTTCTGTTCTCCACGTGGCATACACCACCAGGAGCGTTTCAGAAGCGTTTTTCCTGCCAGACTTTGTTACCTTCCTCAGATTTGGTCATTTTTATTGGTTTATGTGATTGTAACATTAGTAAGTAGACTCATTTTTGCAGAAGTACTGAAAACTGCAGTTCCTCAAGCGACCACTTGAGGCTGGCTACAGAACATTTTAACGTCCATAAGCCTCCATGGTAAAATGTCACTTCACAGCAGAAATAAACATGTTCACAGCCTGGTACAAACACAGTTTTGGTCTCTATACCTTTCCGTATTATATTAACAAGTGAATTAACTTTAACTTAAAGTTCTGCATAATTAGGCAGATATTTTGCCGCATATTTTCAGCTTCAAAACGGCGTTTCGGAAACCCATGAGTGACGTCTCTGATGAAGCTCTGTCCATTCCTTATACTGTCATTGCTTTTTACGATCAGGACAGGGTGTTTTATTTTGAAAATTGACCGGATTCTCTAACACCAGTCGTCCAGCCAGCTCAATCTACTCTGTTCTACTTGATGTTACTGGTAGCAACATCCATCTAAAATACTCCACAGGACCGAGCAGAGCAACGCTTCCGGAAAAAAATAGAATGATAATATGGAATAAAATAACAATGAAATAAAATGGCATTCCACTCACAAAACATTTGATTTATCTTTTAAATACTTTTGTTTTTTATTATTAATTTAATAGATGTTTAATAATTAAAAAAAACGCCCCTACAGTGGATTTACCCTTAAAGAAATGAACAAATATCATTATTAAACAAATGTTTATGATTAGAATTACAGGAATCTACTGTTTATTTTAGATGACATCAAGTACAACATGAGCTGTGCATGCATTTCCATTTGACTAGAATCTTGATAAGAATTGGCGTTTAATGGACAATAAAAACAAACAATAAAAATTGGTGCCAGAATCGTACAGATCTCGTGAAGCTAAAGTGGATCTCACTGGTAGAAAGCATATGATTTCCTTCAGTATCACTGTATTTGAAGGCGGGTGCTTACATATCACAAGAACAGATTTGGTTCTTTGAACATATTCCTTGTTTTCACATTAAAACCTCTGTACATAGAGCAACCCAAATGTTTCCCCCGGGACTGGAAAATATTTTATTCAGTGAGTTCACGTACCTGCACACGACACATCCCTCCCCTAAAACAATTTAAAGAGGGCAATTTCTGAACTGGGGACTGCATGAATAATAGAGGATATGCTAATATAATACTAGGGAACGAGGGGTTATCTTGTTTTATCCACACTGCTGAAGCGCCTCCTCTACTACTCCTGCTGGCTGTTTGTGCTTTGCCAGAGGGGCCCGCCTTTGAAACTCTTAATGAAGATCTTCTACTGACAGGAAGACTCAAAGTATGACATCTGTTGCACTGCAAACATGACCGCATTCGCTGATGTGTTAAAGGGAATATATTAGGCAGCATGTGTGTCTCTAGGTTAGGGTGATGTTATGAAATCCTCCATGCCTCCCACTTGCTGTCTGCTGTTCTCGCTCATCAATCTAATGAATAGCAAGCAGCTACAATCAATGGTGTGGTCGTTAGGGATAGGCAGGAGAGGCACGCTCTGATAGATCAGCGCCAGGACCTGACTGACAGCAGTACAGCCGTCAATATTACAGCTAATAACGATGATCAGCTCCTGATGAAGATGTCCCGAGCAGGTACAGTGTGTAATGCAGTGCAGCAGGGAGTCTTTTCACGCAGAATTACTAATATTGGAACAACTGCAGGATTTATGATCTTTGTTTTCCTGGATAAATAATTTGTCATGTAGGCCCGTACTGTATGTGTTGGTGTCAAAAATCATATTGGTCACGCTCGCTGCATTTTCCATTTTCACCATCTCTTATTAACCGCTTCTCTGAATTGCTTTTCAAGTTCTGATTTACAGGCAGACAGTGTGAAAATAAATATCTGTGGCGATAAATATCTTAAGCAGCCTCTTTTTCTTTGCTTTCGCTCACCCAAATGCTGCCATAATGCTTTCGGTACAATGCGGCGATGCAGAGAAAGGTAGATCAACCCACTTAGGTGCCACATCACGTTTTGAATCATTTATAGATGAGCTGTTTGTCTCATCACAGAGAATATACTGATTCTGTATGCCGGGAACTGCAGGGAAGAAAAATATCTCCAAAAGAAAAGAGTGGCCCTCACACTGTGGGAATATCTGAACGCTTTTCACCTTTTCAACAAGTCAAAATCATATTGCATCATATAGGAGATCACTGGAAAAATGATCAATTCAGTATGTTTGAACTACAGCCTACAGCCTACTGTGTATGTATCATATGTGTAATGTGAATGTAGGCTATACAATGTCAGTATGGCTTAGAAGTGTAAATGTAAACTTCAAAGAAACATTTTGACCATGCAAAGTCAGGAATCGTATCTTCAGGGTCTCCAAAGGCCGCCCATTCACTATATGGCCGTTAGATTGTGAAATGAATTTGACTGGCAACATGCACTGCAGAAGTCTCACCATGTGAGGCAGCTGGAATCACTAGATCATGAGATCATGCTAGAATCCATCTTGCTAGATTTTTAAATTATGTGCTTTTTTATGGCAGAACCATAATAGTTTGGTCAAATTAGTGTCCTGTCAGGTGCTTCTGGCAACTGTGGAGCATGGTTTAAGTCCATATGGTTCATTGATCTGATTGTTTGAGTTCCCTCGTATACAGGATATATACCTTATATACTGTCGTCCTATGTGTGTATATATTGTACAATATAGAGTGGAGTAAGGCACATGAATGGAAGTGCATGGAACTGGAATGGTTACTATGTTAGTGGGTGAACACAGACTAGAAATGTACCGCTAACAAAACACATTGTTTTCCAACGATATGATGTTGTTGATGACGCATCGTGCTTTTCTAGAAGTTTTAACATTCTCAAATTTTCACCATAAGACCTGTCATCAATGTCACACTTCCATCAAATTAAGCAAGACTACCACCACTTCCTTCCAGCGTTGGCGTTGATAGATGTGATAGGAATGGCGGGTTGATGGCAGAGAGGTTGATATTAGTGAGCAAACCTCACAGCGTAGCACATGGAAGACATGGTGGAACTCACCAGACTGTTTCCTTCTTTTCAGTATGTTGTGATCCTAAAACCTCCTCATCCAGTAACACAGAAGCAGCTAATCACCCAGGCGCATCAGCAGTTTTGCACTTTTTTAAGCGTCTCCACCTGCACAGATCTGTCTCTGTCTGATCGGACCCTGAGGAATTATAAGTAATGCAAAAAAATAAACTATTCAGACAGGAAAGAAATCCGAAGTATGAATGGGAAACAATAAGAGAAATAAAAGTGGAACATTATATAAGAATGATTTTTTTTTTTTTTACGTATGAATAAATACAACAGGTCAGTCTACAGGAATGTAGAAAAGACAGTGGAGCACCATTTTTGGTTGTGACAGCTCTCAGGGTGGTGACTGAGATTAGAAGTGATTTTTTTGCATAACAATTCATATTTCTTACGTTTCCTCGGTTTTGAGCTGCCAGAAACAAAAAGATATTTGTTCATTGAACCGATTGAAACATTTCAGTACCCCCTTCACATACATAAACGCCGGAGGTTTAGAAACTCCCCCATCCTGCTCCTTTACATACACTCCAATTATGCGCAGATGAAAACATTTCTTTATCTTATTAGAGTTGTCGACATCGTTCAAATTCAACATCCCTCCTGCATTACCTCATCAGGAATGTGAAACCGCCGCCGATCCTGAGTGAGGACGAAGAAGAACGGCGGCCATGAATAGAGCAATTGTGGCGATTTTAATGGCTGTCACAGCTTGCGCAACTTCACAGGGGTGAAGGAGAGGTCAGAGCCATCGAGTTGCCCAGGTGATTTCCAAAATCTGTGCAGTTCAGACGCACAGTCACAGAGCAATTATAAAGTTAGATGGAGCAGAAAATTTAAAACTTTCTTTTTTCATTTTATGGTATGTTTTTTTTTTTTTCTCTTTCTCGCGGCATGTTCCACCACAACAAGCACTCAGATAGCATGGTGATCCAAAAACAGGTTGCTGGGTAGTCACTGGGACGGGAGGTGGATAGACAGGAGCTAGCTCTTATCCTGTACTCCTCTGCAGTCTGAGCTACCAGAGAGGCTTAATAATATCCCAGAGGCACAGATGAAACACTTTCTCCACAGTGGCTGTTTACTGAGGAGTGTGTTTGAAGTTGAGCTCAAGATGTCTTCATTTCTGTACCAGAGGAATGTTCCAAAGGGGAAAAATTGTAATTCAGATAGGGAGCATGGAGAGAAAAAATGGAGGGGGTGGGAGCAGACAGAATCCAAGCAGAGCTTTCTGCTCCTGTGCTACATAGAATTCAACACAGGATATTGCAAGTAGACTTTCATATTTTCATTGTGCGATATCTTAAAAAAATCTACTGAACCGCATTGAACAGGGCGATTAGAAACCCCTTCAAATTAAGAAATGCCTGCTGTTGGCACCAGCAGGGCCATTATTTATTCATATCAGTCAGCCTGCTCTTGCAGAACTGCGCTACAAAAATCCTACAGTTTGGAAGTGGAGCTTCTAAATGTCCGGTTCTTTTTTTTCTACCCGTCTCTCGCTCGATGTCTACTGCTGATGCCAACAACACAAAGGATTATCGATCCGCCTTTGCACAGCAAGATAACATTTCAGTTTTCTGGTTTGGTGGAAAAAATGGTGGTGAACAAAAAGTGACACGTGTCTGCCAATCTCTGGAAATTACACAGCAAGTGGAACATTTCAACACGGGAATGTTCATGAGGATTTTTCTGAAGGTTTTCATAAATTACCTCAAAGTCCTTTTTCTAAAGCTCAACTTAACAAAAATAAAAATGATGAATAATTAATATTGGTGCTTGTTATTAATGCCTCAGTCATGTTCATATCAGGTATGTCATATACTAAGATCTGATCTGATATTTAGAATATATTTAACTAAATGTTGAGTCTGGCACACTGAGACTGTGGCTATCACGTCTGAAAAAATCTTTTACAAGCTCCACAATATGTTTAATTCTATTTCAATTCAATTGTCACATATAATCATACAGGTACAATCACAGTGCAATGTATTTCCATAAGACCCTGAAATCAATTAAAAATAGATGGGCTTTATTTTTTATAACTTAATATGAGGACATTTCATTTAGAGATGAGAAGTATAGATGATTTTAGTTTAGTAGTAAATTTATTTCATAGGTTACTTTATTTTTCTTTAGGTTAAGTGACAGAGCATAGCATAACTGTCCCTTTTGATTTACACAGCCTGTGAGTCATTTATTTCAATATAAAGTACAGTCAAGTTTAGAGTTAATGCTAAGAATAACCAGTGTTATGATAGCAATAATAACAGTGATAAGGAGTAAGATAAGTGAGAAAATTATTTTAAGTTACAGGTTATAGGCTAGGATCCTAGTGGTCTGAGGTTAGCTCTTCCTGAGTCTCTCAGCTGTGGTCTATCCAGAACCTTCTTCTTGATCGTAGCAGGGAAAAAGGCTGGGTGGTTGGGATCCTTATGGCGAAACCCCACCGGGCACATCTCTGTCAAGTCAGGCTGCAATGCTGTTTTGATCTGTTCTCCATGCAGCATTTAAGAAACAGAGCGTTTAGCCCGCCGGACTTTATTAACTTGCTCAGGTCACGTTCAACTTGGTCATGTTCCTTGGTTTAGGTCCTTCGAAATATGTAAATATGCTACGTAGTTAAATTGTTTCCCTTTTAGCTGTTGTATGTGTTGTTGCAGTGTTTTATTTTGAAAATCGACTGGATTCTTTATGCCATTTCTGTGTCTGACTTCCTGTCAGCTCGAGCTGCTCTGTGGTGTCCCTCAATAGAACAGCCGCATATTCTCGGCTGGGCAGAGTGGAGAGCTGCTTCTGGGAGACACTGACTAGAACAGCCGTGATTAGCTCTGGCGGCTGTGGCACACATGGAACACGTCGCATCCGTGCCCCATGGAATTTAGCTTTTAGAGACAAGCCTTACTTTTGCAGGGCTATAGTATAGATGTCTTTTGGCAGGGAAGAGCACCACCTATTGTACACTCAGCTGAATGAACTGCTCTTTGCAGTGGACCTAAAGTCCTGGTTCAGAACCATAAAGTTGATGAGCTTAAATTATTGATGTGATATCAATCAAAGTTTCAGTCCAGTCCTGACTGTACGGTGGTGTGACAGAGTGGAGTCTCTGGCCTCACACACAATCTTTGGGCAGAGAGCACTGTCATCACACAGCAGAGCAGTCTCATTTTGGCGTGTCATCAAGTTCGTCACAGAATTAACATTAATTAGTGACAGCTGATATAACCTGCAGTCAGTCAGCACCACGCTAAACACTGCAATGATTGCTCTGTGCTAATAAGGAAGAGAGAAGAGATAACAGATTAACATGTTGGAGTTTAGTGAATATATGTATTCTGAATTAAGAATTAATTCACACACAGACGCTCAATTAAAACTTGAAAATGTATTTTTCATCTCACTGTGTTTTTAAGATTTGACAGTGAAGGAAGTCATGCTACAGTATGGGGCGCAGTAATAACTCACGGAAGGCCTACGGTGTCCGCTTAGTTATGTGCCTTGAATCCAAGTCATTCTCATCTACTCGTCCTGGACGCACCTCCAAGTTAACAGCACTGTGATTCATTATCTAATAGGCATTATCGCCATCCCAAGATCCTTCACGCATGCAACTGCAAAACAGTTTTCCAAAAATTAAGACGTTCTCATAATGTCATAATACCAGCAATGATGTTTGCAACATTTTACCGCTTCTTCTATGCTGAATTGCAGCCAGGCATTAGCGCTGTGACTTACTTAAATGTATAACTTACATTTGTATATTGAGGTATTCACCACAACTGCTTCAGCTCCAGCTGCTTCCTCAGCTGCTATTGTCACAGTGTCACTGGTCTCTGCCCTTCTGCTACATAGACAAAATGGTGACCACTGAGGGCGAGGAGTGTCCATTGTTTAAGTTTAAGTACCATCCGGGTGCTCACAGTACACTGCATTTTGCAATAATTAACCGTGTGAACACATTTATGTTCTCAAAATTCCAAGTGTAAGTATGGAAGTATGTGAATTGAGACACATCACAGGTCTGGACTGTACTTATATAGAGAGAGATTCCCACCCTGAGCAAGCACCTGGTGATACTGGCAAGGATAAACTTCCTTTATGAGACAGGAACCTTGAGCAAACCCTCATCGTTAGGCAGACATCTGCCACGACCAGTAAGTGTATCCACATGTATCCGTGTTTCATGAATCACTGTTATTAACACAACTAACACACAGTGTGCACCATCAGTTGTGATCTGTCAACATAAATTGATCAACCTGGCATTTAGCCTCCTCTGCCCAGAGGCCTGTTTTCAATTAGTTCATTAGCCTCACCTTTTTCGTTCACCTGCATTTCCACGTTCATTTGTTAGGTCCATTCTGCTGCAGTTAATGAACAGCACGGCCATTATCATCCCGTTAATGGCTCTGCATGTGAAGTAAAGATAGACTCATGAGATGTAATAAACTTTTGACCCCCCCACACGCATACCTCTGTGAAGCAGGCGTGCCAGCCCACTGCAAACAGCATGGGACTCTGTTTTTATCTCATTGGTGTTGCTGGACTCATCACTGGCCCACAGGTCGACAGGCCCACCGGGAAAACTCCCACCACTCCAGATGGCGAATTTGCCACCGGGCCTGACTAATACCAGTATCTACTGTGTGCAGATAGTTAAAAAAAGGACACTGATCTGGCATATTAATTTGCTGGATCAGAATAAGATGTTTAGCACAGCAACACAGGAAGGATTATGCTTCTAAAATGACTAAGGGAGAATTTTTAATCAAATTCTAGCCTAGATTTTAATTTCGGGTTGGTTCACACAAATTAGAATATTCCTCATTCACCTCTCGTGGTATCAAGGGGTAAGGATGGTTTAGGTTTCATGTGCCCAGGTTGAGATCTCTGCCTTTGAAAAATGCTGGAAATGCTAGTGGCTAAACTAAACACAATCCGAAACCAGACAAAACCAGTGTGGGTGACTGAAAAGCACCAACCTCACAGGAGGGAGCAAGAGGGTGCCACCTTGACTTCATCCATCAGCTTATAAAGGCTGCAAGCAGGTAACAACTATCAGGATAAGGAAGGAAGGAAGACCTGAAAGAGTAAAGAGAGGCAGGCCAGCACAACACACACCGTCTGAATGCTGAGGGCACAAGTCTTGGCAATGAAGTCCTGGGTCAAGCCCCAAATTCAAGAGCAACAAGTCACATTGTCAAGTCCCAAGCCAAGCCTAACAAGTCCAAAGTCAAGTCCAATTCCAGGTCAAGAATTCCAGGCCAACAAGTCCAAATCCTAAATTATTAAGTGTTCTTGGACTGATTTGACATATTGTTCTTTAAATCTGCTGAAATGGCTGAAAGTGTTTAAAGAATAAATCATTATGGAAATGAACATAAATCTATTAAAATCAAAGTAATTTATTAAGCAGATCAACTGTTTTTAGTTGACAACAGCATGATGGGAGTTTGTGTGTTCTCTTCATCGACGTCTGCGAGTTATCTGTGGCTGTTCCGGCTATCTACCATAATTTAGAGTCATTGGTAAATTGACTTTATTTATTTATTGTTGCCTGTGAGTGTGTAAGTGATTATAGTTAAGGGATGAAAAATCAGAGGTTTTACTGCCACTGCTACTTCACCTTTATCTGCAGTCACAACAACGCACAATATAATTGGCTGCTCCTGATGTTGTCAGGAACAAGCGCAGTTGATGCTTTTTTGGTTCAATAATCATATATGATGTCACATTGAAATCATGAGTTGCTGACGATGAAGTGACTCTTTTTTTTTTAAATTTGTCAAATCTAAAGGCTATAGAGCTGATGACAGCGAGGACTACAGATTATCTAGCAGATATACTCTTTCTAGAGAGATGTTTTCAATACCTTCAATGCTTGCAGCACCACAAATTAAACTGTCTTCACCTGCAGATTAAGATTAAAAAGTATCTGCATGGCCAACAGATAAATGCATTTTTTAAAATGTGGATAAAGCAATCTATTTTGAATATTAAAAGTAATAAAAATCTGAATCTATAACAATCTCGAATCACATTATTTATCATCTATCAATTAAATATCACATTTCCTGTCAAAATCAAGCGTCTGACTCAGTTTGCTTCACCGGCACTGTTGCTGGTGCAGTCCTGATAACCAGAACTGCACCAGCAACAGTCCTGTTTTCGCTTAAATAAGCGCTAATTAAGATGGCCATCAAAGCGAAAAAAGCACGGCGCACTCGCTATCTCTGGAGGCATTGAATGTGATCAGTATTGTGTTGCAGGAGAAGGGTGTTTTGTCACCGCGCTGCGCGTTGTTAGCCATGTGGTGCTAACAAGCTGCGGGGCTTCTGAGAGAAGAATGAAAGGCTATGTTTTTTTTTAGTGAGGGGATGAGACGGAGGTCATTGCCAAGAGTGGCCTCTGTAGTGCTGCTCAGGGCGCGAGGCGTCCTGGCAGCCTCTTCGACAGGACCGGGGGGGCTGCTGATTAAAGACAACAAGAAAAGGCTGGATACAGCAGGGGATGAGAGAAGCAGTCAAACTGTCAGCGTGGTCATAAAATAGCTACTGCAGAGGCAAAGGACACCACTCAGTCACTGACAGCTCTCTCTGTCTTCCTTCCCTCGAGGTGAGCTGAAGGAGGGCGGCGGCCTCCGATGTTCTGTCTCGGTGTCGATGCTGACATGCTGACTATTCTCAGTTTGCATTTATTTCAACTCGTGGACCCACAAGCTCTCCTGCTTGCCACTTCACACCCATGGAACAAAGCGAGTTGCCTGTTTTCTTCTCATTCAGAGCGTCATTTGTGTCTATGTGCAGTCACACAAAGGTCAAGGACAGAGCGATAACACTGATCTGAATGCTGCTTGTCGTAGTGGAGTCTTTGGTGTATCCGGGTGGAACGCAGAAATGAAATGAAAAATACAAAGTTGATTGTAAAAATAGCTGAACTGATAAATTTGATCTGAAATTTTAATTTATTTTCATGTCATTACTATCACCACTAATCTGTTCAGCAAAGATGAACAGTCATTCATACATCATCTCAAGCTAAAATCACAGTTGATTTGAGCGTAGAGATAGATTTAGATTTACCAAAAAAAAAAAAATCATCATAACAACCCATCCAACCTCTTGCCCTTGCTGTTTTGTTGTTTCTGAAGCTGTTAACCTCCTTTCTTAGTGTGGTTGCTCAGTTGTCATGGAGATCGTAGTTAGTTAGTAAGTTGTTTTTGTCAAGCGTTTTAATTTATTTTTGACAGACTCACCCTTTTCTTAGTCGCATCATGTAACATGAAGCTGTTATCGTAGGACATTGTTATGACAGAGGTTTCATTTCATTGTAGAACTTGTTTGTGTCTAAATCTGATGAATCCTCAGAATCTAAACTGAGACGATGGAACGAAGATAGAAATGCTGAAATATCTTTAGAAGAGTGGAGTGAGGCATGTAAGAAGGCAGAGAGCCAACAGCAGCCTGAAACCTGTACAGAAAAACAGGACATAAATGAGTCCTGTTAAATTGTATTGCAATTTTAAAGTAACTTTACATTGATATTTTTGTGATTTAGTGCCCCCTAGTTTGAGTGTAATCCGACTGTGGTAAATATGAACAGCTGTATTTGTTGATTACATTATTTATGATCAAAAACTAGCGAGTCAACAACTTTGCTAACAGCCAAACATCAACAAGGTCACCAACAGCAGACATAGCAGCCAGCTAATATTACTGACTAGTCCAACAGCAGTCAGCCCAGATCGGCGTCTGTCTTTCAGCCTTTTATCTCACCAAGCTCTCACCAACCACCTAAAGTCAGTCCCACATTTACTCTCGTCCGGCGGCTTCTTGCTCGCTCACTCTCTCCTTTTCTCTTCTTAGCTTCCTCTGTCAACGTCCTCTTCACTCTCTTCTCCTCTGCCATTATGTCCACAGAGGCTGCTGAGCCCCGGCCCAAAACGTCCACTTCCAAAAACGCCCAGTTCAGTTTGTGCAACCCAGCTAACAAACTGAGCTAGCATTAGCTAACAGCAGCTACAGTCGGAAACTTTGTAGAGAGCATCACAGAGAGTTGATTTTAACTATGTTATTTTATGGTAGGAAAGTTACACAATGGGTTTTTTAAACAATAATAGACCTCTCGTGGCCTTGAAATTTACATATTCAGATTATTTTGTTTTTTAAAGAATCTCTTGTTTAATGACATCAGCTGAGGTCTTCCAGGTGAGGTTCAATTACCAGAACTGTAAATCTGAGCTCAGTGTGGGAATTTGCAAGACTACAATACATCACCCAAGGCAGATCCTGTATTATAAGATGTTTTTGTTTCTCGTATTTAAGTTCATATTGTGATCACATGATATATTCCAATAAAGCTGTGTCATCAAATTACCTCAACTCAAGACATGTATGCATATAAGATATTATATGTAAGTACTGCATCCGCTTACCTTAGTGAGGACTCAGTACAGGGCCCAACAGCAATTTCTTTCCCAGGAGCCCCATTACATGTTAATCCAGCTTTGTTCCCAGCTTCTCATGCACTTTCTCTACTGTCGCATTTACACCCACACACTGTCATTGTGTTAGCCATGCTGTAATATAATATTCAGATATTTCTGAAACATCAAAACAGCGATAAGATGGCAAACTAAACATTCTTCTTTATAAACGTGGCTGCACAGCACAGCTCCACTTGAAGCTCTCTAATGGTCCAAACATGTGATATCCCTCTGCAGTAATGAGAGGCTGTCATATTGTTAGAGCACAGACTGATCTTGAAAGCATTCCACAACATTCATCATTCTCCTCACACCCTCCTCCATACAGCTCCCTCCAGCTAACATGCACTGTAGCATCAACACAGTGCCTCTTCCATTACATGAAAAATGTGTTTATTAAGAAGAGACACATATCTTCATTTCTAATTCTGTCCAAGTTGAGGCAGAAGTTTTCAAAGTGCCCCTGATGCCGGATCCATTTTCTTCTAACAGCTTAATGTCATTCAATCTTAGGGGATTTATCAGCACTTCTCTCCTTTTGTTCTGAGACACGTCCCTTCAATACATGTAAAGGGACTCCAGAAAGAGAATAGCTCCTTTTGAGCCTCAGCCAGTTGTTAGATGAGATGATTGATGGATGCAGGTCTGTGCTGGGAATACCAATGGCAGGTTTTGATTCTGCTCTCTTTTGGGAATCGGGGACTTTGGCTTTCATGACAAGAGGAGCTCCAGGAGAGGGTCGCGGAGGAAGAGGGATGGAGGACTGAGGATTCCCGTCAGTGCAGCACAGAGGTGGACACACTAACCACATCTGAGACCATGAAGTACACAAAGCAGTAGCTTTGCATGTAAACACTAACAAATAAGAATAAATGAATCCAGTACCACCTCAAACTGGCAGGATTTAAAGGGACACTGATTTTACACATGCAGTTAACTTTACTTGTACCATTCTGTTACTACTCAAATTCTTAACAGAAAGTCTGTGTTACAAACTGGTGGTGTAGAGTTACAAGGCAGGAATGAACTACTGAAGTGTTGGGCTATAGAGTTGCATTATGGGAAGTGTAGGTCCCAGTCTTTTTTGAGGCTTAACACAAACTAGAGACTAAAAGTCCTGTAATCTCTGCCAATGCTGCATCATAATATGTCCCACAACTTCATGAAAGTGCAAAACTAAATCACTGGAGTTGCTCTTTAATGTTTAATGACTCTAATTAACATCAACTGTCTGATTTAGGGTCAATGGAGTCACAGTTCTTGGCTGCTTTTGGAATTTTTAGTTTTACAGAAGAGATTTTGACATGTGACAGTCCAAAAAAAAAAAAAAAGGAAAATCAAAGATGTCTGGATTCCATTTAGCTGGTGTAGTTCCAGGACTGATTTTTATTTGTATTGTTTTGTCTATTTGACTGATGATGTTTTGTTTACAGCTTTACATGTTATTTAAATGGGATTCACCTCCATAAAAAGGTTCAATAAGAGTGTCATCTATGAACGCCTCAGTGTGTAAAGACTCATAAAATCCAGCAGGAACAAAAGAGACTGAGAAAGGCTGCATAAACAACTGAGTTTCAACACATCATTTCACTCAGTGATTATTTCAGTTGCTCCCACATTTAAAAACAACAAATGTCAGCCAACATGCTTTACAAAGACATTTAGAACACAATGAAGTGTAACAGACAGAAATGAAGTAATCACAAAGCTTTACAGTTTACTGTTTTTCAGACTTATCCAAAACTTCCTGCAGATTTCTCAAAATAAAAGTCTTTCATGGAGAAGCAAGAGATGCCAAATCAGTTGCTGCATGTCTTTTAATGTGAAATACCTGTGCAGGAAGTGATGCATTTCATTGGTGATAGCTTAACAGTGCTTAAAGTGCTTCAATAAAAACAATATTTCTATTGATAGGACAAATTCTGTTGCTGTACTAATGGAAATACTGAATGTTGCTCTCTGAACTGTTGAAGAGGACGATGGGAGTAAACCTGTTTGCTTCCTTCTGTACTTTCTGTAACTAAAAGCCACTCTTTGAGAATTCACGTTAAGTTCTTCCCCAAAACAACAGAGTATTGCTTAAATGCCTTGTAAGTCTTTTGCCCTTGCCGGTTATGGATCCAGCATTGAAGAAATCTTGAGGAGCAGATATCGTCACGCTGGTTCAGTGCCTCCATAATTGACTCACAGACACACAAAGGTGACAGCAGTGTGTGGAAAAAGTGTGCACTTCACCTGCTGTAAAGCCATCGCCGGTGTCACACCACGAGACGGAGCCCCATTTTATTTTCATCACAGCCTCCTGTAATCATCCCTCCATTCACCTGCTGAGTCCAAGCTCCAGCCTGGGAAGAAAAAAAAAATATGATAGGCTGCTTCCCACTCTGCCCAGTGGAGAGACTTGTGGGGCCAGTCAATACTGTGTAAAGGCTCCATTTAGCACTGACGTGCCTCTGAGACAGCGCCTCCGGAGTGAGTGGAGGGGGGTGGAGACAGGAGGAAGGGGATGTGGGGGTTCCTGAGATGCTTGCCTCTGACAGAGATGGATGGTCTGAGGCTCCATAGCCAGCAAGGACAAAAGGGACACCCAGTCTAGTTGGCCTCCTCCGTCCGCCCGCCCAGAACCAGCACTTTCACTCACGGGATCCTGAGCGGAGGTGAAAATGAAATTACTGCAGAGAGGAGTGCTGGTGGAGAAGGCAGAGAAGGAGGAGGAGGAGGAGGAGGGGCGTGAAAGGAGAGCAGAGCATTTTGCTGATGAAGTCGTGTCTGGTTTTCTGACACCGCGCGTTTTGTCACCACATCACCACATCGGAGCAGCTGAATAATTCATCACGAGAGATCCCGCAGAGACAGACTAGAGCTGTCCGTTACACACACTTTTCTTCCAATGGCTGATGGGTAAGGAGCCGCTGAGCGACAATAGCCCGTTTTCTGTGATCTTTAACCCGGCAGCACGAGGAGGGGGGCTTCGCGATGCATCGACAATCACACAGCTCGTCCTGTTTGCATGTAACACTGCTTATGTCTCTTCTTGGGCAAAACACATGACTTTGGAGTTCAGATTATGCCATTTGTCATTTAATGAAACGATGAATTACCCATAATTCCTCTCACAGTATCTTCTTTGAAGTGCTAGAATTAAGCAATATTACACTCGAGGGTGTGCTTTAACGTCATTATTGGCACGACAGTGATGCGGTCATGTTAGCATCACTGAAGTGCCAATGAAAGTTAAAGCACACCCTCGAGTGTTATATTGCGATTATACAACAATTACCAACTTAAATAAAACATAGATTCAAAAGATATTCATGTTTTAGGGGAATTCGCTCATAAAATAAACATTTCTTTGCTCGCTGTTTCTTTTCTGATCTCCGTTTTTATGGAGATACACGGGGTCTGACTAATACCTAAAACACTCAGTCACAGCAGTAGACTCTTATATGTAATGGAACCCAGTTCACTGCTCCAGCAAGTAGCCCAGGCCTTAGTAACGACCTAGCAACGGATAAACTTTCTAGTCCCGTCAAAGTTTATGGAGATTGTGGAGTTTCCCAAACTGAATAAATAGCGCACGTATAAAAATACTAAACTGCTTTGCTAGTTCAGTCTTGTAGTGACGAGATATCTGCTGAAAAAGAGTTTTTTCCATGGACAGGTTTGGCTCCTCAGTCCGTGAACTTCACATTTATTTTGAAGGTAGCGCTGTATCATCGACTCACCGGCACAGCTGATGGAGGATGATCCAAACATTTCAGTAACTCCACAGTGTTGTAAAGTCCAAAAGTCTGTTTGATCTCCGACGTGCTGCACACAAACTAGGTACACCCATGTATTAACGAGGTACACACACCTGTATTGACCAGGTACACACCTGTATTAACGAGGCGGTCTAACAGCTCCATAACAAACAGAATATTCGTTAAAGAAAGCTGAGTTTGTAAATTCAGATGTGTTACTTTATTAAAGCTGACTTCCAGTGGACTTCTTCGTATTTGTTTACATGTTCTATGTTGACCAATCAGATTGCTCGGCCGGACCTACTTGTTGTATAATCTACTTTTTCTCAGACACAAAATGGTATTGTGCTGAAGTTTTCTTCCACAGACAGAGGATCTGTAAGAGTATGTAGGTTGGCTGTGGCCAATAATCACCATCACCTCCCACTATAGCTGTGGCACATTTCAAAGTCCCCGTAAAAAAAAAGAAAGACAGCAACACACACGAACAAGAAATCTTTTGAAAGGACAAACAACAGTTTGGCACATTTTATCACAGCATCCTACCAGTGTTAGATGGAATAAATGTCATCAGACTTCTGCAAAGAAATCTCAAAGAAAAAGTGCCAAAGCACTCCTCCTCTCCTCTTCCAGTGTCTTTATTGTGTGCATGGAACAATAAGCTCTTTAAAAACATGACACGTATTATGTGTGGTGCTTGGCGTTATGGTTAGCAGCCTTTTTGAGGGCTTTTTTTTTTTAGCCAGAACAAATAAAGTGTGCTTCTGTTTGAAATATCCACTTTGATATTCCACCTTAATGAAGACATTGTAATGCGTGATGAATTATAAATAGAGCTTTGCTTTTGTTTCGTCATTATTTAAATTCAGACTCCTAATGAGTGCATTTTAATTGGTTTTTGCTTGTCTGGTCTCAATCAGCAACACAGCCCTTTCCCCAAAATTACTGGATTTCTTCAAATCAAATGGTGTATGCATGTTCTGTAGAATATAATAGTTCACAGAGTATTTGAAAGAATACAAAGCAGAAGGCGGCAGACACAAATTGAGAACTTTGTTTCAGACAAACATGTCGTAATAGCTTTAGTTAGGCTAGTTGCTTTTTTACCTTTTAGCTTCTCCATCTAGGTGTTGCCTCATTATCCTATGATTGGCTACCTCCCGCGTCAGAGGCAGGACCTCATTTCAAACCAAACATTTGACGCGTAAACTGGACTCTCATTTATAGAATGTAAGTGCTGAATGTTTCACGAATGAAGCTTCCCTATTGCTTCGGTGCTTTTGTGACATTTCACTGCAGCACATCTTCTGTCAGACATTTGTGTTGTAGATTTAAAGAACTGCACAGTTTTGTCAAATACAGTATTTTTGTCCAAAC
Source organism: Miichthys miiuy (assembly GCA_036365135.1). NCBI lineage: Eukaryota > Metazoa > Chordata > Actinopteri > Sciaenidae > Miichthys > Miichthys miiuy. Next base: position 2,135,538 of record CM071620.1, on the reverse strand, counting down.
GGGCTAAATTGTCTGACTGTATATTTGAATGTGCATTGTTTTATTAGAAGACTTTCGCAGTATGATTTCTTTTTGGGGGTAGTATAGAGGCTTAATATTATGTTTGCATGATGTCTCGTGTAGTTACTAAAAATAAACTGACTGTTTTTGAGTGGTATGTAAGTTAACTTATGTATTGTATTTAAGATCTTTTCCTAAACCTAACCAAGTACTTTTTGTGACTGAAGCTAACCAAAGTGCAACAGTCTCACAATATTAACCACACAAGCTTTATATTGAAAGTCTGCTAGGTTAAACATTTTAGCAGACACCAGCCGAAGACTGAGAACAGTTTGAGAACACGTTCTTGGTAACAGAGGTTGTGTGCAGCTGCAGGTTGAGAGAGAATCTAAGTCCAGGTGTAGGGCTGGTAGTGGCAAGGTCCAAAACGGGAACGGAGACGAGACAGGGGCTGGACGTGGCTGGAGGACACCCTGAAGCACAGGGAGATCAAGGTTAGATAACAGCACAAAAGGTGTTTGCTGCCCGAGAGAGACACGTCTTTTATACAGCAGGGGGTGATTGGATGACGAGCAGCAGGTGGTGAGGTGATTAGGCAGGTGAGAGGGAGTGTATAAACTAAATTACTAAGATGTTACTTCAAATTTATATTTGTTTCATGTACGTACATTTGTCCTCGGCTAAGGCTGGATGTGCTGGCTTTAACGTGATGGCTCTCTTATTTTCAAGAGTCTTGACCGTTTTTTTTTCTTTCTTTGTTTATAGAAATTTATGCAGATTTTGTGTTTTAGGAGAAAAATTGAACACAATTTTAAATAGTTTCGCTCTGTTTTGTACTAATAAGGCATGTAACCCATATTTAGGCCAAAACACTTTACAACCACATGCCTCCATGCTCTGCCGCTGCTCATCTCCCTTTGAACACCGCCTTATATTCATAAGACCTGTCTCACTGTCGGTGTTGGACCTAGATAGAATAAAGGTAATGTCACCCTGAGACCTGGTCTTATTAAAAAATAATGGTAATCATCCAGAGACACAGAGAAACAAGCCAGTGACCCCTCTGGATCCTGACTCATCGTTTGAGAAATGCTGCAGCGTGGATGGCTTAATTAGCCACTTGCCTTTAGGAAATATTAAGATGGGTCTCCACATGGGTGTTGCTGTTGTCTTGTGGTCTTCCGTATGCAGGCTTAATTTAGTCAAAGATTGCAAGTAAAGTAAGAAGACGAAAGTGGTGGAGCAGTTTTTAACAACGGCTCTTGATTTAGCATGTTCACCTTTGAGGAAGTGTAATTTAAGCGAGCTTACATATCTGCCGTCTCAATTAAGTTGAAATAGAGCTCATATTTTCCAATGAGCACCACATAATAAATCTGAGCATGTCAGCAATGTAATGGCCTTGAAAGAGAAAGTGAAGACTTGGACTGGAAAGCGGAGCAGACATGGACTTTTATATCATCCTCCCATAATTTGGGAATGAGCACACCCATAAAATGGTGAATAATGTGCAATGTGATTTTCCTCACTATTAGACATTTCACATTGCACGGCCTGTTAAAGCCAATGGCTTGTGGAGGAGTAAATGTACTGTACTCCACCATGTGTCATCCATCTCCTCCAGGCTTTGCAAGTTTGTATGCCAGCTGTCCACAAAATCTCCCCACATCACACTCCATCATTTGTCATTTCTCCCCCAGTAAAAGGAAGCTGAATGGCACCACGCTGCCCGCAGAGTCAGCCGAGAGCATGCTATATGAAGTGTTGCCCCTCACAACAGGTCATCCACCGGAGGCATCTCATTTCCCTGCGGTCAGTGTCCAAGTTTCTGAGCGGTTGCTGTGCCGTGGTGGGCTATTTCATAGAGGCCAGACAGTGTAACCTCACGGTGGATGGACAGGTGTTTTGATAAAGCCTGCAGGGCGGAGAGAATCTTCCCCTCTCCACGCCTCCGCTGTGGATACGTGGGGCTTGCCGTGCATTGCTCTTCCTCTTCCCGAGGCGAGTGCACGTCTGCTGCAGGTCACATGAGTGATCAAAGACGCAGCGGGGCGGCCCCGGAGCCACCGGTGTCTCCTGACTGCAGGCCGGGGTGATGGAAAGCAGAGCCAACAGGTGGACACCAGACAGAGCAGGGATAAAAGGAGCTTTGTCTGAAAAAAAAAAAAAAAAAGGTGGAGGCACGCAAAGGGGTTTTGAGGGAAAACAGAGAAGGAAAGGAAAGAACAGAGGCAGCAGTGAGAAGGTAAAGATGCTCCACAAATAGCCTTTTTTACAGAGAGGACAGCACTCAATATGACGAGCGTGAATCTTAGCAAATGATACAGTAAACAACTGCACGAGAGACGTATAGCTAGAATAAACCCGTCCAAACAAACCCGTCAAAGAAGACAACTGTTAGTTCTCTCCAGAGCTTCCACGCGCAGGCAGAAACAAAAGCCAGGTATTTGCTGTTGAGAAATTCCATTGTAGGGTAAATTGGATAAGTAGGATAACAAGTTTAAATCACCATATGTTTGTGGGATATCAGGAGGAGGAGGAGGAGGGGCTGTATCGGCTTCACGGAAGAGGCCCATCAGAGTGTACGTGCAGAATAATTTTTGCAGCACCACAAAATTGAAATGATTTGATCTAATTGATCACATGGAAGTGATTAGCGTTGGGCTTTCATGGCCACAGTGCGCCCTCTCCCCCGATGTGACGCACGCGCTTAAATATTGAGACAAATGAAGAAATGCTTCACGGAAATTATTCGGCGCAGAAAAAGAGGCCGAGATGGCAGCCGAGCACGCAGGGCACAGAGACGAGTCACAAGGACTTCAGCGTAAATCTTTTCTTCGGTGTTTTCACAGCGGATGAAGCTGTTTGCTCCAGAATCACAGAGATATTTTTCATTTCTTTTGATATTTTATGTAAACACAGATTAACATTGACTTTCTCTTTACTCCTGATACTGAGGATATAGCTTCCATGTTATTTTTTTATTCCTGTCTTTAGGTCAGCAGTAAATAAATGCATTCATGATGTTGCATCTCTCCACCAGATTTTTTATGTTTTCTTCCCTCTGGCACTGTGGACAAGGCTTTAAAGAGAATTTATATTTATATTTACATTCATTCATTTCACAGTTTTGTCCAAGGAAACGTACGAATGAGGTACACACTATCAGGAGCAAGTATATCATCGGTGTGAGACATCGGACATAACGTATGGTGCAGATGTTTTTGGTATGTGGGTTGCTGTAGATCAGCGGGATTTGAACTCATGACCTCAGTATTTCTGATATCCTTGCTATGGCCCTGACAGCATGCGATACTAGAGTCCACTGTACAATATCATAAAATCTAATAATTCATACTGCACACACCTCTCTTCCTTCCTCTCTAACAGTCTGTGGTATCAACAGACAAAAGTCATCAATGCACAAAGTCAGTTTTCAGATTTCTTCAAGGATCACATAACAACAATAACAAACAATAACATAGGTCAACATACTAACCTAAACAGTGGACATAATTGTAGTGTAAAGGTGTTAAAAGAGGATCATATCGTAAACCATATTTATTTTCTATACAGATCATTTACACTGTGTTGGGACCACGGGGACTCCACATATGAATTTAGGTCATTGTGTGAATTGAATAGACTTTTATTGTGAAACACAATAGGTCACAGGTGACTTCCTGTTACAGTAACCCGACCGCCTGACCGGGTCAACAAAGCCCCAGGTCGCCCGTCGTTCTCTCTCTTTTAAGTCTCTTCTCCAAGCGCTCTCCTCCGCTCTAAACGGACCACAAGGGTCCGTGAGCCTCGGTACGACGCCGACCACCGACGAAAGGACAAAGGATCAGGCCGCCACAGACGCGCCTACCTGTCCTCAGGCCTCTCCGGTTAGCACGCCGCTAACCGAGAGTGTAAACAAACCAGCGCATGCAGCACACGGAGTCTGCCAGCTGATTGTAACGAGCGACGACAAGTTAACCGGCCGAGCCGTTAATCTAAAGAGAGCACACGGAGCGACCGGCTTCCTCCGACGACGAACACCGCAGAGCAAGGACACTTCACTGGACTGGACCCAAACGGCAAATCAATGCAACTCTTTTCTTTATGGACCGGTAACATACTGGGCATTTAGCTTTACATAGCTTAACACGGCTAAGCACGGAACTGCTAACTTGTTAGCGTGTTTGTTTACTTACATACACAGGTGTGGGTGTTCAAATCTCCCGCTTCATCCTCCTCTGGTCAGACATGTTTCATGCGCGTGCACGTGTAAATAAGAGGGACACACATTCTTTCTAGTGCGCGTTTCTCTATCTCTCTCTCTCTCTAACACACACACACACACACACACACACACACACTTTATTCTCTGATGTAGATAAGGTCATATTGTTTATCCATGTTTTTTTCTTCTTAATAAAGGTTTGTGTACACATGCTGCTCTCTTTAATGTGTGCTCGGATTCACTCCTTCACTGTTCACTTAGTGAACTAATTTTGACTGTAGCATATTTTGGTTATTAGTCCCTGATTTCAGGGTGGTGCCCCGTAATTATTAACTTGAATTAATACCTTTTTATTTGTTAACTTTAATATATATATATATATATATATATATATATATATATATATATATATATATATATATATTTTGCTCATAACCTAATTTACCCTTTAACCATCTGGGAATTCCCAACAACTGCAATAATCTAAGTGATATTCCAAATACATGATACAATCTGGGTCATGTGGGCATGTGATTTGGTGGATTATGCAGCCAAAGACGTATGAATTGACATGACAAATGGTTAGAAATGCTAAACACATGTTCAGATTTGGGTCACCAGCGATTCCTTCAGTCTGTTTATCCTTCTGTCTGTGTGAATTTACACGAGCCAAGGCGGAGAAAAGCAACACAATGAGATATGGCTGTGGTTTGTGTGTTCAGAGCATTAAGTAGATCTGCAGCATACGATTAGGGTCCATAAAATCACCAGGTGTGTATTCATCAGGCGTTTGCTCATGTTAATGACGCTCGTGAAGTGAAATGAGCTCCGCCTAGTGATGTTTTCTCCCCATACTGTAGAATAATGCGTGTCAGAGATCAGGCCTGGAAGTGTTGTGCGCGTTATCGTTCCTCCGCTCAGTGTTGGAAATGAAGAGCCGGGCTCGAGTTGTTCTGAGGGGAAAAAGGTCAGCCTTCCATGTGATTAATGGCTTATATCACAGTAATCAATAAATGTAAATCAAATGTGTAAAACTCCTGCAAGGGGTCAGATTGTTCACCGCCATGGTAGTGTATGTACGCCGCCGGACTGGACCCCGGACACACTGCCACTCCCAATATATCCATTTTTATTTAGAGCAGAGCTAAAACTGCTGGGAGGAGGAGGAGGAGGAGGAGGAGGAGGAGGAGAGCAGCTACGAGTAAAACACTGGCGCTGAGCTGTTAGAAAGCAAAGCATGGGCTCACTGCTGTTGAGCCACAATTGAGGAAAAAAAAAAAATATTTTCATAACTGTTTAGAAAAATAAATAATTGCATTGGGACAGATTGGTTTTGCACAATTTTGTTCCAAATCATTATCTCGCTGGAAGTCGTGAAAATCTTTAAAATCTGCAAATTGGTTTGCTTTTGCGCCAGCTGAAGGAATACGGCTCCAGCTGACTGATGCAATTGGAGGAGCTTAGAGGGACAATAGCCACAAATAGACTAATGAACATCTATGCAGCTTGAAACTGGGCTCCAGTCCAGATCCACAAACTGCTGAAATGGTTCTGGGTAAATCAGCCGCACTTACACTGAAGGTGTTCCCTTCAGCAGGGCCAGTCCAAGCCTTTCTGGGGCACTGAGCACAACACGCTCCCTGATCTCCCATGGGGGGCACCACATGCATTGTGTCACAATTAGCTAGCGAAGGCTGTACTAGATTTTAAATTGGGACCCTCTACAAGGCGGGGCCTCCACATTAAGTGTCACCTTAAGGTCCCCATCATCTCAGTTTATATAATTAAATCAACACAAACCACAGTAATTGCCACACAGTGAACCTGGAGCCTTCGGCTCCCCTGAGGGTGGGTGTGTGGGGCCTTGGGTGACAGTTGTGTTACCTCACATTATTATGTGTGAATGTGCAGGCTAAACAACAATGAATGACATACTAAAGGGCAATGTACCGGATTTGACATGTTAGTCGATATTCTTGTCAGGGGTTGTTGTAACTACAAAATAAGAGAAGCTTATAAGACCATTCTTTATGAAGCATATCGTCACATATATGGTCAGCATTTAGAATCTTACTGACCAATGAAAAGATGTTTTGTTACATCATGTGTGTAGGATACATATAAGGAGGAGAGGATAAATAACGTTTTCAGCCAAAGATGGACGATGATCTGTGAACCGAGACTGATGCAGCACGTCTGGATTATGTTGATTTCAATCTAAAGTAGTCAAATAGTATTTATTAGCACGATGTGCTCTGTGCAAACATGGAGGACAGCCTTGATATTGATAGTTTACCAACTGAGGTGGACAGAAACAGGAGAGTCGAGGCTCAGAACCCCAACAACATCCATATCCACTTTCACTTACAATCCAATCAAATTTAAAATATGAAACAGTTCACTGATGACTGTGCGAATATGGTGTTAGATGTGCCTCATAACAGTGTTTTAAGTTAATTTTGTGCTCATCTGGGTTGTGGTGGAGGAGTTCTCGCGTCCTCCTGAAAAAATAAGAACAATTTTTTGGGCATAACGATATGTTTTTTGCAAGTCATCAAATGTTGTCATTTTCACTTTTGTTCATCACCTTTGAGTCGTTTCCTCCTAGATTCTCTCTGAAATGTCATAATCCAAACCAGCATCAAACCTCTTCGATTGCAGGAGAGCTCGTTTGAAGCTTCTGTGTGTAGCATTGGAACATTTCTCTGCTGATGGAAATATAAAAGACGTTGCAGCAAACCAGTCATTTTAAAGAAGCTATAATTACTTTAAATTCTACACATGGGTGTTTTATATTAAGACAAATTAGGCCCCCGCTTGTCACGAGGCTCTTTGCAGCCACATAGTTTTTGTTTCTTTTTTTTTTATGGCCAGAGTTCTATTGAGCAGAGCATGGTGGGAGGAGGGTGTGTTCATTTTGCTCACTTGTTCAAATATGGCTCAAACACTGCAGGATTTAAGCAGGTCAATCCCTTTAGGGCTACTGATTCTTAAAAAAATATATGCCTTCTATGCCACTGTAACAAAACTGATGTATACAAGAAAGCTCCCACCACCATGAACTATGTTTCCTTTCTTAAAAAAAACTACCAAAAGCCACTTAGGAAGAGACTTTCAGATATGTTATCTGCAGGCGACAAATGGATCACACGGCTGTTGGGAGGGAGTGTGCTGTGAAAGCGGCAGCGGCAGCTGATGGATGGAGAGTCAGGTCTGTATGACACCAGCCCTGCTGGGGACTCTCAGTTCAGGGCATCTGCTGTGGTTTAAAAAAAAAAAAAAAAAGGAAGACCCCCTCCTGGCTCAGAACCAGACACTGGCTCATGATGAATGTGAGCCATGACTGAGAGGCGAAGTCAAACCGCATCTGCCTCTGAGCCGCTCTGCTCTTTCACCATCACAACAATATACAACAATACAGCCACCTCCTCTCACTGCAGTCCTACAGGGACTACAGTGAAGAGTACAGTGCCGAATGCTGCTCCAAATGTGTGGACAGCCAACAGAAATAACAAATAGCTTTCACCTCCCGTCAGCTTCTCTTCTGCGGATACCCTTTAACCATTGTGTGGTCTAAAGTTAAATGTATCAACAACTAGTGGATGGATGGCCATGAAATTAGCTACACACGTCCTCTCATGTCCCATCCTCAGGATGACTTCACTTTGGTTGTTCCCTGACTTTCCTTTGAGCACCATCATCAGGTCAAATACTTTGTTGGAAATCAAGAACATTCCCATTATCCATAGCTGTATTCTGTTAAATGCTAATCCGCATTCCAACAAGCTAGTCTACCATGGGCAGATACCATTACAACTGCTAAACATTAACATGTGAGCATCCTCATTGTGAGTAGCGAAGCACACTGCGTGGCTGTGAAGTGAATCCAAGGTGGAAGCACCAAACTGTCCACTTGAGGCTGGCTCCAGAAGTCAGTCAGTCTCCATAAGTCCCCATGTTAAAATGTCCAACTAAAATAAATAAACATAAACATGTTTACAGCCTGGTACAAAAACAGTTTTGGTCTCTATAGCTAATTTCCCCGTTCATGACAACTGTACTGAGGGAGAATTTCTATAGAACTCACCTGTTCAAATTATATTAAGGGTTAACACTAGCCCTGCCCACCAGTTTTAATGCAAATAACTTAAATCAAAAAAATCTTTTCAGTGCACGACTTTTCCTAAATATGTGTTCTCTAAAATAAAACACAACATTTCTGAGCATTTATACCCTATAGACCACAGATGCCACATACCTATATTATCCACACACAGAGTGGAGCGCAGTGTAGCTACACAGTGGAGGGAATGAAGCAGTCAAGAACTGTAATTATAGTAAAATTAGTTCCATTAATGATCTAAAACCAGGAAGCGTTGTTGTTTAGTCAGGTGATGATGATATAGTCTATAATTGCTTTAGGCCCTGTCCACACGAATACGCGGCCTCACCCAATACGCTGTCGTTTTGAAAAAAATCTCCGTAAACATGACGTTTCCAGAAATATCTGCGTCCACACGGATTCACTGGAAACGACTCAAAACATTGTAGTACATATGCCAGGCCTGTGTGTGGCGCTGTGACGCCGCCACACCAATACACTAAAACTGGAAGATTAGCCATGGAGTATGCGTGTAAAGGTCACGCGCTGTTCACAAACATTTTTCTTGCTCCTCGCAGTAATATAGAAGCAGGTTTTGTTGTAGCAGCCGTAATAGACTGAGTAGTTTCTGTAGTACGAGCACAAGCCTGTGGTACGCCATTGTTGTTGTTGTGACGTGTCTAGCGGCGGCTGAGGGTAAAGGTTAGAGAGGCGGGGCTTATACGTCATTGTTTCTGAAAAAATCTGCATTCGCCATCCAGACGACTCCAGGCTATCCGGAGTTTTAGGATTTTCCCACTCTGGGAACCGTTCTCAAAAAATACCGGTTTCACACCTTGAAAAAGCCGGATCCGTCTGGACGCGAGGCCGAAACGATAAAGTATTTATGCGGATTTGACAAAAACTACTCGTGGACGGGCCCTTAGAGTCTGCTGGAAGTTATAGAACCATTTTTTTATGTTTGCAACAGTTTTGGTTTGTTTTGTTTTTCTTTCAAAGTTCAACAGGTTCAGAGAGCAGTTTAAAAAACACCTTTAGACTTTTCCATGTTCACCTGCAGCACCTTCAGATCCTGTGACAGCAGTGGAATGAAAGTTAATGATATGTGTTACTGCAGCCACCAATAACAGTTTGTCAATTTATTTGACACCTGTTTGACAAGCAGAACACAAAAATGCAGAATTGTGACGTCTTCGGATTCCCTGCAAGCACAAGCAGCTGTTATGTTCTATGTTCAAGAGACTACGTCCTAACTACCATAGTTATGAGAGACGTATTTTTAACCATCACCACTCAGTTATTAATCTTTCCCTGTAACTGCCTACTTTCTTCTTATACCATAATCACAATCTTACCCTAACCTGGCACTTGTCTCTGAGTTTGTAAAATAATCTAATGTTCTGTCTGCTTTACAGTAGCATATGTATGCAAAATGCACCAACGGGGTGCTAAGGATTAAAGTGGATTTATCTGACTACCAACATCAATTCTACCTTGCTGTGCTAATTTTCCTACTTGAAAAACATCAGCTGGAAATCATATTTTTCATTAATGCAAGGTTAGTTCAACCTCGTCGTATCATTTTTGTTTTCTGTTCATTATTAGAATCTTCAGATACACACAACCCTTGAACACCCATACATGTCTACAGCAGCTGAAATGACTAACAAGAGCGTCATGAGTTAGACTGACAGAATGATCTATAATCGATGCTTCACAGCAAGAAAAGTCTTCAGTTGAAACACATCCACACTTCTGTTTAACGCTCGATGGAAAAGATGCTTTTCTGGCTACGCCCATTTCCATTTTTCAAGAGTGAGGCACGAAACCTTGAACAAGATCCACAAGGAAGGCAGCAGGTCAGCTGATTTGTTCCATGCTTCAAAAGCCGCTGTTATAGAATCACCTTGTATGTACCATGTTTTCCCTGAGCAACAGCTGTGTGTGGGAGTCGACACTGTCCTGTCTGCATTGTTTAGCTGCTCCGCCGAAACTCCAGGCTCTACAATGTTGTCTCCTTAGCAACAATGCAAAGTGCGCAACAGAAATCTATTGAATTTCTTCCCGATGTAAGACAGATGGAGGAGGGGGTGGAGGATGCTTGGAGTTGGTGGTGGTGTCCAAAGTGCACAGAACATGAAATCAATATTCTACTTGGCAGAGAACTTTAGATGTTGTGTTGTTTGCCCGTTGGCTCATCGGTCACAGGGTCAACTCTTTGAGCATCCATCATGGGCGTCTGCGCCAAGCCGTGCCAAAGACAAGCTCCAGCCGAGAGGGGTCGGCCCAGGGAGATGGACGGGGGGAGGGGGGGGGCAAATGAGCTCACCGCAGAGATGGGTCGGCTGTGTTAAATAATTACTCTTCTTCCGCTCAGCCGGGTGGGTGAAAGTGCTGTTTGAATGCTGCGTTCAAAGGCTTGATTTCCATTGCAGTTGAAAAGGCGCGCTTGATTTCTTTATCCTCCCTCCTCAGGCCTGCTCTCGGAACTCTAATTGCCTGCTCCTAAACATACACCTTTTGTTGTGCGCTGATAAAACTACCACTCTCCATACAAATTGGTTGTCGGGAGCAGTAATGCAGACAGCACTCCAAACCATCCTATTAATTGCCTCGTTCTTTAATAGACGTAATTGTTGTCTCTACACAACAAACCCTTGGACATACATTAGATAATGAATTGTGTTATAATTCATTAATGGAAGGGAGGATAAGGACGCGGGAAGTGTAATTTCATTAACACTGTACTAAACAGTGTGCTAAATAATTTGCCAAATCGGGTTCATTATGTATAGCTAATTGTGTCTTTCTCACAAACACAGCAACAATCAGAAAAGCAACGGAGGCGTAGCAGCGTAAGTGGCAGCATCTTCTTAACGGCTCGCAAATGTGCAAATGTCATGTGTGTCTCGCCACGCTTCCTCCTTTTCAAGCAGGCCGGGCATTTTCCTCAAAATGGTATGGCATTGTGCGGCAATGTCAGAAGTGAGTGGGCTGAGAGTTAATCATTTGGAGATTGTGTGGAGATTGCTCTGAGGCTAATTTCTTTCTTTGCAGTTGGTGATTAATGCCTGCTCTGCGAGGTCATTGGAGATAAGGCCCGGACGCTCCCGTTAGCTTCCAGTGAAGATAATGCAGAGCAGACTTTATCAAGGGCATGGAGGCAAGGGGAGCACAGAATACTGGGGGGACTCTCCATGCATATGGCCATAACGAGATATTATCGCCCATCAAGCAGCACAATCAATTACCTCATCCCTGCAGGACTCCTCATGGTTGGAGAGGGAAGACAGAGGGCATGATATGTCATAGGAAATCTTTAAGAATTTTCTCATGCCAGTGACCTGCTTTTCCTACAGGGTGTTTTTGTGGAAAAGTCAGAGAAACACAAAAAACAGAAACAGAAACACTCTCTCTCTCTAAGTAAAGGTCTTGGTACTGTATGCTCAAAGTGCGTGTCAGATTGTTAAAACCTCTGATCCAGAGTTTAGACACAAAACCTACATGGTTAAGGGACGATCATGGTCAGTGATGTCGATTATTGGTAGGGAACGAGATATGTTGGCCATGTCAAAGTCACATACTGTGTGCTTATCTGTCAAAATTTGATTGGGTTTAGGACAAGTGTAAACTTATCGTGACGTCAACCAAACCCATTGGTTTGAGAACAACCGTTTTAGAAGTCTTGAGTTTGGCATTATGGACCATCTTGGTTTTCATCAGCCAGAAATGAGCAATACTTGGACGAGAGCTCAGTTGGCCTGTGTTTGGTTTTCTCTGTTTTACTCTGCAATCTGGATTCATATTTAATCAGCACTGCCTAGTTTGACAGTTTGATCTGACTTTTGTGAGTCTGGTGTGCCACGCACTAAAGCATACCCTACATTATCATCTATTTTATCCTTAATGGAACCTTCATTTACTAAATGAACATCATTCTGTGTGGAAGAAGACTTAAAACTAGAGATTGAGACCGACAACTCATGAAGAAACCGTTAACTGAGGTACGAAGTAGAGAGAAGTAAACTCATTTTAACATAATACTCAATGCAATTGGACTTTAAATACTGACAAGTGCAGTGCCCCCTACTGACCATTAGAAAGAATGCAGATTTAAGACACTTCCACGTTGCCTTCACTTTTCTGAGCTCGAAGCTGTGTCTACAAAATATACTCAATGGTTTATGCACAAAAGTAGTCAGTTAAAGTAAGAGAAAGGGAAAGGTAAGGGTAGGAGTAGGGTAAAAAGGGTGGCATTTGCTCTCCCTAAGTAAAGGCCATGCTATACTTAAAACAGTGTCATCTTATGTTGTACACACTGATGTAAAATGAACACAGACATGAAGCCACTCTCACCAGCACCTGATTTATCCCGCTATAAAAATGGAACCTCAGAGCAGCATAATGGTTGTAAGTGAAGTGCCCTATTCCCCAAATCACATTCCCCACCCCACCCATACAGACCTTTTTCTTTCGGTGCAGCTTGCCAGCTAGTCTCTGACATCTGATGGTTAAATGAGGTAAATTAATTTACCAGAGGCTCTCCTTACACAAATGCTGTGGACTAAGGCAGCGCCTCTCATTGACTCGAGAAGAGAGCAATCAGTCCCCGTGCTTGGTTCTTTCAGGGTGAGCGATTGCATGCGCGCGTCCCCCTCCCCAACCCCCAAAACCACTTTGAGGTTATTCACCGAGGCTGCTTCATGCCAGAGCACAGTTTGAGATAAGGTTTCCAGCGATGGAAACAAAACCGTGAACTCCTCTGCAAATTCTCAAATGTTTCGTGTGGAAGTATCAAGGCTGTCTTGATGATTTTCAGATAATTTCCTGCTCATTTTTTATAAGCTCATTGGGGATTTTGAGCCATATATTTTACTTGATTGCGTACCCATTGTGTGTACAACACAGCTTATGATATATTCATGTTGGTCGAGGTTTTAAAAAATATGCAACTATTGACCTGATCCGGCCAGCCCATTGTTTGTCTGTTTGTTTGTTTCCAGCTATAGTAAACACAAGTCAGCAGTCTAGTTTCTAAAAGTTCACATGTTGTAATTATAATTTTTTGTCCAAATTGGGACACACAGTTAGATTTATCGTCCTCCACAGATATCATTAAAAACTATTTGACACACTTAAGTATGGGGTTATCTTTAACTAATGAGAATAAAGTATATATGACTTATATGTATGTCATTAAAAAATATAATATAATCTTTTACAGTAAAACCTCTGGATTTCACATTATACAGCTCTCTCTTATATCACTTTCTTTATTAAGTACAACCATTTCTGCTTTTGGAAAACATGGAATACAATGAAGACGCACTGAGAAAGTAGAATTGTCTCCTCTTGAAAACATAACAAGAACTCCTGAGTGTTCCTCATCTTCGCAGTATGTGCATGATTTCAAACATATTTCTCTAAAGTGATAGAGATGCTCCAGCACATCATGCAAATTAGTTTTGATTGCGGCTGTAAAACTGCCATAGGGACGTCTCCTGCAAGTGGATATGATTGGAATCAAACTGGTGTTTGATATTTGTTGGAAACCGGCAGGAATTAAAGTTGCACCATATGAAGCAATTTTAATTACTTTACCCAAACACAGGGGCAATGAGACTCCCGCATCCTCTGTGAATGGCAGTGCAGGATGGAGATTATTTCAAGCCCACAGCACATCAAATTAATGACAATTATGAAGGATCTTGTGGTCAGCGCTTATGCATCACGTCAGTGTCTCCAGGCGCTGGCCAGTGTGTATGTGTTTGCTTATGCGTATGTGGCCGGAATACGCAGTGAATCCCTTCAAGTATCTCCTAATTAGACCCAGCACGCCCTTCCCGATCTCACGCAGTGTACTGTTTCACTCCACACCCAATTATTTTAATCCTCTGATTGCTCAGAAAGCGCCAGGCCCGAGAGTCTACAGAGACAGATACTGCTGGGGAGATGAGTGTGTCTGGAAATGTGGACACATCAGCCGCCACTGGGGCCTCATCACCGGGCCCTCTGCCCCCAGGGCTCTGCAGCTCTGGCCTGCTGTGGGCTCCGCTGGGGTTACTCCGCCTAAAATAAGATGTCAAGGGATTTTCTACGCTCTTGTCAGCATTCCTACCCGCCCGCCAGACTCCGTACTCGGACTCCTTGGTGGATTAGAAGAAGGTATGATCTATTTACCGAGACAGTCCACTTAAAATGTGGCAAACTTTGACGCAAAATTGTCTTTGTTTCAGATGAAACCCCAATTTCAAAACTCAAGCAGATAGAAGATTTAATGAATTAACAAAACCAGACATGTTTCCAGATATTATACACCAATTACATCATATATTCATCAGGATATGCCATATAATGAAATACAATGGATAATTCCCTCTTGGTCAATTATGATGACCATGCTGTATAAGGTAGCATGGAGAGCCATTTTAAAGGCTGAGGGCTGGGAATCTGATCCCAGCGCGAAGCTGCATATAGAGACACAAAGAAAGACGTCTCACTTCTTCACTGTCACTCAAACACGGCTCGGACGGAGCACGCTCAAAGCGTCTGTCCACATTCCTTTTGTTATTGTCTCTGCTGTGGACCGCAGCACAATGGAAACACTTTTATACTGTCACTTTGCGCAGGATAGCATGTCATTTTTCAGCGCTTCAAGTCAAAAAGTGAGTAATGTGATGAAGCAAATTTTCTTTCCCCCACAGATGTGAACGCAGTGGGGTGGGGGGTATATCATTCGCACCTAAAATTCCCACAGAGTCTCATGTAATTGATGTAATAGTATTACATCCTGAGGTTAATAATCCATCTGCAACTGTAGTAGTCATTTTCATTTTAGTGTCCCAAACTCCGATCATGCAGATTTACTGAGCCGCAGCTGTTAAAAAATATGGAAGAATTTAATTTTACCTTATTAAACCAAAGCCAGAGAGGATGATGGGATATCCACACAGCTCTGATATCACATAACTGTCACTCTTCTAAATTAATACTAAAAAGTGTTCTCTCATTGGACTGATGGTTGTTCTGTTTTATGACTAAAACAACATTATCATCAACTTCAACCTGACGTATAAAAAAAATAATAGTAAAGATAAAACACTAGTAAGAATTTACTCTTAGTACTTATTGTATTATCATCAATTTATCAAGTACAACTCACTTACCAGTGTCAAATAAAATGTGTGTGTATATATATATATATATATACACACATTTTATTGACATATATATATATATATATATATATATAAATAAAAATAAATGAATACAACTGCATTGGGGGACACTGCACATTCTATTTCAAAGCAAGAAAATTGGAAAAAGTAATTGAATTTATTTATATTTTACAGAAAGTCAAGAAATATAATGTTCAAAGGTTTCTGATAACTGCTTCACATCTGTGGTACATGGAGTTGACCAACTTCTGGCACTGGTCATCAGGTATTGCAGCCCAGGACAATTGTACTACGTTCCACAATTCCTCTGCATTTCTTGGTTTTGCCTCATGAACAGCATTTTTATGTCAGCCCACAAGTTTTCTATGGGATTAAGTTCCGGGGATTGTCCTGGCCACTCCATTGCTTGAATTCTGTTTGTCTGGAACCATGATTTTGCTCGCTTGCTGGTGTGTTTGGGGTCATTGTCTTGTTGAAACACCCATTTCAAGGGCATTTCCTCTTCAGCATACGGCAACATGACTTCTTCCAGTATTCTGATGTACTCAAACTGATCCATGATCCCTGGTATGCGATAAATAGGACCAACACCATAGTACGAGAAACATCCCCATATCATGATGCTAGCACCACCATGCTTCACCGTCTGTGTACTGTGGCTTGAATTCAGTGTTTGCAGGACGTCTGACAAACTGTCTGTGGTCCTTAGACCCAAAAAGAACAATCTTACTCTCATCAGTCCACAAAATATTACGCCATTTCTTTTTAGGCCAGTCAATGTGTTCTTTGGCAAATTGTAACCACTTCAGCACATGTATTTTTTTTTAACAATGGGACTTTGCGGGGGCTTCTTGCTGGTAGCTTGGCTTCACATAGACGTCTGATTGTTACAGTACTCACAG
The DNA here is from genome assembly GCA_036365135.1 of Miichthys miiuy. Taxonomy (NCBI): domain Eukaryota; kingdom Metazoa; phylum Chordata; class Actinopteri; family Sciaenidae; genus Miichthys; species Miichthys miiuy. The sequence goes on along the minus strand of CM071620.1, from coordinate 2,119,128 downwards.
GCAATCTTAGATCTTCTTTGATCCTCCTGGAGCTGATCATTGGCTGAGCCTTTGCTATTCTGGTTATTCTCCGATCCATTCGAATAGTCGTTTTTCTTTTTCTTCCTCGCTTTTCTGGTTTTGGCTGCCATTTTAAAGCGTTTGATATCATTTTAGCTGAACGGCCTATCATTTTCTTCACTTCTTTATAGGTTTTCCCCTCTTTTAGAACGCTCTTCTTCTGAACAGTGTCTTGAATGACCAATTTTACTCTGTTTTTCAAGGACAAATGCACAGCCAGCATATGCAGCGTCAGTTGCCTTGATCCTTAAATAAGGGCTCAATGACCTCACTAATTGAACTTGGCACTGCTATTTTTTTGAACACGCCCCTTTCAGTAAATGATTCAGTTTCACTGAATCAGCAGCATGCACGTCATGCCTGTTGGGTCTGTTGGTTTTCTATACCTATATATATATATATATATATATATATATAAAACACAATGAATGAATAGTCTACAGTTTTTCATAATGTCGACTAGCGACTTTGATAGCTGACAAATATTACTATTCTGTCAAACCCCCAATACATGCTAATAAGTTTGTAGTATTGGTTACTACTGTATGTGGACCTTAATATAAAATGTTACCACACCAACTGTACACTACATTCTTAGCACCAAAACACCAAAAGTTAGAGACTGGCTCATAAAGATAGTGCAGCATTTAGCAGCTAAAGGGCCAGATGTTTCCAGAGGAGTTGGTGGAGACCAAACCAGATCTAAAAGAAGTATCAATGTTGGACTTACATACCACATCTCCAATTGCATACTAATGTTGCTCTGTGTATGCTAGATGAGTAAACAGGCATTTTTTTTTAAAAATAACTGGGAATATGTCCTCTACCATTTCAGAAGTGGCTCTCCACTCTGCTCCATGGAGAATTAAAAAAAGAGCACAGAGCAGATCGTCGTACAAACAGACAGCATTGAAACAATTTAAGCCTGCTTCATCATCGTAGGAGCTCATAAACCATTGACAAATTACCATATCTAAGTAAATGAACAGATTTACGGGCCTTAAAGTGGCATAACAGAAACATCAACCACAAGTGTTGTTTGTGTTTGTGCATTGAAGGGACAGGACAATCTTACTTTGCCTTAGTGGTATGTAGTCTTGTAGATAGTTTAGGTTTGACAGGTGTGAGGTTCATTTAACAAAGTGTCTGAGGTGAATCTGCACAGTCTGATAATGACACACAGTAAATGAGACAGATGCCATACTCTCCATTGCACCCATTTATACACATAATGACTAATTTCTATCACCCCGCTGTGCTATTGGCAGCATGTAATCTTCTCTTTGTGCAAAAAAAATATATTTAGCTGTGACATTCCTCATATAATCCTCAAACACCAAAGAACACAGACAGGGACCTAAATGGTAGTGTTAAGTATTGTCAGTAAGAAAGATGTGAAATATTGATCATTAGGTTCACTTCAGCACTTTGAGGAAAAACGGTAGGATAAATGAAAGATAGTCTGAAGCTCCCAGACAGGGTGAATAATAACAGGTGAGGATTAAGGACTTGAGAGGGTGACATGGGGCCACTGCTATTTGTCTGCACACAGGGAATGAAGGCTCTGCTCTTCTTCAAATATTATTACTCCAGCAACGTGGCTAAAGCCATCAGCAACAAATACAATGAAAATTACGCAACCATAAACAGCATGTTGACAGCAGCTGGGAGCGTTACCATGGTGTTCTGTCTCTCACAGGGATAGTCACATTAATCTTAAAGTTTCCGCACCATGTGCAAATTCATGTGAGATTCCATTTTGCTACGGGAGATTGACTAAAGGAAAAAAAAAAGCTCATCAGAGTCACCTGGCCTCCTTTGTCTTACCTTATGTCAGATGAAGGGAAAAACATTATCGCGGTGTGCTGATTAGATCTGAATTGCCTTGCCCCATCTGATAACATGCTACTATGATTATCAGAGACATCTTGTCATCTTGACTGAAAAAAAGAGGCTGACCTTGAACATCATTGTCCTGTGGAAGCATTCAGTGGTAACAAGTGCCCTAAACTAAAGGACAACATGTGTTTGTTTGGCATAGGCTTCCAAACGGACCCATATGAGTATTTTCGGATAGGACGATATCTTTGTCAGTGCGTTATTGTTATTAATACACAGTAAAATGTGTGTTATCGTTCCTTAGCCGAGTAGTGGCTAATGGTTGATGGTTGGGGTTCGAGACTCAAGGTTAGCGTTTGCTTGAAACAAAGTGGTTCATACAAGTGCTATCCGGCTACATCTGACTGGTCAGTCACATGACCGACAAAGAGGAAAAGCCAGTGAATCACGGAACAATGTTGGACAGTTTCCCCTCAAAGACATTTGTGGTGTTGCACTTGGTTGTACCCACAAAAAGTCGTCCTGGTCATGCTGGTGTTTCCACCACCTTTCCATCTTCTTCAAAAACGGACAGATCAGACTCGGTTACGTTATAAATACCAGAAGAATATGGAAGCAAGCAAACAAACACATACTTTACAATGGCACCTTGCAATCAACGCAGACACACTACACAGCACAGTGTAGTGAATAGATAATATACAGCTTTTCCTGCTTTCATCTTCTACAGTGGCCCATCTGTGTACTGCTGTAGATTGGCCCTAAGCTCCTACTAGATGCCCAACACATTCTCATACGTCATCAAACATGGACGCTGATCTCAGCCTCTCAGCCAGGCGCACAAGGTACCTTTTAGCACGCGACACCTTTTTAACACAGTTGCAGTTTTGGTTAGGTTTACAAAAAGATCATGACTTGTGGGTCACGTTGCCATGACTGCAGCATTCAGTGACTCATGTCACGTAGGTAACGTTATGCAACAAACTTTACATCGACATTGGCTACTGGTTTCACATGACCACCAATCTCCTGGGTCAAAGTTCTGATTGTTTTCGACCCATCCATCCACTCCAACCATCCGCCTGATGCCGAACTTTGTCACTCTTTACACTACATCACCTGATGCGGATGGATTACATAGGAGTGGATGCAGTCCCGGTGTATCTCATACAGAAGCTAAAGGGTACCTTGTTTGTCTGTACAAGATGCTGAGGGCTGCGACACAATGTTGGTATTTAACGCTGTGAGAATGACAACGGCCTGAGACGGCACACATGGGAGTTTAAATGCCTCAGTTGGATTATCTAACAGTGTCTGAAATCCCCTTTTGAGGGAGGCTGTGTCCAACAACAATGCACCCCCTTGAGGTGTTTGAGTAAGTACGAGTGGCCGTTTGAACTTCTCTCTGAAACTCACAGCACTCATAGCAACTACTTCAGTCATGTTTTGTGTGTAAAGGCTTATCCCAAAGTGTGTACGATTATCCCCATTAATACAATTCATTGCATACAGACAACAAAGACACACCGAACACAACATTCTAGAAAAAAGATCACGGAGGCACTGGGATGCAGCCAGGAGGAGTTAGTCATTTTTGAAATATACTGAAATATACCATTTTCTGGGGGGTTTTAATGTTGCTGTGCGTTCATCTGATGACTGCTGATTAGCGTGTCCAATGACAGTATCTTGACCTGTGTGGTGGCTGTTGCAGTGCATTGTGGGATTTGTAGTATGAGCGGTGGGAGTGTGATTTACCGGTGGGCCATTAATTAAAGACGTATGAAATTATCTCACAGGCCATATAGAATTGTCTCTTGAGTTTGTCTGGTTTAATGCGTTTTAGTAAACTACCAATGTCACATTTCCAGTCTAGAAGACAGTGTTAGTGAGGAATATTTGACTGTTCAGGCTAACAAGTTCTGTTCATCACATTCAAACTTGTGAATTAAGAGTTTTCCTCTCAGCTTGACTTCGAGTGAACCCCATATAACCTTCTATAAAGCCATTTTCATTTGCAAATTGAAGCAGTTGTGGATTGAGAGGGCACTTCATGCAGCTTCTGTATCTGGTTCCAGCCATTTGTTTTACAAATTAAAACATTCTAATCCCTTAAGCTATTTGCCACTTCTCACAGACTGAATTTGTTTAGAATTATATTAATTTCAAAAGGTTTGAAACCACTCAGCACATTCATCCCACTGGCATTGAGGGGAAGGGTAAGAAAGTTGTCAACGTGGCATGTCTCTGCCCTCTCTCTTTTTTCTCTTTCAATTTTTCATACCTCTCCAGCCCACCGTAAAGCTGCCCCTTCCAAATAAACATATCAAAGCAGTACAATACACGAGTGCCTTTGAAGAGACTGTAATGTTTTTTTTGACTTCTTTGTGTGCCTATGAGCCCTTGCTGGAGTGGTGAACATGGAGCAGGTAGCCACAGCCAGTCCCGCTCAATAATTCAGTGTCAGTGCAGAAGTCCAGCGGGGGCCCTCACTGTTCTGTCTCCCCCAGTGATGTGACCTCGCTTTGACTCTGGGGCCTCGCCACTGTCGGCTGATAAGCACCCAAGGTGGTGTCTGACCCTGTGGCACCAAGGATGTGGGCAGTCAAGTAGCTGGGAACTGTCAGAAATATGGACAGGGAAGGAAAAATGTAGCACACACGCCTATAGCAGTCTAGTCTTTACAAGACTTAAAAGAGTGTCAGCAGGAGCTAAGCATGCCTGTATTGGAATTCACCTCAGTGTCATGAACATTGCCATTACCTCACGGTTTAGCTGAACCTGAAATTATATAGGTGTGTTAGAGAGAGAAAGCTGTTTTCGTAATGGGAGCTGCTCTATGTTTATATGAATACATAATATATGTGAAAGCCATCAGACTGCAGGAAATGCTATGCTGTATACTGAACACAAATCTGTGCAAATCGAGATTAAGAATGACTGACAGCCAAAGATGCGCGATCTTCAAGTGTGGCGATAGGATTTCCTTTCAACGAAATCCATTAGCTCACTTAACAAAATAATCAGCTTATACATGGAGAGCAATGCAAGCTCTGGTTCAAAATTATGATAATCTGATTGAGGGTGTGTGTTTTTGTTCTAATACTGCATATACGCAAGAGCATGTACAATCACATTTGCATAAACAAAGTCAACAGAAACCAGACATTACACCCGTATGTGTATGTCCCTTCAAAACCATGGCTGATTTAATGTAAACCTCTTTGGTTTTCAGGCAGTCAAATTCTGCCCTTCTCTATTCAGCCTAGTTTCCAGCAGCAACAGGCAGATGTTTTAAGTGCTGATAAACCAGCTGTATACTACCTGCCCAAAACAGCAGTTGAAAACTATCTCAACAGAAAGTGGAACATTTAGCAGCCATTAGAGAGACAGATATTTTTCCCAGGTGTTTGTGGCAACCAGAAAAGAGCTCAAAGGAGATTGCATATTGGATATAAATTGATAAAGTGGCCAGAAACACAATTCCAAATGAATGCTAATGTTGCTCTGAATGTGCTGAATGTGTAAATTGGCATCTAACGAACGCACCATGTATGGGGTAATATATCATATGAGGGGCGGTTCAAGGCATTATTCATTCTGGCACTCTCACATACATATATTCTCCTCTCACATACATATATTCTCACTCTCACATACATATATTCTCCTCTCACATACATATATTCTCACTCTCACATTCACATACATATATTCTCCTCTCACATACATATATTCTCACTCTCACATACATATATTCTCCTTTCACATACATATATTCTCACTCTCACATACATATATTCTCACTCTCACATACATATATTCTCCTTTCACATACATATATTCTCCTTTCACATACATATATTCTCTTCTCACATACATATATTCTCTTCTCACATACATATATTCTCCTCTCACATACATATATTCCCTTCACATACATATATTCTCTTCTCACATACATATATTCTCCTCTCACATACATATATTTACGTCTGTCGAGAATGTATGTATGTGAGAGCTAAAGTTCAGATGAAATGGAAGGCAGCTCATTTCTCGTGTTGTGATTGGCTGAGAAGCTTGTGCCGGGTTATGTTCACGTCACGCACAGCAAAGATGGTGGAGAGGAAAAATGAGCACTGCAACAAGTCATTGGTATATTAAGAAATATTTTATCACCGCGGGAAACCGTCACATCTTTGTCCTCGTCTGCTGAGCGGCAGAGGACAGGCTCGTCTGTACTTAACATCGTTCACAGCTCGGCGGAAAGTGAGATGAGACAACTTTTCAGACCTCCAAGCTCCCAAGTCGCTTCAGCAGGGCAAGCAGTGAACGCCACCCAAGGACAGCCCGGAGGACTGCGGCAGCCTCTGTGGTGTCAGACGCAGCAACACTTTGGCAACAGGGGCCCCCGAACAAGGAAAAGGTAAGAACAACATATGTGGTAATTTACCTGTAAGTTACTAAATCATAAATGTCTGTCAACACAGCTAATGCTGCGGCTAGTCAACAGCTTCAAAAACACGTCAACAACATGTAAACAGACTGACACTACAATATCCAGCCCCCTCTCATTTCGTCATTCAATACAGAAGATCATATCATACATCTTCTAACACGCATATTTGTTTGATTCTGTCATCTGACAACTGCATGAACTGATAACAAGCAGGACATGTTTCATTTCGTTTAAATGAAAAAGGTTTGTTAGCCGGATAATACTTTATTTACCCCCAGCCTTCTTGTTCAGTAGACATTGGTCCTATATTTTCTTTTTTATGCATGGCATGTTGGATTATTTATTTATTTATTATCTAGACTATGTTTTTTAGTTGCTTTTGACAGTTACAACCCATGCTTATGCGATTTTGAAATCACAAGACTGTCATTAAAAAGCTATGGCAGTTGTGGTGTCATTATTACCTATTAACGATTCATTAGTTATCAGGTCATTCCTATTTCATTCCTCACACGTTCGATGACAACACACCACTCTCAGACAACCAATGCTGTTTTGTTCCATCAATTAACATTACCATCAATGAGACAATAGTGAATACACTTCAGCAGACTTTTGAAACCACATTTTTATTAAATGTTTTGGTTCAGGAGAATCAACTGACTGAAGTGTTACTTTATCATTTTAAGTAATGGTGTCCTTTGTTGAATCGTAGGTCTGAAACTGACAACATTTATATGAATACAATATCAGTGGAATCTGTGAGAATAGGATTTAGGATAAGAAACAACAAAAACAAAAATAGTTTCACATTGCACATTTACTTACTTTATGTTAAAAGTACCTTTAGTGCACAGAGTACAACTTAGAGAATTCAGGAGAGTCTAAGCCACCTGTGCTAGTCTTAGAACCATTCCATAAGGCCACAAAAGTGTAGAGCAATATATGTATGTAAGAGTGAGAATATATGTATGTGAGAGTGAGAATATATGTATGTGAGAGGAGAATATATGTATGTGAGAGGAGAATATATGTATGTAAGAGTGAGAATATATGTATGTGAGAGGAGAATATATGTATGTGAGAGGAGAATATATGTATGTGAGAGTGAGAATATATGTATGTAAGAGTGAGAATATATGTATGTGAGAGGAGAATATATGTATGTGAGAGGAGAATATATGTATGTATGTGAGAGGAGAATATATGTATGTGAGAGTGAGAATATATGTATGTGAGAGGAGAATATATGTATGTGAGAGTGAGAATATATGTATGTGAGAGAAGAATATATGTATGTGAGAGGAGAATATATGTATGTAAGAGTGAGAATATATGTATGTGAGAGTGAGAATATATGTATGTGAGAGGAGAATACATGTATGTGAGAGTGAGAATATATGTATGTGAGAGGAGAATATATGTATGTAAGAGTGAGAATATATGTATGTGAGAGTGAGAATATATGTATGTGAGAGGAGAATATATGTATGTGAGAGTGAGAATATATGTATGTGAGAGGAGAATATATGTATGTGAGAGGAGAATATATGTATGTGAGAGTGAGAATATATGTATGTGAGAGGAGAATATATGTATGTGAGAGGAGAATATATGTATGTGAGAGTGAGAATATATGTATGTGAGAGTGAGAATATATGTATGTGAGAGATAAAATATATGGATGTCAGAGTGAGAATATATGTATGTAAGAGGAGAATATATGTGTGTGAGAGTGAGAATATATGTATGTGAGAGGAGAATATATGTATGTGAGAGGAGAATATATGTATGTGAGAGTGAGAATATATGTATGTGAGAGTGAGAATATATGTATGTGAGAGTGAGAATATATGTATGTAAGAGGAGAATATATGTATGTAAGAGGAGAATATATGTGTGTGAGAGGGCCAGAATGAATCATACTATCAGCTGTGGTTTTTATGTGAGTTTCCTGGCCTGTAATGGACAAAAAAATCCATTAACACAGCTTTAGTTACTGAAAAAATGCAATCAAGTTTCAGTTGTTTCTAATTAAATTCTCTCAGAAACAAGTACATCTTTTAAAAGGCAGAACAGTACAGGCTATTGCTCTAATGTATGGGAAGCACACACGTATCACAGAGTCAGAGGTGCTTTTATTTGCAAGTAAACATACAGTAGATGTATCTCACACCAATAAACCTATTGAAAGCATGGCTTTAACGACAGGACATTAGCATATTTTTTGTGCAGTGCAGTCAGTTATAGGAGCTCTGTCTTGGCATCCCACCATTCTCATGTACCTATGGTGTAATTACCTCACAAGATAGGAGTGTGTAAAATCGTGATAGGCACCTTGGGGGAAATAAACGCGTTGACCTGAGGATTTAAGTTGACCCACGCCTGGGCAGATGATCGCCTCAGCCCCTCAGGCACGCCTTTTTCCCCTTCAGGTCATAAACTATGCATTAGCTGCCAACCATAAGTTCAAACCTCAACAGGGACATAAAAGCAGAAATGGTATAGTTTTCACTCCAAAAACACTACGAGTGTGTGTCGATGCTCTATATGCAGAGATAGTATGTGTTGGAAGGATAATGCTTCTGAGCTTGATGCATTGTTTTGTTCCATTTTATTTTAATTTGGGTTGGTTTTGATCCAAGCAGGGGAAGTGCTCCTTTGGGAAAACACTTGTTTGTTTCTCTGGCCAAGGGGAGACAATGCGGCAGCATGTGAAGAATCAGCCATCGGACACCAGATGGGGTCTGGACGTTCAATGAGAGAGAGAGAGGGAGGGAGGGGGGAGGTGGTGGTTCTGGGGAGTGTTCAGCACAGACAACCTGCTAGCGAAAGTGAAAGTTGATGGCTTATTTCCTCTCCATCCAGCTCACCCAGCAGGCTTCTGAATGCAATGGTCTGTGCTCTGTCTCACCCCCATCAACATCTGTCTTTAGGGCTCAGAGGAGGAATCATCCTGCGATGCAGCCGGTATCGGGCAAACTACCATCTTGGTGATTTTTCCTCAACTAGTTGTGTCAAAAGCAGGAAAACGATGGTCTTCAAAGGGGCGAGGATTAGTCGGCACTGAAATGAATTGTGCAGTGAACCTTAGCAATGTATCAGTGAGTGCACCTGGCAGACACATGTAGCCCTCAGCTCTCCTTCCGTTTAATGTGAATACCACGTTCCTGTTGAGTTCATTTTATCAGTTTCCCTCCGTACAAACTCTGCAGTCTGAATTTTTACCTGAGAGCCTCCGGGGACTACGTTAACCAGTTTGTTTGTAGTCCTGTGAACCTTATAAGACATGCCAGGATCAAGACAATTAGGCCAATTTTCATAATCATTATTCACTGGTCCCCAGGGAGAGCTTAGGTATAGTAAGCTTATGACTGCAGCAGTGATTTGTCTAGTGTCCGCTAGCTAATTCTTCTATTTATAGAGGGTCATTAAGCTGTGAAAATCTCTCTTCAGTGCTAACCCATCTACACTGTGTCATTTCTTACTGTAAAATTAAAGCCGAGGTCCAGTTCAGTCTGAATGTCCAGACCACTTAAAAGTCCATTATATTCTGCCGGTGTCATTACTTTTAGTGAGCCAGCTCTGAAATAGTAGTTTAAAAAGTGATTGGACTTAATAAACGCTTTGGATATTTTTCCTTTCTCAAATCTGAAGAAGTGCCTCGTTGGAACAAATCTCTTATTAGGCATTAACATATTGTAGATGATATAGATTTCTTGTATCACATATCTCATTCAACAGTTGTATTCTTCAAGTGAACTTAACTTCTTAAATAAGTCTTTCACTTTCAGGAGCACATTTCCATAGGAGGACATGAGTACAAAAGACAGCCAATATGAAGCAGTGCCAGATATTCAGATTCCTCACTGTCCTTCAGGTATTCTACTGACTTCTATCGAGGGCCGAAAAAAGGTCAGTTTAGTTGGATTAAAAATCAAGAGTGGACATTTCTCAGGGTTTGTAATGGATGAAGCTAACCTTTTTAACATTCCAAGAAGTTTGTTGCTTTCTAAGAAATTAATCAATCAAAATCTTTTTTTTTTCTACTTTTCTTATTATATATACCTAACTTCTAAAAATATCAGTACGCTAAGTTTAGAACGACCTACATAAGCATTGACTATTTGTCTCATAACCCGTCCACCTGCAGGCTAAATGCTGCTAATAAATAATCAGGTCTTTAAATTCAATGTCAAATCGCGGTTTACTGCCAGGATCTGGATCATGAGAACTCAAACAAGACTGATGGTGCTTTCAGGTTGCAGCAAACTCTTGCAGTTCCAGCAGGGAAACAGGGAACACAAGAGAAGGTGCAGATAAAAACTGGCGGGAAACAACAACAGCAGGAAGTAAAGTTCTAAGGAGAGGGGAGAATTACAAAATAAAACAGGAAGCACTAAAAAAAGAAATGCTAAATCATAACACGAGCAGAGGGAGGATGGCTGCCATTCTTGTCAACACACACGATTTGTATTCGGAGTGATGGTTCCATGTGACCACAGATGCCACAGCGAAGGAAACAGTATGTCTGAGATGGAGGAATCTCAGAAGCCTGAATGATACATCTCTTCACCAGCAGAGAACAGATGGATCAATGAAACATGAGCTTCAAAGTTTTATTATCCAATCAGGGACAATAAACAATGTTTATTAAGTAAAACATGCTATATTAGTCATGTCATATGCTAATCTTTTCCTCTATTTAAGATACAAGTCTCATTTGTAGCTGCATGATGAGATTGTAGTAGCTGGATAGCAGCAACCTGTGCTGCTGGGATCAGTGGTAGCCGGGAGTTGCTGGTGTTGCACACGGCTGCTGCTGATCAAAAACAGAGAATATGGGAAATGTGGGCACTCACCATCTGAAAACACCCCAAAAACTTAAGCCATTCTAGCAGCTCTGTGAGACCGCACCTAGGCTCTGTGGTGCTTTGAGCTAAAAGATGTCTTGGACACATTAAGATTTTGAACCAATGATGATACTATATGAAAAATCAAAGTCACCAAAATCTAAAAATTACAGCTATCCATTCAATAGTTAGCCTAACAAATGAACTTGCTAGTGGTGCTAAAGTAAATGTCAGAGAATCATTGAAGCCAGCTGGCTCCATCCAAACACAGACAAACACGTTCAAACTTCAGTCCACTAAGAATACATGACACGCTCCATGACACGTGGGGTAGACATATTAGGTTATAGTGTTGCCATTTGGTGAGATTTTTGAAGGTCAAACAACTTTGGTTAGCATTAGATTTACATTTTGACTTTGGTGAGCTGTTATCAATGCTTAACTAATTAACAAACCACATTAATTAAAGCCTATATGTGTAGAATTTGTAAATTTACAACTTTGGTGTCCCCTAGTGACAGGTTCAATAAGGTCAATCTGACTGAAATGAATGGGTGGATAACGTCTTTAACACTGCACCAATTTTTACGGAGACTGAGGTAAAAAAAAAAAAAAAGCAATAGAATATTGTATATTAGACCGAACTTTACGTTTCTTTAGGAGGTTTAAATGCTGTTTGATTTCATATATCATATCCCTGCATGCATTTCGCCATGCCTCCCCCACAGTTCACATTACTTTGCATTGAATTCGGGTGACACAGAATGCAAATGAACACAAACATTGTAAAAGTCAATGAACTGTAAACAACAGTGCCACATAATCTGCATGACAAATGCTCATGCCTCTGTCAAGGTAAAGGCGGTTTAGCTCTCGGCTGCACACGTTTTTCCAGAGGTGCAAAGTCATCAGGGGTGAAAAAGGTGACAAACATGCAAACAACCCGGGGAAAGAATTAACCCTGTTATGTTGAACGGTAACGGACACAAAATGCAAACACAAGCCAAAGACTAAGATCAATTAGAGCAGTTTATTGAAACTAGCGGGAATAGTTTCAGTATAACCCTCAAAGGTTGACATGACAGGGTGAATCCTGAGGTGAGGGTGATCTAGAATGACGCAGGAGTTTCTAGAAATCCACTAGGTCATCCATAACAGTGTTACCATGAGGGAGCCTGACCAATCTGGCGGCGTCTAGGAGGTTGAACTGGTCTTTTTTCCTGTACAGGTTGATTGGATGATGGAAAATGTGTCGTGGTGATTATGTATATTTATTTATTCATTTCATTTCAAGTATATTTATATAATAAAGCTGATCTTCCTTATATAACACCTTTCTAGTCTTCCGACCACTCAGAGCACTTTTACACTACATATCTCATTCACCCATTCACACACATTCATACACCGATGGCATTGGCTGCCATGCAAGGTGCCAACAACTCATCAGGTTTAGGAGCTAACCAGATAGCATGGCAACATTGATTCAATGTTGAAATTCCATCAGAATCATCGTTTCTGTTGAGGTTGAATATTCAAGGCTAGATAAGATCAATGTTGATAATTCTTTGCTTTTTCGATGTTGAGAAGAAAAACACTGAACATTGGTCTGCTATATGGGTAACCATTCATACACATTCACACACTGATGGCGCAGCCTTCGGGAGCAATTTGGCGTTCAGTATCTTGCCTAAGGACACTTCAACATGCAGACTGGAGGAGCCGGGGTCGAACAGTTGATCATCTGATTAGTGGACGACCCGCTCTACCTCCTGAGCCAGAGTTTACAACACGCCTCAGCATTTAGTGTTTATGTTTCTGTCCCTGATGGTCTGTAATGTTGCCAGCAGTTACTTTTCATCAGACCCCAGCACACTTTTGCACTTTGTGTGAGTCTTTCTCTGATGAGCTCAGGTCCAGAGGAGTCTGGCATTTCTGGATGTTGTTGAGATATGGCTTTTGCTTTACATGGAAGAGTCTAAACTTGCAGCAGTGAAATGGGGCATAGCGTTAGTTCAGACGGGCCACAAAAGGCCACAAAGTCAAGCTCTGCTCACAATCTCAGCTACATCAGCTGATTTGCCTGAGCCTGCCTTCCCTTGCTGCTTCATCTGCAAACAGCCCACCTCCATCCCAGCTCCTCCTTCTTATGCTGCATCTGATTTAATCAGTCATTTCTGTTGTCGGTGATGCCTGCTATGTTATTTACCCTAAGGGAGGGGTCTTTGCTGCTGCTCACCCTAACTTTTGGTTTTCCATGCATGCACGTGTTCACAAATAACAATGACAAACATTTTTCTTAAACTTCACAAAGTGGTGAACCTTGCCCCAGCCTTGTTGTGAATGACTGAGCCTTTCATTCTCATGATACTATCATTGTTACCAATGAACTTGAAAGTTTTAGACAATAATAAAGCCATTGATTGCAGCTAATGAATGGGTGATTGATCAGAAAGTGATACTGATTAGCTCGACATTGCCAAAGGACGTGTTAATGAGCTGACCAGGGAGGAAAGACATAAAATGTATACAGTGAGATTCACACCAACCCTGATAGTGTAAACGCACACTGTTCTTTCCACGCGGGGAGAATGAGATTAACATCAAGTATCACTGAATGTTTCACAACTGACAATGTGCTTACAAACTGCTGTTTTGGGCGATGGAGGCTTATCTCTGCACAAAACACCCCACTGTAACAGCTTGTGCACGGAGATGCAAATTCCCACCCACATACAGTACACTCATGTACTCCCATATCAGCACATGTTCAGGCCCGTACAACATGCCCGAGTTAAAACTGAGTAAGCATTTGCGAGGGCAGGTGTGCTCTGATGAGGCTCCGGTGTAGTCTTGAGAAAGCCCTCGTAGACGCCAAGCTAGGATTTATTGCTGCGTATGTTACCTTAAACGAATGGAGCTCTCCGCGCTTTCACCAGTGAGGAGCGAAATGAGAAGAGAAAAGCCGAAAAACCCGCAGAGAGGCTGAATAAATTAGTCTCAGCTTCTAAATGAACAGGAGAGGCGAGCAGGAAGGAAACATGATTTAGTGCCTTCTCCCCTCACCTCTTTGGGGCGGAGAAGCTGGTCGGAGCTATTATGCTCTCTATCATGCCGAGTCCCTTTGGACAATGCGGGATGAGGCGCACAGAGCTCCACTGCCTCTAACTGATCATCAAGGTGTCGCATTAGAGCCGCTCATGTATCACGACTGGATAGCAACAATACAATCAGTTATCATTATTGTTCTACAAGCTTCAATGATCCTCTTCAATTATATTCAGCCAGGTAGGGAGCAGGAGCTACACATACAGCCAAGGTTGAGCTATTTGTTTACACGCCACTGTAAATTAAACCTAACTCCTATATAATCACATAATCATGTCATGGAATCTGGATCATTTGTAAAAGGCATTTTGCAGTGGTGGAATATGTTCCTCTGTTGTTTCCAGCTGTCAGAATTCAGGGCCTGGTGCCACATGTAGTTTTCTTGTTGTCAAGCCTGTAGATTTACTATGCTGTGCAAATTGCATGCCAAAACATGCACACAGTCCAAAAAATATATGTATGTATCTCATTTTTCGTCTGATTTCTTGAATTTATAATCTAAACTGACTGTTGCAAAGCATGTGCAGCATTCTAAATGTGATTCAGTGAAATGATTAGGAAAAGTTCATTTTCTAAGAGTGGATACAAGTCTTTCTTAAAATGAATAAACCAACACCAGTTTCATTAATATCCCCTTGACTGTACAATCAAAAGAACACGATTTAGGAAAATTAAAAACATTTGCGATATCTTATCAAAACAACCCAACAACAGTTTGATTGATATTCCCCGGAGTGCACAAAAACATGATTTAGGAAAACAAATCAAAACAGAGTTATGTGTTTTTTTTGTTGTTTTTGCAAATTAACTTTTTGCCTGCATCCAAATCAGAGCACAAGCACGGTGAGTTCATACAAAAGAAGGAGAAAGAGAAGCTGAGTTTGTTTGCAACCCACTTGGTGTGAACTGTAAAAAAAAAAAAAAAAAAGAGGACAATAGCATGCATCAGCTTTGATGGTGGTGAAACCCCTCCTGGCAGCCATGACACAGAATTTGAAATCCTTCGATTGCTTATGACTTCTGTGACACGGTTATGTGAGAGGGGAAAGGATTTTTTTTAAGGGTATGAGCTGTCGGTGGATTCAGTCCACTTTCTTCCCATACAAACAGAACAATGCTTTTGTACATCAAAGACTGAAAAGATGTGGCGGAGTGATGACAGCAACATCATTAGCAGCCAAGAATAAATAGACAGATGCTCTATGCATTCCTTTAAAGGATGAAGCTGATGTTATTCTATATTTTCCTATTGTAAGCAAATCTCCTGAAGAGAGTCAGTTAATACCTTTTGACTTCTTTACCCCATCTGTGACTCAGCACTTTCCTAAAAATGACTGGTCACTGTTGTTTTTTAACACACAGAACTCAAACAGGAGGAAACAGTGCATTTGTTTGGGACTATTTAAAGTGCAGTCTAATGCAGTCTAATAGACAGTGTGTTGATGGTAAAGAAGGAACATGGCACCAAGTGTAACAGTACTTTGATGCACATTTTGCATTAGAAAAGTTTCACAAACACAAAAAAGCATTTGCTTGAGGTGTTAAAGAATTAAAGCTCTTAAGAGATGGAAACTTTTTTTATATATATAAGTTGTGTTGTAGTAAACATTGAAGTCACATGACTGATCAGCTGCCTCCTCATGGCTCTATAATCCCTCCATGATGGCTCCACACAGATCTGATGTGACCTTCTTCACATTGTTACATGAAACAAACACATATGTCTGATCTACTTCCTGTTTCCTGTGTTGTTTGTCACTGCTTGAGCTTCCACTGGTCATAGTTCTGGTTTTCATGACTGCAGAGTTGGTATCACCTCCTGCATATCCTGTGAACAAACTCCGAGTTACATCACGGTAGTGAATGAAAACAAGCGTTCACATTTTCTTTTGCCGATTTATTCAAAATTTGATGAAAATTTGAACAGGAGCACAGCCACTGAAGTGTTTTTAATACTTTTGGAGCTCTTTGACACAGAAGAATAAGATATATCTGGCTTTTGACACACAAACACAATCCTTGTTAGTAGGATACATTCATTGTTGGTTTGACAATGGAAGAAGATTTCAATTAACACCAAGGTGAAGTGAGAATTTTGTCTACGTAGTATGATGTTCCCAATAATACATGAATAAATCTTTAGATTTTCTGTCAAAGACAGACCTGTTTCTAAGTTTCTAAGTTCTTTAAATCATTTAGAAATTCTTTGAAAATTATGGAAATGTAAAATATAGAGTTGACGGATGCTTACAAAGACAGATCGTGTTTCTCGTGTTGCATTGTCATTTCTTGATCTCAGATCTCAATTTACTTTACGAGTACAAAGCAATGATTAGAAATGACAAACCTACGAAAACAAGACGGAAGATGTTATTAATTAACCGGGATTATGATTTAATCAAATGAAAGCTGACACGTAGAGTCTGAAGGTCCCAGCAGCTCAGAGATATTTGTGTGCTTGTTGAGCTTCAAGGCGTCAAAGGTGTTAATGGTTTGCTCTTCCCCATAGTCTGCCCTCCAGATGTGAGATTGTACGTCAGTCATCTCTTAGCCCATCACTAACAGTCGATGAAGAGATCAGTCAGAGCCCCAGCTCAGACCAGGATCCAGGAATTCCCGTATGGCAGACAGCTGCTTGTGAATACAATAGAAGCAGGGAAGGACCTGATCACTGTTTGCCTTTCTCGTGATGATATATGGAACCCTATTCACGGCACGGAGATTTAAAGGGGCTGCCCAGTGATTTAGTATTGACCTTTTGGGTTTCAGCAACAAGGAGTTTCTCTCACTCCATTAATTTGGCTTTTAACTTCTAGTCTACAGAAGAAGTGTGAATGTGTTGTGTTTTGATCAAGTCTCGCCTACTTTTAAGCAAATATCTGACCCGCCTCATGTGCAGCAGTCTGACATACCAAACAACTATTTATGTGGCAGCACCCACACAGCACAGGGATCTCTGGATGTGTCTGTATTTGTGGTTTCTCTGTGTGTTTATAACAATATTATATCATGACAGGTTTATGACTGAATAGTCAAACTTATGTTAAATATTACATATTAGCCTTAAAAACTGCACGGCTGTGGACCTGCTGCCAAACCAACAAATCAAATATCAGCTGCCTTAGTAACGTTTGTTTAACCATTTGCATTGTGTGTGTGTGTGTGTGTGTGTACAGTTATATTTATTTATTTATTTACACTGTGCATTTATCTCCTGTTGCATTGTTTATACAATCTCACCCATCTTTTGTGCCAGCATTTCCTTTTAATGAATATATACACTTTTTGGTGTAATGCAAGACATGCGTTCATTCAATAACCTATGCAATTGTTTCTGTGAAATGATACATCATGAATATCCACGCATAAGGTGTATATAGTGTACGTAACTCTTATTTTAATGTTTCTATTTCTAGTATATATAGATTTTTTTCTTATTTATTGTTATTCATGAGTATTTTTTATCCACCTTGTGTACTGTGAGCTGCTGTAACGAGTGAATTTCCTCGGTGTGGGATCAATAATGCACTTGCATAACTGTATGGATAAGGAGTGCGCAAAACCAAGAAATATGTGTTTTATCCAAATACTAAGTAATACCAGGACCAGGATCAACAATATCAATGCAAATATTGATACCTTTTATGTTAAACAGCTGATGTTCTATCAAATGGAGCAAAATATGTCATAATTAATTACTATTCTACTTCTGAATTTAATAGTAGTAGTAGTAGTAGTAGTAGTAGTAGAATTGATACTTACTGACAAACAAAGTAAACTAAGCTCATCATCTTTTTAATTAAATATCTGTGGCGGCTGTGTGAACCAATGACGATCACTGTTGTGGAGTAGGAAGCCTGAAGCTAAAATTCAAAACTTGAAATGGGACAAATGAAGAAATGGGCAGCAGCATAAGGTCAGGAGTACTTCTGTAACACTAGAGGGTTTATATGTTGTCAAAATAAATGCAACCAAGGCAGAGAACTTGTAGTTCCAAGTAAAGGTCAACCTCAAAAACCTCAACATCCTCAACCTCAAGAACACAAAGTTGATATCTACTGATTTTACTTCCAGGCTACAGCATTATTGACATCAAACGTTCATTGCTTCCCTTCAATGAGAACTTTCCTGTGTCCAAGGCCAGAGCCTATGTTTCTTATTCTGGTTGTGAAATGTTTAAGACCTGATTTATTTAAGAGCACTGGTGGAAGGGTCATCAGTCCCCAGAACTTGTCCGACATCAAACTTACTGAGTCTCTCAAAGACTCTCCTTAGACTCTTCAAATGTTTTCCCATCAGTCACTGAGCTCTCAAATCTCCTCATTTAAATTCAAGCAGCCGTCTCGTGCATTTAAATTTCACAAGCCTTCCTACAAAGATGAATCATGCTTTTACCTGATATTTTTTCTTCATTTAAATATTTAACAAAATGTGCCATCTGTTCATGAATTCACACTACCTGGACCTGTTTCTGGTGTTACCGTCAAAATCTGCATTTCAACATGAACGTTGAAACTGGCCATCGATGCCATTCGCTTCTTCTTTTTTTTTTTAATATAACCAGGAAAGCAGAAACCAACAGGGTATCTTTTCTCTCCTGTTTTCCAGAACCATTCATTGTCATTGGCAGTCATTGTGAACACTGAATTTAAGGTGAATCCTTTGCAGAGGACACAGGTGTTCAGACTGCTTGCTTAAAGTCCATCAAAGCAGGTGGTAGCTGGATTGGAACACAGTATGGGAAGTTGACAAAAGTGGGCAATTTTTCAGTTAAAAGTTGAAATTTTCACCCTTTACTGGTTATGATTACACGGGTTCATGTACGGCACAAAATAGTATGAATGTTGAGAATGGATGATTTTATAAAACCACTGTGTTCAATGACATAACTTTTTAACATCCAATACATATCCACTGAAGTTTATCAGCAACTGGACTTGAAGATGTTTTTGCTTTGTTTCCTTCAAGGAACTAAGCAAGATCAATGGATACTACGACTTCAATGACTGAGAATCTTCACAGACATCCATATATCCATAAATACATATTTATGTATTTATGGATATGGATTCTGCAGTACAATCTCTGTACATGAGTGGAAAAATGGTGGGTGGTGGAGAATAGGAGCTAGTATCTGCACAGACTCCCATATGAGTATGGGCTGCTTTAGTCCTCTCTTTATAGGGAAAGGGGGTGATCTGTGTAACACGGTTGCCATATGCAATATAGTTGCAAAACACCCCAAAATTTGGAGCAGACAACCCTCCTACAAATAAAAATAGAATAGAAAAAAGCAATAATATAGTACATATTAGATCTACCCTCATATACTATACATTACTCTGCTCCATGGGGCTTCAGATTAAACTCCTGTATGCAGATGATGATCAGAGTCGTGTATCGGCTTCTTCTCTTACACACATTGCAATGAATCCCTTCTGAATAATTATGTATTTTATGCAGATGCTCCCTTTAAAAAGTGAGCGTTAACTCTAAATCTAATCCGTGACTCACAAATGAATGGTTGTGGTGGCTGAAATGTCTTTAGAAACTGAAGATTGATCCTCCACAAAAAGGATCCAAAGAGTTATGAATCTATCCAGCATCACATACCTCAGAATTCTTTGTGAATTTACTCATACTTTATTTGATAAATCAATTGTGACTGACCCTGTTCACCTCAAATCTACAATGAACTTCCCTTACCTGCTGCCCAGAGGGTTATAACATGATGGAGCTCCTAAATTATTCATCCCAATCATTAAATATCTACACACATCACATATTGGCCTCATGAAAGCTTTATATGTGGAACCATGATACTATATATCAAGTCCCTGCCATTGAAACCAGTGCTACAAAGGCAACACCATGCATTGTTG
The DNA here is from genome assembly GCA_036365135.1 of Miichthys miiuy. Taxonomy (NCBI): domain Eukaryota; kingdom Metazoa; phylum Chordata; class Actinopteri; family Sciaenidae; genus Miichthys; species Miichthys miiuy. The sequence continues at coordinate 2,098,927 of CM071620.1, read as the reverse complement.
ATGACTGCGTAGGTTCTGTGTGGTTTCCCTGCTTTTCTTGCAGCTGCTTTCTAAAACATGAAAAGGCCTGTATTCCATCCGCATTACACTTCTAATCAATAAATGTGCTGGTGGTACGACTCGCTGGTGCTAATCATAGCTCAGCAGAGCATGGGGGTTTGAGCTGGAGCTCGGGTTCACACACTGCCAGAGACATGAGAGCTGCACCTCTAATATCTCATTATCATGGATCTGCTGATTACTTTGCCAGAGTCCCACCCTGCATCGGCCTTTTCCTCCTCATTTAAATACATTTAAATATCGCCGTATTTAAATGGTAGAGGATGAGGAAGGCAAAGTGCTAATTTGATAGCCGAGGAGATAGGTTAAAGATGTTCCTGTGAATCCTGGTGCTTTTTTTTTTTTTTTTTTTACGACACTGGGCCCTCACTTATTTCCTGGTACAGTAAAAAAAGAATGAGGTGTGAACTATCACATATAGCCCAAGCTCCATCAACCGGCGCTGTTATAATCAGCAATGTCACCTCTCCAATCAGCTGCCATGCAGACTCTTCCCCCCTCGCTGATGTTTGCAAATTATTCAGCAAATATTTCCCCCATGGCATAGCTTTGGTTCCTCGGAGGTAGAATTGATTACTGATTACAGCTGACCCGTTTTTTTGCGGATGTAGGTTCTTCGTGCGTTATTTTGCCTGTGATCTAGGGTTCCTCTGTTTACATCGGCAGGAAAAGACAGGCAACGTGGCACAGATGGTGCTTTATGCAGGATGATTCCTCAACAGACGTTATTTGAATGGTTATTCAATGTTAAATGCGATAAGTGCTTAGAGTGGGGAGGCGCGATAGAGGCAGGGAAAAGCAGGAGTTTGTTTCTGCTACTTGTGCTTTGCATATTAATCAAGAAAAGAGTGCTGTGGAACCACGCGTTCACACACAGGCGCAGCGGTATGTACACACACACGCCCCCACGCATGGACTCACACAGGAGCTATGTGGAAAATGAAATGGTCAAGGGTGCTCTGATTGGGTTAGTGTCTGTTTTGCTCCTGTAAATGTGACGAGGGATCTGAGCGCTATTCTTTGGCTGACTGAGCAACAACATTTACCTTTATTAAATCTGCCCAACTCCCCCGAGAATACCTAAATTAAATTGTATACACTGATGCAGTACATGATGCAGCAAGCCACCAGAATGGAGACGTGTTATGCTGCAGGTCAGTGTGATCCAGGCTGCCATGCAGGGTTTGATACAAGATGTAACAGTGAAGATACTGTGTTGACTTTGACCTTGGAGACATTTCTCTTCTTATGAAATAATCCTGTGGAGGACTTTCCCTGCATTAAATATGTCTCCATGTTTGATGTGTAGGTAGGCGGCGAGCAGCCATACTGTGGCTGAACATTTGCTATAACACATATTCTTCTTGTAACAATGAACAGAGCCAGACAACATGTCATGCAATTTGTCCCATTTGTCTAGTTCATTTCTTGTATCACTGTTTAGCAGCTTACAGTATATTGGAGGAACCTAGCAGATTGATACAAGCAGCAGAATGATGCAGCTTTTATGCACTGAGTGATTTGCTTTTGATATTTTCAACAACTCATTCAAAATCTAATTTACAAATGTAGAAATTATATTTTCACTCCAATTCTGTGTCCTCCGCTCTCATGAAATGTTTCTGCAAAGAGCTGTTGGATGAGTACGTCAGGAAAGCATGTTTAAAAAGTCAAATTGGAAATGTAACTTAACCTGCATTCTGTTTTTCTAGAATCTGAACTACTATCTAACTTTCAGTGTGTCTGATGGAGAGATGGAAAACTCGACAAAAGTTAGCTGCAACTAACATCTGATGGAGGTAGAGGAAGAAGGTGTGTCCAGTCCTAGTGTCAGTTATACCATTCATGCCTTCTAGATTGTCTATCTGTCTATCTATGTCTATCTGTCTATCTATGTCTGTCTGTCTGTCTGCCTTCCTTCTCTAAGTCTTCTTCTATGATACACTGGAGGATCGCACAGGTTTGCTTGAGGAGGGTGACACAACACTTGCTCATGGCCGCTTTCTGCAAACACTGCCCACCTTAATGCAGATGTTAGTTCATGCACAGTATGTATGTTATATAAGAGTTGCTTGTTAGTTTGTTTAATTCCATTCTCATCACAGATTGCGTCATATTTAAGTAAAAACGTGCCATGCGAATGGATGTTATCGAGTGGACGTGTAATGGGATTTTTCAATGAGGGAGAAGGAGTAGATGTGATTTCAAGAATTTTAACGAGGTAATTTTTTTGTGGGAAAATTCTTACAAATTATTCAAAGCAGAGTGTATACACACATATCCTAAAACATGTCTGGAGGGGAACTTCAATGAATAATGCATACGCTGTACATTGTGGCAATAATTCTCTTTATTCAATAAAATGAATAATTTGTGTTCATTCTTCATATCAAGCAAATCATAACAAGAAGGCTTTCTGTGTTCGACTGAAAATAAAACTCTGTTAAAGTAAATGTATAGAGAAGAAGGACCCTTCTTGTGGTTTTGTATTGTTAATTAAACATTTCCAAGTTCAGGCAGAATACTGGGTCAGTCATTAACTTTTTCAGGGTGTCGTTTGTCTTTTGGCCAGTTGAAAGACTCAGACCAATACAGGTATGCCGTTTTTGTTGACATGATTGCGGCACAATGCTGGTTATGTTTCAAGCAGCCAGACCCAGATTGGTATAGGCCGGTTCTTCCACTTTTGTCAGGGTGATTATGGTACGATGCTGGCAACACTAGTTCAGATTCGGCTGCCAAACCTGGGTCAATGTACCGCTGATTGTGGGACATCATTCAAACCTGATCTGGCAAGAGTTTGGCATCCGTACTTGGACCGGGTTATTTCTTCTGACCTGATGGATTTGGACCATTATGGGGCCAAACTGTTTGGCTACCAAGGTCATGTATTAAGGCAAACAGTGTTGACATTAGCCAACCATAAATTGTAACGGTACAAAGCAAAGGTGTAACTAATGATTGATTCCTATGAGCCAAGAGCGATGCAAGGCAGGAAACAACAAGCTAACTGTAAGCGAAGCTAGGCTGGGGTTGACCAGCTTGTTGTGGATTGGCTGCACGATGTAGGTCTGGCATTGGTTGCTCTGTGGTTTTGACTGATGGGCTGATTTGTTAACAGCAAGTTAGTTAGCATTATGCAGCCAATGGTCCAAATAAAATATAGAAACATTACAGATAGTAAGGTTATTTAAAAAACATAAAAATAAGAGAGAAGATTGTAATTTATTTTCCAGCACTCAGCATTCATTTCAACATTAAGTCTTGTGTATGTCAATTTTGGCCATTGCACACAATGATGCTTTCTCATGCCTACAGAGTGCAAACACAATCAACAGAATGCTGACTCCTGTTCATCCAATGGCCAAAGGTGTCATTACTTAAACATGGAATTAGTGTACCTTGGTTGACAGGTACCTTGACACTGTATGTACTTCACCCACCTGTGTTCCACTTTATCTCCCATACGTAGATGTTTGTAGCTCCAGCCGTGTTGTCCTGCTCTCACAAACTAGCAGTTGATGTCTAAGCTGCATCCACTGGATGGAACCAGGGGAAATATGTAAAATGAAACTCTTGTTAACGGTACAGTACAGCGGGCCTCTGTCATGTTAAACCAGTCCATTGCTGGGGCTCACCTAGCTCCCCAAGCTTACACAATTTGCATCTGAAAGAGTATTTCCATGGCCATCATTACCTGTTAACCCCACTCCAAACAGAAGCAATAGCATGGCTTATTATGGAGCGCTGAGAAACTGTTCTCTTGTGTCTGTTCTAATTTCAAGCTCACACAGAATATGACATGAGAAAGATGTCCCTGCTAAGTCCTTTGGGACTTGCCTTTGATAACGGGCTCTGTATAAATAAATGAACTTAATTCTGGATTATTATGGTACATCAAACCCAATAGCATTTCTCATACACAAACATCATTATATTACCATTAAATCAAAACAAAAGCTGACTGTTCCAGTTAGTGTTATAGAAATAAGTCAAAATGATATCAGTAATATCTGATTGAGCTGCACTGGGTGGTTTTTTTTTTTTTTCCGAGCTAACTTACATTATCTCTGGATTTTGATTGATTCTGTGAATCATATCCTATTAAAATGTCGCACCAATTCAAGAGAAGAGACAATGACTCTCAGTAACCATTAACCCACTATTGTCTCTGTGGATGGACATACTGTATACTTGCCTTGTAAAAAGAGTGGAACATTATAATTCGTCAAAAACAAGAACTACTTCATCCTAACGACTGACATAAATCACGTCTTAAGGATAACCATGCTGATTTTCTTGTGTGTCACTTCTGCCCCTTCTTAATGAAACTCAGACGAGGAAGAATCATGGTGGGCAACTCAAGACGCTGCATCCCATCACAGATGTTAAAACACCAGAAAGCATGCGGAATCGCAACAGGAGCCGCTAGCATTATCATAGTTGTCACTCATGCTTGTTGCGACTGTGTCCCACAAGATTCCATGTTGTGTAGGCAGGATGTTTCACCGGATGCCTCTTAGATGTTTCAAAATGTGACATTTGCTTGTGATTTAGATCAAGAGGTGCCACAGGGATTGATGAAATTACTTTCCTCTGAAAGCTGTGCTGCTATTCCCATCTCTGTTCAGTATGTATGATCATTTTGAAGAGGACGGCAAATGAGCTAATAAATGGCTGCATTCAAAATGGATTGCATGTCTGTAGGTAAAATTGGCCCAATAAAGACTTTAGTATGTCTTTGATGTCTCAGAAGGCTTGAAGCTCTCAGCCGAGATGCACGGCACTTGGAACTATGTGGTGAAGGTAAGTGACCACTGAGATGGGATAGAATTCTGAAGCACTTGAGATACAAACTGTGCCGTGGGAATTCACTAAAGATTTCTGTTTTCTGCAGTTGTAATTTAAAGTTGTTAATTGATTTTTGGCCACTTAGGGACAGAAGAAATGCTGAAAACATCTTACCTCTACCTTTTTACCTTTGCTGAATGAGTTGGTGAACATGTTTGAAAAGAGTTGCTCTTTAAAAGCAGCACTCATTTGGAGTTGTGTCCAATATTCCAAGACTCCATTTCTGCTCTGTTTTGGTCTCCACCAGCTCCTCAGAATAACATCCGGCTCTCCACTATGTTCACCAGCGTGTTTCTAACTGTGCCCGTCTGCTGTTTGTGGCTGAGCAGGTAGTGAACAATGGGATTAATTAGGGCTTTTTCTCTGAACAAACAAATGCCTGCTGCAATAACTGGGTTTGGTTCCAATAGCCAGCTCCATGTTGGAATATTGGAACCGGTTCCCAGTTGGCAAAATACCTGGATTTGCTGAGCTGGGACGCTAACAAATGTTCAGAGGAACTTTGTTTTTCAACTCTTCGCTTCTTGTATTAACAAAGACCAATGTACAAGACATTCGGATAGCACTTCTTTACTTTAGCAAACACTGACCATGGCGTTTACTGGCTGAAATTAAACTTTGGCTGCCATTTGGTTAATGTGCTCTCTGCAAGTTAATCTTCACATCAATTTCAGGAGACGTTAATGCATATCATATGAACATTTTAGGATTCTTGACTTAATAGTTCTGCAGCTACACCTCCAGTATTTGGAGTACAAAGCTAAGAAAAGATGTTAGGTTACACATTATTCCAATGTGCAAAGATACATTTATTTTGATATCAGCTGTATTATCTTAAAAGACTGTTAAGCCGGTGTGGTAAGCCATCCATGAGAGATGTCTTGTTTCATCTTGAGATGCCTTTAGTTAGATAGTGGGGGAGTACAATAGTAGTCATTTGTCTTAACAAGACAGAGTTTGCAGTCATGCTTTCTTCGACTCTTAACACAATGGTGCTTTGAGCTAATGTGTTAACATACTAACCAAGTCCAGCTGATGGGAATGACATTAGTCCTGAAAGAAATTGGTGTTTTTATCTCAGTTCTTTCACGAGTGGACACCCTAAGCTCCATTTTCTTGAACCCTGTCCAAACCACAGTGGTTCAGACCAATCTGTGTCCTACTGTGAACTGTACTTGCAGCATGTGGTATGAGCTGCGGACATGGTTTATTGATTGTTGGTTGGGATTGGTTGGTGCCGAAAGCTGGCAGCGTATATGTCACCTGCCTGCAGATCAGCCGATAGTGAAATCAGTTGCAATAACCGGTTTTCAACCAATAGAGGAAGGTCGCTATGAATATTTATCTTACAATATGTAGAATACTTCATCTAGATTTAGACCTTTAAATCAGCGACACGACTAAAATAACCATATTCACTCATTTTCAGCTGAAAAAAGTGTCTTAAGGGTTTACTTACTTTTAGGATGGCAGAGATGTTTTTTTGTTTCAGGCGAGGTGACTCATGCATTAGCACAAGAAGTGGTGGGCTGTCGGGGCTGCAGCCCCCTATAGTAGTAGCTTTAAGTGGTACAAGCAGTGTGAGCTGCAGTAGTTTTGTATACAGCTATTCTGTTTTTCTTTCTTAATTTCAGAACGCTCATGGTAATCTCCCACTATTTAAACACTGGATTGAAGAATAATACTGAGCCGAGACAGCAAGCTCAAATGTTTGTTTCTTTTTTGTGTGTGTGTCTCAACTTTTATTTAAATGACTGGTGGGACGTCTTTAGCACCAAGAACACTGTCAAAGCTGTAACACTGACCACTGAGGTATAACATAATAAATAAGTGTTTGCATTTGTTAGTACTGTGCTGCTTCATGCTTTGTGTGGTCGGTTAATACAGTGATGCTGATCAACATTTCCTGAGGCTACAGTGCTGTAATACTATTTCCATGCAAGTTTCAAATTTAACTATAGAAAATTAACCACATAACAACTGTCAATTGTTTATGCAAGTGCGTGTAAACTGTTGCACCCATTCATGTATCCAGGACAGCACCCCCTGCCCGCATGCATGTGCTCATGAAACCTATTAGCTAACACTATTCATACAGTATCATCCTCAGAGTTTAGTTACAAGTTGCGAATAGTAATTAGGCTTGTAGTGTTCCTCCTTTCTTTGCTAACAAATGTCAGTTACAGATCTTTGACAATAGTTATAGACTTTTTAAATTTGACAATAGTTATTTGTAAGTTGCAGAGTTTAAAACCTAATTAGATTTGATTTGAATGAAAGGATTTGAAAGAATGAGATCTGAGAAGTAGATCATGATCATGGTTTAATAAAAAGCTATTGGAATCCAACTCTCGCTGGACACCAGGCTGATGAGAAGAGGTCATCACACCTTCACCACCGCGGCTGTGGCTCGCAATCAGAAGATCGGCGGTTCGATCCCCGGTTCGATCCCCTCCAGTCTGCATGTTGAAGTGTCCTTGGGCAAGATACTGAACCCCAAATTGCTCCCGAAGGCTGCACCATCGGTGTGTGAATGTGTATGAATGGTTAGCTCCTCAAACTGATGAGCAGTTGGCACCTTGCAATGGCAGCCGATGCCATCAGTGTATGAATGGGTGAATGAGATACGTACTGTACAGCGCTTTGGTGGTCGGAAGACTAGAAAGGCGTTATATAAGTACAGTCCATTTACCTTCTGAGTCTTCACCAGAGATGAGCGAGCTAATCATTTGAGCACAGGGACAGACATTTACTGAATACTAATTCATTTGCTGTTCTGTTGATACTCTACTGCGTACAGTATGATGACATATTCCATTCAGTGTTGATTTTGATTTTGACTTTGTTTAGGACACGTGGAGAGCGTCTGCCTTTAGGTGTTCACATTAATAATGCATCGATGGCTGGAACTGTGAATCTGAGCTCTGAAACAAACATTATCCAGAGTGATGAGAGCGGCTTCTGCTGTTAAAGGAAACGATCTCTCCTGATGGCACTGGTCCCTCCCTTCGTCTCTAATTATCCCTTTTCTGAGCCAATCATTTCAATGTAATCATTCTGTTCACGCATTGAAATGAGCCGTGCCCTCTTCTCGAGTGAATATTTATAGCGCAATGCAAAGCGGTGGACTGCCTTTTCCCTCCAGGCCAGACAATTTGGACTTCATCAATATGTATTTCCAAGGACTTCTGGAAAAAGGCACTTCAAAGGAACTTCATCAAGGATTCCTTTTGTCTTTTCAGTCGGTCTCGTAGCTTAGCCCACATACCGTCTTCCCTCTCTTGGTTTGACGTATATCAATAAATTATTCCTCTCAGGGTTAGCATGATGTCTCACTCACAGAATTTCCTGGCTCTGAATTGTGGGAGAGAATGGCACCATGACATCCATCCAGACAGTGTTTTTATGTCAGTATAAATGCTTGAAGATGTAATGATGTCTGAAAAAAAGAGAGAAAAAGAGGAGCTGGAATATTTGAACACGAGTCAAGTGAAGATATAACTTATCTGCTCTTAGGTCATGGTGAAACTGAAGCTAACTTTTCTTAAACCCAGGAGGCGGTGCAGTGTGGATGTAAGAGGATGGGATTCCCTTGTTTACACAAATAATTAAAAGCTTCCTTGTGTTGACAGAAGATTTTAGAAATTATCTGTTAAACTCACATCTTTTCTCCCTGCTGTCCCCGCTGTACAAACAAATTATCTGCTACTTATGGTACATCTGCAGAGCAAAGGTTCAGAGAGCAGTGTAAAACTACTGCGTTCAGTCTTGACTGTAACTAAATCCCTTCTTTCTTCCATGTTTTGTGATTAGCCAGAATGTTTAAAGTATCACTGCCTTCATGTCAATGCAGAGTGGTCACAAAGCTGGGAAATAACAAAGAGGCTCTTCGTCTTCATGCCAAATTAGAAGTGGAAATCATACGAAATGATTATTTTTTTTTCCACTGCTACAGTCTTTGTCAAGTACAGGAAGCCAATTTAATAATAACAATAATAATAATAATTAAATCATTTTATTTCCATTCAAGTTAGCAAGGGCTAGACTGGAAGTTAGCGTCTATGCAGGTACAGGTTATGTAAACTTTTTGGCTTTATATTAGCAAACGCTAGGTAGATACTAAATTGTTGTGTACCTGACATTAATGAATACATTAAGGGATATTTCAGTTTTTTTAAATGGAGTTCATGAGTCATTTATTCATAGTCTTTATCCTTGCCTTGATTGACTCTTGATTTACTCTTGTCTGGCAGCTTCTTGCTCAGTCATGCTTTCTTTTTATCTTCTTTGTTACCTCCTACCAGTGCCCTCCCTCGATTTCTTTGCCTCTGCCACGCTCTACCTCTGCTCAGCCTGGTTGTGTTGCCCATACAACCGGTTTTTGGTCCTGGTACCCATTCTGACGTGGTTCCCCCTGCGTCTCTCCATGCACTGAAAACCTCCTGTTCCCAGTGGCCCAAATCAAGTCAAGTTATCCTTTCAGAAATAATAGACTTCAGTAGAGTGTGCACTTCAATAACACAGCTTATTCACTTGTAGCTGGTTGTCAGTTTTATATTTAGTTGTTCATTTACAATGAAGCACAGTCTGCTATGTGAGAGGGGATGTTGCTGGACCATGACTTTGTGATTTTGCCTGGTCTGTCCTGGTGTATCTTTGCTGAAAGTTAAGAAAAAATAGATGGAACACTTTTCGCCATCATCTTTTATTCTGCTACTGTAAGTCGAACCTGAAAGTGCAGTTCCACTGCACAAGAGAATGTTACAACTATTGGAACTTTTTGAAAGGTAAAAGCACTTTAGAGGTACTGATACAACATGAAGAGTATAATACGAAGCATTAGACTTCCATTAGCATTAAACGTTATACCTCTTAGATTCTCTGCCTTTTTATTTTAATTTGAATGTAATTGTGCCATCCTTTGGGTCGGTGGAACATGAAAAATTAGAGAATTTTTCTTGGAGTTCTGAGAATTTGAGTTTCTTTTAAGGTCTTCTTTTGTGCTATTGTTACACTGCAGCTAAAACAGCCCTGTGGACTTGAAAAAGATGATTGTAGGATGCACAGAAGGTCATCTAACTTTATAGTACCCTGGAAACTTAATAATGCATCAGCCAGCAGAATTTCTGATTGATTGTGTAGCAAACTGGGAAGCTCTCCCACAGCGTCTCTCCCTGGGCCGAAGCCGGGGGGATGCTGCCTAACAGCACCTGCAACTCTGCCCTGGGCTGAGCAGGAGATGCATAATACAGCCATCATTTTTTTCCTTTGGCATCAAACAGGAAGCTCTGCCTCCAAAGGCCATAGAGGATGTGGGGTTTGCTGCCTTTCCTTGTATGTGGATTACTCCCCTGACCACAGCTTTGCTGTGTGGTGGCATAACGTTTGAAGAGGAAAAGACAAGGATAGGATGCTATAGTGTCTTATACTACACATAATACATAATGTGTTTTAGAATAAAGATACTTGGTTTACTGAAACAGTAAGGTGTCAGATGGAATCAGTCAGATATTCCATATTGTAATTTTACTATTGCTTTTTTAATCTGTTCTGTATACATGCCATCTACTGCATGTCTGTTCATCCTGGAAGAAGGTTCTCTTCCTTTTCCAGAATCAAGGTCTAACTATAGAGGCTGTTGTAAATTGTTTGTTGAATTTTGTTGATGGGTTTATATAAAAAAAATAAAGTACTTTACTTGATTTCTTTGGTCCAGGACATTAAAACTAATAGCTGGGTTTTGCATAATTCATTTCTTTCCTGAAGACAATGTTCACAAACACTGAAATGTAAAAGTTAAATTAGCAACTTGCATGCTCCCCAGCAGATCTCTGTTTGACCCATATGGCATCAAGCTATCCCCCAAAGTTTCCACTCATATAAAATAAATAAAATGAATCTAAATGTTACTAATGGTAATATATTTAAAGATGCATGACAAGTCAATTTTATTTGTGGATATGGTTTTACTGACGAGCGGGTGGTTCTGAGCCTCAGCTCTCCTGTTTCTGTCCCCCTCATTTAGTAAACTATCAGTATCAAGGCTGTCCTCCATGTTTCCACAGAGCACATCGTCCTAATAAATACTATTTGACTATTTCAGATTGAAATCAGCAGAATCCATGTTAATTTCCATTTGACACTGATGTGCTGCATCAATCTGACTCAGCTCAGAGAGATCACAGAACTCATCATCTACCTTGAATCCACTCAGAACATTGTCTATGCAAAGCTCTCCTCCTTCTATCTATCCTACAAACATGATGGAACAAAACATCTTCTCATTGGGCAATAAGATTCTAAATGCTGACCAAAGACTGAGGAAATTATGCACATACCATTTATAAAAAATAGTAAAAATCATCAAAAGTCGAGATACGTGGTTTTCATTTAGACAGCGACGACACGCTGGTGGAGCTGCAAGGCACTGGCTATATCTTCAATATGTGGACTATTACCATTACAAAAGAATTGCATTCATTCTCCCCTGAGGATGAACCGTTAGACAAGCGTTAGTCTAGTCGAAGTGTTATTTTCTCTGTCCAGCAATGTGTTTAAGTGTTACATTGCTGGGTGAGAGTGTTCAACATGAGAGCAGAGTGATGACAGTTGATGAGTGCAGCTCCAGACAGTTCGCAGATAAAGAGTTAAGCTCTTGGACATCTGACATCTTTTTTTTTTTTTTTTTTTCACCAGCACTTTGTCTAAAACACAACTGACACATGACTTTTATTACAACAATGTAACAGCAAACAACAAAACAGATGTTTATTGTGAGCACAATAATTCACAGTGCAGTGAAACAGTTATTATATGGAACAACAGATTTATTTGGTATGCTTTTGACTTTTTGTGTCGTGTTTTTTTGGCAATCTAAATTCATAAAATGTTTAATATTTTACCAGTATGAAGGATTTATGTTCATTAAAGATCCCTGATCATTAAAAGCCACAAAAGAGTTGAACTATAAAGAAATATTTAAATGTTTTTTACTAAGAAAGCTTGTTAGAAAATGCAGTTATATATATATATATATATGAAGTGAAGGAATGTCTTGAGAGAAAAGCACTACACTTTGAACATACAGTACTTTTTTTCCCCTTTATCACTCATCTGTTCAAGGTGATGAAAAGCATACAGTCACCCATTGTATTTTTGAACTGACTTGAAGACACATTACACCACTGCTCTTATCAGTCCTGAAAGCCAAAGCATTCTTGATGTCAGAGCAAGTTTGACAAATGAGTGCGAGGCGCTCTCTTACAGCCTGTTTGTCATCACGACTGTGACAAGCGCGGCACTGATCTGAATGGAGGCGATCTGCTTTTCCCTTTGCCTTTGTCCTATGATAGGATGGGAAGCGCTCGTCTGAACGCTATGTTCTCACTTTCTAAATTTGCTTGGGAAATATGGAGCCTGGGAAAAGTGCGAGAAAGCTTTCTACATCCCTAAACATTTCATTCTTCGCCTGTTTTCAGCTTCCCACATCTGTAAATTTCCTCTGATACCGCCGTTTTCGCTCCACCGCCGCAATCGTAAACACTTGCATGGGAGTAAAATCAATACAGAGTACAGTAGCAGAAACTTTTCTCCTGTATAGTCGCATGTATCAGAGTTAGTGACTGCAAAAGAGAGCTGCGGTTCGCCACCCAGTGGGAGCCATTTGTGCGGAGTCCAACTGCTGGTATCGCCTAAGACAGCCTCTGATCTCTGAGAGCTTCCTGTAATGGTACCAGGGCCCTGAGGTGGGTCATTGAAAATGACATGCGCAGATGTTCATGTGGCTCTGTTGCAGGAAACCAATATAATAGTCTGCCATCAATGAACCTGTCACACTGCGCATTCCCCACCAATTTCCCCCAGCCAGATGATGCCAGACCGCATCCCCCCGGTGAACAGAGAGAGCTCCCAGAAGCTCTATTACTCTTTCAGCTTCTCTCAAGAAGACACATGAGGACTGAGCAAGAAACGTGTTCGCCATCTTGCTGGCAGAACGTCTCTTTATGGATGTCCCATCAGCACAGGCAATAAAAGTCCGAGCTGTTAGAGGGCCGGGGGGAGAGGGGAGGCCTGCACGCTGCACAGGACGGACGGCGTGTTCAAAGGGACAGCGCAGGGTTTAAGATGGTAAGCAGCATTAATGAAAATCCCACACCGCTGTCGGGTTCCCATTTGATGGAGAGCTTTGTTTTGAGGGATCTGTGGAATTCAGAAGCCAGCACAGGAGCCTTCACAGTGACTGCACCCAGCTCACTGCTGAATCAGTACTTCACTGAGTCTGTCTCCTAAAAATGACATTCATATGAAACTCATTTAATTTGCATTAGCAAATACATTCTGTAGGAAATGTAACACTGACTGGATTACATTTTTTCACGTTTCCGTTAAGCCGATCTGCAAACAGTTCACTCTCTAATGAAAAATGTTAATACCTTCTTTTTATACTTTGCTTTGAACTATAAATTATCCCAAACCCCGTCGGATGATCGGGACCATGAGATGTGGTTGAGAGCTCCATTAAACTCTACAGTGGACATAATTTAAGATTATTTTCTCAACCTTGGGGCTCATTTGCATACTCATCATACCTATTTATAAAAAGAAGAAGCAACCTGAGCTTCACATTTAGTTTTAAGAGAAAATCAAAAAAAAAAAAAGATTGTAAAATTATTACCCAAACTTACTCGTTCAACTTTGACCTTTTGTACTCACTTTTACTATTTTCCTGTGTAATGAGGGATAATTACCAACATTACAGGTGCACTCACTTTCTGTTACTTTTAAATAATGTGTTCGGTGATGGCTGCACTTTTCTTTCTTTCTTTACAACTTTCTGACTTTCTGTTTTTTAACCTGCCTGACCTCACATGGTCAATACAACTGATAGAAAGTATGGGCAAAAATAAAATAAGAGCCAAGTCATAAAACCACGAATACCCTTCAATCAAATCGTCTTTCTTTTCCTAACAACATGGGGCACAATGCCAAACACTGATCCAAACGTCCTCCTTTTGACTTCTCTGCAGTCCGAACCACTTCAGTCACGAGTAAGCAGTTTCAAGATCGTGTGAAAACAGTGGTCAGCGGTCCAGACCATGAATCTGCTGCAGGAGTGCTGTTAGCCCTGTGCATCGACTATAAATCTGATTAAAGAAACAATAGAAAAAGGGCATTTAATCAAGTCAGCAATGACATCTTTTGAGTTGTAGATAAACACACATTCAAGGCTCCAAATGTATGATCTAACAGCTATAAGTGTTCTGTGGTAAAGAACATTTTGAACAGTTTTGAACAGTTCACACACAGGCCTGAACTGAAAGTCACAAAACATTAAAAAAGGCACAACAAAAGTAAATATTTCCATCAGACAACACATCCTGTGGTCAAATGAAGTCATTACACAATGGAAAACATTTGCGCTGTATACCTGTGCATTTTAATAATATTCTACAGTTATAGTAGCGCTCAAAAAAGAATGAATGAATCTCTGCATTTTTTACCCTTTTTTTTTAAATGTCCTGTGAAAGAAATTTCTAAGATGAATGAAATTTTTGAATGTATTTTATTTTTGAGTGCAGATCTTTATGTGCCCATGAACTGTCCCTGACATGAGACCTTTAGTAAGCACCGACACCAAATTCGGACATTCATTAAAATACAGCACTTGTACTGCGTTCACTCTTCAACAAAGAATGAATGAGGTTGTCTTTGCCATGGCCTGACTTTGGCCTCTTTAATCTATGCTTCCAAATAGCAACAGATCAGTAACATCATCATCTTTCTCGATGGATAAGCACTGATTGCTGATTGAAGAGTTTCCCACAGGTCCATGTAGCTTCAGGCCTTTCTATGAGATCTGTGTTAACTGTGAAAATGGGGAGTGAAACCAACACCAAAGAGTGCTAACGCATTCGCAAGAGAGGACTTGTGCTTTGCCCAGAAGGTGATGATGAAGATTAAGTGTATCCCCGTTTCATAAAGTGTGTTTTATCATTCAAGAAACACAGAAAACAGACAGTCAGCATCTTCTGGTTTTGAATGTACGTGACAAATGAGAGATTTTCCTCAGACGTCACTGAAACGTTGTCATAAAGTTGTCATTATTACATGAACGTGCTGCTGTTGTACCTGCAGAAAACGTCCTACTGTAAACACTTCAAAGCTCACATAGTAATAGTAATGTGAGCATACACTGGAGTGACAGTGTCTCCACTTGACACTAATGGGATGTAATTGCTGTTTCATAACAAAGACAGCTTCTTAGCTACAGTTTATTCAGAAGAGAACTTTGAGATGATTGCTCAGAGCAAGTTTCCACCTTTGTTCGATCTTTTTTTTTATTCTCTTTTAGAAGAGGCATCTTTTTTTCTTACATTACACAATGGCTGCTGTCTGGAATTAAGTGATACCCTGAACGAGTCCAGACCCTCACAGGCGCCACGAGTACTTAAAGGCAATTGAAAAGGCGTAAGAGATAGGTTGAATCAATAGCCTGTTTTTTTTTTCACTTCCCTGTCAGCTCCCATTGTTGATGTCTCCAGAATGCACACAAAAGGCTGGCAGGCTGCAGCATAAAAATAGCTGGCACCCTGTATGGCGAGTGGAGCATCCTGGGAATAATTGAGAGAAGTGGCAGTGGAAGTGACGCAAAGATTAAGCGATTAACGTCCTGTAGTAGGAAGCCCAGAGTTCTGGCTTAAATAGGATAGATGCCTGCTGGATACAGTGAGTTGTACACTCGGTGGTGTGTTGTTTAGGTTTCCAGCTCGCCTGTTCAAACTCAAGTAAGACTTTCTTGTCTTAAAACAGCAGCGTGGGCATCTGGGATGAGGGCAATGGTGAGGCATAGAAAGACTGAGCAGCTGATGCAATCCCTTTCCTGTTTCTGCCCTGAATGCTGCATACACACTTTGACCTGAATCAATGGAATTTTAAAACCAGGCTGTGTCTTGACTGGGATTCCCTTGTGTGTATGTGAATGTGTGTGTGTGTTGTGGGGAGGGGCTGTGTGTATGCATGTGTGTGATTAGGTGGGAAGTGGTGGTCATTGCTGCAGGGGCACAGAATAAATCTATTATCCAGGGGAGAGTTTTGGTTCAAGAGTGCATTTTTTAATAGAATCTTAAAAATTTCTACACTGCACTGACTCTGTACTCTGTACTTGTCTGGGTCCAGACCTTCAAATCTGACGATATCAGACAGCAAAACACTTTCCATAGAATGTTGATCTATCGTCAAGAAGCCTCGTTTCTTAAGAATATACACATCATATATACTTAAAGTGACACTAATCAGTAATTTTATGGATCAGCAACATGACTAAAATGGAACGGGTTGCTCATTGTGTGGAACCCACAGAGAGTTATCCCCAACTTTGTGGTTCCTCCCTCTTCTATGGAGCTTTTTTTTTTAGCATCTTCCAGCTTCAGCTTTCAGCTTGGTGTTACATCCTGCAGCTACTGTTGTTTTGCTTCAGTGTCTTTCATCAGGCTGTCTGTCAGTGGAAACTCTCTAAAAAAAACCTGCTCAGCACACAGACAACATCTGCATACAGTAGAAACTGTAAATGCACATTTGTTAGATAAGATCCATCCATTACCTGTAACCGCTCATCCTCATCACGCCCCACGGTGGGGCTGGAGCCTATCCCAGCTGAATTTGGACAAGAGGCGGAGTACATGCTGGACAAGTCACCAGTTCACACATAGAGACAAACATTCACACTCACACCTACAAACAGTTTAGAGTCACCGATTAACCTGTTAAGGTTCATGTCTCTGGACTGTGGGAGGAAGCCGGTGTACCCGGAGAGAACCCACACAGACATGGGGAGGACATACAAACTCCACACAGAAAGACCCAGCTGAGGTTCGAACCAGGAACCTTCGCCTCCCTTTGTTAGGTAGTATTAAATCATTTGACTTTGTTTTATTCATGAAATGATTCACTATTCAAACATGTTTTCTAAGAGATATGTCGGTGCTTAACACTCAAGTAGTTATTTTAATGACTTTTAATTTTACTGCGCTTGTCATTATAAAGTAAGTACTCCACTGCGTACAGGCTTCATACCCCACCTCCACATATGGGGCACTTAACATGATTATAACATGACATACAGTAGGAACATGCAAACTAGGTAATGAATTCAAATGAGCAATGAGAGTCTTACAACATACACATGCATGTTTCTCGGTGAGCACTGTCTCAGAGGAGTGTTGCTTTCACCAGTCCATTGTGGAACGCTTGAGGCTGTTACATATGAATTATGGGCGCAGAGCTCAGCAGCACCACAGAGCCGCCAGCAGAGGTGTTCCGTGACAGCCCGTCCCCAGCACTGCCCTGTGCGCAGCGCTCTTGTTAAACATTTAACACTAAGGTCGCTCAATTATATATCAAAGTAATTGTTCATCAGCAAAGAGCAGCACATACACCGTCATGTTCTCCGTTTCATCAGTGATGAGAGGAGGACCGGGCTGCTGTCAGAGCTCGAGCTTCACCACTAACCTGTTCAGTGTGTGTGGACCTCCAACATGCAGATTTGAGCTGTAACACATGTTTCTGTCACCTCTTGGATGGTTATTAAACTTTAATACACTTTAATATTTTTGAACCAGGGCCTTCAGTATTTGGATGGAGAAGCTCGTAAAAAAATTAGGTGTGTCAGATTAAGTAGCTGTTTTTTCAGTGTGTCAGATACCCAATAATAACCCCCATCATTACTGTCATCAGTAACTGGAAATATACATTATGCATTGTGTACATGAACGTTGAGAGACATTGTGAATTTAAGTTCCTTCCCAATGGACAGAGCATAAATGATGTCACCCATACGTTTCTGAAGTGCCGTTTTGAAGCTGAAAATCTGTGATGCTGGCCGATACTGCATCTCTCCTCTAGTAAGCCATCTGTAACGGCACTTACCTGTCAATGGGGGTTGTTAATTATGTGCAACTTTAAGCCTTGATATCATTTGAACAAATGAGTTAAAAAAAAACAAAAAAATTCACCCTCAGTACAGTTGTCATGAACGGGGAAATTAGCTATAGAGAACAAAACAATTTTTTGTACCAGGCTGTAAACATGTTTATTTCTGCTGTGAAGTTGGACATTGACTCACTTCTGCGTTGGCTTCATTTTCCAGCTATGGAGGTATTTTTTAACCACGTGTTTCTTCCTCCAAAACATGTCAGATAATCACGTCAACAAACGGCAGGACCTGCTCGGCTCTTATTGCCCAGAGATGGACACTGTTTTCCTGGGAAAGTGTGCTGAAAATCCGGTAGAGGACCAATCAGAGGACTCATTGGGTCATGATGACATTACCACTTAAGCTCTAAATTAGCTGTTTTTTTTTCATAAATTAAGCCAAAAATACAATCTACCACCTTATTACTGTTGCGTTGGTTGTAGCGGGATATTTCTATTTTATTTTGAAAAGCTAGCTTTAGCCAGTGAAGGATCTGTTTTGTTGGAACAAAGTCACACACACATTTTTTGTGTTTCATTTTCTCTTCTTGTAAGATGATTTTCATCATAGATATTTACATTTATATTTAATAGTTTTAGTGCTATTTATTGTTTTGCCTGGTGATTTTTTTTCCAATGTGTTGAATAGAGCTCGGTCTAAAGAACTACAAATGACATATATTTGGTTGTGTTGATAGGAAAATGCTCAAATGAGTGACAGTTCTCAGTGGACGTTCTATAATTCTACTGGGGGTTAAAAACTAAAGATCAGGATTGGAGGCCAAAAACTTGATCAGGATATCAGGAGTACTCAATAACATTTGTGTTTGTGGCTTTTGTGGCATATTCTTGGCCTAACAAAGAGTGTTGTTTCCACTCCTGCTCCGCCTCCTGAATCTACTTTTGGGTACCAGATCTGTGATCCAGCGTTAAATTGCCGAATTCCATATTATAGATAAGCAGATAACATGTAAGGATAATAACTGACCCAGCACAGGAGAAGTTTTGCCATGACAGTATTGGGAATACCAATGGAAGCAGCTTTGTCTTTATATCTTCTAGTAGGACAGTACTCCATTGGTCCACCCCCACAGCATCACCGTCTTCTACAGGCATCTTTCTCTTTTTGTCACACCGTTAGAGCCATCACTTGTTCTCTGGTGGACCCTCTCAATGGCACCAGCAGGTTGCTAGGAGATGCGTGGCACATTTGCAAAGCCTCTATAGGACGTGTACAGTCTCCTGCTCCTTTATGTAGAGTGGGGGGCAAGCGCGGTGGTGCTGGGCAGCCGGCTGGAGAAGAGCAGTTCTGCAGATGGCCAGATCAGCGGGACTCCTGGCAGCTGCCCTGTTTAAAAGAAGTAACCCACAGCAGCTGCCTCTTGTACCATTCAGGCAGTGGAAAGGGCAGCCGTCTGGAGGATTACCACTGTAAACTCCCTTCTGATCAAACAGTCAGACGCTGTGATGAATGTGCCACGACTACTCAACAATTGCTCTGGAAAAGCATTCACTAACTAACAGGTCCACTGACTCTCTGATAGCAACAACCTGCTATTTCCATGATGGCTACTCTGCTATTATACTGTGCTCATTTGTGGACCATGAAACATGAACTAATACTGAAATGCCAACTAACAGGGCAGCAATATAAGGAAGTCATTTATACTGTTGTACACTTCTGCTGTAGTCTCTGGCTCATTAATGTAATGATAGGCTGGTCTCCCTATTTGATTGGATAGATGTTAGATTAGATAGTTTTATTAACCTCTCGAGGGGAAGCCGGTTTGATTGCTCAGGCTCACTGACAAATAACAAGAGACACAAAGTCGGACAGGTCACAGCAGACAATATGAAAGACATCCTGCCACTAACACAAACTAACACATATTCCAGGTGGATTGGACAGAAGAAGTCTAATAAAAAGCGATGCACATGGAACCAATTAAATGGGAAATCCATATAAAATGAAAGCTTAAAAATGAAGTATTAACACTGTACACAAAAGATAACACAAACTTAAATTTCAATCAAAAGTTTCACAGCTGTGAGCACAAAAGACATCCATTACAGGTCACCAACATTTCAGACAGGAAATTCTGTAAACCCACAGGTTTCCAATGAGCAGTTGTGAAGCTCAGTGTGGTGACTGCAGGCTTCATTGCTCAAACAAGCAACCTGTGACAGCACCTACCTGTCAATCAAAGCATCCATGCTGTAAATTCTGCATAACTTTAAGCCTTAATATCATTTGCACAGGTGAGTTGTATATAAATTCACCCTCAGTACAGTTGTCATGAACTGGAAATTAGCTATAGAGACCAAAACTGTTTTTTGTACCAGGCTGTAAACATGTTTATTTCTGCTGTGAAGTTGGACATTTGAACATGGGGGCTGACTCAAGTGGACGTTTGAGGAACTGCAGTTTTTGGCGCTTGGAAAAAGAAATCGGGTTTGAAGTCTCCTCCTTTCCTTCAAAACTTTTCAATCCTTCAATCCAGGGTCCTGCTGACCTTGAAGGACTTTAATTTCCTGAGGAGATCAACCTGTCTGTGCCTTCATAAACTCAGTATTAACATGACCAGTTGAATTTCATATAGAGGAAACCTTTTCAGTGATCTTTCAGTGAGAGATATTACCATATACATACGTATAAGAAATCCATGCAGAACCACACTGTCAGTCCAAGCTTATTATAAATCCCCTTCCTATAAACACGTAGTTTGCATGTCAATATAAAAGTGTCCATTAACCAGAGATAAAAGAGAGAAAAGGACAAACAAACAAAAATGACAGAGTGTCCAAGGGCTATGGACGTGTACAACAAGCATTAATAAGCTACATCAATCACATCGCCTGCCACTTGTGATGTACAATAAACAGCAGGATAAAGCATCACTTAGGCAGACAACACCTACCGGGATAGAAACACCACAGCAGGTCCAACCCAAACTCATTACAGTAAAGAGAGAGACTGCACATGGTTTCCACAACGTGCACTGCACAACACTCAGCTCCACGTTGTGGTTGATGACAGTCTCTTCTGGAGAGGGACGTGCAACCTATACTTTTGAACTTGGAGAATTCAGCAGCTGTTGACAGGGATGTGTTTGGTATATGTTGTTTTTGGTGCTTCTTCTATATCTAAAAAGATATAAAAACATTATATAAATGATATTGTGGGGTGGGCATGGAGAAAATCAGGTGGGCCTTTAGAAAAACTATTGAAATCATGTTGTAGTGTTTAATTAGGTAAAAGCATTTTATTATATTAAACAGAAGTGCTAACAATCTGCAAAGAAATCACAACACCTCCGATGGAGGGCATGGCAACACAGCCTGGTACTCTCTGATTATCATGCAGCATCAGTGTTAAACTATGTGTGCAGTTACAAAGGCAGCAAAGCACGCACAGAAATAAAGAAATGCAACATTCCCACCGGACACAACAGTATAAGAACAGCCAAACTACCACATGCAGTCACACACACCTGCAGAAGCACATCCGCTCCTACAGAATCACAGAAACAGCAGCAATAAATCTGCAGCCACATGCAAGAAACTGAAACAGGCTACGCAGTGAAATCAGATGGAAATGGTTTACCTGTGATCTCTGCACGTCAGCGCTGAAATCATTTCACTATAATCCAATAAAAGTTGAGAGAGGTGGTGTAAACCTTTGATAATCTGTTCAGTAGGAAGATTGGTTCAGGCTCTACGCCCAAGTCCAGTTGCCCCAGAAGTCTTCTCAAAGGTCACTTATAGGATGTCACTTACTTCTGTGACAGCGATTCCCTCCCATCTGTCTTTGCTTCAGACTTTAATCCAAAGTGCATCATCTTGATGGATGTAAAGGTCCTCTTGCACTCTTAACCTGTTTAAATATTACAGCAGAGATTGCTGCTTCAACACAAATGTTGTTTCCAGAACAATGGTGAGAAGTACGGAACGCTTTACGGCACTAAGTCACACAGCACCAACTATTTGACTGATTTTGGTGAAACTGGATCATATTTTATGGAGAAAATGTTTTCTGTTTTTCCCTCTGATGTCCTCCGGCTGCTCCGCCTCAACTCTCTGTGATTTACAGAGTTTCCTGATGGACAGTGAAGTAAACTGCTGCCAACTGTAGCTGCTGTTAGCTCAGTTTGTTAGCCGGGCTGCTCGGACTGTGAGCTCAGAGCCCCAGGGGATGGTTAGTGTTTGTACCACAGGCGTTTTAGACCATCGGGAATAAGAAGAGGAGGTTTTCATTCCTGAGACGTGGGCGAATGCTTGGATAGTTTAGTTGTTGGTGAGAGCTCTTGTGTTGTTGACCTTGCTTGATGTTTGGCTGTTAGCAAAGTTGTTGACGCGCTAGTTTTCGATCACAAGTAATCATAGCAAATAGACATGTACAACTGTCCATATTTACCACAAAACTACTAAAACTCTGCGACAAATCACAAAAATACCAATTTCTACATAACGTTGCTTTAAACTTGAGGCTTACTAGTAGTAATAGACTAGTCTTTCTAGTTGTTGTTGTGTTGTGTTTTTTCATATCTGGCTCCATGTGTGTTTGACGCTCTGTGATTGGGTGCATGTTTTTAACACAGCCAGAGATGCAATTTGATAATTGGCAGAAAGATAATGAATGACTCATCATTTCCAGTTTGGAGAGTTATCTCAGCACATAATGTACTGTATTTTAATATATGTGTTGCTAAAAAGCATCTACATTTCAAATAATTAAACTTCACCTCCAGGAAACGCACACTGATCCCGCTGAGAAATGTTTCCTCCCACCACGTTTTATGAATTCAATTTTCACTCACAGTTTGTCTGGATGTAATAAAATGGAGGAAAACTTGTGTTTGTAAATGATCAGTCATTACTGTAACACCAGGAGAGTGGCAAAATATTGAAAGGAGCGCACACTAATGAGAAACAAACACATTATGCCTTTTACGCTATTTCATCGTAAACACAAGAGCCTGAAGACAAAGGGGAAAACAAGTGTGGAGCCGTAGCTGGAAAATCAAACCGCAGCGTTACGACTGATCAGAGCTCCTCAGCGTAGGTGAGACAAACCGCCTGAGCTTTAAGATGCAATCCTCGCTCTCAGTCCGGCGGTTATGAGTGGAAGGAGCAGCCGAGTGTTTGAAGGTGAATCACAGGGAGACATTCTCCAGGCCTGCAGAGACGAGCAGAAAGTGTTTCTGATCTCTTGTTACACTTCATTTGAGTCTTTGAACGCATTCACTGGATGTAATTGTTCTGAGGCTGAGTAATAATGGGATCACTTAGCAATAGAATACAATGGTAATTTAATATACCTTTGTGTGTGTATGTATGTGTGTGTGTGTGTTTGTGTGGGCTGTCTTGTATCCAGTTGCGTCATTCAAAGTGTTTCCACTTTCTCCGGGCTATATGTATTGATCTGTAACTCCATCCTCTGGCCTCCACTCGTCAGTCTTTACAGACTGATGTACAGACTGTTCAATCAGCTCATTTGTTATGTTTCGAACTGACATGTTTGTCCAAAAGAAGTGTCCGGGGGCTCATTAGCACAATACGACTACTATTACACCACAGAATTAGCAGAAAGTGACAGTTTAAAGATCATATAGCGAACGGTAGGGGTGTGCGATACTACAGAATTTGCTATTGATCCGATATCAAGTAAATACAGGGCCAGTATTGCCGATACCAATACCGATCCTTTTTATTTAAAAAAAGCAGCTTATCTACTTTTGTGTAGAGGAGAGCAATGCGTCATAATTTATGAAGTGAATGCATCATCAATATGCAAATTTGGAATGCAAATATAGGAATACTGACGTTCCTTTGGCAGTTAACACAAAAGGGTTACTGTTATTATCAATATCATTTCTCTTTTGAGTGTGTTTTTGTGTGTTTGCGGTGTGTTACCACATGCACACCCACTGTGCTGTAACGGGAGTTGTGTACTGAACGTAGAGAAGAGAAAGTGAAGCTTAAGTATCGATCTCATCATGCATGTATTGATCAATACTGATACTAACGTTGGTACCGATACTATCGATATTTTAGATCGATCCGCCCACCACTGCCGAACGGTTGAGGACACTACATGCAAACACAGGCCAGGTTTAGGTGAAACTTCAAATGCAGAGGTGCAGGGCTGGTGGTGACAGAATCCAAAACTGATGACAAGACTGGGCTGGATGTGTCAGATATGGCAGGAATCCTGAGATGAGGAGAGGTAACCACAAAACAAGATTTCAAGAAGGCAGAGAAAAAGCACTGCTGCTCATACTGTGTGTCTGTATTAGCATTAACACAGCGAACATGTGTGCAGATGGGACGGTGGAGCACCGTTGCCTCACAGCACGAATGTTCCTGTTCCTCTTTCTGTGTGGAGTTTGCATGTTCTCCCCCCTGTCTGCATGCCCACAGTCCAATGACATGCAGGAGACTTTAAATCAGGTGTGAATATGAGCGTGAATGGCTGTTTGTCTCTATGTGTCAACCCCGTGATGAACTTGCGACTTGTCCAAGGTACCTCGCCTCTCCCCCCAGTATCAGCTGGGATTGGCAACCTGATAAGGATAAGCGCAGACACAAACTCCATCAAAAGTCTCTACAGCTGTTAAAGCTGTCTGACAGCTGATCCAGCTGTGATCAGACGCTGCGGTCATCAGAGACGGACGTCGCTTCACGTGGCGTTTCAAAGTAAAGGACGTCTTATTTCTCTGGAAAACATGTTTACTCGTTTCTTCTCTCCTTGCATGGTTTCCTTGTGTCTCTCCATGTATCCTCTGTGGGAGGGACTAAGACGCAAGGAAAAAAGGATGCAAACTAAGAGACTTGGGATGCACCCAGAAAGATACAGACAAGACTAATGTAACACAAAGGGGAGGGGGAAACAACAGGGAGTACTGTGAAAAGGACAGGACAAAGCTTCAGCCCTAACAACTGCAGTGAAGTTTGGAAAATGACTTTAGGTTTAGAGCGACAACTTGACTTATTCTGAATAAAGAGAACAAAGAACAGGCTAATGTGTGTGGAAGTACAGTTTTTGTAAGAGTGAGAAGATGAATATCAAGGTATGCATGTGTAGTATGTGTGTCAATTAATATATGATAATAACCACCTGAAAACAAGAATCATTATGTTTTTTGTACTTTAGTATTAGTATTAGTTTAGTCTTTAACGTCTACAATTAATCCATTCACATGGGATGCCACATATGAGCACTGTGCAGGTAGTATCAGACTTGGCATTCACGTTGTGAAGACTTCTTGGTAGTGACAAGAGTTTTTCTGTCTGGGACAGCTCTAGACAGGAAAAAAAAAGGAAAAACAATAAAACACATATTGTAAGACAACATATACTTAATCTCTGTTCTTACTGTCGAGTCACCATTTAATATTTTGTAATCTCTGCACTGACTAAAAGTCTTTTACTGTGATTCATGTTCATGCTCGTGTTTTTATGCTGCTGTGCTGCAAAAAAAGAATTTCCTGCTGTAGGACAATAAAAAGCTGAACTGAACTGAGAAAAAAAGCAAATAAGCCTTTTTTTTTCTCTACAAATGCCTGACTATTCTTTCACCAAATGAGCTTACTTTTATTATGATTATCACAAGTCTTTATTTCATATGTCTGTTGATTAGGTACCGCTGATGCAACACAGAGGAACATTACAACATATGGCTGAAAGAGTTTGGAGAGGATGTTTGGCACAAAAAGTGTTTGATCATCGTTGTTTCCTGTAAATTTGAATCTCTGGCTGCTTGGGGGCATTTTTATGCTTCCAGATGTAATATATATATATATATATATATATATATATATATATATATATATATATATATATATATATATATATATATATATATATATATATATATATATTGTCTTTTATTCTCTGCACTGTCCTGAATAGAAATATGGAGTCATTATAAATGTGATGACAATGAAAAGTGGGAGAAGTCAGCCACATCCCACTGCTGGTCAATTCTCTATTTGTATGCACATGATTT
This sequence comes from Miichthys miiuy, assembly GCA_036365135.1. NCBI lineage: Eukaryota > Metazoa > Chordata > Actinopteri > Sciaenidae > Miichthys > Miichthys miiuy. Next base: position 2,073,039 of record CM071620.1, on the reverse strand, counting down.
ATGACAAAAATCAAAATAAGTTAAAGATAAATAAATCTAACGTAAACGAAACTAAAATCAGTAGTGCAGCCATGTGCAAATGATGAACCACTTTATGAAAATGATGACAAATCTATTATATCTTCAAATTATAAAACAATATGCAACTTAAAGAAATGAAATGGCAAACTGGACTTTGAAGTTGAAATGCCCTTTTTGTTGGTCACTTTTAAATGTCAGGATTCCTTCATGAAGAACATCCATCAAGAGCACAGCCGGGAATCCAATATGCACAAATGCAACAATCAGAAGACGAACATGATGAACACAGCGAATGGGAATAAAAATTATTATTATATTAATAACAGAAGCATGGTGACAGCAGCATGTGACTGCAAATAAACTGATAACAAAGCCAGAGAGCCTATGGTAACAATTAAACATGTTTAAATGCTTAAAATATAATATAAGTCATCACTGAAAGACTCAGACACAGACTGACCATCAGCACTTATTGTCTTTCAAAGTAATCTCTCAGTCAAATACCTTCGGCTTGAGAAAGGAATTGAAGCCTCAACTGCCCGATCCAGTTATCACAAGTCCCTGGATGACACATAACACCTATCCACGGCAGAATTGGCTGCTACAAATAATGGAGGAAAACACCAAAAGCAGAGAGGTATTTGTGAGGAGTCAGTCAAGTGGAACTCACCACCACCACCACCACGCTGTTTAACTGTGTTTTCAGTCTGGCCCTGCCCTCGCACATGGACATCCACACACAAAATTATCTCTCTAGCATGCTGAGTCATTGTTGATATGAATCATTTTGATTTGTGGAGCTTTAATGTTTTCTGTTCTGTACATTCTGCATCTCTGAACATCTGTGCACACTGGTGCATTCCCTCACTTGTTTGCGAAACAGATGCTTATTTCCAGAGCAAATTATCTTTGATTTTATTATAGAGCATGGCACTCATTACACATGAAATGTTTTCAAAGACATCCTCTCACGCCAAGCAAGCTCAGGGTTTCAGCTTGTTGTGCATCCTACGCATATATCCTACAGCAAAGCCGATTGTATCGCGGCTAAGTTGACTTTTTCAACTTTCTGGCAACTTGGTTTCAGATAGGGGAAAATTTGCATTAATTAGATAGGCTCTTTGAGTAGCAAGAATATGCTGCAGGATGAATATATTAAAAGGAATTTTGAGACACGCTATAAATACTAAACAACATTGTTTGTCACCACTTGAAATAGATATAAAGAAGGGTAAACACGGGGCTGGGGCTGAGGAGAGTCCTCCCCCATCGTGCACTTGCTTACAAGAATGATGCAGTTCAAATGATGGCACACAAACAAAAATAATGTTTTTTTAAATGTACACTTGAATGTTACAGCTTCATCACTCTTGGTGGAGTTTGCTCTCTGGTGGTTTAAATGATTTTAATTATGTATGTGCCTCCTGGCTCAAAGAGGACATACAGTACCTGTCAGCTACAAGTGGTCCAAAGAATCAGCCTGTTGAAGCACATAATTATACTTTTAGCATCATCCAGTACTAGTTATGTTACTGCTTCAGGTAAATATTCAGACTCATCGGTCTATCCAAATATTCAGGCTTTTCAAATGCTATGAGAATCAATGTCTGTAATGTAATACAATGTCTGTGTAACATTATGTTCTCCCAAGGTAAAAAGGTCCCATGTGAGGGGCTGGTGAAGGACAATTTAAATCAAAATCAAATCAAATCAAATCAAATTTTATTTGTATAGCCCAAAGTCACAAAGTACATTTGCCTCTGAGGGCTTTACAATCTGTACAGGGAGTGACACCCTCTGTCCTTAGACCCTCGGTTCGAGTGAGGAAAAACTTGCCCACAAAAAACCCTTTTAACAGGGAAAAAAGGTGGAAGAAACCTCAGGAAGAGCCACAGAGGAGGGATCCCTCTCCCAGGACGGACAGACGTGCAATAGATGTCACGTGTACAGAACAAATCAACACAAACATATTGTACAATTACAATGACTGATAAAATGACAATGAATTACAATGAATGATAAAATGACCACAGTAGCAGATATGGTAGCAATAATGAATAATATATGTAGTGGACGTTGCGCAGGATCACAGCAGCAGCCACGATCCACGAGAACCTGCTGGACGACAGAGCACAAAAACTCCGGGGAAGTTCGGTTAGTAGCATGCATTAATGAGACATGTATGTCCACTGATGGTGAGAGAGAAAGAGAGAGAGAGAGAGAGGGAGGAGAGAGGGAGAGGGAGAGGGGCGGGGAGTCCCCCGGCAGTCTAGTCCTATGGCAGCATAACTAAGGGATGACCTGAGCCAGCCCTAACTATAAGCTTTATCAAAAGGAAAGTCTTAAGAATACTCTTAAAAGTGTTGACCGTGTCTGCCTCCTGAACCCAGAATGGTAGTTTGTTCCACAGAAGAGGAGCTTGATAGCTGAAAGCTCTGGCTCCCAATCTACTTTTGGAAACTATAGGAACCACAAGGAACCCAGCATCCTGAGAGCGCAGTGTTCTAGAGGGGTAGTAAGGTACTATGAGCTCTTTTAGATATGATGGTGCCTGACCATGAAGAGCTTTGTATGTAAGGAGAAGAATTTTAAATTCTATTCTAGATTTGATAGGTAGCCAATGCAAGGAAGCCAAAATGGGAGAGATGTGATCTCTGATCTTGGTTCCTGTCAGAACACGTGCAGCAGCATTCTGAATTAGCTGCAAAGTCCTAAGAGACTTATTGGAGCAACCTGATAGCAAAGAGTTACAATAGTCCAGCCTAGAAGTAACAAATGCGTGGACTAGTTTTTCTGCATCCACTTGAGATACAATGCGTCTGATTTTGGCGATGTTACGTAAGTGGAAGGATGCAGTCCTTGAAATTTGTTTTATGTGGACATTAAAGGACAAATCCTGATCAAAAACAACTCCAAGATTCTTTACGGTGGAGCTGGAGGCCAGGGTGATCCCGTCTAGAGTAACTAAGTCTCTAGAAAGAGAGTTTCTGAGGTGTTTGGGTCCAATTACAAGAACTTCAGTTTTGTCTGAATTTAACATTAGAAAATTGTAGGTCATCCAACTTTTTATATCCTTAAGGCATGCTTGGAGTTTAGTTAATTGATTTGTTTCATCAGGCTTGATCGATAAATATAATTGGGTGTCGTCAGCATAGCAATGAAAATTGATAGAGTGATTCCTAATAATGTTCCCTAAAGGAAGCATATATAAACTAAATAGGAGTGGTCCTAGTACAGAACCTTGTGGATTTAGGAACCTTCTCCAAGAAAGTAATGCTTGGAGAAGGTTCAGATTTCTCCTCTGATTGTTCAGATGAATTTGAGGTCAGTCGGTCCAAAACACTTGTATTCTGTCCCCCAGGTTTAACCAAACATTAACCTGGTTAGTCCCTTTCACATTATGGTTCTCCACCTATCCATCCATTTTTGTCCCTTTATCTGGGTCATTCAGTCAGTGGTATCTGAAGACTTTCCGGCCCAGATGGGAAATGTGTGTTGGGGCGGATCTGCTGCCCATTGGACGTGTCAGAAAATCTAGGGAGGCATCAAGGAGGCCGGAATCACCTCAACTGACGCAAAGAAGAAGCAGTTCTACATCATGTTCTTGCTGAATGTCTGAGCATTCGCCATTTCTCTAAGGGTGAGCCCAGACGCCCTGCAAAGGAAACACATTTTTGCCACTTTAACCACTACCTCATTCTTTTGGTAACTACCCACAGCTCAGGACCACAGGTGAGAGCTGGAAAGTACACTAGATCTACCACTACATCAAGTACTTTACCTTTAGGTCTGCTACAGCACCCACATTATTTCTGATGTTGAACCCATCTTGCCTGTTGAGCTTGGTTTTCATCTTAACCTCAGACATGAGCAAAGACCCCCAAGATACTTGAACTCCTTCAGTTGGTGCACTAACTCACTGGAGTGAGCAATCCACAGTTTTCCAGCAGACTACTATGGCCTCGGGCATATGTGTGGACTTACTCTTGCTTTCTCTTTGTCTCTTTTATGATCTATCTATCTTTCCAGAGAGAATGTGTGTGAATGTTCAGTATAGGTAGATAAAACACAACATAGGCAAAGATTAAAAAGACACAGAGAGTCCATGTGTTTTCAGCTGGCGGCTAGAAAGAGACTTGTGGAGTCAATGATGTGAGGGTTATGGGATAATAATGATATAAGTGAGATGATAATGACAGCTATTATGGTCATATACTGTGGCAGCAATTCACCAAAATCGCTCGTGAGATTTAACTATCATACAACATCTCCTCTGTAGGTCAGAATATAGGAGTCATGGTGACGTGTCATTAGAAAAATGACAGGATTGTTACCATTTATCAATTTGGGTCGTCCGTGAGTGCTTACATTGTGGTGCATCATTTGATATATTGCTGTCGAGGCAGTATGTACTGTCCGTTACCTGATTTTATGACCAAGGATTTTTTTTTTTCCCCCTGAAGCCAACATCAGCAAAATAAAAGCATCTGCAAGATATTTCAGCATGCTTTCCTCGCAAACGTCAATTTCTTAGCATCATTTTCCTCAGGCAGATCATCCAGTGTTATTACAGTGAATTAAATCTGGGCAGCTTTATGATTATTGTACAGCCACATATCATAAAAAGCAACTTCACTTGCCATCGGTAATATAAACCTTTTAATTAAATATGGTACTTGCAGTGGAGCGATTCATGATAATGCACTTTATTGCTGTGGAGGTTTTGTAATGCGGGAGGCGCAGCCGTTATTCTAAAGCAGACTTTGCAAACATCTTAACACAGAATCTGTCAAAGGCACATTAACATCACACTGCGACTGTGAATAGGAGCTTTTGATGAACCAGTGAGGTCACCCTGCAAAAAACAACCCACCTGAGACAGACAGCTGTGTCGGTGCTGGCGGGCTTCCTTCTGCACCGCGGAACAAACAGCAGCATATGAAAAGAAAAGCCTCACTTCAATTATGCATGTGTTCAAATGAGGGGCTTGCAGTGTTGGCTCCTTTGCTTGCATAGACAAAAATCTGGATTTCTACACTGTCTTCAAAGACCTTGCTGGTCAAGTTTTTTTTTTCTTTCATGTCACATCAAGACAGACGTAAAGATGGAAACTCATCCAAACACTGGAGGCTGTTTGGTTCAATATGGTAGGATGTGAACATGCTATAAAAAGGAGTAACACTTCATCACGTAAACACCTGCTCTGTTAAGCAGCCAGTGATAAACAGATTTATCTGTTCAACCTTAAGTTCTCTTTATGGAGATGTTCCATGTTAACGTTTAGTTTTGATATATATGGAATTTAGTGCCTAAGGCCAAGATGTGCAATCATCATGTCCCCCTAATTAAATATGTAAATCTGTCCCTCCAATATTTGACAGACATGTCACCATGATTCCTCCAAAAGCTGAAGGAAAGCTGGATATTCTGTGTTAAACCGAGTGTAAAACGCTCTGTGTACTGTTCACTGAACTCCTCCGCCTTCGTGTTGGTGTACAAGTCAACCAGCAACAGTGAACACAACAGCTTTGAGCAACTCAGGAGTGCATGTCAGAATTTCCGGTCCATCCTGTAATCCTTCATGCACCGTGCAGACACACAGACAAAACGTTATGATGTTGAAGCTCACATTTTTCCTTGTTTGAGTCCACTCAGTCATACCACAAAAGAAACAACAGAAGAAGATGCTCGTACGTGAATACATCAGCAGAGGTAAAAGAGGCTGCCAGGAAGTGGACTGACACTCACATAACTATATTTGTATATGATGGCAGCATTTCGTTTGTTGCACTGATGTTCATTATTTCCGTTTAGAGCTTTACAGCTTGTTAACGCCACAGGATCAGAACCATGAATATAGTATTGAATGAAATCACGCTCAGGAGAGGCTACCTGCAGATGAATGTAATCACATACCTACAACGTAAGTAGCTTTACAAAAACTACAAACAAATTCCAAATATCTAAATTTAAGCTAAGGCGAAAGACAAGTGTGACTACCCTCAGCTACAGTTTGTCTTTAATATACCAGTGAGTACATATTTGCTTTTTTGTTGGATGGTGAACAAGCTGCTCTAAGAATGTGCTGCACATATAAAGCGAGAGAGAGACGGGGAATGACATGCGGGAAAGAGCCACAGGTCGGATTCAAACCCTGGGCTGCTGCGGCAAGGACTGAGCCTTTGCACATGGGGCGGCTGCTCTACCAACTGAGCTAAACACCACCCTGAAATATAGTCATGCTTCAGTTATTTATTCAGTTATTTGTACAGGAGGTCCGCTGAGGCTGTATATATCTGAGGCCCAGATCTTTGTGCTGAACCACTAATCATGTTATCATGGATGGCGTCAAGTGCTCTGGCTGTTCTGAGTGTGTCAACAGTCTCAAAAGAAATAGTTTTTCTCTCATTTGGTTTTACTTGTAATGTTTCAATTTACCCTGTAGTGTTAGAGCAATACTGAAAACTGTAATGCTGTGATTTATTTCATTAAAATGACGTACAACGTTTATTTAATTTGTTAAAATAAATGGTTTCAGTGATAAAATATTAAAGTAGATTTTCACTGAAAAACTTTCTTCCTCTTTAATGTTACTCAGTTTAATCAAATCTAATGTACTGTATATAGTGCTATATGTACCGACTTTATTGAAGTTGGTTTTATTCATTTTCTTGGCTTTTTATTCTTATTGACTATTTTACTGAGTTTGCCTGATTCTGTATACTCAGTCAGTAAAAAGAAATATTGGAAAACTTCATTTTTTATAAGTTAACTCAAAGTATTTGAGGTGCATACAGGTTACATAAGACAAAGGTTAAAGTCATTCCACCATACAGTTTAGTGTAAACATGTTAGAAATGACCTTACATTAGAAAATAAAGCCCTGAGAATATCATCGACTTCAGCCGTTCATCCCCAGAGGTCACGTCTTGTGTAAACACACCCACAGTGTCCTGCACTCCTTTATTTGACGATTGCCAGACATTTGACGTTAAAGTCACTCATGCTTGCAGACATAGTCTGGGCCTATGAAGAGAGTGTTTTGACAGGCTCATAATATATCTCTCTGTAGTGCTTGGCAGCACCGATCAACAATAAACATGCCTGGATGCCTGCTGTAAGCTGTTTTACAGCTCTTGATTTTGCTAATACATTTCGGGAGGAAAGACACTGGCTGCATGATGTTCAACACTTTGCTGTCTGGCGGCTGAAAATTGGACTTTGTTAATGGACCCTGGTTTGTCCTGTGCTGTGACCTTGTTGTGAAGGAGCTACAGTGCAGCTCAGTCCAGACATGCCATGTGTCCTTAGGCTGGGGGGTGAGCTGTATAATGTAATGTTACCGTCAGTGATGGATAAATAAATAGTCAATTATTTGCTGATAGGAATGTGTTTCACTACCAGGAGAGAATGACATGGAGGAAAAAAAGAGTAAAAACACACAGTGGGCTCACAGTAAACAAGGTCAGAGAGGTCAGACTCACTGACGTCTGAACTATGGCTAAACCTGACCTTACAGCACATGTGGAGCCAATTACAACTTTATTTCCATAGTTCAGGCTCTTGGTACTTTTCCTTTTTAATATATTTTACTGGCATACATTTTTCTTCTTTCTCCGTTGTGGATTGGAAACTGTTGTAGATGTAATATTGAGAACTGAAAACATAAACAATAAATTATTGTAATGGAGCAAAGCATGAAAACAATTAGTCGTATCTTATTATAATTATAGTTGTAGTTATTATTATTATTTTTGCCTCTCCTAACTCAACTGGTTGTTGACAACTAATTTTTGGGTAAATAAAATTATAAAGATTATGGTCCAGACCTGCTTTATATGGAAAGTGTCATGAGATAACTTCTGTTATGATATGGTGCTATATTATTATAATTTAACTGAATTGAATTAAAAACAGTTGTTATTACTATTATTATAAAAAGGTGTGTTTTATTGTAAAAAAAGTTCATATTTGCTTAGATTGTATAGATTTCTTGTTTCTGTTTTTGCCTCCAGTGTTTTGTAATTACTTTTGAAGTTCTCAAAAAAGTTTTTTCAGTAGTCAAAGTAAATATTCATCCGTATTCTCCGTTACAGAAGCACCTGTTCAGACACATTAAAGCAAATATGGACCCAGAGACATTTTCATAATATGTCCTACATGTCCTTTTTAAACCAATAAACATTTCAGCAGAATGTGAGTTATAAGTTTCATTTCATCTAACACTTTGATGATGCTGATCAGTCATATTTAGCATTTTCATTTGGGGTAATAAAACACTGCATCTGTAATTATCCAGGCTCTCCTGCTGTGAAATATTGGTTTGATGTGTTCTAGTACAAAAATCTTCCCACCAATCAGCATCAATCACACTTTCAAATTTTTTTGTCCCATTTTGATGCAAAAATCGGGTCATTGCTTCTTTTATCACTAGTTGCGATAATACTGTTTTCACTAAAGTAATTGGAGATCTCTTGAAATTCAGTCCAGCGTGGGGAAGGAAACACGAGTTGTCAGATGATGAGACGAATTCAAGAGAGCAAAAGTCTGAGAACATCCCAACTCAGAACAGAGAAGGTGACATCTGTATATCTGTATCTTGTAAACATTATTGATGAGGTGAAAAATTATTTCTGCTATATTGCAATTCTCAATTTAGTTAATTATATAATTGTCACCCTTTGTTTCATTTTCATCATAAAATAGTTTAATTGAGATTTAATGTGCAACACTGCACAAGCAGCTATAGATAATGGATGGATGGAAATTATAATTTAGTGATCAGCATGAAAACAAGTACTTATATTCAGATCATTAATTATGACTAACCCTGTGATTGCAAAAATAAACAGCTTTTTTGTTTTTATCAACCACAAAACTTTTTTTTGTGCAATAAACACAAAAAATAGTCTGTAACATATTACATATACCATATTTCCCTTGGCCTCTGGTCCAGTGAAGTTTTACGTTTCACCTTGTATGATGAAAGTAAAAAAAAAAAGCTCATGGATTGTAATTTTATTATTAAAAATGTACAATGAAATTGGTCATTCAAAACATACAGTAGAATACAGATTATGAATTTTCTTAGTTGCAGAGAACTCTGCTGACACAAAATTCATATTTTGCTTTGTATATGATTGAGTTATATAATCATTCTATGTTAGCCACTGTCGCTAAAGCAACGCGCTGTGAATCATTCTCCCAGCTTGCGTGCATGATGGTGTGGCATGACTCAAAGACAGGCTTTATTCCTGGGCATGCTGCATCATTACTGCCCCTATTTTCGCACGCAAAACTTCATAACAGCTGCATTTGCATGCCTGTGAATGAGTGTGTGTACAGCGTTAACATTTCCCTTCCAATAAACCATCTGACTGCTCCTGCAGCTTTCAACTTTTGTGGATTTACATGGCCTGTGGGGAGGGGGGAGGGGGAAAACTAAGACCCCAGATTATGATGCCATAAATCTGCTAAGTGCTTTTTTTTCTCAGCCAATGAAAGGGTTGATTTATGCTGACATAATTGCCAACAGCGTAAACTACTTGAAGAACCTGAAGAACACTAAATCTTGCATGGATCCATTAACTATCTCAACATTCATGCCTCCGCACTAATTCTGCTCCTTAGTAACAGTAGATAAGAGGAACATGAAACTGTCTGCTATTAGCTTTCAGCCTGCAGAGCGTTTGACATGAACCATGCGCGCAGCATTACATGCTATCATTATGTTTTTAAATAAAGCGCCTGGCCTCGGCTGTTTGTTCAGGACACAGTTCAAAACCTGTGAACACCATCATTAGCTGAAGCTTCAAATATCTGCCTCTGCCTCTGCTGAGCTGAGGACGAGCAGATAAATCCCGAGTCAGAGCTTCAAACTGTCCCTGGTAGATAATTCTTTCACACAGTCAATGATTCTGTTTCTCCTTTAAAGGGGACAGTTCAACATTTTGATAAATATGCTTATTATTTTCCTTACATCAGTGAGACGTGAAGATCAAAGCCACAGTGCCGAGTACAGAGCTACACTGGTGGTGAAAGCAGGACCCCTATGGAGGCCGGTGATGAGGCTGGAGGTCAGGACCAGAGGCCTGCAGCCTGAGGGTGGAACAGTTTGCTCGAGACAGGGCTGCTGGCCTGTAGGTCAGCGGAGTCTGGCAAGTTAGCCGTTGGAGACTGCTGCGACGCAGGAACTGAGGACCACTGAACCCGCCGACAGGGGAAAACAAGAACAGATCCCCAGGTCGGATCTGTGGAGAACAGGGTGGAGGCGTTGGATTAGCTATCACAGTGTGTTTTTGATGATTCTACGAAGAGGTGTCAAAGTCTGAAATGTGAAAATTAGATACTGAGAGTTCAAGCATGTGTTTGGGTGTATTTACAGAGCCTATCACAGACAGTGCAGCTTGCTTATCTCCACCCAGACTACATCATTTTGACCAAATGTACATTTTTCAGATTTGAGTAACTGACAAAGATGGCAGTAAGTTGTAAACACAAAGAGACTACAAAGCATTCCTTCAGAAACTTGTGTTGATCTCACCGACACTCGTGGCTGTGAGATGTGACTGTGGATGCCTGGAATGTAAATGTTTTTACAGTCATAGATACACATCTGGCATTTCATAAAGATATTAACTGTTTTTCATAATACCAAACCAGCTGATTCATGTCAAAGGTCGGCCTATTTTTCTGCTACATTTGTAGCAGTAAAAGGTTAAACAACTTAAAATGCAGCAAATAAGTTGAGCCCTTGACATTTTGATATTTACTCTGATACATTTCATGTCGTTTTTCTTAAAGTTTGTTGTATTTGCCTCTGAGCTATGCTAAAAGCGCATTGTTAACACTGTTTGTCTTCCTTTTTCGAGGAGGCAGACTAATGTTTTTCCCATCCCGTTACAAAGGCCCGCCGAAGAAAAAGTAAATCTAAAATGTCAAAGTATCTCTCTCACAGAGAGAACCTTCAGAGAATACCTGCTTCCTGATGCATCTAAAGCAGGCCAGCATGTCTGCCTGTGTGATTCATCCTTCTACAGTAGACCCCTTTACACAGAGGCCATGTTGGGAGACAGCTCCCGCTCCCTAAATGTGGATCAGCGAGCTTAATATTTCGCTGATTGCTTTTATTTGGGGAAATAGGCCTGAAAACAGAGCGGTGCGCTTTTTTCGCTCGCAGCACTTTACCACCTACTTGAATCATGCCCATCCATTCCCATCTGTGAGCCCCATATTATAGGACAAAGCTGTATGTGTGTGTGTGTGACTGCTCCACATGGGTATTTATATACACCAGAGAGAACTGATGGATGAATTTCAGATGTGTTTCCCAAGAGTCTGAGGGGACGTTTCCATTTCTAGACTGGGGAAAAATGCTCCGCTTGGCCCGTGGGAATAAAGTATCTGAGGTGCCCGTGCCGCAGTTTCCATTTCGATTACCTCACCTCAAACTGGTGGCGTTTACTCCTTCTGTTCACATTTCGTATGAACCAGAGCAAATGCATTAACATTATATATAATATATACAAGTGAGCGCATGTTTAAAACACACGTGAGTGAGAGGACTCAACAGCTGCAGACAATTATTTTCCTATCACATCATGAGGCTGTAAAGTGCGCAGAGAAGAACTACAGTGTGCGGTTACACCCACTTTGTTCTCCTCCTCCTCCTCCTCCTCCTCCTCCTTCATTTATCCCCGCAACTTAGACTTTGATTTATTTCTACGTCCTGTACGCTTTTAACGGGAAAAAGTGGACCTGAGCCGCTTTATCTGCTATTCCGAGTAGCAGTCATTTCACAGCACACTTCGCTTCATCCAGCAACTTTCTCTTGCAGTAATTTCCCAAATGGTCTCATTCTTAACTATGAGTTTCCAAAAATATATTATACATACGTACGTACCACACTCCAAGGCAGGAGAAATCACACAGCAAGGCCATTTCTTTCTATATTGCCTGAAAACCCGAGAGACACCAAATCTAACAAGCTAACGTTGTTCATCTACAAATGGACTATTAAAGGAACAGTCTCATTCCTGAAATTAATGCATTTGTTGCCACCGGCTCTGCTGTTCTTAATTGATGTGTAATGCTCTCTATAGGAATGCTATTCCAGCAGTAGCATAACAATGCAATATACTGTATGGAAGTGTAATGAAAAGAAGTAAAATGCAACAGAAAAGCAGTGAGCTAATTAGCCATGAGCTTAATTTTGCATCTGTCTGATGATGTGTAATGTTTGTGCAGCGCTTGTAAGCAAAAATAGAATTGTTCCACTGTGAACATTTTGTTCCCCTCATGTACAATAAGAGTACTTCTGTAAACCTGAGCCTACAGGTTTGTGCACCGGAGTGCGTTACATTATTGTGTTCGCATCTCCAATGATGTTCCAATAATGCATGAAGGGAAAAAAAAGAAAGAAAAAACAGCTCTATATTTGCCTCTGACTGCATCCAACAGATTATGGAGCAGGTTCATACAGTTTCTCCTGCTCATAAACATACATGTTTCACAGGAAGTATCATAAAATTAAAATAATCTATACTATTACTGATGTTTTTATATGACAGGAGTACTATTTGCAGGTGAGATTATTTGAAAAAATAAAAAGTCAAAAGAAAAAAAAGCTAAGAAAGTCTTTCAAATCACATCAGATATTATTCATTTTTTTCGCTGTATTTTCTCACTCATCTGTGAGGAATTTATTCTGTGTTCAGATTCAAGATGATTTTACATTTTAATGAGTCATTTTGTTTGCCTTTCGTTTTTTATTGTTGCTGATTTGAGCCTTTTTACTTTTGTTTGTTGTCTAAATTCTATTTTGTTTTGCAACTGCAACTTTTTACACTGCAGTCTTTGCAGAAGAGGGACGTGGACCTACATGGAATTTAGTTGGATAAACAAACATTGAATAAAATTAAAATACATTTTTAATGTAATTTAATTTAACGAAAGATAGATACTTTGTTGTACTGTTGTTTACTTTGTGTTTCTTTTATTCAGTAGCAGCTCATACTGTTGACCATCTTTTTTCTTTCTCTTGTAAGTCTCCTAAATTTATGGCAGTGTGATGATAACTGCTGACACAACATCACTGTATGTATGAAACAAATCAAATTCAAATCAAATTTTATTTGTATAGCCCAAAGTCACAAAGTACATTTGCCTCGGAGGGCTTTACAATCTGTACAGGGAGTGACACCCTCTGTCCTTAGACCCTCGGTTCGAGTGAGGAAAAACTTGCCCACAAAAAACCCTTTTAACAGGGAAAAAAGGTGGAAGAAACCTCAGGAAGAGCCACAGAGGAGGGATCCCTCTCCCAGGACGGACAGACGTGCAATAGATGTCACGTGTACAGAACAAATCAACACAAACATATTGTACAATTACAATGACTGATAAAATGACAATGAATTACAATGAATGATAAAATGATTACAGTAAGCAGTGGAACCTGTGATAGAGATAGAGAGACACAGATGCACAGCAGCAGCAAATCATTAACTAACTATAAACTGTAATGGAGATATGGTAGCAATAATGACAGTAATAATATATTTAGTGGACGTCGTGCAGGACCACAGCAGCAGCCACGATCCATGAGAACCTGCTGGACGAGAGAGCACAGAAACTCCGGGGAAGAAGTTTGGTTAGTAACATGCATTAACATGCATTAATGAGACATGTATGTTTACAGATGGTGGCGGTAATGGTGATGGAGGAGAGAGAGAGAGAGAGAGAGAGAGAGAGAGAGAGAGAGAGAGAGTTTTCAGTAAAGGGAGATGTGACTGCATCTTCAACCAATACCGTGCCTGACTAGGCATAACCCTGAAAGAGACAGACATAGACAGAAGGGGGCAGTCTAGTCCTATGGCAGCATGACTAAGGGATGACCTGAGCCAGCCCTAACTATAAGCTCTATCAAAAAGGAAAGTCTTAAGTCTACTCTTAAAGGTGTTGACCATGTCTGCCTCCCGAACCCAGAATGGTAGTTTGTTCCACAGAAGAGGAGCTTGATAGCTGAAAGCTCTGGCTCCCAATCTACTTTTGGAAACTATAGGAACCACAAGGAACCCAGCATTCTGAGAGCGCAGTGTTCTAGAGGGGTAGTAAGGTACTATGAGCTCTTTTAGATATGATGGTGCCTGACCATGAAGAGCTTTGTATGTAAGGAGAAGAATTTTAAATTCTATTTTAGATTTAACAGGTAGCCAGTGCAAGGAAGCCAAAATGGGAGAGATGTGAACTCTGATCTTGTTTCCTGTCACAACACGTGCAGCAGCATTCTGAATTAACTGCAAAGTCCTAAGAGACATATTGGAGCAGCCTAATAACAAAGAGTTACAATAAAAAAGAGTTACATCCGCTTGAGACACGATGCGTCTGATTTTGGCAATGTTACGTAAGTGGAAGAATGCAGTCCTTGAAATTTGGTTTATGTGGACGTTAAAGGACAAATCCTGATCAAAAACAACTCCAAGATTCTGGAGGTCAGGGTGATCCCGTCTAAAGTAACTAAGTCTCTAGAAAGAGAGTTTCTGAGGTGTTTGGGTCCAATTACAAGAACTTCAGTTTTGTCTGAATTTAACATCAGAAAATTGTAGGTCATTCAACTTTTTATATCCTTAAGGCATGCTTGGAGTTTAGTTAACTGATTGGTTTCATCAGGCTTGATCGATAAATATAACTGGGTGTCGTCAGCATAACAATGAAAATGAACTGAGTGATTCCTAATAATGTTCCCTAGAGGAAGCGTATATAAACTGAATAGAAGTGGTCCTAGTACAGAACCTTGTGAGACTTGTGACAAACTTTGGTATGCATGGAGGATTCATCATTGACGTGAACAAACTGAGATCGATCTAAGAAATACGACTTAAACCAGCTTAGGGCAGTTCCTTTGATGCCAATTTGATGTTCCAGTCTCTGTAAAAGAATTTGATGGTCAATGGTGTCAAATGCGGCACTAAGATCTAACAGGACAAGTATAGAGATGAGTCCTTTGTCTGATGCCATTAAGAGGTCATTTGTAACTTTGACTAATGCGGTCTCTGTGCTATGATGCACTCTAAATCCTGACTGAAAATCCTCAAATAAACTGTTCTTATGGAGAAAGTGACACAGCTGATTAGCTACAGCTTTTCAAGTATCTTAGAGAGAAAGGGAAGGTTTGATATCGGTCTGTAATTGGCTAAAAACTCTGGATCTAAAGTGGGCTTTTTAAGAAGAGGTTTAATTACAGCTACTTTAAAGGACTGTGGTACATATCCCGATAATAAAGACAGATTAATCATAGCCAATAAAGAAGGGCTAACTAGAGGTACAACATCCTTGAGTAGTCTGGTTGGGATGGGGTCTAAGAGACAGGTTGACGGCTTAGATGAAGAAATTATTCAAGTTATTTGATGAAGGTCGATGGGATAAAAACAGTCTAAATATATATCAGGTTTTACAGCTGTTTCCAAACTTGCTGTATTAGAATGCAGATCAGTACCTGTTGAGGGCATTAAAGAAGCTCATGAAGTCATTACTAGTTAGACCTGGCTATACCATGGTGCTAACCTCCTTTGTTTAATTATCTTCTTTTCAGAGGTGCAATAGAGTCTAGAGTTGTCCGTAATAAGCCTGTAGTACTATCAACAAGATGATCTATTTGTGAGGGGCTAAAGGAAGCAGACAAGTCCTTTGCTACATTGAGACATGGCATTGAATTCAATACTGAAGGAATCACTTCCTTAAATTTGGCTACAGCACTATCAGATAAAAATCTGCTGTAAGAGTTTCTGCAAAAGGCTTATAGTCCAGAAATATGAACTCAAAGGTTATTAAAAATGGTCAAACAGAAGAGGATTCTGTGGAAAGACTATTAGATGATCAATTTCAATGCCATATGAGAGAACAAGATCAAGAGTGTGGTTCAGACAATGAGTCGGTTTATTTACACTCTGACAGAAGCAGATTGAATTTAATAAAGAGATAAACGCAGTACTAAGACTATCATTGTGGTTGTCCACATGAATATTAAAATCGCCTACAATAATTACTTTATCTGTTTTAAGGATCAAGCCTGATGCAAATTCTGCAAATTCAGATAAAAATCAGATTAAGGACCAGGAGCACGATATACTGTAACAAATAAAATTGGCTGTAATGTTTTCCAGGTTGGGTGAGTAAGGCTAAGAACAAGACTTTAAAATGAATTATACTTTAGTTTAGGTTCAGGATTTATTAATAGACTCGAGTCAAATATGGCTCCAACTCCACCTCCTCGACCAGTACTTTGAGGAATATGAGTATTACAGTGACTGGGAGGAGTGGATTCATTTAAGCTAACATATTCATCCTCCTGCAGCCAGGTTTCAGTGAGACAAAATAAATCAATATCATAATCAGATAATTCATTGACTAAAACAGCTTTAGAGGACAAGGAACTGATATTCAGGAGTCCACATTTAATTCTCTTATTTTAGACTGTTGGAGATGTTGATGACATTTTTTTTAAAGTTTTTATGATGAACTCCTCTTCTGTTTGTTTTATCTTTAAATTATGTAGGTGGACGGGGGACAGACACAGTCTCTATACTAAAGGACTGGGTGGGCAGCTGCTCTAATGGAGGCGCAGAGAAGCGTGTAAGACTGCAGCTCTGCTTCCTGGTCTCAACTCTGGGTTGTCACGGTTTTGGTCGACTAATAAACTTGGCCATATTTCTAGATATGAGAGCTGCTCCATCCAAAGTGGGATGGATGCCGTCTCTCCTAATCAGACCAGGTTTTCCCCAGAAAGGTGTCCAATTATCTATGAAGCCCACATCGTTTGCTGGACACCACCTCGACAGCCAGCGGTGAAATGACGACATGCGGCTATACATGTCATCACTGGTCACATTGTGCAGGGGTCCAGAGAAAACTACGGAGTCCGACATCGTTTTGGCGTATGCACACACCGTTGACACATTAATTTTAGTGACCTCCGATTGGCGTACCTGGGTGTCATTACCACCGATGTGAATAAGAATCTTACTTTATCTACGTTTATCTTTAGCCAGCAGTTTTAAATTAGACTCGATGTCGCCCACTCTGGCCCACGGGATGCATTTAACTATGGCCCCCGGTGTCGCTAACTTCACGTTTCGGACTATGGAGCTGCCAATGACCAGAGTTGGCCTCTCAGCGGGTGTGTCGCTGAGTGGGGCATATCTGTTTGAAATGTGGAGAGGTTGGTGGTGTACCGTGGGCTTTAGTTTGGGGCTATGCCTCTTTCGGACACTCACCCAGCCTCCCAGCTGCTCAGGAACTGCTGGGGGACGGCTAGCTGAAGCTACCGGTGGTACCGCACCGGCTATAGGGGACTTGCTATAGCAGCTACTTCGGTGTTCGGTGGTGCAGTACCGTGCCTCTAAATCACTGAGCCTCGCCTCCAAAGCTACAAATAAACTACATTTATTACAAGTACCGTTATCGCTAAAGGAGGACGAGGAATAGCTAAACATGTGGCACACCGGGCAGGAGAGAGCAGGAGAGGAGAGAACATGGGGAGGAGAGAGCAGGAGAAGAGAGAGGAGGAGAGGAGAGAGAAGCCATTTCTACAGCTAGGCTAGTTAGTGTGACTAACAGAAACTGGTAAAACTATCGGATTGTGGTTACTTAAGTTAAGAGACCTGTTCGTGCACAAACAGAACAAGTCTAAGGATAGTGTAGAGATATGTAGATAATCGCTGATGTGAAAAAAATACGAAAATCTGTTTAGGTGAGCAGAGCAGAGAGCACCGTGGCAGTAACACCGATAACCGGAAGTGACAGAATACGCTTACCGTAAAGCCATAAAATGATGGAAGCTTTATTTACAAAGCGAGCTTGTTGGTTCTGAGGGTTTGGTGTCAGTCTTGTAGTTAGAGCATTTTACAGTCGGTTCATCGCCTGCTGATAAAGAATAAGAAAAAATATTCTGCACTTCAGCAACATAAACTGAAGTGTAGAATATTTATTCTTAATGTGTACAAAGAAAGCACGATCCTGTGAAACACACATTTAACCAAACTGAGGTCATTGAAATAATCAAAGGAAAAAGCTCATTACAGATGTTATTGCAGATCATTTTTAATCCATTAAAAGTCTATCACTGTTTATTTTG
This sequence comes from Miichthys miiuy, assembly GCA_036365135.1. Classification (NCBI taxonomy): domain Eukaryota; kingdom Metazoa; phylum Chordata; class Actinopteri; family Sciaenidae; genus Miichthys; species Miichthys miiuy. Next base: position 2,054,888 of record CM071620.1, on the reverse strand, counting down.
TCCAATGACTGTTTCATTTCATACATCCTGATGATCATAATGCATTTCATGTCTTTTGTCATTTTAAACAGCACAGAATCAGCAATCTGTGATTCAGTTTGTATTTATTCACATGATTAATATTTCATAATGTCTTATTTATTATATATTGAACACTCGTAGACTGAATGGATGGATGTGTGGTACCTGACATCATGAGGAGGCGTGAGCTCTCTTCACCGATAATTCAATCCAATGGATTGTCTCAGCATACAGATCTGCTGATCTTAGCGATGATACTGAAAGAAAACTTCAGATAAGAAAAGAAATAAAACCATCAAATCTGTAATTTGGTCTAATATTTTCTGATAAGAGCTCAGTGTCTCTTTGTGATAAGATATATTCATTCAGTGATTTTTTTCTGTACATCGAATCAGATCTAATACTTAGTCACTTTGCAGAATAATCACATGACTGAGCTGTAGTGTATCTAACATATGAGCACTGCACAGTTTGCACAAAATTAATGTCTCATATTGCAAAGAACATTCATGCAGGCTTTGAATTTCACTTAGCTGCCTCATGCTGTCTATGTCCCTCTTGATGTTTTCCACCCCAGCAAAAGTGGCTGACAATTTCAAATCAAACACGTTATGTAACGTAACGTTATCTGCTCACAACAAGATTTAGCAGCTCTGACACCGTGATGGACGGCCGGAAAATGGAAAAGGCAGAGGAGAAGGTAGAGGTGACAGCGATGGAGGTCTGACCAGCTGGACACGAGCTCTGTTTGATCACAGCTTAAAGGCCCACATGACCCATGACAGTCAGTGCTTTTCAAACTCTTCAGATCCAACCCACACTGACAATTTCAAATAATTAGTTCATTTCTATGTATTATTTTTCTATGGATTTATGGATGTTTAAACTTGTTGAACATTAGAAGTACTGCTGTCATAGGTGTGAGTTCATCTGATAGAGATTCGTTCCATGATGATAATCTAATGTCCAAACTCCTGCTCCTGCTGTGATGGACACCCATCATGGAACTGGACGACAATCTGAAATTCTCAGTGCAAACTCACTGTGAATGTCCAAAGCCATCCCTGTCAATCATCCACAAAGCTCTACTCCCTAGAAACAAATGATGGGCTGATGAACCAAGAGTTTGACCCTCATGTGGTCAAAGTTGTGAGGTTCCTATCAGGGATCAGCTCTGAAGTCTGTTTGATGTGTCATTTAAATGAGTTAAAATCTCATAATATCATAATATCTGTCTAATAAATCTAGTGAAGACAGACATCAGTGCAGCCATACTGTGAATCCTCTCTCTGTACTATCACCTGGTTTCACAATCAGAGAGCTTAGCAGCATCACTTTGCTATCCATGGGTGATTACCTGTGCTGGCTGACCAGCAGCAGCCTCAGAGTGACAGGGCCCGGGCTCTGTGCTGAGGAGAGTAGGGGGGATCAGGGCTTAGAGGGAGGCTGCAATGCCTCCAGCCTACAGTAATCCTGGATCACAGAGTTAGCTCCGTTAGCTTCTCGCACTCACTGCAGGGATTAGAGACACTGAGCTGACCACTCTGATGAAACACTTGCAATATCAGGGGACTGACAGAGACCTGGCAGGAGGACGGGTTATTCAGGGGTTGAGGGGTGAGAGGAAGGGAAGGGGGGAGGGATGGATCTGATGGAGTCGTCTACTGTGGCTTTCTAATGAAACCAGAGATCATGCCAGCCTAATTAACATTATTTCCATGTGGGGATGAGCTAATGAAACTCCATAGTAAGATTATCCTGTGAATATTATCTGCAGTAGATAAAAATACTTCCAACACCTCGCTGCTAAAACAAGAACATCTTAATGGATGAAAAAATCTAGTAAAACCTTCCCTGAACTAAATCTGCAGTTTCTTTTGTGTCTCTTTGTGTGTATACAGGAAGAAACACTGTTTGTTGCTCTATTATCTGGGTCACATGATCACTTGAACCCGTCAGATGTCCTTAGATGCTCTACCTGGTTTAGTCTGAACCTGGTTGCTGTGGCCTATAAAAATCATCTAAACTCCTGCAGATGTCACACAGATGTAGCTGAAGTTCCCATACAGAGCAGGTCTAGACTGCACTTTTGCAGACTCAACGATTCCAACTATGAGCAAGCACTTGGTAACAGTGGCAAGGAAAAACTTCCTCTAAGAGGTAGAAACCTTGAGCAGAACTGAGCTCATTGGTGGACGGTCATCCGCCGCAACTGGTTGCTACTGTAACTTTAAGTCAGACTTCATGTACTAGAAAGTATCATTTTACTGAGTGTTTGCACCCGGGCCGGGCCTAGCAGTGTGTGGACAGTATGAAAAATGCACAACTTTATAATAAAACAACATTAAACCGTGTGCAGCAGAGTCTGGCTTATGCGTAGGAATACAGAAGTTCTGCAGTTAGTGCCAAAGAAAAAGGTCATCAAAGGTAAAGCAGTAAAAGTATTCTTAATATAGCGTACACTTAAAGGGATATTGATTTTTTTGAGGTGGGTGTTTTTTATGTGGCTAAAATACTTCTTTTTTTCTGCTGCCCACAGCAGTGCAGCTCTGCTTCTGTGTTGGTCCTCCTGTCAGCTTCTACGAACTGTGGACCCGCTGACCGCTGTCTACTGTAGATAAAACACTCACAAGTGACCCAAATCAAACATCCCCGCAACGTTGCATGACCAACAGATGCGTGCTGGGTCTAGCTAATTGCTAAAATGCTCATGGTGGATCTTCCCGCGGTGACTTCACTCGGTAAACTCGTGCCTTCAACGAGGTGTTCTCGACCTCTCTGCTGTTTTTGACAATAATCCCTGATGTGACTGCAGACACTCACTGATCTCAAAACGTCTGAAAAGTGTTTGATGAGCGCGGTGGGACGGAGAGGTCGGCTGGACAGATTATGTCATGCATAGAGAATGAAAGTTGAACATAGACAAATATTTCTAGTTGATTCTAGTAAGACTACACAGAGGAAGCAGATGTTTGCTTTTAATTTATGATCAGCTGTATGCACAGGCTGCAGCGTGCCTCGGGGCTCGCTGTTGTTGCCTTAGACATATGTTCATATGTCATTTATTTATTTATCTAAGCTGTTTTTAATTTAATTGTTCTACTATATACCATCATTTAATATTATCTTAACCCCCATCCAACTAACCTACTTCTTACTAAGTCATTTTACTTTTCTCTTTAGTATTCTCTCTAAAGAACTCTTCTGTCTTTTACCATGTGTGTTATTTTGAAGTGTTGAACAACAAAGCACAATATTGATTAAGTAATAATAATAATAATGCAAATAAATCATAAAACCAGAGTCAAATAAATGCCAATAAAAGTGATTCTGATTCTGTTTTAGACATAACAGCTAACAACAACAAAGCAAAGGAAACAAAGTCTATGGAGACAAATCAGGGACAAAAGTTTTGAGAGTTGAAACACAAGTATAAATTTAATTTTCATTCAATTCAAGAATTCTTTTAAATAAATAAATCATTTATTTTTGTTTTACATTTGAAGCTAGTCAAAGTTAATGCTTATTTTCCAGCTTTGTTTGCTTTTCTTTTATGTACAGTATATCTCGGTGTTACACAAATGACCCATCATTTTAATATTCATCTATTTAAACACTGATAACACTGAGCGCTGGCACCAGCAGGTTGTTCTGGTGAAGTGGACGCCATGGCGACAGGATACTGCACTGCGTTCACAGTAGCACGTGGAAGTGGTTTATAGTGTAGCTGTTGAACTTCAAAGTTCACTATATGATATATATATACAGTCACTAAGATAATAGTGCAGATTGCAAAGAATGCTGAAATAATTGGTTGGTAATAAGTGGTTGCATTTACATGAAGACATGAGTGGGTGGATGCGACTGAACAGTATGAACAGCATACATAGATTATGTATGAGTGATGATATTCACATCTTTTAAAGAACTGAATTTAAACAGTGAAAAAATGACATAATAATATTGAAAAAAATATATGAAAAAGACAAAACAAGGTTTTCAGATGTAAAAACAGAAGCTGACTTAATATAAATCAGTGCAGACACAATGACACAATGATCACAATAACCTCCACACCTCCTCGCAGTGCTCCGTGATGTCGAGGTGATCTGACACACCTGTGGCGTGCAGTTCACACTCCTGCAGTTTAGCTGACGCAGTTTAGCACACACCTCTACCAGTTCTGGTTCAGCTGGACCCGTTCTGACCACAGCTAAGCTAGTCAAATGCTAAATTACAGAGCAATAACTTTCTCCACCTTACACCACGATGTGGACTGACTGTATTTACTGACAGGCTGTGTTATGTGTTGGAGAAAGACTCACTCCACTAGCTGTAGAGTTCAAACGACTTGTGTTTTCCTGACAAGCATCTTGTAGTCGTTGGTTCAGGTGGATTCCACCAAGGTAGAAAATGATTCACTGTTGTGGTAGTTGTAGTTTGTGAGGCGTTCACACTGGCTTCTTACACAAGAACCAAGAGGTACCTTTCATTGGACAGTTTTAGTGATGTCATCCTGCATCATTAGTGTCAGTGAACCCACTGGAGGAAATCAAAATCTGGTGAGTGACAGTAGGTCATGTAGCACTTTACTGCAAACACACACACACACACACACACAAAGAGCTCATGAGGAAATAATATGGGGTGACAGTTATGTGTGGTCTCTACATTTCACTTCCTGATAGATGAGTACAAATTCCCGTACTACTTCATTGTCTTGTTCCAGACATAATGGATAATCATACAAGGTTGCTCTCATTTCACCAAAACATCCACTTGAAGGCAGTTTAATTCAATCAAACAATCCTCAGCAACTGGACTGAGACATCTTAAAGAGACATGATGTCAATGTCCCTTTTCATAGCCGTGTTAGCGTCGTGGCTCTGGAGATGGCGAACTGTTCTTCTACAAGGGGCAGCTGTGGCTTGGAGGTAGATCAGAAAATCGGCGGTTCGATCCCCTCCAGTCTGCATATCGAAGTGTCCTTGGGCAAGATACTGAACCCCAAATTGCTCCTGAAGGCTGCGCCATCAGTGTGTGAATGTGTATGAATGGTTAGCTCCTCAAACTGATGAACAGTTGGCACCTTGCATGGCAGCCAATGCCATCAGTGTATGAATGTGTGTGAATGTGTGAATGAGATGAGTCCTGTAAAAGTGCTTTGAGTGGTTGGAAGACTAGAAAGGTGTTTTATAAGTACAGTCCATTTACCATTTAGTGGTCAACATTTTCATTTCTTCAGTGAAACACCTAACATCTACTTGACTGACAAATTTGCAAAGCATAAACCATGAAGCTATTAGTATGCTATAACTTTCATGTCAACATTACAAGAGGCTTGCACAGAAAATAGATTTCCCACTGAGGTTCTTCTTCCTTTTCCGTGATGTTGAGAAAAAGTGCAATAAATATGTCATGAAGACCTCTCGAGGCTTCGAGTCTTAATTGTGTTCACTGTGGAAGAGCATGCAAAGTGTTTCCAGGGGGGAAGGAGATCAGCTCCAAGTATTCATGCGACCAATAAACACTTTACACTGATTAAAACATGAGTAAGTCTGTCATTTAAACAGCAAATTGCTTCTGTCAGTTCTTAAGTGCCACTCATTGCAGTTGTCTGTGTTACCTCAGGCAGCTTGGCCAGCTGCTGGTGATACGCTAGGAGCAGTTTGATTTTTCTGTCTTCAGCCCAAAAGATGACTATATGTTTAAATAATTAAGAAATGTGTGTGTCCTTTACATGTTCAGGCTCTGACCTCACATTAACGCCTATATAAGTTTGCCCAAGCTGTTGTTGAATGCCCGGCAGGCTACAGTTCAGGGACGTCTGGTCAAGATGTGTTGTAATTCTTTGAAGGTAACAATACGTACATTCAGCGTTCATGTCAATCACTTTGTGTTTTCAGGAGCAAAGTGAGTTGAAACTGCAGAATCTAACTGTTAATGTATAATTCATGAGAGCGTGCACGCTGCAGCTTTTTCACCCACAGCTCCTGGCATTATTTATCAACTCTGTACTGACTCATCACACCCAGACAAACTCCCATCCCTCAGTGCAAGTTTCTCCAGGTCTGAAATGGAAGAACTTATATCTTTCTTCACACGTCACTATTGAAGGCTCGCCTTAATGTATCTATTAAAAAAAGTACACTGTCGGAAGCTTGACAAAATGTGAGCATCAAGTTAATCAAGAGGGCACCACAGGAATTAAAATGTCCCTGCTATTTATGATATGCTAATTTTGAGCAATGGTCAATTAAGATGGATGTCAGGTAGGATATGTAAATATATAAAATGATTTACAGCTGTAAAATTATGGCCCATTGATTCAGACCCAGACTCATTCAGCTCTAAAGCAATTGTTTTAAAGGAATAGTTTGAGAAATATGCTTGTTTGCTCCCTTGAATCTAGGAGGCGATTAGCCTAGCCTAGCATAAAGACTGGACAGATGGGGAAACATTCTATTCTTGAGAAATGGCAGTGGATCCAGCCAGCCAGTACTGCTGTACATTGTCTCTGGCTGCAGAACAGGTACACAATTCTACCAAATCTGGCAACCTAATTGTGAAGACAAGACTACAACATAGTAGTTTTTAGCTAACTTTACCAAGACAGGAGAACATTTTTGGGGGGCCTGTTTTCTTAGGGGGACACACAGCCATGAATGGTTGAACTGTACGTCAAGAAGTAGTTCCAGCACTCACACACTTGAACCCTAATTTTAATCATTTACATAACCAAACTAAAAATAGGTGTATCTGGAACGTTCTTTCTGATCACAGCAGGGGAAAAGGTCATTATATTACAGCATAAGTACTAAACTATACTAAGTCACTACACCTGGCTTTGGCATCAGAGTTTGAATGACCTCTGTGGTGGAGTATGATGACATCATACACTACCACAGAACCATGCAGCAAAGAATACCAGTGACTTCTGAACGAGTCCTGTCAGCAGTGCTCTTTCACCACCACGTCACCCTTAATAACCCTCTCTGCCAGCACTGCCAGAGATGTGAGCAACTGTCACTGTGTTGACAACATGCAAAACTGCAGAAAAGTGTCAGGAAACAAATTCAATTTATGCGTCCTGTAGTTCTCATTATGCATGGAGGAGGGATGGCGCCTTGGCTCGCTAAGAGCTTATGCAGCACTGAGACCGATCCAAGCTGTGAGAAGAGCAGCAAAGTTCCCGTGCAAGCTGCTGCATGACAACTATATCCCCCTTGGCCATATTCCTATGTTAACATGTCATTGCTAGGCACTGCTGGGATAACAGACTTGGGGAGGTATACATATTTGATGACCTCGGAATGGAAGTTCAATGGATGATCAAAGTAAAGACACAGGATTCTGCAGCCCATTAGGGGAAGAAATATTAGAAATACAGAAGGGGTAATAGCTCCATGCTTAGTTTTTATTCAGGAATATTACACAATGTATTGATTTAGGCTTTCTGCAGTGCAACAAAGAGCAGTCAGTAAAAAAAATAAAGTCATATCCTTTGTGATAGTGCACTCTCCTGAGCCTCAGGGCCATCACGGTGTTATGACTGTTGGAAATACATTTGACATTTCCACCAGTGTAATAAAAGTGCGCGAAGGATGAAGAGAACTACTGACATTTATGGTAATAAAAAGAGTGGTGGGCAACGCTCTGTATGTGTTTGACCTCATCTCAGGAGGGGTGTTGACTATGCATTGCTTTTTTGAAGTGGCCAGGTAAATGAAAGGCAACTGGTAAAATAATAAGGTAGAGAGGTGCTGTCAGACCGGGACGCGCTGTGTTTGAGGTTCAGGGAGGAGGGTACAAAAGACTGACATTCTGCTCGTCGCAAACAAAGAAAAAAAAAATAAAAAAGAGATTTGTAATCCTCGCTATCACCAACAGGATGAAAAAGTGTATCAGGGAGCACGCATGACCTGTCTCACAAGGTAGAGGGCTTACAGCATGTCCTTCAGGACTTCAAGGCGTAACACAGCAAAGAGCTCATTTCAGCTTCACTCTTAGATAAACCCGCCATCCTGACACTGACACAGCTACCAACTTAAAGTGAAACAGAAAGCAGAGTGATATGTGCTCCCTCATTTTTATGTGTTTGGTATTGTACGAGTGTGCGTTTACACCCCCAACCAATATCAGTGTAATATCATCTAGTGTCTAACCTCCACAACTAGTGGTGGTCAGTCTGGCAGGGAATACAGTAGCCTTGGTTTTCTTGGCAGGTTTGTCTCCTGGCATCCTGAAGCTGAGTCAGTTCAGTTAGTCACACAGCTGGCCAAGTTAAAGACAGTTAGCGGTTCACTACTTAGCAATCTTTCCATCAGGAAAGTCGTAAATCACCTCTTAATTTGGTGCTTACAATAGCTAATAGCGAGTGTGCATTATATCTCCACTGCTATGCATTGCAACTAGCACTACGAGCTAGTGTCAGCGTCTACCTTCTGATAAAGACAGCTGGACCCAGGACTGAACATGACCTCCAAAATCAGTTGTGGCCAGTCTAATAGAGAATACAGTAGCCTACTACCAAGGTGGTTTTCTTGGCAGGTTTGGCTCCTGGCATCCCTTAGCTACTGAGCCATCTTTCCATCAGGAAAGTCTGTGTATCACCTCAGTAGTATAAGGCCATTAGTGTTAGCAGGCAATGTTAGCAACATTTTGTTAGTGTCATGTTCTGAGTGATACATATATACTTTTATACATATCATAACAGAAGCACACACATAGAGCTGCATAGGCACACACATGGATACACAATCACAGATAGGTACACACACTCATAGCAAATCTGGGAAACCCCTTTTGGAGAGGTCTTGGCACCAACAATACTGTGTCCTGGGATGACCGGAACTGGCTTGTTTGGCCAGGTCATTTTGATCTGGTCAACAATTTGATAAATGGTAAATGGGGTGAAATCACGCACACATACACACTCATGAGAGACACACACGCTCTTGAGAACTTTTCAGAACATTGACTACTTGATCATACCAAGTCCAAGATGTTTGGTTCCATATTTGGTTGTTGTTGGTTGTTTGGTTGTATGAAGTTTGCAAGTAAACAGAGTTCGGATTCGCAAGCAGTCTCTGTCTTTCTTTCATAAAGTTTTTTAAGAGTTTTCTCCGCAACATTAGCGGTTAGCTACTTTAGCAGGTCATTAGGCTAAAGCTATCTGTCCATCAGGAAACTGTTTAAATCACAGAGAGTTGAGCAAAGCAGCAAATAAATTGTGTATGAACTGAATAACGTTAAAGAGTACTCCCATGTCTTGTAGAGCATCATTCCTGGGGGACTTCGTCACCACTGATCCCAGCTGTGCATGTGTGTGTGTGTGTGTGTGTGTGAAGGCGTTGTTGTAATGGGTGTAACAGTGGTTGCATACAGCTAATGGTTTGTTCAAACACCACAACTCATTGCTTTCATCCCACAGTGAAAATAAAGCTTCACAAAATGCATTTTGTCTTTTTCTTGCTTCAAAAGTATCACATTGGTTTTATACGTTTAGGTTTCGTTCCTAAATCAGACAAATTTTACTTTTAATTCTCTCCATTTCTTACATAATAATCACTGCTGCGATAGAACTGATAGAGCCTTAGTTCTATCAGAACCGGAGAGTTTTTTTGTTTGGCTTCATTGAAAGAAGGACTAAGGATGACACAGAAAGTTTTTGCTTTTGTTTGGCTTTATATGGTTCGTTGATCTGATTAGTTGAAGCTTGCCCATGATAGACAGTGATGGAGAGATGGTTTGTCCAGTCACCAGTATTTTTGAGAGTGCCTGTCTTTTTCCCAATAGTTTCCAATGACAACTTCCCATATGGTTTTGTCTGGTGCAGTCGGGTTAGCATGAAAGCTGAGCACTGCATGCCCATCCAGCATCGAGGCTTTATAGCCTTACATGCTGCTTCACTACATAAACAAGCACACTGGCAACAAATATGGACTCTATAGTGAATTGTGCACTGCAACTTTATAAACTTATGTCTTACAGCTTCATACAGAGACGTTTTTAATGTGTCTGTCTGACAGAACAGCTCATTTTTACACTTCATATTTTCCTGCTTTGCACAAATAACTACAGTTATTGTCTGGTGGGCCCTGACTGCTGTCAGAATGCGGGTGACCTACACTCAATACCATCCCTGAACACATCCTGTGCAGACACAGATGGAGGACTGAAGCTGCTGCTCTGCTAACGTGCTGCTTTCACTGTGCGGGTAAGTGTCAGGGTTACTGGGCTGGAACGTTACAATATAAAACAAGTCAGATGAAGCAAGAAACACTTGTTTCATAACCTAACCCTGCTGCCAGAGGTAACATCAATATTGGACAATTCTGCAAACTACAGATTACATTTTATGATTTTATTTTGTTGGCTGCCTTTTACATCCAGTGTCAGTATCTGCACATGGCAGCTATTGTACGTTTGATTAAGGTTAGGGACGGGACATTTGGTAAACCATATTACGGTTAGACAGCTAAACACTTGTGTAAGGTTAGAGAAAGATTGTGGTCATTTAACAAAAAGCCAAACATTAATCTGATCTCCTGCATGAAATTCAGACCTGCTACACACCCATCCATCCATCACACCAACCTCCACACCCTTTGCTACATGAAGGGCACACTACTTCCTGCACTGGCTCTGAACATTGGTAATGTACATAAATTGGGTCCTGTAGAATCACTCAATATGCAGGTAATCCAGACTGGGTAGCTAGGAATGGAATGGAATAGAATAGAATAGAATAGAATAGAATAGAATAGAATAGATACTTTATTGATCCCTCGAGGGGAAAGTCTTCTTTCTTTTTTTTTTTTTTTTTAAGATATTTTTTTGGCCTTTTTCAAGCTTTATTGTCTAGAGACAGCTGAAGAGTGACAGGAATGTGGGGAGAGAGAGATGGGGGAATGACATGCAGCAAAGGGCCGCAGGTCGGATTCAAACCCTGGGCACACACACACCAACCACACACACACACATGGCTCATAGACATGCAAATGTGGAGAGAGATGGTGGAGTGATGGGCAACCACACAGAGCGGCGCCCTGAGAGCAATTGGGGGGGGGGTTGGTGTCTTGCTAAAGGGCACCTCGGGAGTGCCCAGGAGGTGAACTGCCACCTTTCCAGCTACCAGTCCACCTTCCATACTTTGGTCCATGCTGGACTTGATGCGGCCACCCTCCGGTTCCCTAGCCAAGTCCCTATAGGCTGAACTACTGCCTCCCCTACAACAAAAAAAAAGCTTACACGACTCAAAGTCAGTACACCCAAATTTTCCTTTAAATTCTGGAAATAACAAAAATCAATAAACAGCTCTTACCTGACTGCTGCATGATTTTAATTACTTCCTTCAATCAAACCTTTTCAAGCCTGCTCCTAAATATTTGTAGACGTTCATGTGTATACAGTTGTGCTAACATTTACTGGTACTGAACTGATTATTTGTCCATGTCTGAGAGGAATGGCAGAAAGTGATTGATCTGCAGAGCAGGTGCAAAACAGAAATGAAGAACCTGTGCGCTCTTTAGAAATGTGGGCCTGTTTTACCAAGGCTCAAAATGATCCAAAATGATTTACTTTTTTTTTTTTTAACATTACTGTCTTCTCCATCAGTGGGTAATTCAAAGAGTCTATTCTAGAAACATGTAGCAGGAGATGCTCAGTAACTGTGGACAGTAAACGACAGAATAAAAGCTGATTCAAATCTAAAATAAAGCTTGTGTGGGTGGTGGAGCTCTGATTTCTTTCTTATGGGCTCTTAACTGCATCTTATACTAAGATGTCGTGTTAGTGCAGCACACACTGCTCAAGGTCCTAAAGGAGAAACTGTTATTGCGATACGCACTATGGAATCATCTGATAGACTAGATAAAGAGTGATTTATCCTGCGGGCCCTCCCCTTTCCTTTGACTCCAGCAGAACAATCACAGTAATTTTTCTGGATGTCCAGACTGTCACCTCTGTAATCAGGGCCTGCCACACTCTGAAGTGAGGAGCCCACTCTTTTGGAACATTCCACATTCAAGGTCCATTAGCTCAGAGCGGCCGCGCTGCTTCACTCTCCTATAACATGTCCTTGAAAGAAAACGGCTGGAGAACCATGAAATGTTGGTCACATATTGTGGGTGGGAGGAGAGGGGGGGCGGAGGGGTTCTAGAACTGGACCCTCCTTGAGACAGAAGTAGATAATACCACTGATGACTGATGCCATTAATCTCGCAGCCCTGAAATGTGACGTGAGGCCCTCATGAACACTGAAATGAAACGTTCATTTGCTGTTTGAGCAGTAACTAGGTTAAATGGGCCTGGTGGCGTTAATGGAGCCATCACTGCCTCAGTGAGGCATAACTGGGAGCTCTTGCTGAAATTATCTACAAACCCTTGAAAATGAAATGTGGTCTCTGTAGAATGTGGTTTATCTCCACTTGTTAAAAAACAGTTGGATCCAGGTTAATGCCATGCATTACTGACTCTGAGGTGAAAGGAAAAATCCACCTGCGGATACTCTAACACTGTTAGATATCATCAATTTGTGATGTTCAGTGTGTCCCAGGAGTGATGAAGTGTTGTAATTTACTTTTTTTTTGGTGGCACCATGTTCCCTCAAGCTGCCTCATCTACTTCTACCTCAAGTAGCGATTTCCTGCATTTCCCCAGGTTGCCTTTTGACGCTCCCCAGAGAAGAGGCTTGTCTGTACTGCATCTGTGTGGGTGGAGAGAAATAGTTTTTTTTTTTAGCTAAACAAAAGTCAGACTGGAGACTGAAGAAGTCACTGCATCTGCCATCAAAAGTTAAATACCAAACCCTGACATTCCTTATTGATGTCTGAGTGGAATCAAACTCTGCTGTAGCTACACTCAAGGTCACGTCTGATCATGTGGCTGTCAGCAGAAGAGAGAAAAATACATCAACAAACAAAAACACACACAACTTTTCTGGTACAATATGTAGTGACATTTTGATATAACATGTAAGAAAATAGAAGAAAGTCCCAAAAGTAATCAAATAAATGAGGCTGGCATTATTTTGTTTTTATTATCAACAAACCCCAAACTAACATTGTGTCTCTCTTTACTTCCTGACTTTTCAATCCTGTCTGTGTTGTGGTATGTAGCTACAAAGCCACTGGTTCCTATTGATGACATACATTGTTAAAAGTGACTCACAAATATATAGTTTCATTTTCATAAAAGTATTTAATATGTTGGGACATATGCTTCCTTGACAAGAAGTGCCTTGTGTGTTAGAAGTGTTTATCCTCTTTGAACTTTACATAGAGTCAGGCTAGCTGTTTCCCCCTGCTTCCAGTCTTTAAGCTAAGCTAGGCTAGTTGCCTCGTGACAATATAAGAGTTAGGCATATTGCCCAAAACTTTAAGTATGACTTTAAAAGGCTCAGTACATTCCTAAAGCTTGTATAGATATGAAAGTCATTGTTCCTGAGCTACAGCCCAACAGACACTATTAACAAAACCAGTCATTTTACCTCACAGATGCAGTTGCGGTCACTGACATGAGATTTTTATTCTGTGTCTGACAACAATACGAAAAGGATTCCTACAGAGACAGACCTTTTTTGTTTAAACAGAAACAGCTGATGAACAACCTGTCTTGTCTTTCCACTGTTCCAGCAATCATCAGCTCTGGTTTGGTCGAAAGACGTAGATGTTTCAGTCATTCTCTTCAGTTGCATATGGAAGGGACTCATGCATACATCCACACACAACCATCACAGCCATGTTGTAAACACTCAGTTCTAAACCCAAACCTTGAACCGTCCAGGGGCATGGTCCCCAGGGAAAATTTGTATTTACAACAGCTATAACAACGTTTTTATCAAACCATCTGACACAATAAAATGCTTAAATATCTGTACATCATTTTGGAAAAACATGATGGTTGCTCAGAAAAAAAAAAAAAAATCCTGTCAAGCCTAAATCTTATTTTTATCTGATTATTCTCCAGCTGCCTTCATCATTATGACACCAGAACACAAAAATGTTAAGGATGACTCATTTTCACTCCTACCACATAAAGGAGGCAGAAATTCTGTGATTTTACTATAATTACATTACATAACACAGGGTACTCTGCCTAAATAGGGCATTTGGCCTAAACAGCTTCACTAATCTTAAAAGCTAGTTTTGTTAAACTTTGCTGGACTACGGTCACAGAATGAATGTCAGTTGACAAATGTTACATTTGAATCCATCTGTAAGAATTACATTTGAGTACCATTTGAATGATTTGAAGTAAACCAAGTAAAAATGTGGTCTTTACTACTCTTCAATTGAATGTGAGGCCAACAGAAGATCATTTATTCAAATTCTATTACATTTATTTCTGGAATAGCATGGTAGGATCAACAACATAGCCTATATAATCATCTTTTCTTCTGAACTTATCTCACGCTCAGCTCCACTGAAAGAAGAACATGTAAAACAGGAACATTAAAGAAAAACATTTTCTGAAAGATCATAAACTGAAGATGCAAAAGATTAAATGCATATCTTATTCTGTCCCATCTACTCATGGCACCTCTGTGCTGTTTTCTCTCACTCCTCCTCCTCTTCAGCTGCTTTCTCCATTCTTTTTGGCTCCTCCATTTTCTCTCTCTTTTTCACCAATCCACTCCTCTCGGCTCCTCGTCACACATGTATCTAACCAGCCAGCAATCCATATTAGGCCGGTCGCCTCGCCAACTCACTGTGACTAGCGACAAGTGTTACAGCTGCAGATTCACAAACCTGAAACAACATCTGTCTGAGGGTCACTGGCTCATGCTGATGCTGCTAAATCACTGTCTGTCGAAAGCGGCTGAGGTTTACACCTCGACAAAAAAAAAAACTTCTTACTAAAAGCTACTCTTGCATATTTAGTTCACCCAAATATGGTTAGCAAGACAGTAAGACACAGACTGGAGAGAGACGCACTGCAAGCCAGCACATGAACTCAATGTTACTGCTATTTGCTGACATCAAACTTGGAGAGAAGAAAACACAAGTTTACCCGATTGCTGATACTGTAACATCTTTAATGATCAGACAGACAATACTTTATCCTTTAAGGAAGTTGTTAACATTTACACCTGCTTTGACACAAAGTTGAGGTGATGCTCTCGCAGAATTTGTGGAGCCCTGTGCAACACAATTAATTAAAGCTGCATATACCAAGCAGCTACCTCTGTGGCTGTAGTTGTGAGGCCAATGTGGAAATTCCAAAAACTGCAGTTCCTCAAGCGTCCACTTGAGGCTGGTTCCAGAAGTGAGTCAGTCTCCATAAGTCCCCCATGTTAAAATGTCCAACTTCACAGCAGAAATAAATATGTTTACAGCCTGGTACAAAAAACAGTTTTGGTCTCTATAGCTAATTTGGCTTGTCTCTGAGCACCAGTCAGATTCAGTTCCTCTCTCTACATAACAAGCTTTTAGACCAGACCAATTTCCTGAGCTCTCCAGGAGAGGCCAACACCCAGTCTCCACCCGCCACGCCCTACAGCGCAAAGCTCAGGTGAAGCTCCAACAGTTTATGCTTCACAGAGGAGAATGGCTGTCCGTGTGGCGAGTAGCTGTTATCGTTAGCTCGTGGTAATCAAAAGAAATACAATGCACGCTTACATTTCCATCGTCTGTAGTTTTCCACGGACAGTTGGTATTACTCCTCTTTCGTGTTAGGTCTCGTTGCTGTCCTGTGTTGTTCTGTGCTGCATAGTATTTGTCAGTTGTGAAGCACACAAGGCGTTGCGCACACACACATTCACGTCTCCGGTAAAAGTAAACTTAATCCTCCGTTCTTCGGTCCTCTCAGGCTGGGCCAATATAGCAACTTGTGTCGGTCACTGCAGCCAACAACAGAGCAATGAGCATGCCTAGGTCTGAGCCTCGCTAGCGTTATGTTCAGCACACACAGCCATTAGCCAGTCCCACCAGGATTTCACGATTTTTTTTTTGTGATTTTTGCGATCAAAATGACTGATTTTGCTCGGCCTCATCCTCAGACAAAACGGCCTCATCCTCAGACAAAACGGTATCATCCTCACATGAACCAAGAAACAAATGCGAAACCGAAGAGGCCGTTGGATGATGCCGTTTTGTCTGAGGATGACAAAGGTTTTTCTGAGACTGAGTGATTTTTAGGCGACTCTGATGCCGTTTTGTCTGAGGATGATACCGTTGGTTGATGCCATTTCATCTGAGGATGATGCCGTTTTGTGTGAAGATGATGCTGTTTTGTCTGAAGATGGCAAAGGTTTTTCTGAGACTGAGTGACTTTTAGGTGACTGTGTGTTGAACATAGCCATCATTAGAGATATGAAAATAACTTTTCTCTCATTCACCTTTCTGTTAACGGCACACCCTCACTTTTATTGTCTGTGGCACCCACTATTACTGTGCCCCCCTCGGTTTGAGAGAGAGAAACCCTCGCTATTTTACAGCACAGTCTGAAGCTAGATCCAGTCTTAGGGAGCTGGGTACATAAAGTAAATAAAGCTACAATACAATAAGGACAGTATCAGTTCAGTCCATGAGCTCCACCTGGATATTGTCCAATTTTAGTGACATGTCAGGCTGCCTGTTCATGCAGGCTTCTGGACTGAAAGAATTAACAAGTAGTAACTTTCAGAATCACTTTATTGGCCAGGTGTGTGTACACGTGTGTGTATGTGTACACACAACTGGCAAATAAAGGTGATTCTGATACTTAGTGAATGAGTATAATGTATATTTATGCTTGTGCACTCAATCATATTTCTGTTATTGTTTTCCTTCCATAGAGGTCTCCACCTGGCAGCCCTCCACTTCAGTGAAAGTGCTGGGCGTCCCTAAGCTACAACATCAGCTATTGAGCCGCTATTCAGATTGAACTTCCCAACAACAGCAACAGGTAAGACAGTGAAAGTAGAACCAACCGTCTGTAAGTTTTACAACCTTTATTAAAAATGGCAATAAGTCAAAGAATGTGCAAACATCTATTATACAAGTGAAAAAAAATAACAAAACAGAGCTCTTAACTTATGATAATTTCACAAAGTATACCAATTTTCTCCCTCCTCTGTTGTCTTATAGGTTATGTTGGACCTCATCTTTGAGAAGGTTTTCCTAAATTCTGGCCCATACATGGATGAGGTGCTGAAGATCCCCATCCCTGTGGATCTCGCAGCCCAGTTTGCAAGACCAGGGAAGCAAGAGGTTGTAACCGGCTATGTGTCGAGGTTCAATCAAGGACCAGTCTGACCCCGCGTAGCTTCCTTGACTGTCAGGGGACTCCATATCCGTCGCACCACACAGCTGAGCAGTACCACCCTGATTCTCTGGCTGAGAAATCCCCAACACCAGTTTACAGAGCTCCTGTAGGCCTAGTATCTGTAACAGCTAAAACAAAGTGTACATAATGGTTAGTCTAAACTACACTGTGACATGCTTTTATAACATGTGTCCATCTTTTCTTCTTCTGAAATTCTCTGAAACCTAAATGCTGACCAAAACTTTTTCAGACTGCTGTTCTAGGTAGTATATTGAATAAGTTTGTGTTCAAAAGTTGCGTGATGTTTGTAGGAATCATGACAATAAAGGTTAAATCTATATGAACTGTACTTTCAGTGTTTGATATGTAACATAACAAGTAACAAACATGACAGATTAACAGTAAGCAATGTAAGATAGAGGGAACAGTGTTTTATTGTACTTTAATCCTTACTCATTTATATTACAATAGTGACAGACTACTTCTATGCATAAAAGAACTTACTGCTCTATTCCCCTCAGATGTAGAGGCCCATATTCTTTCTCTGTAGATAGATTACACACAGGTTCAAGGCACACTAGGGTGGTCAACCATGCATGTTGGTCGGTTGGAACCTGTTGTAGTCTTCTTGTAACCTAGTACACTGGAAACGGTAAGTCGCATTAGAGAAATTATGAAAATGATTAAGTACACAGGTTACAGAATGCAACAATTTATTCAAGTTGTTCACGTCAATAAGTACATACATGCTTCAATATCTGGTAAACATACACGTTATGAGGTTTCAGACAGACTGACACTGCCTGCTCTGGCAAAGCTAGCTCCAGTCACTTCATTTGTATCCAACAGACTACTAATATGCATAAAATAACTTACTGCTCTATTCCCCTTAGACATAAAGGCCATAGTCTGCTCTGCAAAATGTCTGTAATAAAGTAACGTGGCTAATAGAGTTCAGACAAAAGAATGACTTACTAATAAGTAAAAAATTAATTTTAAAATATACTTACATATAAATCTGCAGTCCTATATAAACTTTTTAATTACATTACTTTCTATTTTTGTATAAATTGATTGTTTCAGGTGCATTGCTTGCATTGAAAGGCATTTAATGTTGTGAATCAACTGTTAAAATTGTTAAAATTGCTCCCATTATTGCTTTGTTTCCCTTCTGTTTACTTTCTCTGTATGGGGCGTGGTTTGTGGGGGCGTGGTTTGTAGCAGCTCTGGCTTGGCTCTGGCTGCAGCTAGACCTTACTCCATTCTTCAGGGGATCGTAGCCATAGTAGCAGGTGCGCTGTGTCTCGCCGGTGATGACGTTGTTAGAACCAATCAGAAGCAGAGTACAGCATACGCTTCATACGCTTGCTTAGCTGTCCGTCAAACATAAATAAGCCAATGGGAATGCACCCATGGAAATCCCACCCACCAGGCACGTTTGTGTCAAACCGCAATCAAAAAGTCAGGGAGCGCAAACGAGAAGGCTGGAATCGTAATCAAAGAAAACGCATCAAACAAAACTGAGAAAGAGGCAAAGACAAATATTTTACACAATTACTCAAATGATTTCATTGCAATATTGAATTTTTCAATTGAATTTAATTTTTTTGTTTGATTTTTTTATTTGGTATTTTGAGTTGTAATTTTTTGCTTGCTGTTTTAAAAGTATTCTTTCAACTTTTTGACACAAAATTGATTCCATACAGAGAGGGCTGCTGTGCTTGATCCTTGAGGAATTTTGACCAAAGGATTTCACAGACATGTCATTAAGGTGCCTGGGACCTGTGTGAACTGGTGGAAAAGGGGTATAATAGTTCTCCTTTAAGACTTAAAGTTAGGCAGAATTAAGAATGTGGACACTTTGATTGACAGGTGGGTGTTGTTAGAGGTGGCTTATTTAAACAACCAGGCCTTATTCAGCTTGAGTATGCCTGTTGTACCCTACAGCACTCGTTAGGGTGGACCTATATCAGTTGATTTGACAGTCAGAGGAACTCGAAGTTAAAGTTATTCTAAAAACCCAGAACATTCTGGGCTTTTGGGCACCGACCTCCCAAAAGTCACCCCCACACTCTGTCCATGTTCAGGACACCATAACTCCACTATATTTTTTCTGCTGTATTAATTATTTAAACCTTATGCATACAGCAGATTAATCCACATTTGGTGCTCTAGTGAGTATTTGGCGCACCAGGATGGTGTACTTAGGATTGAGTCAGAATAAACAGTGTATGTTTTCATGGTAATGATTGATGTGTTTTTAATGTTTTTGGACAACAATGGAGCTCTGTGGCACAGAGGAGGAAGATATATCAGGCTTTGATACACACACACCTACACACACACACACACACACACAATACACAGTGGCCAGTTCCTTTTTTTCGGTTAAAATTGTCAAAACAATTTGTATTATCATATTTAGTACTGAGCTTCCGAAACAAATCCTATGCAAATACTGAATTCTCTTCTGCAGCGTATAAAATGACGCAGTACGGCTTTAAATGCCAACTAACTCTAGCACTCTTTCACACTCAATTTGAACATCAGGTGTAATGTGTTCAGAGAATAACCTGGTCTCATGTTTGTAAGCCAGTGAAGGGGAAATCATTGAGCACATTAGAAGCCCTGAGCACAGTCAGGACTACAGGGTTTGACTGGCCTGCTACCCTGCTCACTGTCTGCTGGGTCGAGGTGGAGAGGGGAGGATTGTTCTCAGGTCATGGATGAAGGGATGTTTGAGCCCAAAAGCCTGCGGTGTCCACCATCCCATAACTGAGGAGATTGTGTATGTGAACCAAGAGTGAAATTTGCTCAAAGCCTCGTCTCACACACAAAAAGAAAAACTGTTCACACTTGATGGCTGGAAAAAAGCATGTCCAACATCTAGGCAGAAATAAAGTTTGTACAATACAATATAGAATAAAAGAACTGGTTTACACTGACACTAAATAATGTGCAAATTGTGTCAGTATGACAGATAGTCATGTGACTTTCCTTGTTAATCATCATTACCCATGTACAACCTTCCAAACACAAAGGAAGCACAGACTGATGGAATCACTGTTTCTCTAATGCATCTATATGCATACGATATAATATAACATATGGGATATGGGATTAGAACACTGACATAAAGCACGCTCCCTGGAGCAATACTGTAGTCTGCGAGGAGAATAACACGCTTGAGCGTGCCCAGAGTCCGCTCGCAAAACTTTCCCCTGCTCGTGCGAGTGGGTTTTTTAGTGGGCGGTTTTTGTCAGAAAGGGGGCGGGCCTGGGGGCATGCCAATCACCATTGTATCCCCAAATATAATTGGTTGAGCGACTTGCCAATTGGACAGAGCAATGTACTTCAATATGTTTGTCTGAGCGCTGTCTTTTGTTTCCTCCATCGTTGACATTAATCTGATAAAACGCTGATCATTTTTTGTAACTTGGATCCTGTTGCGCACACAGACTGTACATTTTTTATTTTGGTGAAACTGTTTTGTTCATATTCTAGATGTAATCCTTTGAAAATTATAAACGTAATGTTAAAAAATTCTAAAAAACCTTCAATACATGCTTGAGCTTTCATGCAGGAAAAATATAAGTGATTGCCTACATTAACTGATGTTTTTGTAACTTGGATCCTGCATTTATAGTGTTTCATTTGGTAAATGTCCATGTTGAATACATTGAGATATTGACAGAAATATTACTTCAACAAGCATAGGCCTTTCATCTTTTTTCAGCATTCTAATTGTATGATATTTTTGCTTTCGATATAAAAGCCTGGTTAATGTTCAAATTCCTTGTAAAAATGCAAAAAGCACTCATTCAGTAATCTGTGCTAAATCTGGTGCACACATCTTGTTATTCTTATGAATGACTAATGTAAGTCTTACTTTCTCTATCACGTCCTCGTCTTTTATGATTGGCCGTTTTAACTGAAGAGCGACATCAGATTCCCAGTCACCAGACTGGGATCAGTAATTATTTGAGTGTGTATGCTGCTGACCAAACTGAAATTCTCTTAGCATTAAAGAGGGTGAAAGAAGTGACGGCAAATAAACTACTCCTTAATGCATTAAAACAGGACCAGGCACTGAGATTTAATATATAAGCTGTTGTTTACTATTTCAAGTTTCGCCAGTCGGGGGAAAAACATACAGGTCATGCAGGAAATACAGAAAGAAAGGCAATGATTACTACAGGTCTACAGAACAAAAGACGAGTTGAGGCAAAGATGGCCAGGGACACTCTTTTTAAGAGACACATCGATGGGCAGAATATAAGAAATAATGTAAAATGATGATACACACTGTCGTACAGCAGGTGGCAGTATGCACCTCTCAGGGATACAATGGTGATTGACATGCCCCCAGGCCCACCCCCTTACTGACAAAAACCGCCCACTAAAAAACCCACGCAAGCGAGCCGAGGAAAGTTTTGCGAGCGAGCAGAGGAAAGTTTCTCCTCGCAGGCTACAATGTTGCTCCAGGGAGCAGAGATGCAGGATACAAAATAGCTCACGAGTGCTTTTATGCGCACGCGATTTATGTCAGTGTTCTAATCCCATGGTTTTTACGATTAGAAGCTTGCACAGGATGCTTTATTTTGAAAATTAACCAGACTCTTTATACTGTTTTTTTGTGTCTGACTTCCTGTCAGCTCGAGAACAGAGAGCTTCTTCTGGGACGCTTCTGAAACAGACCACGGCGGGACCGGTGATTAGCTCCGGTGGCCGTGGCACACACAGAACACATCGTATCTGTGCCGGGTGGAATTTAGCCTTTAGAGCTCCAAAGAAGAAGAAGAGAACTTTATTGATCCTTCATTGAGGAAATTTTATTTATTACACATATAGGCCTAAAGTATAACACACATACAAAGGATTTATGCTGAAGATGGTGGAGTTATGGATAGCCACCTAGGGGTTCAGTGCCTTGCTCAAGGGCACTACAGCAGTAAAACTGTTTTCCAGCTACCAGTCCACACTGTGCACATGTGTGATCCAAGCTGGACTCAAACCAGCCACAGTCTGGTTCCCAAGCCACGTCCCTATGAGCTAATGCTGCCAACAGGGTGTGATCACACATTCACATCCATAATGGAAAAGTTTGTTTGAATGGCAGGTTTACAACCAAACCACAGCTGGTAAACAAAAGTTATTTGGACTCCCACATTGGTTGACAGACTGTTCATTGGTCAGCGGTCAGACACCTTGTAGAGCCAAAACTTTTTCTGCCATTCCCCCCTCTGCATTATCAGGTTTCTTTGTCTTTTTGCTTTGTGAATAAATCTTAAGAACCTCTCCAGCATTTTTTTTTTTGCCTTTGCTGTTTTCAGATGAATCATAGTTATTTCTCCCCAGCAGACATTTTGACTTGTCATAGCAGAAAAGCACTGGTGTAACTGACAACATTAACAATGGCAACGCGGCAATGCAGTGGAGCACTTAATGATGTTATTAGTCACACCTGTGTTTGACAAGCCCAAATGTCTTCTGGGAAAAAAAGGGCTATTAATTGTTGGACTGTGATGGGATGAGAGGTCTGTCACTGTTATTGGTTGAAAGAATAATTCATGAGAAATGTGCTTTGTGCTCTTCAACTTAAACTGTAACAATCACATTTTCTTTTTAATTTTAACAATAGTGTATATCATTAGAGAAATAAGACAGTCTGAGTTGCTGTAGTCTATGGCTGTGTTCCAAATGGCATCCTAACATACAGCCTATTACATACTCAATCAGTGTGTACTGCATACTGTGTACTAAATGAACGATTTAGTATGCAATTACCAGCCGACTGCTCACGATTAAGTATACTCAAGCAATATGTCTTCTCTGCATCACATCACTGTATCTATCACAGCATTACCAGTCCAAGCTACTGCTGAATGGAAATTCTCTGTCACAAGAATAAAGAATGAAGGTGAATAATGTTAAGGGTTACCGTCGGCATATTTTAAAAGAAGCAGCCACTGCAAGTGGGAAGAGAAAAAGGAAGAGGAGGAGGAGGAGGAGGAAGAGGGTGTAACAAGGATGTCCATTTGTAGGTCTACAAGTGGAAACCTCTGCGGCTGCAAAGTAAAGCTAATGCAGAAATACCAAAAACTGCAACTGCCATGGCCAGACAGAAGATTTCAGTCTCCATAAGTCCCCATGTTAAAAAATGTCCAACTTCACAGCAGAAATAAACATGTTTACAGCCCGCTAATTAACAACATGGCCGCTTTGATCCACAGGTAGGTGGCGTTACAGATAATTTGTTTGAGCAGCCATCATTCACCTCACCTCACCTCAGGTCCGCTGATGATCCATGTCTGCCGATTTTTGATTAACCAGGAGGCTGAAGAAGCAGGACTGCCAAGATGGCGATTATTATTCTGAGCTTCAAAACGGCTCTTCAGAAAACTGCAGGCGACATCACACAAACGCCGTCCATTCTTGCTACTGTCATTGGTTATCTGACCACTTCTCATCTGCTCCACTGTCTGCAGTGGTCTGTGTGTGGTCTGTGAACATGACCGGTTGGATGGTCTGCTAGCTGCCTCCATTGGTACTCGTGGAGCTTTTCAACACAGCACTTTTTTTTTCATCAGATTTTGTAAAACTACTTAATATTTGTGCTACACAGTTGATATCTTCTCTTCAGTTAATTTAGTGACAGTACGGTTAGGACATTCTGCTTCACAGTTCACCGTTGAACAGTCTGAAGAGCAGAAATGCATTATGGGGCGGTTAAGTATGTGCATTAAGCTCATGCCACATACATGTTGTATGTGATTTTAAACAGCCTATGAATTGCTTTCTTTTTTTTGGAACATTGGGCTATTTAACATGTTCTGTACCTACAGTGTATTTTTGTACACCGCCACCTGCTGACAATCAATATAATTTATGAAGGACTTTCCCGTATCAACTCTGTTTTCACTAAGTTAGTTTCTAACCCTTCAGAGTGTGAGAAAACAAATAATCTGTTATGTCTGTGCAAGCAGGGAAACAAGGAACACAAGAGGAAATGCCCAAATGCAGACGCTAATGCAGTTCAATGATTTATTAACAAAAAGTCAAAGAACAGGGCTTCTGGGATGATGAGGCAGGCGAAGAGTCAAAACCATGAAAGCAGTCCAACACAGTCAAACAAATCCAAAGGAGCAGGCAGAATCCACAGAAGAGAAGAAAACGGATGTGATACTGGGGATGAGCTGAACGCTTGACACGGCACAACAGCGAAGTTACACTGAAACAAAGGAGCACACAGACTGAATACATGAAGGCAGGCTAACACACAGGTGAAAGACATCACGATGGGACAAACAATCAAAACCGGCGAGAAACGCAACAAAAGCAGGAACTAACGATACAGACACGAGGAAAGGAGAGAATTACAAAATAAAACAGGAAACACTAAACAAGAAATATGTTACAAAGAAATTAACTTGTCACTCCATAGCTGTCTCTCCAAGTGTCTGCTAAGTTCTACAGGCCTGCATGTAACGGATGGAATGATTTAACCGCCATGGTGGTGCAGGGCATTGTCATCTCACAGCAAGGAGGTTTCTGGACTCCTCCAGCCCCATGCAACCCTGATAAGGATAGCGGTTATGGAAAACGGATGGATGGATGGATGGATGGAACCGCCACAATCAGCAGATTCCCTTGTGGTGGTGAAATTACTTGGCACAAATCTTACAACTTTATGGTAAATGGACTGTACTTATATAACAACTTTCTAGTCTTCCGACCACTCAAAGCGTTTTTACACTACATATCTCATTCACCCATTCACACACATTCACACACTGATGGCATTGGCTGCCATGCAAGGTGCCAACTGCTCATCAGTTTTAGGAGCTAACCATTCATACACATTCACACACCGATGGCGCACCCTTAGTATCTTGCTCAAGGTACACTTCAACATGCAGGCTGGAGGAGCCGGGGATCAAACTGCAGAGCATCTGATTAGTGAATGACCCACTCTCCCTCCGAGCCACAGCCGCCCTGACGACTTTAGTGAACTTTCACAGACAGTTACCCCAGCACACAAGGGGAAGGACTTCCCAAGGCTCCCAGTGGGTATGGGCATTTCAGAAAAGCAGAAGCATTGCCAAGTGCAAATGGCAGGGAACCTGATCTGAACATGGCGTGAACATTGTGGGAGCATTTTGTGACATGTAGACCTGAACTACATGGGCTAAAATACTGTATCTCATTCTAAACCCAGTCTTTCCAGTTGTACTGTGATTCCTAATGGACTCTCACATTGTAAGAAAAAGAAAAAACAAGCAAGTAAACTCTCCAGAGTTTATACCGGCCCAATTTGTGTGAGAGCACCCTCAGAAATCTGTGCACACCAGGTGCAACCTCCACTGTCCTCTCATGTTTAGCTGGAAACATCCTGCACACGGTGAACTTGGCTTTAGCGAAATGTGGCGAGAAATAACTCTGTGCAATCAAATCTCCTGTTGATCGAGTGAGCGTGCAGAGTGGACGCTGTGCCAGTCGTATTGCAGTAATGCTCAGGAGCTCTTTCCTGTGAGTTTGTTCTGCATGCTGACCCAACTCCCTGAAAGAAGACGCCTCTCCTGTGGCACCATGTGGCCAGACAGAACACACTCGTCCTCTCTGACATTCTTGTGTGCCTGTAGCCTGGGGAGAAAGCTTTTCATGCTCCACTGTTTCCAGAGAAAGCAGTGCCACTTCAACTCCAAACTGCTGGGAAACTGGGACCTGTTCTGTGTTACTGTACTGTGAGTCAGAGAGTACAGCCCACTTTAACCTACATGAATTTCATCAGGAAAGAATGGGCAGAAACAAGAAGGGTGCAATTTGTGGAAGATATTATTTTGGAAAAACAACAATTTCCTTTGTTACTCCAGATTACAAAAGGTTCTCAATCAGCCCTTTTAGTTTTTGAGGATATTTTCCTTTGAGGTGCATCACAAATCTCCTAGCAACAACAAGTCGGCTACATCATACTGTAGAGCCTGTGGTCCATTAGAGAACTGGCCATGTGAAAATAAACTGACTCCAAGAATAGAAAAGGACGGGAAAGAAATTATGATGTGTCTGCGGGTCAGTTATACAGGAAGGAAAATTCAGTCCCAGTCTTGTGTTCTTTGTGTTAGCCACAAGACGTATTGGTCATTCTTACTCACCAGTTTAATTTCAACAAGTTGTTTTTCTCAGAAGCAAATGTTGAAGTCTCCTTGTAACTTTGATTTCATCTAGTGGCGGTGTAAAAAAAGACAGACTGAAACACAACACTTATAATAATGAATCACTCACTCGTCTTGTTAGTGCTGTTTAGTCATTCACTGCTTTACATGCACATGTAATTGAATCGTTCTCAACTTTCAACAGTAACTATATCTGAAACATTGTATAAGAAAACATGAATTCTTAGAAGGATTAAAGAAAGCTGCTATACTCTTAGATTATTGTGCAAAAAAAAAAACAGATTAGCTGTCCATGTATGCACTTATTCAGAGTTCTACAGGGTATTATGTGTGTCTGGTCATGATCAAGACCACGGACAAGGATGACGAAATGTCACAGTGGCTGCAGCTAAGAAATATAAAGGCTATAAAGGCTACATCGATGCTAGCAGCTTTGTGAGGCTGTTTGGTCAGCAGTTTGATATGTTAGCTTGCTAACGCTATCTTAGCAGGTATTTATTCAAAAATAATTACTTATAAATGCAAGTGAAATTAAACTTAATGTACAATATAGGTCTGTCTCTAGAGCTGAGTGTTAGAGTGGAACTCTTCACCTTCTCTTTTTGCTGCTCCCTCCTGTTAGCTTTAAATAAGGCATTTCTGCAAAAGATGAACTTTCTCATGCTTTTATTTTGTAGGAAAAACCTGATTCTTACACTTCCTCTTACATTACTAACATTTCCCATTTTCATGTTTTTGAGACATTTTACTCAAAACCTAAATATTTCATCTAAAGGTGTTGCTGGAGTCATTAGGATTTATCATCTGGGGACCATGAATGTCTAAAGAAATTACATTTGATCCAATTTGCATTTCAGTCTGAAACAGAGCAGTGGACTGACCAACACTGTCAACTAGTGTGGCAAAAATAGAGGTCAGACCAAAGGGGAAACCTTCAAACTAACAGCATGGAAACTGATCATCATCAGAGAAAACAGATTTCTGCAAGCCAGCGAAAACTGGTCATCAGATTTCCAGTCATAATCTGATATCTCACAGTAATCTGGTTTTGTGTTTGCCCGCATCATCGAAAGACAGAAATTGTTCTGTTCTCTGCTGCCTTTGTCAGAGCTGAGGGCCTCTACATGTTTACCAGAGTGACGACAGTGTTGTGTGCTCAGAAATAAAACAGCCCAGCTGCAATCGTGTCATGTAACCAAGTGTAATATCTGAGTTGGCGTCCTTGTTTAAAGTTTTAACTCAGTAGATTGTCAAAGCTGTGAGCTGCTTGAGTAAAATAACAAAATAAAAGTAAGTCTAGATGAAGAAATGAACGTAAATATCAGTTAGATTTCTTCATAGCAGCTTGAGCTCTGTGAGGTAGAGTGAAAACAGATTCAGGAGAATAGCCATGAAATGAAGAGCTTCATTCCAAAATGAGATATCCACTGTTTGATAAATATGTCATCTGTCCTGATGAAATGTTTGCTGCCACTCCATTTAAACTCCTAATGGAATATCATTTCTTCATTTTCTGATCGTTATTTCAAGACGTTTAAGGCAGTTCCACTTTAGATGAAATAATCACCTTTGGTTTTACCCAACATTAAAGCTCATATGGAATGAAAAGCATTATAGAGAAGTGTGAATCATAAATGCCATTCATAGAGCTTTAGCAGTGGTGTTAAGTATTGAATTAAACCCGTCAATTTGCATTAATCAGCTTTGAAGGTGCTGAAGAGGATGTTAAAAGCTAAGATTCAATGAGTTCTATTTTCTATATGCTACAGTGGGGTTCCACAGTGTTGGATTAAAGCCTTTAAGCACGAAGGTATGAGTTACTCAGTGTTTTCACTGCTACTTCAGTGTGGCCACCAAACTGGATTTTTTGTTTTCCAGTCAGCTACACTGTAAAAAAAAAACTGCCAGCTGTGGTTGCCAGAATATTACTGTAATATATATGGTATACTTTTTTCTAATATTACAGTTAAAGGATATTAGTACTGTCGATTTCTTGTATACGGTTGGCATTTTATTCCACATTTTTAAATATCTGTAGATTTTACAATGAAAAACTAGCAATCCATGACAGTAAAAGATCGTAAATTATGGCAAAAAGTACGGTGTTTTACTGTATAATTAACAGTCTGTAATATAAAATGCCACTTTATTCTCTATAAATTCCCTTAAATTTATGTATAAATAAAGGTTTTGAAATGTTGTATACAGTAAAACACAGTCATATTTTTACGGTCTTTTACTGTTATAATTTGGCAGTTTTTCACCGTAAAATCTACAGAGACTTTTACGGTGTATTTGAATTTAAAGAAAGAAAGCACAGCCAGATTCAGTTTGTATTGTCTTTCTATTTCATGACCTTCAAATGTATCAAGAAGTAATATGAATGTTACATCAGATATATTGCTATCCATGTTTCCATGGTTAGTTTAGAGCCAATGATGAGACTGTTAGATGGAAATCAGTTCATACCAGTTCAAAATTTGCTACCTCAGAAAAAAGTGTTTTCATCTTTGAGCATGAACTTTTTTGAAAATGGCAAAAACCACCTCACACATGCCTAAAAACTTTTTCATATTCCACTGACACGCTAGCTTTATGTGAAGGTAGTATCTGTTAATATTCCATCAGTTATCATCTGCCATTTTGAGCTGGAACTGTAAATGAGGAGCTAAATCATATTTTACTGGAAAGCATTAGCAATTGCATGGGATGAAAAGGAGCCGATTAGTATGCGCTGATCAATCAACCATGTCTGATAGCTACTCTTATAGCAAAGTTACCTGAAAACTTAATAAGCCACAAATTTACCCAGTACCCAGCAACAAGGGTGCTGACAGGAGTATTCATCCACTGCTAATATCTTTATCACATTATATTTGTCAGAAAGACTGCATGCAGACAGAGAGAGAGAGAGAGCGCAAATGATGTGACAGGGCAGGGTGAGCAGGTGACGTGGAGGTGGAGGTGAGTCAGACAAGGAGCAGTCCATACATGCCAAGAGAGCCAGAATACAACTTGTTCTCCTGTCTTTATTTATGCAGAACCTTTCTTAACAAGGTACTGCAGAAAGCAGAAAGAAGCAAACATTAACAAGACTCAAGACAGAGTCTACAGACAGGCTTGCAGCTGTACACTAAAATTATTACGGTCCAATAGCTGTTAAGACATTTCACTCAAAACGACAAATATCTTTGTCACAGTGGCACTAATGGAAAATCAGTAGATCACCTAAATCAGTAGGATTCATGGTTTAGGAAGGAGAGTAGCTGAATGGCTGTTGACATATTTCTGGACCAAAGTGGACCAAATGACAAGTGACCCACAAGCTGTTCCTGCAAAGGCACGGTCACCCATGGTGACACGTTCTACTAAAGGTACTTTACAGCCAGCAAACCAGCTGCTGAAGAGCTCTGGTTACAAACAGGTACACACGGGGTCAAGGCGTCACTTATAGAACAGTGTTATAAATGCAATCCAAATCAATTCAAAAAGTAAGCAGGGGTCAAAGTAATGCAGCTAAAATATTTGTGATGTGCTCATCTGGTTAAAAGGCGTGCAGCTGTATTCTGTACCAGCTGCATTTTGTACCAGTGTATGCTATTTTAGCTGAGAGTGAAATATAATGCCTTACAATAATCTAGATGAGACAAAAGTAGGGCATTTACAACTTTTGCTAGGTCACCTCATGAAAAAGGAACAACCTTATTTTTGAAATATATCTTAGTTGGGAGGAAGCAGCATACAAACCCTTTCCCTCGCCCAGCTCAGAGTCAAAGCGCAAACCCAAATTCGGAGCTGCTGGATTAACATGAGCTGATAGGCCTTCAAGAGTGTCTTGGAATAAAAGCACGTCTGTGGGAGGAAATAAATCAATCTCCATTTTGTCCTGATTAAGCTGCAAGAAATGTTGAGGCGTCTAACAGCGAATGTCAAGTAAAGGAGGTCAAGAGCGGAGCTGAACAGATAGTTAGTGGTGTTATTAGTTCAATTAGTCTGATTAATTTAATTAATAACTTTATTTAGTAGGTATTTATTTGCACACAGTAAGTATTTGCTGTAGGAGAACAATATTAACACAGTCTTAAAACTAACTTCAACAGAGAGCTACTATACAAGAGAGAGCCTCCAGATCAGGACTCAATTTAAATGTTATAGTAGTTTAGTGGTGCAGATCAAGTTATCAAAGGACAATTGACATGCGGTGAGGTAGCCTGAGAGCCGGTCTGGGTCCTGGAATAGTCAGCCAGTTTTTAATAAGCCAGCTTTGGCTGGCAGTGGTAACTGTCAGAATACCTGCATGGAGGGCAGAAACGTTTATCACACACATCTTTAATATCTTATTTTAATTGTATGTATTTCATTGAAATAGCTCTTTATCCGTTTCCTTACTCCCCAGCCTGTCTGTGATGCTGTAATGTGGATTTCCCTTTGGGGATCAATAAACTCTTCTCTTGTCTCATCTATTTATTATTTACAGTATATTACACAGCATTCTTTATATTGAAGCTCCATGTTTGAACTCAAAACAGCAACGGTCATTTGTTCAAATTAATCATTTTTCCCTCTTGCAGGCTTTATCTGCTTGATATTTCCAATCAACAACTTGTCACCTAGAATATTATTCGATGACATGTTGCATTTGGTCATATTTTAGCTGTAAAACATTTTGACAGGCAGCAGATAAAGACTTGTCAGTTACAGCCATATTGTTTTCCTACCTTGCTCATAAAAAAAAAAAAAAAAAAACATTTCCTTGCAGACAAAACTGTTTTGTGATTGTGCAAAACGAAGAAATAAGCCCTCTGTCTCAAATGCCACTTGTCAAATGGATTTGACTGACACAGATTGCAGAGGATAAGGTTTCAGACCACAAATTTCCAGCCTGACGTACTTGGCAAATCTGGCTTACCAGTGAGGCATAAAGAACTGTCGTGTTCTCTCAAAGAGGTTTACTTTGGAGAAAACTTTGTCTTTTGGGCCTTCTGACAACATCTCAGGCGCCACTTTCCTTTAATTTATGAGCCTGAATGTGCCCCATGTTAAAACCGTGACTTTTCTTATGTTGTCTTTTTGTCATTCCTAAATAATTGACTTTTATTATTTGAACATCTGAAACTACTACATTACAATTATGGAAGTGATTGCTGCTTACAGCAGTTACTATTCTTCCATGCTTTTTTTCACACCTACAACTCAGAAATTGTGCTACACAGACTCTCCGTACATTATTGTGTGCATAATTGTATTTCTGATGTTTTCATGAATGCACATGTTTAATTAGAGAAGAATGTGTATAATTGCTCAGAGCATTGCTGCTAATTGGTGTGATTTCTGGATGACACATGACATTTCATTGACCTTGTAAACTGTGCATGCCATTATAATGAAATAAAGTAAAAAAGTAATAAAACAGCACAGACAGATTTCTTATGTGGAATAACTTCCAATGTAAAATCCACTGTTACATTTTAGCCACTGTATACAGTACTAACATCACTGATATTTTGGAATTAAGCAAAACTACAGAAGAACCTTTACTGTCATCATGGCATGACAGTAGTGCAGTCCTGAAGCGCTAATAATGAGGAAAAGCTCTCCCTTGAATGTTATATTCTGATTATACAGTTACCAATTAAATAAAACCTAATTAAAATGTATTCATATTGTGGAGCAGTTCACTCTAAAAATAAACATTTTTTTGCACATGGGGTCTGAATAATAACTGTAAAATAATCAGTCATGTCAGTAGATTCCTATATGTAATGGAACACAGTTTACTACTCCAGCAAGTAGTCCGACCCTTAATGATGACCTGCAACAGGGACAATTTCTAGTCTCAGCCAACTACCGTTAAATCTTTTTATAGATCATGGAAATACAACACATGGACACAAAATTCAACAAATACCTCACATAACAACACAAAACTGAATAAATACTACACATATAAACAGAAACTGAATAAATACCACACATATAAACAGAAACTGAATAAATACCACACATATAAAAAAATATTATTTTTCCATGGACAGATTCAACTGCTATGTCTGTGATGATGTGTTACAGCTTTTAAAGAAAGTTAATTTAATTATCATATCTGTCTATATGGGCCCACTGTGGTTCATAATTTATTTTGATGAACAAAAATGTCTCATAAAACAGCTGATTGGTTTCTGCACCAGCTCTGGCAGTTATTAGGTTAACATGGAAATGGCAGAGTAATACTTTAAGTGATGAATACGGTGTGCTGTCATGCTGATTAGAGAACGTTCTAAATGTCTAGTTGACCAATCAGATTGCTTGGTCGAAACTACTTTTAATGTTGTCATTATGATGACATATACAGTTCATGAGTTACTATTAATTATATCACACAGCCTATAGGCCCATTCAATCCTGTATAAACACATTATGTTGACATGTGCAATTTGTGACATATAATTATGAGTTAAATGATGCATTAAAGCCTGTGGAGGCCCATTCATTCCCTTTGTTTCTATAACTAAACCAATACATTAAGGTCAACGAGTTTTAATGTGATTATAAATCAGCTTTAGCGCACGCAGCAATCACATTCATTTTCTTGAGAAATTGCTTCAGTAGTTCGTAAATGTTTCCAAGTGAAAATGAACACACTGTGTTGCAGCCAGACCCCAAATTGCCAAGTAAGAGTAAACCGAAAATGTATCACAAATAATTCAATTTTCGAACAACAACAATGAAGCAACAGTAAGGCAACTGATTGCTTTGATGCCGCAAGTTTGCAGTGAAATTGGTGCCTTCAAAAAGGCCAGAGTACATCTGTATTTTCAGACCGGCTCCTGGTTATAGAATTCAGCTGCTCCTCCTATGATTCCATCTGAAGGCCTTTATTTTGGAGACTGTCACTGTAGCGCCTCAGGTAATTGTGCAATAGATCTCTGCCAGATGGTGACCCTCTGCCAGTGATGCAGTAATGGGGACTGGACTCTCGCAGGTTAATTTTCTCTGGCTCTGCGAGAGATTTTCCAGGAGCCCCTTCACTCTTTGATACAGTTTAAGATCCACATCCTCAGCCCTCGGCTCTGCGCCACCGCTTCCCCCCGCTATTCAGTCAGACCAATTTCCAGACTCAAAGCTTCATAGAATTTGTCATTTTAGCTGCATGTGGTTTCAGCTCTACCCATTGAAATGATGACAAACTGTCATTACAGGCAGACCCAACAACTGTTTACTACCTCATCTATATTCTGGAGCCTTATGTCCTTCCTTTACTTACAGCCCATGGCCCCACTTTTCCCCTCCCACCTCACCCACGTTGTTATCACCATCATCATTTCAAAAAAGGCAGGAGTATAGAAAGCAGAGCATCCTCATATTCGCAGTAAAGTATGGCAATTTTTACTGAGGAAAATATTTCACCTGTGATGAGCTATAGTCCCACAACACATCCCTCTTCCTGAAGGAGGTAATAACATCTGCGTGTCTGGTCAAGGTGAAGGTCAGCAACAACATGATTTCAGTGCTGCTCTATTTCAAGTTATCGCTAATAAAAGGCGATGGTGGCGGTGGCCACTCACACTCTGCTGTCAGAGCGACACACCTGATCAGCCCCTCTGCTCCTCAGAGGACCGGAGCTTTTCAAGTCGGAAGGTTACGCCTTCCAAACCTTCACAGGCTCATTGGAAAGGAAAATTGGTCATATCTAGAAAGATGATACTGTTAAAGTGCATGTAGTAGCTACATTATAGCACGGCTGGCATGGTGATGTCGAATAACACAACAAAGGTGGGACGGAAAGTCTGCTATCCTTGAATGCCTGCCTACTTTCAGCCCTCTGCACATCTGACCATTCGCTGTATAAGGTGTGTGTGATTGCTGGTTTTGTAAAATTACAACAGCCGTAGGACACTGATCGACAATCCAACAGCTCTTTGCTTCAAACACTTAAACCACTTAAAAGTCTTGAAAGCCCAGCCACGCGTTTTGTGGCATTGGACAAAGGGGCTACATTAGGTCATTACTGAATGTTTTCTGGGAGGATGAAGGTGCTCATTACAGTCCATGGTAATCTGCTGTGATGTTGTTGACATTTGCTAGCCCGCTTCCTCTGAATCACTGCTCACATCTCTGAATTTTTCAGCAACTAAGTACGTCTGGCTTTGAGCCTATTGATGGCTATTTGCTCAGCTGTAAAAAAAATAATAACTGAGCCATACGCATTCTTATGTATGCCACTATTTTTCTTGGCAAGACATGCCCCCTGTAGCCATGCACCCATGCTTGTGCAAGTGAGATAAGTTAGCTATCAGGTCTTTGTGCCAGAAATGCACAAAAGTAAAAAAAAGTCAACTAGGTCTAAAAAGTGTCTCCTCGGTCAAGTTTCTGTTTAACCCAATCATCATGGACTTTAATGTCACCTGACTTTGTAAAGGATCTTCTCTGTCAGGAGCAAAACTGGAAGTAGTGTGACGTTGTTTTAAAGCCTCAGTTAGATGGGTCAACAAATTTCCAGTTTACCACCAATAATCAACATTGGTTTCTTTTAACCAGGACAATGAACATTCCCCTTATCCCAAGTGGTTATTGCTATTATCATGATTAGGTTAGATTAGGATTAGGTTTACCAAATCCAAACTATAACGTTTCCCTAACACTATTTTCATAGTTTCTGAACTTAAACTACACCCTAACCATTGGTTTGAAATAATTCGTAAAGGTTTTAGATGGTACCTGCTGATCACCAGCATCACAAAATATGAATATAGATTGTTTAGTTTGCAGGACCTGTTAGAAAGCTTGTGTCTAGAGGTGGCAAACACAAATCACTTGCTGCTGATTCAAATTATCCGGTCCAGTTCAGCACAAACATTTGCAGTCACTGACTGTGAGTGATTACATCACCATTCACCATGCACACCGCTTTGCCTGCCACACCAACAGATCTGCTGAGGATGCCATCAACTGCGCTTTCTGCAACACCTGGAGAACTTTGACACCAAGCTTAATACACCAACTGTTTCATAACCAAAAAGCAAGCACAATCACAGGAAGCAGAGGACCCAAAGATCAGTTGGCGCCACAAGAACAACCTCCTGCTAAACACATCCAAAACCCAGGAACTGATTAGTGATTCCAGGCACAGTGCCACACATAGCTCAAGCAAACCCAGAACCATCACAGAATCCTCTAAATTTCTTAGCACACATATAAACAGGAAAAACTTAATATTTACTCCACATCACCAAAAGTTCACAGCAGACAGTGTTCGTCCTCAGACAACTTAAGAAATTCAAAGTGAAACGCAGAATCCTCCAACAGTTTTACAGCTGAGAAATCACTGAAACTAACCTTTGTCTACATTTGTACTGAGAAAGGCATTTTCAATCAACAGTGAGGAGAATGACCTGATTTGGTCAGTGACACTAATGAT
Source organism: Miichthys miiuy (assembly GCA_036365135.1). NCBI lineage: Eukaryota > Metazoa > Chordata > Actinopteri > Sciaenidae > Miichthys > Miichthys miiuy. The sequence goes on along the minus strand of CM071620.1, from coordinate 2,019,029 downwards.
TATCTCAGAGGCTGTGCTCAAACTCGGTCCAGTCCAGGTACTGAGCCTGGTTCAGTTAGCAGCAGTTAATTAGCACTCGGCTACTTTATCCAATCATTAGGCTAAAGCTACCTGTCCATCAGGAAATCACAGAGATTCCTATCTGAGCAGCCAGAGTGAGACCCGGTCATAGATGCATGTAGCAGTCTTCAGAATCACTCACACTCACCTGTATCAAACAGGAAGCGTCATAAGCAAGAAAGGGTTTTATTGCATGTAAAATTAGTACACACAATGAGTTCTATCTACCTCTAAAATACCATGAAGAATACCTGAAAATATGACTCATTGTTGGTCCAGATACATCCAGAGTATAGGTGACATATGTGATAAAGGCACTCAAATATTAATACTGACTTTATGTAGTCAGGTGGTCACCAAAGTTTTCAAAGAGTAGTCCTCTGAGGAGCCTGCATATAAATCTCAGTATTATCTTTCTTTTGATTAGAATCTTGCACAAAAAAATAATTCAGCAGCTGAACAACAACAAACTCAAACATGCTCCATTAACGAGCCTGAAGGTCTGGAACTTGTTTGACATTTGATTTGAAATATACAGCAGACATAGTCTGTTGTGTTTGACCGTACATACTGTACACCTTCAAAGCCCCCGCATCCTGCAGCTGCTGAGCCGAGGTTCCCTGACAAGGTAATCAGTCGCTGGCTCAGCCTCAAATAAGCTTAGTCCTGACTGAGCTGTATTAATAAAGCAAAAGATATGTTCAAGGTTATTACTGCTTATATAGATGGCGCGCTGCTTTTTCGACTGAGAGGGAAAGTCATTGTAAATTGTTGAGGGAGAGAAATATGAGATTCGAATATTACTTCTCTCATCATCCTCCCCCTTAACCCGGCTGTGTGATATCATGAAACCCGGTGAACTGAGTCTCTCACAGAGAGTTGTTTTTGATTCTGCACAGCCTGTTCTCATTTCACTCTGCATGTTAAAAATAAGTTTATCAAATTAAAGAAAACCTTAACCTCTAACAAATAAATGTGATTATGATTTCCTATGCGTCAATACCTGAATTTGCTCAATGTCTTCCATAATTTTGTAATTAGAATTTGTGTATATTGTGTTTTTTTAATGTCCTGGCAGAGGGATCTCTCCTCTGTTTTTCCTTATTAAAGGAGATTTTGGGGGATGTTTTCGATATCTGAAGAGTCTAGCTGAACAGACTGTAAAGTTCCTTGACGCAAATTAACTAAAACTGACTTGACTCTTGGTGGGAATTCCGAACCAGAACTCTAAACTAAACAACAAAATACAGTGTTGTAACACAACCAACAACACAAATGTAACCATTTTTGGATCTGACAAACCCTGATGGCTTTTACCAACGCTGTCCAAATGACAAACAAATCACTGTGAGTTTTCTGATCTGTCACTGCGGTGGTCAAGGTTTGGTTAGCTTCAGACACAAAAAGAACTTGGTTAGGCTTAGGGAAAGAGCGTGGTCATGGTTACAACAAACAAATGTTGACTGTTAGTAGAAAATAAGAAGCAAACAGCTGTGTTTGAACATCATGTTTTGTTGACCCATCCATCCACCCAAACTCGTCTTTCTGTGGGCTTTGTGGCTCTATAAAAATGTCACATGATTCCCTCCTCTTGTTTTTGACGGACAACTGTCATAATTCCTACAAGAGCTAGAGGGCTTCGCCCCTAACATGTAAACTTTGTTATAATCGAGCATTTGCTGACAGAATTGCTGCTGTTTTGGTGGTAACTTAGTAACTTAATAATTCACTGTTTGACCAATTTGTAGGAATTAGTGATGGGAAGTTCGGTTCTGTTTAGGGAGTCAGATCATTTGACTCAGCTCACCAAGAAGAGCCGGCTCCTTTGGCTCCCAAACGGCTCTTAATTTTTCAACCAAATTTAGCGCTGATTTGACTTATGATTTGTATGTGTACACATATATCATGTATATATTCAACACATCCTTTGTGCTGAAGCATTCAAAAGGCAAAATTACATTTTATAATGTCAATAAATTGCTATAGCCAATTGTTTTCATTGCATTTACAGACTCTTGTAACTTTTTGAAACCGCCCAATGAATGCACTAATGTGCTTGTAGAACAACTCTGCTACACAAAGCAGATAGATACATCTATAAAAACTATAACACGCATAGAAATTTTAAAAAAAAAAGGACACCTATTGACTGTTGGATGCACAGTTCTCATGTGTCTGTGAAGGTTGTTTATGGATCCTGCTCGATATGACAGCTTAGCTTTTGCAAAATTCTGCATTCTGCCTTTGTGTTTTCAATTTTTTTTTTAAAAATGGGTGCAAATGCTGCTTCTTTTACTACTATCACTCAACAGCTCACGTACGGGCCGCTCCCATCGTCCACTTAAAAGAGCCGGCTCTTTGAACCGGCTCGTTCACGACCGACACATCACTAGTAGGAATGGCTATTGACAAAGTAGACAGGGGCAAGCCCATGTAAGGATTTAAAGATAAGTCTTAAATCAATTTGAATGGTCAAATGTGACAAACTCTTTGTAGTTTTTGAGTAGTAGCAGAGCTACATTTGTTGTGTAGGTGTTTATGCCAATGCTAATGTTATAAATATGAGTCTTAAAAAAGAAAAACTCCTAATAATTTGGTTTTAAACACCAAGTGATCGCAGGGCCATAATCATGAGAGATCACCAAGAATATTGATATTGAACCAAAGCAGCTAATATAATGTAGGGCAGAGGCATATGTCATGATTTATGAAGTGAAGGAATCATCAATAGCCGTAAACAGATAAATACATTTTCATTACAATTTCCATTTATTCTTTAATCACATGCATGTTAAAGTACAAGACATTCTGTCTTGTACTTTAACATGCGCACAACAGCAACAAACAACTGAATGGTTCACTTGCAAAAAGAGATAACTCTGTCTTTATTTTCCTGAATTGTGTGTGTGTGTGTGTGTGTGCACTCAAGGGAAGGCAAACTGCTGTTGGTTTATTAAGTGATCTGTTTTTTTTGATGAACTCTTCAGAAAGTGCAGCAAACGAGACATGAGTCTGATCAATATATTGGTATGTATCAATCCTGTTGTTGTTAGTCAATACTAGTATCAGGACTAAAAGCAGACAATACATAGTGTATCCATCAGACCACCCATGATTAGAATGTTTTACACGAGTCAAAACAATGGCAGAGGTCCTATGTGCATACTGGGGCAGTGCTCGTGGTTTTGGTTTAGCTTTAGTGAAGGGACGTCAAAACAGTATTCTTTCTATATTGGGTCAACACTGTGTGTGTCCTTTTACTATTCTAAAATTACACTGCAATTAAAGCAACACTGTATTACTTTTTTTAAAACAGATTTTAAATCATTGAGATGCTACATTGATTGTGTAATCAGGTGAATTGTGTACCTAACACTTCACGGAAAAGTACACACTGCCATTTCAATGATTTTGGAGTCAGGCAAGTGGCAGCTGTAACCAAGCTCAGAGGCCTCTGAGTAAGAGGACGGCAGTGGAATCTAAGATGAGGAAAAAAGAGAGTAAGCAAGTTGATGAGATGATGAGAGTTACTTTTAGTTTGCTGGGACTGACTTTTAGTGGTTGGTGAGAGCTTGGTGAAATAAAAGGCTGAAAGACAGACGCCGAGCTGGGCTGACTGCTGTTGGACTAGTCAGTAATATTAGCTGGCTGCTATGTCTGCTGTTGTTGACCTTGATGTTTGGCTGTTAGCAAAGTTGTTGATTCGCTAGTTTTTGATCATGAGTAATGTGATCAGAACAAATACAGCTGTCCATATTTACCACAGTGGGATTACACTCTGAAACTGGGGCGCTGAATCACAAAGATGCTAATTTCTCACGATGTTGCTTCAGAATGATTTCAGAACATCTGGTGCTGAAGACGTAAACGGAGCTCCGCATCGTTCAGTTTTCCATTTGACTTATAAAAATTATACTGCAGCACATCAGCTAAGGGACAGAAATGCACAACCTCACTTAAACTATTTTTTTCTGGCCAGTGGCTATAATTGACCTGAACAGCTTTTCGAGTCATGAGATATACATGAATTAAGAGATAGTTAATTGCATCATTCAGAACGCGGCCTGGAGCATTGTGCTCTCTGTTGCAGCTGTATCAAGTGTCTTCTAAAGCACATACTACTGCAAAAAAAACAAAAAAACAAAACAGCTTCTTTTCATGCACTAATCAACTTTGAAAGTTTATTTCTAAGGAAATATGCACTGTCATCACTGCATGGGCAGGATAGCAGCATACAGGATCCATTAAACCCTCATACATTTTTTAACAAGCAGTGTTCCCAAACAGTGTACTCTTGCAAATACAAACAAAATACACCTTTCACCAGGATGCTGAGTGACTCCTGATATTAAGACTTTAATTAGCAGCCGGCATGCTGGGAGCTTAGAAAGGCTGTGCTGTGTTGTGTTAAGCAGTATCCCCAACTTCCATCTCCGGGTCACTAACTGTATGTTTCAAAGAACATTTGCATTCCCAAGAGGTGGATATTGGTTTCTTTTTAGTTTTTATTAGCAATGTCTCCTCATCTCCACCCCTCTGAAGATGGCTCGTGTGTAACAGGAGAATGCATGGATGTGCTGCCCCAGACAGTCGGCTCCTGCTGGTGCTTCTGCGGATTAGCCTTAAGAGACACTCGCTGCCTCCCTAAACAATGCTGCCCCCCGAGCCCTGTGTGGAGTATAATGAAGACACAATATCCACGCCGCCATGGACCTGCTGGCCTCTTCTCTCATCAAGCCTGTTGGGTGATGTTCCAGCTGCACAAAACACAGCCAGTTTGGAGGCTGCCTTAATCACCCTCTCCAGAGGTGCCACATGAAGGTGAGAGCGAGTATTGAGTTGTTGTTTTTTTTGTTCTTTGTTTTTATCACCATGGTACTGTGACACAGACAGCAGCAGTAGTTATCCCTGGGTGTCTTGCAGCTGACGCTTTTCACAAATCAGCAGAGGAGAAACAAGTGAATTCTAGATGGTTAGGATGTCCTCTGATTCATGAGGGATTTTCTAAAGTTTGACAGATTCTCATTTTCATAGTTTGGCTATCATAGTAATCACCAATTTATTTTAATAGCTTGGACCATAAAAGTTATGGCAACATTGCAATTATGAGTTTACTTCCAACAGGAATACATTTTGGGAAATTTATCTGCTTTCTGTCTGAGAGTCACTTGAAAAATCGCGTCATGTCAGTTGGATAAATATGATGAAGCTTGTGACACGTGAAGGTTAGCTCAGCTCAGTTTAGCATTAAGATTGGATGCAGGGGAAAACAGCTGACATTAGTTCAAGAGCTATACAAATCTAGGCTGTAACCTCACAGTGACAACAAGCCTAATGTCTAAGTTAAATGTCGAACTATTCCTTTAAAGTCCCTTTAATGCATATGTTTGAAGTTACGTTCATGGGTTTTGCTGTAGCTGATGAGCACCTCCTCCATAAAATAATGGTGGAACTACGTACAACGCAAATACAACATGAACTGCATTTATCTACTTGTGTTTCTGAGGCCAGTGAACAACTAACAGAAACGATAGCCACAGCTACAAAAATCTGATCAAATAGTAGTAGGACAGAGGTTATTTGTCATTTATAATGTGTGATTTGCTTTTATGAGTCTGTTTACTGGAGATGCTTTAATTATTAGTTATTTCAGACTGAATTCAAATGTATTCCAAACATATTCTCAGTATAAATGAACCCTCTGGTCAATGTGGTGATTTTTGAGGGGCACAGGTATTGGTTATTGGCTATTCCATTAATAGACATCAGAGCTTCTCAGAGCCCCTGGAGGGTAATGTGTGAGGTCCTCAGAGTTGCATAGTTAATGTGCTTTTATTGCTGTGATGAAGCTAATAGAGCTGTGATGACTAACATTTGGTTTGCCCTGAAAATAAAGTGGTTTATATATTCTGAATGAACTGTTGGCTTGTTTCTTGCCTCACCATCATTTGTCCTCAGATCTGAGTATAACTTGCTAAAAAAAAAAAAAGATGCCAGAACTACAAAAATAAAGTGTAATAAACCAGAACTGTTCTTTAAATGAAGGTCATGCATGCTGATTTCCGGTACAGGTGAAGCACAGCACAAACCCCTTAGGTCAATGTGCCGGACAGTCAGCCCTCAACGGGCAGCCATTTCCGTCAAGTTTGTGCGCTGAACCCCTCGGCTCCCTCAGTTGCTCTTTTTGTGTTAACAAGCAAAAACCCTATTCAGAGCAAAAGGTTGCCAAATGTTGCTCAACTGCCCACTCAGGTGAACATCCAGCTGCAATAATGCATCTGGGATTCATGTGGGTGGAAACACATAGAGTATCTGTTGGATTCATTTTCTCCAACTAACTCACGTTAGGAAGAAATGTCTAAATTAAACTACTTTGACCTTTAGGTAAAGTGAAATACCACTGGTCTCATTATTCTGAAAGATAGCTGGAGGCAGGAGGAATATATATAACCTGTTATGTTGGTCACACTTTATGGAAGAGTGCAGAGGGCTATTAGGCTTATGTGACGTGCCTTTGTCATGACATACACCATTCGGGTTCTATAAAGCTTAAATACTGCGGGCTTTGTGAATGTCTTCCTGGTATTAACAGCTTGGTGTGGGACGCATATAAAATAATGAAATCTCTAAAAACCCAGGTGCCGTTTCATAAGTTGTGTTTTAAGGACTCAAGCAAATATTACAAACGACTTTTCCCATAATAGGGTAGCGTGACATACCACAAAAGCCTGGTCACCTTGGTCTACAAATATGTGATCCAGGGGATTCATGACGTTACTGCGAGAAGGATTAGCCTTTAACAAGAATATGCAGGACCAAGAAAAGCAAGGCTGCAGCTTGAGTTTTTATACTGGCTCCACAGTTAAGACAGCCAGCAGAGACTTGACAAAGATTTTCCTGTTATTATTCACTGGCATACATATTCATCGACTGAACACACAGGGGGCAGTCACATGGATCTACCAGGGATGAGGTCATAGTATTATGATAGGAAGAGAGAGGACAGCAGAGGGGGGGGCGATAGCCGGGAAATTCGTAGATCCCAGCCTTGTGACTGCAACATCTCCTCAGGGTGAAAGCAGATCGTTTCAGTCCAGGCCAGTAGCCAGGAAGCTGGACCTTAGCACCAAGCACAAAAAGCAAGACAGATGGGCTACTATTATTCATGACTTATTATCAATCACATCACACTGCAGATTTGAGCCTCTTCTTGCACTTGCACAAGAAAAACAAATGATTTCATTAAAGTCACATTAACAAAATTTCTTGACAATGAATACATGAAGAAACGATCTGAATAGAAATGTGCACTGTATGCACCTGAGACTAAAGCACATTCCATCATCAGAGAATGCTAATAATGGATTCAAATGGGTGAATAATGCCTGTGAGCATTATAATGTAGTAGCATTACAGATTAATACATGCTCTGAAGTGCAATATTATTTTAGTAAAAAAAAAAAAAAAAAAAAAAAAAGCTCTGTCTCTTTATCACTGCTTTAGCTAATTGTGCTCCCCTTGTAACATGATTTCCTACAAATGAGAGTGTAAAGAAGAGTGGGGTTATGTGCCAGAAGATGCATTGTCTTCTTTTAAATGCCCCATTAGGCTCGAGCTAAAGGATTATGAGAGTCCTCATTAGTTAGCCTATTCCTCACCCTGACATGCCATCTCTTATGGGTATCCCTACCGTCAAGGCTCTCTGAACTGTGTTTAAACAAGGCGAAGGCCTTGTAGGACAAAAAAATGGAATTATGAGCAATGTCTGAAAACTGTTCACTGGAAAAAAGTGCTATAACTTCTTTTTTTTTTCAGGTTGTCAAATGCGAGCTGCAAGCCTTACCTGAGTTATTTTTCTCTGTTAATCCAAAACAGTTTTGTGTTTCTTGGTTTGTGAAGTCATTTTGTTGCCAAAGCAATGCTCTGTCGAAGAAGCCGACACGGAGGGATAAGATTTAAGTGTGAATGAGTAATGTGCTCCCAATGAAAAAGATGTCTCTGCTTCTATTTTTACCCTTTTAATTGGAAACTGATCTTCACAATGTTCAGCTTTCATGAAGATGTTGCAAAAGAGGATTAGTTTTCAAATGGTATCAAAGGTCGTTAGGCTTAGCGGGATTCCGCGAGTCATCCAGAGTACCAATGTGTCGTCATCGAGGACGCTTGGCTCAAGTCAGACGAGGTGGGAGCGTTAACAGGAACACTGTGCTTTTACTGTGAGAGGCTAAAGCTGTGTGCATTACGTTCCATTAGCTCAAGGTTGAACAGTGGCCACTTTGATCTTGCTTTTTTTTTGTTGAGCAGTGAAAATTAGGCCCTGTAAAACAGCAGCAAGAGCGGCATCTTTTTATGAGTTTGTGAGCCATTACCGCATCATAATTTCCAGGACAGAAATACAGTAAATCTTCAGTCCGGCCATTTTAAAGCCGACCCTATATTCTCCACTCACAGCACTCATATTTAAACATCCACATCATTTCATGTAATGAGTGGTGTCTCTATTACACCTGTGTAATCTCTGAACCATCAAAGACACTCATTGATTTCTGTCTTCGAGGGAATCCGAGTAAATCAATCAGCCAGATAGGCTACAGATAGCATAGACCCCTCCAGATCATCCTGCCATCAATAACGGAGCAGAGCGGTCGATGTTTCTGAGGACAAACTACTGCAAAGTTGAGAGGTTATAGTGCCAACTTTGTCCATGGAACCCTGGATACACTCAAGACGATGATTGCCTCTGTCCGTCTTTTGGGGAGCGCTGCAGTAATCAGTAAAGCAGAAATACTTAATGAAATGGGACCGCTCACCCCATCCCAGCTCCATCAGTGGTAATATAGCCAAGAGAGTATTAATTCTCATTAAAATAATTTTAAGAAGTCACATGTCTGTAGGGCAGATGCTGTAGACCTTACATTAGTTTGTAGAAGAATGTTGGTGTTTCAGTTTTTAAACTGCATGAACTTTGTAATCCATTTTGTACATCCATTAAATCAGAGTTTATAAGTTCTTGATAGAGAGAAGTAAAAGTTCTGTCTTGTGACTCAAGGTGGGGGAAGCAAAGTGATGTTAAGTGCACCACGTCCAATGAGTCAAGGGCTTGCCAGTGCACTTTTTGATAATTTCTTGTACAGATATTTAGACGTCGCTGGATGACACAAGTAAGATCCAGTTTGTATGAAACATATTGAGACCATTAGCTCTGCCATATTTGTTTGATTCTCTTGAAAGCCTAAAATGAATGCAGTTCTGTTCATAATACATTGCATACCAGCATGTTCTCATACATGTGTTGGCACAGTCAAAAATGTTGGGCTGCACATGGACTCTTTAAGACATTAGCAAATGCCAAGAATGACCATCATGGCTATGCAAGACAGAAAAACGATGGAAGCCAGGTGACATTAGAGAGCGACAACAAGTAACCAATCAAGTCAACCAACCAAGTCAACCAAACAAGCCAACGAACCAAGTCAACCAACCAAGTCAACCAACAGTCAACATTTCTTTTAACCCACTATCCTTCCAAAACCAAACAAACCTTCACCACAGCACTGTGACTTCATAAAATGGACTATATTTTTTGGCATTTTCTGCTTTATTGGATAGTGATGGCTGGAGAGATAGACAGGAAATGACTTGCAGCAAAGGACCAAGGTTGGAATGGAAACTGGGTTGCTGTGGTATAGACTTTAGTTCTGATATATGGGGCACACGCTCTACCAGGTGAGCTACTGAGGTACTGGACTTACTGTTCAACAGTGATTTATAACAGCTTTGGAAGGGACAGACAAATGGTGACACTGAAAGGTGTTTCTGAGCAGAAACAAACAATGGGTTTTGTCATCTAATTTGGAATATTTGTTTCATGGTGCAGATGTGGAAATGTATTATTTGCCCTGTACTCTTCCTGCTCCATCTAAGTGTGGGCATCCTCATCCTTATTGCCCCATACCTGAATGCTGACACAGAGGCGTGCAGCGCTGACAGCTCTGTGAGTAGGGATTTTGTCACCACTAATTAAAGTGATGAAAGTGTCAGAACATGCATGTGCTGTGCGCATCGTGCTGTTTACCTGCCCTGAGCAGGCGGATAACATGAAGTGCAGCCAGTCTTGACACCAAAATTGCAATGCGCCATTAAATAGTTGAAGGCATACAGAACCCTCAGCAAAAAAAAAAAACAAAAAAAAAATCACCAACACATAAAATCACCACAGGCGACTAAAGAAAAATACAGCCCTGAAAGTCAGATGTTGAATGATAGATGAATGCGCTCAACCCAATTAAGTAAGAGTTGTTGGCTTGTTACAACATTTTAAAATAAGCAGCAGCAGTGACAAAACTAAAAAGTCCTTTAAAGCCCCATTGTGTAACATCTGTACCATAAAAATAACATGTTGATGCTACACTGACTTGTAATCAGGTGAATGGTGTCTCTGTCATTTGTACGCCTGTTCTTGCATGACGAACTTTGTGCACCAATTCCGATCACTTGTGGAAAGTATGTAATGCTTTATGGCACACCACCGACTATTTGACTGATTTTGGTGAAACTGGATCATATTTTATGGAGAAAATGTTTTCTGCTTTTCTCTCTGATGTCCTCCGGCTGCTCCTCCTCAACTCTCTGTGATTTACAGAGTTTCCTGATGGACAGTGAAGTAAACTGCTGACAACTGTATCTGCTGTTAGCTAATGTTAGCAAAGTTTGTTAGCAGGGCTGCCTGGCTGTGAGCTCAGAGCACCGGGGGAGAGTTTAATGTTTGTACCACAGGCATTTTGGATCATCAGGAAGAGGAGGTTTTCAAGCCTGGGGCGTGGGGGAATGCTGGCGGAGAGCAGAGCTTGTGTCATGGTATGGCCATAATGACAGAAGAGAAGAGAGTGAAGAGGACAAGGAGGAAGCCAGATGTGAGTAAATGTGGGACTGACTTTTAGTGGTTGGTGAGAGCTTGGTGAAATAAAAGGCTGAAAGACAGACGCCGAGCTGGGCTGACTGCTGTTGGACTAGTCAGTAATATTAGCTGGCTGCTATGTCTGCTGTTGTTGCACACTGTTGTTTGTCTAGTTTTTCATCATCAGTAATATAATCATAACAAATACATGTATATAGCTGTCCATATTTACCACAATGGTGTTACTCTCTGAAATTAGAGGCCCTTATTTGCAAAAATACCAATTTCTACCCAGTGTCACTTTAAGTCTTCACTGTGGACTGTAATAAATGAGCAATAAATTGTTCATCAAAACATTTTTCAGTAATGCTCCATGAAGAATTAAGTTAAGTGCAGGGAATGCCAGCAGTATGAAGTATTCCTGTGAATTGGCATCAAAGACTACTATCTGTATGGAAATCAATGGGCTGGTCAGAAGACGCTGCCCTGCTGTCTGTGACTCACGTAAACCTGAACCCCTGTTGGAACTGGCCCTATTTAAGCCATTTGCTCCATTAAGCCCCCACATTCTTCTCATTATGAACATAGTTAGAAACCAATTAATTGAAGTGATTAAAGTGTTTCCTAACTCAAGTGAAGTTAAGAAAATTGAGGTCAAATGGTGTTAATTTCTTTCTGTGAATATTCTGCTGCTGCCCCCTCATATACACAAATTATCAAAAGTACCCTGCTGCCTATACACTGATTAATTCCCAACCTTAATTGTTGTGTCTGTAATAGCTCGGGGTGGGTGGACATGGCTTTGCTTTTCTTCACTCCAGTGTCTTGAAGTGACGTCTCACTCGCAGTGGAACAATATGATGAGGAGGGAATCCACCGAGCTAATCAGATATCACATTTAACAGCAGAAGTTTGGGAAGCCAGGGGTGCAGCGGGGTTACATCAGAGACAGCTACGTTCAGTAACACCTGCTCAAAGTGTTGGTGAGCAAACATTGAATTCTTACCTGTTTTTTTTTCTTTTCATGTTCTCAGTTTAAGTAAATTATGCTCTCCAATTATTTAATTCGTGTTCTCTAATTACTTCAATCCACATTTTTTAAATTTGTGTTAGCAGGCTAGCAGCTGTGTTTGGTATGAAGCTGCCTTCATACACTGAAGGCAGCTTAAATTCTTGTGTTCATCACATTTGTCCTATACTGCACTTGACACTTTTGCTTTCTTTCTGTCCATTAGCTCCACATCTACCGTCTGTAATCTAATAAACCACATAGATTTAATGCACATAAATTATATACATAAATGTGTATATATATATGGGGTGGCTGTGGCTCGGAGGCAGAGCGGGTCATCCACTAATCAGATGATCATCAGTTCGATCCCCGGTTCGATCCCCTCCAGTCTGCATGTTGAAGTGTCCTTGGGCAAGACAGTAAACCTCAAATTGCTTCATCAGTGTGTGAATGTGTATGAATGGTTAGCTCCTAAAACTGATGAGCAGTTGGCACCTTGCATGGCAGCCAATGCCATCAGTGTGTGAATGTGTGTGAATGGGTGAATGAGACATGTACTGTAAAGCGCTTTGAGTGGTCGGAAGACTAGAAATATAAGTACAGTCCATTTACAGTCCATATAAGTCAAACTTTGATGCTCCTAATGTTATCATATTTTTGTTTTAATACTATTAACACTAAATAAATAGAATTGTATGGTATGTTATTTATGTTAATTAGTTAATAACTAAACATAACATAATTAGCACATAATTAATTTGTTTTGTGAACAATTAAATACTCACCAACATTGATTCATGTGTACATGAACGATTTTTATTTCTTTTCTTGTCTTTTATTTTCTTTCCTGTTTTTCTTCCCTTAACATCTGACCATGCCCCTCAGTTATTGCTATATCTGACTACATGATAATGGTTTTAATAGAAAAGTCCTTTTTGTTTTCATATCAAACACAATGGAAACACAGTAATACAATAAGACAAGGTGAGTTTGCACAGCGTCTCCTAAGTTAAGTCTGAAATAAAGGTGCAGTTTTTAATCAAAGCAAAGCAAATATTAAAAACACAACAACAAAAAAATAAAAATAATAAATTCAGTTAAACTAAAACAAAGAGAAAAGTATCAATACTTTAAGCCACATTTTAATTTTAATAGAATGTTTTTGTTGATTATGTTTGCAGCTATAAATAATACATAGATACACACCAATTAAATGTGAACTACATATTAAAACCTTTAATAATTCAAAATTTGAGCATTATTGTTATTATTTAAATGACTAATTTAAACTACAGTGAAGTATTATTGTATCAGACATAATTAAAATGTATTACTCAGCAGCCAGAAACTCGTTACATAGTAGAAATTCATTCTAATGACATCTCACTCCCGTCTACAGGAACGTATTATTATATTATTCTGACATGTTTGTTACGTTATCAGTCTGCATGAGCCCAAATCTGTGCTTCAGTGTTCACATGAAGGAGCAGAGTAATAAAAGATTCTGCAGGGTTAACAAGCTGTCTCACACACACACACACGCAGTCTAACTCCAAGGCCGTGGTAGAAACAGCTTGTCGTACACTGAGTGTTACAGTGTATTCCCTTATCCAACGCTTGTGTACATGAAAAACAACACTTTCCATGAACCCCGAGCATTAATTATAACATAACAATACGCGTATTTATTTGTTTTGCTCACCGTGCTGCAGTGCCATGCTTTCTGGCTGGCATCTAAGCTTCATTATCCCGACGCTTATGGAGTGCTTTTTGGAAGTGGGTTAGTTGTCAGACGGCTGAAAATCCCCAGCTTTTGGCTGCTCTTGACACTCTGGTTGAACCCGTCCTATTAACGCTGGATTACTGCGGAGAGTCTGTGTTTCCTTGACAAGGGAAAAGAGCAGAACATTTGAGCGGGGATGATTTCATCTCACAGTTTTTAATTGCTCTAGCATCTATTCATGCACTTTCAAGATGCGCCAAGCAGCTCTGCAGATTCCAGGGGAAAAAAAAGTCAAGGTTCAGCAGAAAAGGCTGATACTATAATACAGAAGGTTTACGGCTGGAACATCAAAGTTCTATGGTCTCAGGATAAACGGATCCCTTCCCAGCTATAATGTGTTTGCTACAAACACCTTGCCATTTCAAAGGAGCTTTTGTTGTCTTTGTTTTCACCAGGAGTCAGCATGAGCATTATGGAGAATTCAAACTCTTTGACTAAATGAGCCTTTTCTGAAGTACAGTGATGATCGCGATCACCGAGCACACACACAAGAAAGTCAACATTAGCTTCTCTGCTGGTAGCAACTTATGGAACAAAAAAACAATAGGCTGATTTTGCAGATGTTTCCCGCCGTCATGGTGTGAATATTATTCATTATGTAGGATGACATGTCGAAGCGAGTGAAGCAGCTGTAACTTCAGAATTCCTATGTGAGTGTGTGTTTGATGGGGTATGGCATGAAGATCAGGGCCCTGTGTACTGTCTTAGTGGGTCCTCTTTGCCCAGGGTTAGTATTAGGGTTTTTTTAAGTGTGTGTGTATGAGGTGCTGATCCACAGTCAGTGTGTTACCTACAGTAGACATCAGTCAGGACGTCCACAGTTTGTGGACAGGGGCAGCAACAAAACATATTTTAGCCACATGAAAAAAATAAGTATCATTCTAAATGTACGATATAGTTAGATGATTTTCATTGCTTTACCTCGCCATCAGTCAGACTTTTCTGACAGGAAACTGAAATGTTTCTATCAGTCTCTGCTCTCTTCGAAGCCACCACACCAAAATTTTACAACATAGCAACTGAGTTGTTGGTCCACCTCTGCCTCAATCAGTTACTTTTCGTTTGTGTTAATCTGTGACTTTAGTTGCTGCAGATCAAGGTAGACCAGCTGCGAGGTAAAAGGACTGCATATGTAAGTATAGCTAACGGCTAAACTGTTTTTTAGATGGGCTTTTTTTATGTAGCTAGAATATATTTTGTGAATTTTTTGTGTCTGACCCTGTCCACAGCAGTACATTGGTTAACTTATGTGCTTGTCCTACTACTGTAGGTCACACGTTGACTATGGATAAGTACCTCATATACCCACACTTCAAATAACCAACATTAACCCTTTAATGCATCCAGTCTGGTTCAGTAACTGAATTAACAGCTAAAGTCGTTCATCGGTCAGGGATATTAGTGTAATATTAGTAATGAACTATTTATACCACAATTACAGTATTAGTAATGTTTTACTCAAGACAAATCTGGCACTTACTTTGAGAACACTGTAGGAGAACTCCTTCATGGGTGTTCAGGTCTTAGTGCTGTCCAGGGTGCTGAATCTGGAACCAGAATCAGGTTTACTGCATGTAGGTTTTTTACATATGAGGAATTTGTCTTGTGCTTTTGGTGCAGAATAAATGTGTAATGAGACAAAATAAGATTTATATAGTACGACTAAAGTCAAGACACATCAATAACAAAGGTTTATTAAAAATATCATGAATGTCTGTTTGTGTAAAAGAGGAAGAGCTGTACAGTTTCATGCAAGAATGTGCAAAACACACCCAGCTGTCCTGGGTGTCCTGCTGGTGGGGGCTGATGGTCTAATTAGTTATCTTTGACTGATCAGCCTCCTCTGCCTCTCCCATCAGGCTCATTATATACCTTGTTGTTCCAGATCCTGCCTGCTGATTGTTGGAGGTGCCAAGCACCAAACTTCCTCCAGTCCAGTGTGCTCCAGCTCGCAATAAGGTTCCCGAGAAAGAACAACACGCGCGATTTTTTCTGTCGCATCTGCTTCGTGGTTCAAGCATTTTAGAGGTGGAGTCTCCTCAAGCAATCTGTTCTGCAGACACAGACACATTTTTAATTACTGCACAACAACATGATGTCTAATGTTCATTTTCTCTGTAGTGCATATTAGGAGACAGAGAACTCCAGTGTTCTTTATTCTGCTTCACAGACTTCAAAGAAGAAATAAACAAACAAGGAAATCTAGTTTTGCTCTACATAAAGACAGTAGTAACAGGTTAAACACATTGTTTAATGTTATTTGTGTGTTCATAAGTGGGTTTAAAGCATCAAAAAGACCTGAAGTGTAAAAAAATCGCAGAGTAGAGTAAAGAATCATGTGTGGTTATTGAATGGCTGTGGATCCAGAACATAACGCAGCTACATCCACCGGACATCGAGGGGTAATTTCATTTTTTATTGCCTGAAAGCTCCAATTATCGACATCAGCAGCATTACCACATCCGGAAGCAAACTGTTTTTGTCCGAACCTATTGTAGGACCGGGCTTAACACAAAAAATTGCTTCTTTGGCCTCCCTCATGTTGAGGACGTTGTACAACTACTCTCCACATTACGATGCCCCCGTTGTGCTGCAGTGATAATCCACTCCTATCCTAACATTTCTCAACGCGCTGATGACTCAAAGTATGCTCTTTACCCGGCGAGTCACACATTTTCCAATTTTCTCTTCTAAACTAGTCGACTAACAACCACTGTGGGGCTGCGGTTGATTATCGCACATCACCAATAACAGTAATGACATAAAGTATGGGAGATTCAATTATGCTCCTCATGATTTATTTGTGGTTTAATGATTAAAAAAAACAGCCTGGTTAAAAAACATTAAAGCTGATACCACTAGCAATTATGAGGCGGCGTAATTTACCCCTGACAACTGGCTAACCCGTCATTTCACTTCTGTTGTGCTGAACCTCATGGCAGCAATAATTGACACGAGTCTCGTTGACTCTGGTGTCCTCTGAGTAGCAGTGATTATCTGATGCTTGTTTGCTCGGTCACGTTGTGCAATCGCGTGTTTAATAATTTACTTTTTATATCCCCAGGTGAGCACTGCCTTTGCTTGTTAGCCCACCAGACAGAGGCATGCATCTTTTATTTTCTGCTTCAGTCTGCTGCTGTGGTATTGCAAGTCGCTGCAGTGCTTCAACTTTTCTTTTTTTCTTCTTTTTTTTTTTGCAGTCGTTACCTAAAGAAGCGAGGAAGTACGTCTGGTCCAGGAGCAGAGTGTACACCCAATCACTCTATGGATTTTTTTTTTTCTTCCTATATTCTGAATCATCATAATTTTAAACAAAGTCCCTGTTTGCTCGATTCACCTCCGGTGAGGTGAAGCTGAGAGCAGCCCGGCTATTTGTCATTCCACAGCAGATACAATGCAGCCTTGGCAAAGTGCACTACATGAGATTGTCAAGACAGAAGTTTTACTGAATTCAGTGACATTGACCGGCGCTTTAAGTCGAGGTGTTCACTGAAGTGGAATGATGAGACTCTTAAGTGTTTCATGTGCTCAGACCTTGTAAACAGCGGCTGGACTAAAGAATATTTGATAAGAGCGTGGATCACGGGTGTCTGTGGCCCTGAGAGCTCGGTTTTTCTCACCATTATGTCTGATACACTTCCTTGAGCTCTCAGCACTGACTGTGTTAGTACATTGTTGGAGTTATCATGAGGTTTTCAAACACCTTTTTTTCTCTTATTATTTTCTCTAGCTTTTCTTATTTTTCACTCCACAGAGTGAAACCACCACCAAAAACCACAGATCCAGACATCACTACCTACACGTCTGTGTGCTGATAGCCAACCTATGTATTCACTGTATGATGAAGAAATCAATGTCAAGCTATGGCTGACCTCAACATTTAGACTTTAATTGTCAGTGTAGACTTGGAGAACTTGGTAGCTCACTCTGTGTGTAATAATAGGTGGGTGCATAAATAATGCTGACTATAATACCTGAAGCAGATGCACTGCACTTCATGCTTCAGGGAGGAAGGCTGGAACGTTGCTGGTCCTCTGTATTCACTCATCTCGTCCAAACGTGGGAATGAATTGTATCTCGTGCCGACACAACAGCCTTTAGAGTCGCTAGCATTAGCCACCAGTCACTAAAAGTTACCAGATGAAACCAAATGGAAATTTGCATATTGATTATGTTATGACTTAAACATTTGCATAAAGCTTTGGGTCAGCTGCAGTGAGGATAAGATCACTTTACATCCTGCTGCTCCAAAGGCATGACATGACCCGTCCTTAAAAGTAGCATCATATTTACACGCCATGAGAGAAATTAAAGGACCGACACCTCTTTATGGTACCGAGTCTGCCTTTTAATCTTTATTGTTTGGATACTCACAGTGTTGCTCAGAGACACTGACATCTTGTATTTTCTCTGTTGTGAGCTGACAGCTGCCTCCCGTGCTGACTGCTGAACATTTCAGCAAAGACTGAATCTGTGTACTTATGGAAGGACCTATGAATTGGCAAGCTTTCAGATCTTAATGGGGCTCTTCAATTAGTCAGTGATTTATTCATTAAATATGATTCACTGGGAACATTAAGTTTATCTAGGCCTCTAGGTTACATAAATATTTAGTTTGTGCCTCAAAAATAATTAGAATCAAAAAAATAACTATTGACCATGCCAAAAGAGAAAAGACAAGTTTAGAGTGAAGAAGGTTAAATTCTGGCTTCACTGGCAGAGAGATACAGTGACTGTCAGGTTGCTTCCATCCTTAAATTTTCAAAGACTGTTGTTCATAAGAACAAGGTGAAGCAGAAGGCATTGGGGACAACAAGTCTGCAGACCGGCAGAGGGTGAAAAACAACTCTTCACTGACCAGGATGACCGGCAACTTTGAGTGTCAATCATCAGCTAGAACTACAAAAAGAATGGCAAACGACAGCTGGGGTGGAGTGCACAGCGAGGACTCTTTGGGGCAGGGCTGAAGTCATGCAAAGCTAGAAGAAAAACTTCATCAATGAGAAGCAAAGAAGAGCAAGGCTGAGGTTTGAAGAATGTCATCATGATTGGTCCATAGAGGATTAGAGTAACGACATCTTTGATGAGTGCAATTTTTAGCCCTGCAAAACATGTGGTCGTCTAACGGTTAGATGAACACCTGGAGACGTCTACAAGCCACAGTGTCTCGCCGGTACTGTGAAATTTGTTGGAGGATTGGTGATGATCTGGGGGAATCAGGTAAGAAAACTCTGACAATGTTCCTCAACTCCTGGAATGTGATCGGGAGGAAGATAGACAAGCCATCAAACAAAGCTGAGCTGCTTGAATGTTTGCACCGACAGGGATTTGAAATACTGGAGAGAACACCAAGACGTTTGAAAGCTGTGAGAAAAATCTGGGTTATTTCAACAAATATTGATTATTGAACTCTTTATAAGAAGAGGATTGTGAACTTTCCTTTTTTACTTTTTATTCAAAATATTTTTTGGTATTTTGACCATGAATATGTTCATTTTACTTAAAAGCATACCTATACATAGTAAAACCAGAAAACTATGTTTTACTGTATATGTGTGTGTCTGTTTTGTGGCTATAAAGCCATATTATCAGCTCACAGTATATGTAACTCTCACAGTGGTGCAATCATACATTCACCTAGTGATGTGTCGATCATGAACGATTCGTTTAATATGAACTGATCTTTTATATGACTCGGGAGTAATGAGTCGTCTCAGTGAGTGATTCGTTCATGTTCATGCAGTACCTTCCCTCGCCACATGGCAGCTGCATGAGCTCAGTCAGGAGGACAGGAAACAGAAATGATTAGTTCACGACTCACTGAACTGTGCGTCCGTCCTCAGGTCCTCGTTCATTTGTCAAGTGACAGCCAGGCCGCTCAGGCTGTGTGACCAGCAGTAAGCACAACAGTTCGTTCATACGGATCGTTCTTTCGTTCATTTGTGTGAGCTACAGCTGTCATTGTGACAGCTGTAGCTCAGCTACAGGGCTGTGGACTGAGAAACGAAAAAGGAAATGAATGATTTGTTGGTGTCTTGTCATACACGATATACATTATTCATTCATGAAAACATAATTAATTAGTGGTCTTTGGTTCTTGTAGATGTGTATAGTGTTATTGGGTGTAAAGTGTAAAATGTAAAGTGTGTTTGTACATAAATACTTGGATTTTGTGTTATAGTCTGCCATAAAATATGATAATAATAACAACGAGTGTAATAATAATAATAATAATAATAATAATAACAATAACAATAATAATAATAATAATAATGTCACGTTTTGGACACAGTAAATGCACCATGTAAACATTTTAGGGAACTTTTGAATTCTTACTTTTTGTCTTACTTAATTTTCTTACTAATTGTCAAAATGAGTTTTACATTCACTTGGCATTTTGTTCATCATGCTTTGTCAGCTGAAGCAAACCATGTTGTCTTCAGTGTTAAGTTTTTGAGAACCGCGGTCTTTTTTACAACGTCCACAAGAGGGCTACAGCGCCACCTGCTGTAAAAATGAACGAAATGACTCAAAAAAGATTTGTTCAATTTACTGCCTTAGAGTAAGAGATCCGAGTCAGTAAAAAGACTTCCCAACACTACAGCCAAAATTCACCCTCAGTACAGTTGTCATGAACGGGGAAATTAGCTACAGAGACCAAAACTGTTTTTTGTACCAGGCTGTAAACATGTTTATTTCTGCTGTGAAGTTGGACATTTGAACATGGGGACTTATGGAGACTGACTCACTTCTGGAGCCAGCCTCAAGTGGACGTTTGAGGAACTGCAGTTTTTAGCTCAGCCACAGTGGTTGTTGGGTGGACAATACTGACATCGATATGTAACACAAATTCATCCTGACTGGAAAAAACTGATGCAAAGGGGCAGACAAATCAATGACATTTCAATTTCTACCTTTTGGAAATTACAAATCAAATAAGTAAGAGTCAAAACAAACACAGAGGAGATATTTATATAGTAATGTCATAACAAATCTGAATTTATTGTGTCTACACCAACAGTTTGAACAAGAAGCTGTTTATCTGGCAGGACACATTCCCTCTGTACAATGTGTGTCTTATATGCTGAATCACAATGCAATCACATCTAAAGTCAACTGGGCTTGTAACACCTTCGCCGTCTGAAAACCTTGTTGCGAGAGGTATTTCTGCTTCCAAGATTTCAGATGAGTATTTCCTGCTGCATTAGTGCATAGTAATAACGCTGCAGATCAAACAGACAAAGGTTTTATTGTGGCAAAAGTGAGCAGGAAATCCGCGCCTCTGGCTGATTGTTCCAGCGTTATTGAACAGCTCAGTCGGTGATGCCACCTGCCTGCCACTGTATTGTCTTCTTACGAGAGAAAAGCAAAGTAACCAGCAGAGTATGCTCGATTCAAGCTGTCCACGCTTTGACTGATGTGTAACCTTCTTCTGTCCACTTCCTGAACACATTGACAGATGCTAACATTTAATGATTGTTTCATCTACTGGAAACCATAATCCCATAATCTCTGTCTGTCATATCTATGATCTCCCACTGCTCTGTGCGGAGAACAAGGGAGGCCACCTTCAGCTGAAGAACAAGAAGTAATCGGCTTATAGTCACATTCCAAATAGGAGAATCTGTCATTTTCAGCCTGAAACATCAGGAACATCAGGAGGAACTTAAATGAAATGGCAGGAGGTGATTTTTGTTGATGAATCACACAGATTTTGTGAATTGGCTTGTGAATAAGCTTCACAAGTGATTTAGCACCAGGAAGAGGTTAATTTGACTAAAGATGAATTTAGTCAGGGTGTCCTGGGGGCACAGCAGGTGACACTGCCCACAGTGTCATTGTAACAGTCTTTGCTTTCATCAACCATTAAGATGGATACATAAACTACAATTTCTTCATTCAACTATCTCCCACTAAACAGACTTGAAATTCTAACCAATGGCATTTAATTCCTGGCTGTCACTTGTTACTGGTGGTAAAAGCAAATGTGATTTGAAGTGATTTTCAACTTAAGTAAAATTCACCTTGGCTCAAAGGTTGATATTTGGTTTAAACTGTTGAAATGAAGACATTCTAATTCTATGTATTTTTCTACAGTGATTTTCTCCTGTGTGTGCATTTTTGGTTGGATTGGAATCAGTAGTGCTCGATCACTACGACTGAAAGTACAGGTGTAAAATGTGCAAGATGCATTAAAGACAAACTGTGATCTGATCTGCCACCAGAGGTGGTCAGGAATGCATTGTGACTGCATTGAACACAAGTGTAAATGCAATTGTCTTGATTTAAACCGACCGATTTGTTTTAGCTAACATAACATACAGTTTTTTAGATTTGGAGAGCGAGCTTGCGAGAATTCTGAAAGAGACATGCTTTATTATTATTATTTTAATATTTTTATACAAAGAAACAACTTGATGTATTACATTTGCCAAATGAAGAATTTGTTGCAGTGTTGCACAAACTTTAGAACGTTTCCACTAACTCAACAGCTCATAAAATGTTTGGATTTTTCAAGGGAGTCTGGGGCCGCCTCCAAGTACTCACATGCAGGTTTTAGTCTGGATGACAGAGATCTGATCTCACTGAGGACAACAAGATACCAGGTTTAAACGCGAAGACAAGATCTGATCGTTTATTATTCAGATAACGTGTCCAGGCGTAGATCGCATTTTAATACCAGGGTTGGAGGGGGGTTGCAGAGAGAGACCAAGCTGTGCAATGCACAATTGCCAAAAAGTTCCTCAAACATCCACGAAACAGATACGCTGTTTTGGTCTGCCCTGCTCGCAACTTCAAACCCCACCGGGAGCAATTCAGAAGCGGGGCGTTTAGCCCACCAGACTTTGTTTACTTGCTGAGATTTGGTCATTTTCCTGGTTTATGTGCTTCTAAATATGCTTCTCCACGTGTAAATATGCTACGTAGTTAATTAGTTTAACTTTTGTCTGTTTTTACGACCAGCAGTTTGCACGGGGTATTTTATTTTGAAATTCCACCGGATTCCCTCTGCTGTTTCTGTCTGGCTTCCTGTCAGCTCGAGGTGGAGGTGGAAAATTGACGCGGGCTGTTTGCGGCGTCTGTCAAAAATAGAACAGCCGTATTTCACAGTGAGCTGAGTGGAGGCCCGCTTTTGGGGCGCTTCTGAACCGGACCACGGCGGAGCCGGTGGGGTTTCAAACATTGTATCACTGCAAAGCATTGCATATCGCTGCAGCGACAGCGGCAAACATGCAACGCGGCGCATCCGCGTCTGGTGGAATTTGGGGGTAAGGCATGTTAAAATGTCCAACTTCACAGCAGAAATAAGCATTTATAATTTCCCCGTTCATGACATCCACCTTTCTGAACTTCACAAGTTCACATGTTTTATACGGTCTATGTGAGAGACACATCCAGGATAACTGGGTTGTATCCAGTTATGAGACATTTGAAATTGTTAGAATAACCTGAGACCTCCAGAAGCATTCTGTCTCATCAAGAAGAGAAATGATAATGTAGTGTCGTGATCTTGCAGTGATTGCAGAACACTTATCACCTGAGGAAAACTGTTGCTCATAAAATCATGATATCACAGTGTTTAGGTTTAATTATATCATTAAGGCAATCAGACACAAACAAACTTTATAGGATGTAATAAAACACACAGAATATGCACAAGCCTCATGAACCGGTGGAAAAGGAGAATCAGCAGAACAGAGCAGCAGGTTAGCAGTGGGTGGAGGTGGAGATGGTGCTGTATCTGATGTTAATACTCAGATCAATGCAACGCTGTAAATGTCTTACTGAGGGAAAGAAGAGTGCACTCTCAGCTTCAGTTACACGCTGCCCCTTTTTTCTGTAAATTTTGTGTTCATAATAACTTTTGACCTATTTTCTGCTTTCTCAGAATTGTTTTCAGTTATTCATTT
The DNA here is from genome assembly GCA_036365135.1 of Miichthys miiuy. Classification (NCBI taxonomy): domain Eukaryota; kingdom Metazoa; phylum Chordata; class Actinopteri; family Sciaenidae; genus Miichthys; species Miichthys miiuy. Next base: position 1,995,366 of record CM071620.1, on the reverse strand, counting down.
ATTTCTATTCTCCCACTCAGAGCCTCCAGGCTTAGACACACAGACCATATACAGTACATCTTTAAAAAAAATATCTACAATAGCTGTAGCATCACTGTTGGTTTCTGCACAAAATGTAAGGGGAAATTCATATTTCTGCTTTAGCAAAGCAACTCGTCCACGGATCAGTGGAGAGAGAGTATACACTTTAGACCCGACACATGAAAAGAAACTCCACCAATGACAATGGCACCATTCAATAAAGAGGCAATTACAGAATTCAAACATGATGAATGCAAAGTGTTTCAGGGTTTGATGAGAACCTGAATTATAACTTCAAGTATGAATAAAAGTGTAATAAGCCAGAGCCTTTTTTTCACTGTTCCCTTCTACAAAATGAAGATTAGGAGCGTGCAATATTTTATCCGCCATTTGTCATTATTTTTGAATATTTTGTGTCACTGTGGTGCAGCTTGGTAGAATGTGACCAGAGAGCCATGAAGTAACAGAGTGCTGTTTAAACATCATAGCTCTCCCTCTCAAGGTCAGATTCGAAGGTCATTTGGCAAAGAGAAAATAGATGTGCAGCCACATGCGAACCCAGTCATGTGAAACATACAATCAGAACCATCTACATGAATACAAATACATTCAAATGCATGCATTAAAAAAATGCATAAAAAGGGAATAAATGTGCAGTGCAGAGGTGTTGAATAAGAAATGTCATTCCATTTGAAAGAGAGAAACGGCTCTTTAGGTTTGGCATTCAGGTTGTCACAATACTCATGCCATCAATGAATACTTGTATTTACCACATCTACCTACACATGTATCTGAGTCAGTATAAAAGCACCTGCAGGCTATAATAATACCCTAACCCTACGCACAGTAAGCAGATGTAAATGCATGCAGAACATATTGTAGCTGGAATGCTGGATGTGGTTGAAGGCTCAGTTAAGACGACAAGGTCTTCTTGCTGAGTAGTGTGAAGTTGCTGTAGAGGACCAGGGTGGATGGGTCGACAAAGCGTCACTTTGACATTGAAAGCCGCTCGTTGTTTCTTGTTTTTTTATCAGCAGTTAGTTTCCTTGTACCATGACCATCTTTCTTTCTCCTTTTAACCACGACCCCATCCTCCAACCTCACAATGTCACGGTTAGTTTCACCTTTTTGAAGAGGGCCATTATTATTATGACTGCAACATCGCACACAAGAAAAACACAGTCGCTTTTGACTTGCCACAAACTTCACAAACGGACACAATCATATTGTCGTTTTTTTTCTAGTCTAACAGTCTCAGTGAGGTTTATTGCAGCTTGGATTTCATTTTTATAGCTCTGGCAATGGTTCTATTGGTTCTGATTACATTAGTTAACATAGTTAAGTGCTAAGATCTTTGGACACAGCAACATCACTAAAAACAGGTCACAATAGTCAAGAAACACAAGCAAATGATCACAAAGGCTGGACTGCTTGTTGTAATCATCCATTAAAGGTCGTAGGCCCAGTTCAACTGTGACCTAAACTTAATGTAGCGGTGCACACTCATGATTTCGCTAATATGAAGCTAATATGAAGAAGCGGCAAATCTACTTAATCTGCTGGCTTGATCACAAAAATACAGCTCTAGTTTCCTTTTAAAGGTGCAGTGTGGCGGAGTTACAGACAGGCAGGAAGTAAATATAATATTTATAACTATGTTTTCAATAATCTACAGATGCTGTTCGCCCTCTTCAAAAGTCCACCATGTTTCTACAGCTGCCCAGCAACACTGGCCTTAAGATTGGATTTGTGTCGGTTTCTGCAAGAAGTCTTCACTCTTCATTCCCAGATCGTCAAATACTAACGTGAGGGGTGTTCAGTTGGTTGTAATCTCCAGCTTCACTGCTAGATGGCAACTAATTCTTACATGTTGCTTCTTTAACTGTCAATCAGTTACTACCTACCACAAAACCAATAAATTATATTATAATTATGGGTATATACAGACTGTATATTGTCCGTCAAGAAGTAACAGTTGAGGAGGACATCAGACAGATATAGAAAGAACATTTAAAATATGTTATTTTAAGGTAAAATAGTTAAATAATGTTGATTTAAGAGCACGGTCCTATCCAAGTGACAGGTAGGTATCTGAGTATGTTATAGTCTGCTGCCATCCTCCAATATATTTTATATTGTGCTAATGTTCAGATCTAATTGTTCACACAGGGGTTAGTGGATGTGACTTTGACTCTGAGCTGACCTTTCAGTTAGCCAATAAGCCATTTTGCTCTGTTGTATTAATATACGAGATTTATACTCTCATAATGGAGGGCCTCCGCGGCGGTATTACTCACAGTGATTAGTGACTAATGAATGACTGCCAACCTGTGTTGTGGTAATGCATTCCTCTGACTGATTGTGGTCAACCCTGTTTGGGAAGGCAGCCAAAGAGAAAAGTTTATTAGTAAAGCCATATTAATTAACAAGTTACAGGAAATTAATCTAGGGAGGGGAGTCCATTACTCTGCTTAGCATGATTTCATTTTTATCAAATCAACCAGGATGACAAAAAAGAAAAGTAATATTGCAGCAGGCGTGTTGCTGACTGTTTTACAATAACACATGAGGGACTTTCAGATCCCCAAACAGATATTGCTGTAAAATGTCATTGGTGAGCTATGGTTGGCTTGTACAGTAGTTAAGTGAGGTAGCAAGTTTGAGCTAAGGGAAGGACGGAGTGGCTATAACCGGCTGCTTCTCTCCCCTCGGACCAGCACACGTTATTACCTTTCTTTTCTGGCTGGATGTGGTGAACGCGGGAGCTCTCAGGATGAAGAAAGTCTCCAATTTTGAAGAATAATTGCGTGTCCAGCTCGGTTTGAAGGCACTCAGACATTGGATACTTGTTGATGGAAAGAATCCAGGCGAATGGAAGCTGAGGATTATCAGTGAAGTCACTTAAGGCCGTCACTTAACTAGGAGTGAATCATCAGCCAATCTAGATGTTAGCTGAAACAGACTGAAGGGGAAGTGCAGGCTTTTGCAGGGGGCTTATATGTAGCTTTCTTCCTTAGATAGATCTGTGCTACCTCCACTTTAATAAAAATGTTCATTCCTGCAGAGAAAAACATTAAGCATCTCTCGTCCGCGGATGCTTCTCTCTCGTCTATGACGGCGTCCTCTGGCTTCCCGCATTTATGAATCTGTCACTGATGGCGCTGGCTTTATAAATCCGCACAGCTCTATGCAAATTATACAGCCACACAGTGACAAAAGAAAGATTTTTAAACACTTACAGTGTGAGAATGATAAGTTCTTCTGTCAACGTGAAGGCTCACTGTATTAAGCCAACAGTATAAGAGACAATTTGCTCTGTCACACTGTTCAAAATTGCTCCAATCATGACTTCTAACTCTTAAAAGAGCAATAAGGAGGATTTTTATTACTCTATAACACAAAATGACTGCAATATATCTGCAGGAGTTTGATAGGATTTTAGATTAATTCCAGTGACTGTGATCACTGGGTCACATTCTGAAATACAGAACTTGTGTAAAACATGTTCTATACTTCTTTTGAAAAAGAAACATTTGGATTTTTTGTTAATTATTTGTGATTATTAGATGCTCATTATACATTTATGTTCCATCTCTGCTATTTTAACTACCACGTTACTGTTCATGTCAGTTAATGGCCATTGAAATAGTTGAAATGTTGTTTAAAAAAATAGACCCTGCAACCTTTTGGCTCGTGGCCCCTTGTGGACATGAATTATATGTAGTTTTACTTTTCTGACTGTTTAATAATAATTTTTAGAGGCCTACGGTGAAAGTATCCAGTATTTGACCAAAGAAAATACGAGGATAAAAATACAAATGAAATGCTGAGGTTTGCTTTCATTTACCTTTGATCAATGAATCACGTCATTGCTAGTGATAATTAAAGCCTGTTTGAGATTTATGGAGCTCTATCTGCAGAATATGACAGAATCATCTGAAATAAAAATCAATATGTTTTTGTTACCTTACAATGAGCCTTTTATATTTACAGACACTGTGGTGGTCCAACCATCTTGGTCCACTATGTTTCTACACTGGTCCAGAATGGAGAAACCAAATACTCTGGCTCCAGACAAGACCTGTTGTGTTTTTCACAAGTTTTGTAGCTACCTTCTCTTTCACACTTCACTGCCCATTTTCATTCCCAGGTTGTCAAATACTAATGCGAGTGGTATTCAGTTGGTTGGAATCTGCAACGTCACCACTAGATGTCACTAAATCCTACATACGGGTCCTTTGAGGACAGTTTTTGAAACTTTAGTATGTAACATTTTACTGAAAAAAAGAAAGAGTAACAGTCGACTTTCACAGTGTTGACAGCCAAAGTCAGACCACAGCATGGCTCCTCTGGGGTTTGTTCTACATTTTAATTGTATTAAACTCTGCACGTTCACACACACATTGAACATTAAACAATTCACCTATCAGGGCTTCCCACAGTTTATCATGGTGACACCCACCTGAATAAAAGGACAGTCCCCTGCTAACATCAGAAGACATTTTAATGCAAATCATACAGATTTAATGGACGGAGCATGAAGCACTCTACCACACAGCAAGGTGTATATATGTCTAATAATTGACTGATTATTCACATACATTGACTTAGGCTGGGTTACAAAAGAAATTTTCAAATTGCTCAGTCAGTCACAGTTGGATGGGAAGGAAAAGTCAATGCATGAAACAGAATCACAAGTAGTACTGGTGACCAAACACCAGGCTGAAGTTACCAGCTGGACATACGTTTGACACATCAGAGTCTCCTTAAGCCTCATCGTATGTTCTTGTCTTTTTCATTGTATCTGTAGCATTTGGAGTAACCGGTGTTGGTTTATTATCTTCTTTCATTTAAGTCAGTGTCATGTCCCAAATTCCATGACATAGAAGCAAGATCTGTTGCCCCTCACAGCAGGGTCAATTTGTCATTGCCTTCCAAAATTACGCAAATCAGAGTAGCAAAATCAAACCTGTTTTTTTGATCCGACAATGCCATGATTAAGATTTGGTTAGGTTTGGGCCAGAAAATGACTTTTTGGGTTTATTGGGGTTAAGGAAAGGTGATGATTTGGGTCAAATCACTTGTTAAGGTGAAGAAAAGACCATAGGAAGCTGGATATATTAGGAGTGCTGATACGGCACCGTCACTCAACCTTTCTGAATTTGTCCCAGTGGAAATGAAATGAAAAAATCCCTGTGGCTCAAAAAGCATAGACCACTTTTATAAGAGAGACGCCTGTAAAACTGTTGACAGGACACCTCTGACTGCAAAGAAAGGCAATTATTACTCTTTGTATGGATTTTCAAACCATGGACATTTTATAATTGTATTTCGCAGAGCCTAGAAAAGCACATTTTTCTCTGAGTGAAATCTATGGGCTGAGCAGAGAACGCAGACAGAACCAGTGAGAGAAACGCGACAGTGGGCCACACAACGCAGAAGCAATGCTTGGAAGCTAGAAATGTTTTTAACCAATGCACCCAGCAAGCAATTTTCACTCAGATGAATGGGCGTTTGTTTGGGGTGTGGTATCCAGTTCTTATGACACATATGGTCCAAACCCAAAACTTTGTTTATGTTTTAATCCACAAAGAAGTCCTTCCTCTGTGCTCAGAATGCTGAAAAGGGATAAAACTGAGAAAGAAAAGTTCTGGGTGGTGAACAGTTTAGTTTAGACAAACTTATTTAGTGAAGATGAATGGTTGAGTTATTAACAAAACATCCATGCACACAGTGAACTGAGGGATTATTACCAACATTTGAGTGTTTAATAAAGTTTAGAAAATCTGGATGAATGGTTTCTAACTTGTTTGAGATATGACTCCGTTTTCCTATTCTGCTTAGTATGAGACCTGTGGGTCAGAATTTTCACTAGTCGTGGACAGAACAGATACTTGTTAAAGCAAAAAACCTGAAAAACACATTTCAGAGAAGAAGCAGTATTTTAAGAAACCCTCTCTCAACAGTTCTCGGGGTTCGTTCCCAAGCATTATGCCACCGCAGGAAACAGGCAGTCTTGTCAGCTTATTGACAGCTAATTTAATAAAGTGAGACAATAAAGACCTGGCCAGACACTGAATCAGCCAGAGCCGTCCTACCCAAATGCATGAACGGTGTCCTCACAAGGACAGAGGTGCCTGTCAAGATGGCCAGAGTCACTGTCAAAGTCTGCAAACTTTTTTTTTTTTCATCTTGAAAAACCACTAAATATCAGCAGCCATCACAGTCTGTCAGGGATGAGACACAGCTCCATTAGCACCTCAGACAACCTCCGATTCTGAGACAAAACCAGAATCTGAGAACTTTGGCATCCAAATGTTTTAGTCTCAGTCATGGACATTAAAAGTGATGGGAGTGTGCCTTATAGATAAGTGATATCTGACAGACAGGCGTGAATTGATGATCGAACCAGAGACATAAATCTCCCCTATCCTCATGTTTTTAGGTTCCTGTAGTGGAGAGTCCCTCTCATACTGTATATGGTGTTATTTGTCTGTATTCTCTAGTGATTTATATTGTGGACGTTTGTATCAATTTGTGCCCCCTCAAAAATTTTGGCTGTACTACGCCCTTGTCAGTATCAGTTTGTTGTGATGTGTTGGTTCATGGATCTCATACATCATCCTAGTCGCCAGCAACCACAACAGTCTGTGTGTGTGTGTGTGTGTGTGTGTGTGTGTGTGTGTGTGTGTGTGTGTGTGTGTGTGTCCAGACTGGTGTTTTAGTTACACAACATTTCTTGGAGGCAGAAATTTATGTCTCCAGAGAAAAAATAATCTCACTGTTGAGTTCAACCACAACTTTGTGAAAGTTCGCACTTTGAAACCAGCTTTCACAAATGAAAGGCAGAGAAGGAACCCCGATTGAAATACTAATTACAACAAAATGACAGTGACATTCATTTGAGCTGTCAAAAAGGCAATATTGCTAAAATGTATTTTTAACATTTTAGTTTTTCATCTGGCCATTAACAACAGCACTAACTCCTCATGTTCACTAGATGCAGAAAATAGTACTTCTGCTTGGTGCTGCATTTCCAACTGCAGATGTTTGCAATGTCACTTTGACATCATCCTGTATGACTTCCTGTCCCTTCCCTGCCTGTGTGCAACGAGAACACAGCTACCGATGTCAGAAAAAGATGGCTGACTGTGAGTGCAATTGTAACCAGCTTTCAAATGTCTTCGCCATTTCAAATGCCTTTGTTATGTCACCTATTCATTTGTTGTCTAGCGCTTTGAAGTCTTGAATTTTGCAAAGCCGTTCCCTCTTGGTTTTTTTGGAGCCAGAAGTGACCATCTATAGATGCCTCTATCCTGATTGAATCTGACTGAGAACCTGAGGACATGACTACCTAATGCATGGGCTACCCTACTTTATTGGCTATACTGTAAATGGGACTATGGTTTACAAAATGAGCATCATGCTGTAGAAGAGTTGAAACTAAGCATTAGGAAACTATTACTGAGGCATCCCTCGAGGATATATTGCTTTCCAGCATTACTGTAGCATTAGCAAGCCTTTCATAGTCCATGTATGTTATGGACTGCACAAAGGCCACCTCAGAAAAAAAAAGAGGCCCTGCTATCCCCCTAATTTGTTTGATAGCCAAGTCTGTAATGGTCATTGAAAAGAAAACCAGTCAGTTATGTAATGTTAGATAAACCAAAGTCCTGCCGAATTACTGTAAGGTTTGACCTGGTGATGATTGGTTCATCAAAGTCATTAGGATTCATTTCTTGGGGTATATGTCTGTCTGTATGCTAGCAAAATTTGTGCAAATCTTCCTTATGTGAATATTTCACTCAAATCACAAAATTTGAAATTAAGCCTCATCATCTGGGTGCCATGAAAGTGTTCTTTCAGTAGTGCTGGACCATACAAATGAAATCCATATTATTCTTTATGCAACAGGAAAGATGATGTGAAACACAGCTAACCCTATTTTACACAGGCAGCTGCCACTTGAGCACAAACACTTCTTGTAATACAGCACGGCAGGGTAGCACCGTTCTTCAACAAGCTCAATCACACTGATCACCACTGTGGAAGTAATACAAGGGCCATGTAAAAGCACATGGGCCACTGCATGAAAGTGTTCAACTATGCAGTGAAACAGAAAGACCTAAAATACAGCAAGTTTAAACCCATGAATTCAAACTTTGGAAAGTGGTGGAACAACTGACAGACATTGCCGGATCATATAGAACCTTTCCAACACATGGTATGGCTGAACTTGACTTGATTCTACATGCTCATTTGCTTTAATTGTAGATAGCACCTAGTACTTTTTTTGGTATCACCTTGGCCGAGGTTCCAAGTTAACTGAGCTGATACTAAAAGGTGATTTGAGAACATTTCAAATCTACTAATCTAAAAACTAGCTATCACAAAGTATTTTATTCAGTTAAAAATGGCAGCCTGCAAAACCTTTCCATGGTCAATTAAAGAGGTGCAGATGTTTGAAGAACACCATCCCTTTATATCTTCTTAGACGAGTAGCGTAGTGAGTGGTTGAGTGATAAAGAGAGTGCAGTTAACAATCCGGCAGTAAATCTACAATGTAGGTTACAGTTCATGAGTGAATTAAGGCTGCAGCTTATCAAGACCCAAGTAAAGCTCCCATGTGTTTTTTTCCTAGCTGCAGAAATAGTTTCACTATGACAATCAACTCTGCCTACATTGAGGGGGTTCTGTCTGCGGTAGAAAACAAAGCAGAGGTACTAAAAGTAGTGGAAGTATACGTGGAAATACAGTTTAGGGTTGACTCTTGGCCATTTGGGGTTCAGTATGTTGCTCAGGGAGACGACCTCTACCTCTTGAACCACTGCCGGCCCTATTTCTCTGAATATACTTTATTCCTCTAACTTGACCAAAGGCTTGCTCCTTTTAGTGCCTGTAGCCATCAGCTCATCCTGCAGGAAAACACTTTATAGCCAAGCACCGCTGTTGAGGAGCTGGTGGAAGTTGTAGTCTATTATGGCATCCATAACCACAATCTCTGTCCAGTGCAAATTGTGATTTGTGGTGTTGTGATGTTAGAGCTGTATAAATAAAATTAACTTGACTCACTCTTACACACACACACACATTTAGACTGTGCTGCTGAAGGCATGTTGATTTGAGGAACACTACCTCTGTCAACCGAATAAGCTGTGAGTGGATGGACAATCAATAAACCTGTTCTAATACCTTCCTGAAAAGTAAAGTACCTGTTTACCACGAGGACGGTCCAAATGAAAAGCTGTCAGTCCAACACACTGATGGAAGTCAAAGCTGTGGTGTGTGTGTGTGTGTGTGTGGAGAAAAGTTGGGGTGATGCTCCAATAAGTTGCAGTTTCTGTGAACAGGCAGATACTATAAAGTGCTGTAGATAGCTGATCAGAAATAGCAAACAAATGTATATTTATGTAGCATACAAACAATGCTGTTGGCCTGCTGACTCTATTGGCCCTGAGAAAAACAAACAGCCCAACAGAGAGGCAATGTCTATTTCCTGTCTTTTCCCCCCGAGCTGCATTTAATTTGTTCTGTGGCACTGCACCCACATCGAGGGCCATGGGGCCAGGACCTGCTCATTTACTGGAGTGTGAAATGTCAATATATACTCACAACAAAAGGTATGCCACTGCACGTCCAGCTCTGCCCGCACTCTTATTGGAACCAAAGCCCTCTCTCTCTCTCTCTGAACACACAGGTGGTCTCTGGACCCAGTTTCCCAGTACCACTACCAAATATCCATTCAGGGATAAGAAAGTCGAGGATGTGGTGTTCACATGTGATTTTTGGTTATCCTCTTTGGGGTTTCTCACCCTGTATACTTAATTATAATTATAGGTGTACAGATAGGGTTTGTTCAAAGGAAATAGCCCATCACAAATTTTCTTTCCATTCTTCTGTCAAATGTTAATCTTTTATAAAAATGAATGATGATTGTAGCCCAGGGGTCACATTGTCTGCCTCCTGAGTCACAAAAGGCACCTATTAGCCATCACACGAGAAGACAAAAATGCCTATGATTACCCCTTTTGAATCTTGTATTGTTAATGTATTGTATTAGAGGTTTAATGGTATTTTAATGGGGAAAGGTAACGTGGAATCAGACAATTTCCAAAGCTACACTGGCGGCAAAGGTTATGGGCTTCAAGTGAATCGACTCGTGACGGCAAAAAATGAAAGTCAAAATAAAGGGCAGCACTTGAGAGCTGCTTTTATCTGTGCGCAGAGTGAATCATCATCCTGTTTATTCATGCACAAAGAGCCATGTTAAGTTCCCTTATATCCCCTTTGATGCCGCTGGGCTGGCAAGGCGCTATCCCTCTTTTTATGATTACTGCAGTGAATCTGATTTAGCTGATCTCTTGTGGGATTCTCCTCCAAACCTCTCCAAACTAATAGCTTTGCCATGTTTAATGATGCAGGAAATTTTCCTGAATAGAAGTTATTTATCTTTATCAGCATCCTCAGAAGTGGTCTGTCAGTTGGAAAAGCGTTGCAACTGTCATGGAACTCTGGGTCAAAGCAATACAAAAGCCAATCACCACCGCAGAGGGATTTCAGCCAAGCCAATAGTGCGGATGAATCTTAAATCATAATAAAATGTTGACATGTCATCACTGCAATATACATGATGTTCCTTTCCCTACAGGCTTTAATGCTATAGTCCACGATGATAGATGGACTAGTGACTCAACACATGAAATAAAATGGCTGCATTTTACTGCTTTTTCAACAAGTTGTCCAAACCAAATGACACTGTCATCACTTTGGGGAGTAACAGCAGCAAAGGTTACAATAGAGTAACAATACTATATATACATGAATAAAATCATAACCATTATGACCAAAACTGACAGGTTTTGCTGTGTAAAATTAATGCTGCCTACAAAGTTGTCCGGTACTGCACCTACCTACTTGAACGTCCTACCAGTTCCTACCAGATCAGGGGCGTCCCTCTCTACCTTCAAAGACCTCCTGAAGACCTCCAGCTCTTCAGAGAGGACCTCCTCTACAACACTACCAACAACTGGACATGAGAAATCTATCCCCCTCTACAACTGTCACAGTACTTATTGCTGCACTAACATGTCCTTGTACGCTGCATCTGACTGTTTCCTGTTTTGTAAGTCGCTTTGGATAAAAGTGTCAGCTAAATGACTAAATGTGAATGTGAGGCTCCATACAGATACACACAACAGAATAAGAGCTATAAGGAAATCCTTTAGGGCCGCTAACATAATTAAGATAGGTTTCTCATTTCATGTCGTACTTATGTGATCATCAGGGGAAAGGATACATTTTCACACATGGTGTCTCTGGGGATATGTCAATAAGGACATACACTGACTCTATTATTTTATGAACAATCTCCTGCCGAGCATAATTGCCTATTGAACCCATTCACAAAGCATCCAATGTGTTTTGAGTGAAAAGATATCCTAGCACATGGGCACATGGGCAATAGAGAACATCCTGATCAACAGTTACCTGAATAGAAAACAAGTCAATTCAGCAAATTGTGATCTGATGCCCCTACCATCATAGTTTAAAATTATTGATGTCTGCCAGGGCTATGGTTAAGATTTGTTTATGTTAAGGCAATAATAATAATAATAATAATAATAATAATAATAATAATACAAAATAAAAGATAGTTGTTTTAGGTTTAAAAGTTCGTGGTTACTTGTTTGAAAGCTCTGGCTCCCAATCTACTTTTGGAAACTATAGGAACCACAAGGAACCCAGCATCCTGAGAGCGCAGTGTTCTAGAGGGGTAGTAAGGTACTATGAGCTCTTTTAGATATGATGGTGCCTGACCATGAAGAGCTTTGTATGTAAGGAGAAGAATTTTAAATTCTGTTCTAGATTTAACAGGTAGCCAATGCAAGGAAGCCAAAATGGGACAGATGTGATCTCTGATCTTGGTTCCTGTCAGAACACGTGCAGCAGCATTCTGAATTAACTGCAAAGTCCTAAGAAACTTATTGGAGCAGCCTGATAACAAAGAGTTACAATAGTCCAGCCTAGAAGTAACAAATGCGTGGACTAGTTTTTCTGCATCCGCTTGAGACACGATGCGTCTGATTTTGGCGATGTTACGTAAGTGGAAAAATGCAGTCCTCGAAATTTGGTTTATGTGGACATTAAAGGACAAATCCTGATCAAAAACAACTCCAAGATTCTTTACGGTGGAGCTGGAGGCAAGGGTGATCCCGTCTAAAGTAACTAAGTCTCTAGAAACACTTTTCTCTCTGAAGAGCTGGAGGTCTACAGAAGGTTTTTAAAAGGTAGAAAGGGACGCCCCTGATCTGGTAGGAACTGGTACAGTAGGACGTTCCACCAACAGGAAACAACAGATGAGAAGAGTCTGGATTGCCCTGAGTGAACGGGTGACAGAGTCAGGCATTGTTCATTGGAGGAGCTCAACAGTCAGGAGGTAACATATGCCTTTATGAGGGCCTTCAAGTATGTGGGTGCAAAATTGGAGACTATACTTTGTAGTCAGCATTAAAAATTTGAATTTAATACGGGCTGCCACAGGTAGCTCGATGAGTGGCAGGGTAACGTGTCCTTTTGGATTGATTGACAACCAGGCGCTGCCATGTTCTGGATCATCTGAAGGGGTTTCACTGTGCAGGCTGGGAGGCCCGTCAGGAGGACATTACAGTAATCATGTCGTGAGATGTCCACAGCCTGTATCAGGAGTTGGGTAGCATGTTGAGTCAGGTAAGGCCTGATTTTTCTTATGTTATAAAGTGCAAAGTGGCACAACTGGGCAACAGAGGCAACATGATCAGAGAATCGGAAATGGAAATACTCTCTTTTTTTCTTTTTCTTTTTTTAACTTGCACTATATCTAAATGGCTGACTACAGTAATGGATCCTGTAGACCTCTACAGATCTCTTCAATTTTAGAGGATCTGCATGTCTTTCAACTGTTCTGATTTCTCTTCTGAATGTATGCGTGGTTCAGTCTCACTATGAGAACAAAGACAAGCATTTAGCAGGTAAGGAGACAGGTATGTTTCTCAGAAGTTAAACACCTTTAAAGATAAAGTTTGAGTTAGAACTTTAAGTGGTTCTTCATGGTGATGCCAGACGGGAACCCTTTTTGGTTCTGCAAGGAACCTTTTATCTACCAGATCTATTTACCATCAAGTTCTTCCCAGAATTTAGATTTAAATGCAAAATTGGGTAAATTACTTTTAAAAAGTTATTTATTACTTTATATGAATTATTATTGTCACATTGATTATTGCTTTGTCCAAAAATGTGATGTAAAAAAACCCCTTTACAATTAGAAATGTCACCACAACAATCATTTTTACACACAGCCACAAGTTAGTCAGTAGGTTCAAAATATAGCAGACATTAGTTAAAGCCATGTATACTTCAGGTTCATAAAGAAGGTTCAAAGGTGTTCAAACTGTCCCTTTGTTACATTTACAGGTCACATTAGTGCAAAGTGTTCATTTAAAGAACCAGTAATCAGAACTCCAAAGAACCTTTAAAGGGGGAAAAAATACATACATACATTACTAAAAATACAAATATTCTTCAAAACACTAAAAGTGCTGCAACTAAGGAGATTAAGTTCCCCAAAGAACCTTAAACAGCAAAAGAATAAATAAATAAATAAAAAAGCACAACTCACAGAAGAGTGAATATTGGGCTTACATTCATCAGTTTCGCCACAAACACACTTTCAAATGAATGATTATCTTTCTTTGTGTCTGCAGGGTGTGAAAATAGGCTACTGTACTGAAACACGTTTACCAAAAGGCCAAAATATGTCAAATGTGTGTGAGGTTTGGTAAACTAAACTTTTTTAAAGTTACACAAGTCGTTCACTGTAAGGATAGATCATAAAAATCATAAAATAAATCACACTTCTACAAATGTTAATTGTTTTCTTGTAACAAAGACACTTAAAGGGAAATTGATCTGAAATATCTAGCCACCGGCTTTTCCTGTTAAAACATGTTTTAAGTACAGGCCGTCCACTACATGGTACTACAAGATTTGAAGACAGAATACAAGAGAAGATAAGATGGAAGTTTTGGGACTGAAAAAGCAAAGGTGTTGGAGATCGCCGTTGGAAAAATGTTTTGAGACGGACCACAGCAGAAGAAGAGACATTCGAATTCGAATAGTTGTTCATTTCTGTCAAACCACCAAATAACCTTCACTTTGAAACTCAAAAAAACATTGCCTTGAAGCTGCATGGAAACCAATATTTATGTTCAGGGTGCTATGTGGTAGGTTCATATCAGACATTGTTCCAAGTTTTGGATTTGAACTTTGAACATTATTTTGCAGTCAGCACGGATTCCCTCCAGCATGAGGGTGTTTTGGATTTTCTTCAAGTGAAACCATCAGAGAAATGCTACTGTAGCAAGCAGTGGGAATATTTACTGTTCACCACCGACTTCAACTAAACACCAGTGGTGAACACAGACATGGAGGCCAGGGGGAAGCAATTATCTGTTTGCTTTCTCCTTTTCCCCCCTTCACACCACCAGCAGCAGCCCCAGCTTCTCCATTAGCATGTAGCTATTGATATTAGCTACAGAGTAACATCAGCTCTGATACTTGATTCTCATTCTAACGGTCCTGCAACAGAGTTTAGAGTTAACGTTGAATATTGCTGTGGGAGCTTGAAATATCCTTAAAGTGGGGGGAATATTTACAGAGGATGGCACAATACGGTACACACGGTGACCACCTGACTCTTCAGAGAGCCTCACAGATTTTTGATGTTCAGTTCCTTATTGTGTCCACTCTTGGTTTGGATGCCACCTCTGTAATATCACCATCTGGTGATTACTGTGAAAACCTGCCTCTTTTGGTTCTTGGACATTTTGTTGAGGGACAGAGGGAACATTATGTAAGTTTAGAAAGACCTATTCCGGCTTACATTCAGGCCATTCAGGAGGCAGAGATGCATAGAGTGTCCCGACCTGCCCCTGTCTGACACTGAATTTGGTGCTGTCTGATGCCGAACCTGCCTCTATGCCTGTGGCCAAACCTGCCCTGTCTGATGATGAGCCTGGCTTTCTGTCTCTGCCTGAACCAGGGTTTGATGTTCAGTCTATAGCTAACCCTTTGCTTGACATGGTCGAGGATGCTGGCAATGAGCATGGAAATTCAATACCTACCTTCAGAGATCTTATCAAGAATTATTGAATTTTCTCTCAAGCAAGATATGTCAATGCTCGGGACATTCTCACTCTTATTCCGTGAACTGTCAGCACCATTTCATCCCAACCTATATATCAGAGAATTGCTTGCGTAGTAGAGCCTACAACTGGACAAAGAAGATGACTGTTCCATTAGTATTATGAAGCTCTACAAGGCTGCTGGATGCAACAGTGGTCTAAGCTTACGAATAAAACAGTTATTTGGCAATGACAGACGATGGATGAAAACCTGGATTCTTCTTAGTAATGTAGCTTTTGGGCAGTACAAAGTTAAGGACATTTACTGGAAGAAGTAATGCCAATTTTATGTTGACGTTTTCCCCTTAGTTCACCTTTTTTTTTTTTTTTCTTTTTGCATTGTGTTCATGTTCTATGTTGTATATTGAGGTTAAGTGCCATTATAGTGCCATTCCCGTTGTTCAAATACAGTTTTGAGTTTTAAGTGAGAACTGAATCGTTTTCTCTTGAGAAATGTTTGAAAAAAGTTCTAATTAAAGATGATAGAAATAAATGTGGTAAATTCATCCAACAGAGACACTGACATGAAATTCTGAATTTACATATCTAAGCAAATAAACAATATTCTAAATAAAGATTTTGTACAACAAAAAATTCTCAAATTGGCTCTTACAACCACAATTAAGGAGACAGAGTGCTGCATAGTACTCTCGCTCCTTAATTATGATTATGATATGATAGATAAAGCTGAATTTTGTTTTCAAATTTTAAATTACTAAATATCTTTTGGAACCTACAAAGATTTCTTCAGATCTTCAGTTCTTTAATTCTTGCGGACTCCTGCTGTTCTGGTCAGTGTGGTCACCTCTTCAGACCTGTGCTCATGTCGTTGGTGCTGTGTTTTTATGGTTTTTTATCGACCTGCAGTGTGTTTCATTGCCTGAAAGGAAGCGGGCAGCGCCTGCTGTGTCTCGCTGGCTACGTATGTGCAGATGAAAGGTTTAAATATAATTCAAATTGTAGACCTACTCAGGACTGAATTCTTATTTTAAAAGTAGAGAGGTAGATTGCACAGTGTAATGCATAAGTAAAATTATAGTCTTGAAAAAACACTGAATTACATTAATTGAGTAGTTTGTTACTTCCCCCTCTGATTACTGCAACCTTACTTGTATGCATGTGAACATAGTGAATGTGTTCCATGTGGTTTCCTCCCTCGGTTGTTGTCACTTGCAAAGTGAGTTTCAGTGTCTGACTGACCTGCATTCACCAGAATTAACCCAAATTCTTATAAAAACCTTGTAAAATGTTCAACCACACAGCTTCCTTCAGCCATGCAGCTCTCCAACATGTACAGAATACGTTGGGAGCGTCTTTATTGTTCAACTTCGTGTTCTGTCTGTGTGAAGAAATGTATAAACCATGTTACATGCCAATGAAAGAGTTCCCCTGCTGGGTCGCCCTCACACTTGCCTCATAACAAGTTGTTGGAGAGTTGCTGCTGTCACACTCAACACGAGTGCGCACACAAAACCAATGAATTCCTCCAGCTATAGCTGCACGCGAAACAACAACCCACTTACTGTCTGTCGACATCACGCTCTGGATGAAATCGTGTTCTTAGACGTGTATGTGTTACACAGAGAGACGCGATGAGTTGTGGCTAAATATTCATTGTTCCTCTTTCAAAATGCACATCTGACTCCAAATGAAACCTAGATATGCCGTGAAGTTCTCATTTGTCACGCAAAAGATGTCATCTGTTTGCGGCAGCCGGGTCTACAAGAGAAGACAGCTGTGAGATTAAAATTCTCACACGCTCTCGCAGTCGAAAATACTTTGGGGCAGACGGCTTATTATGGCATTCCCTTTCATGTCTCTGGAATAAACTTATCACAGTAATACTCTTCCCCAGATCTCACATTGATTCACATCCCCTTCGGCATGTCAGGAAACTTCAGATGGAGATGAAACGAGAAGGGGAATAAATAGTCTTTCAGATATGCAAGTTTCTCTAATCAGCTGTGGGACAAACAGTGAGGGTTCACAGAGAGGTCATTCATCAGCAGAGCTGGGCTCCACTAATCTAGACTGCTGCTTCCCCATCACATGACGTATCCCAGAAACCACCAGTCATGTTCCAAGTGTGTGAAACTGGATGTTATTTTAACCCTATTCAAAGAGTTCCAGCTTGGACCCAGGGCTGCTGCTCTACCCAGCCTGCTTCTGCTTCATGTCCGGGAAATGGAATGAACAAATTGGTGCTCAGGCTGACGCAGTGACAGGAAATCAGAGACTGTTGTGACCACAGCCCACAGACACCAGGCTCCATCATAAGATCTTGGAATATGTTATTGCACTCGACGGGGCGGGCCGTGTTGCACGCCAACAGCATGCAAGACTCCAGCAAGATGAAGGGAGACGGACACTACGTTTACATCACTGATGCTGCTTGGTGCTAAAATGTAGTCAATGTTGATGGAAATGTTTCCTAGACGTGAAGTTTTTAATGTGAATCTTCAAGACCCCAAAGCACCCAGGAGCACCCGTCATCTTAGACTATCTACAAAACAAAGCTCAGGACTTTATTTTTAGTATTTTGATACACTGGGAATGATTTGAAGTTGTCATCAGTGACTGCAACTAGAAATATACACATTACGCTGATATTGTTGTTTTTTTTCTTTCATTGGTTTCCACTCTAAATCTAAAAATGTCTCCGCTGACAAAGCATGCCGAGATTTATAATCTTATGGAAACTGTAGGATTGTGTTGTGAGGGAGATCCTGACCCACTGTGCAGAGTGGAAAAGAATGTCACAGTGTCTTTTGAAAAAGACGTGAGTTTATGTGCTCTGCTCACATCACATTATCACCATCAGCAAACAGAGGGACTTACCTGGCTCTCACTGCCCAGACGGAGGCTGTTTTCTGGGGATAGTTCACTGAAGAGTCAGCATGGAGGACTGACCGGGTCAGGCTGACTTTTCCACAAAAGAACTGGAAGTTTTTTTCTCCTGTGGCTGTATTGTTGTTTGTTCTTAGAAAATAAATATCTACAGTATTTACGACTGATAGTTGACTGATAGATAGCTGATACTTGATTTAGTGTTGAATCAAACTCAGTCAAAGCTACAGATGCCACATATTTGGTATGAAATTAAAGAGGAAGTTGTGTTTTTTAAAATGAAACTTGTGATTGTCAATTCCTTTCAGATTTTCAGATAGAGCTGTGAGGAAAAAGTGCTCATTTGAGTGACAGTTCTCACTGATCAGCATTCTAGAATTCTACTGGGGTCTAGAGGGTTAAAATGTCAGGTTTAAGGTTCCTTTCAGCTATTTCAATCATTTATTCGTTACACAAACAGCTAACTGTTTACACCTCTTTGCTTACTTGCTTTTTTTTTTTTATCTGAACAGTCTGAACAGTCTTTTTAATTTACATTTTATTCGTTTTTTAGATTAGTTGAGCCCCTCCCCAAACTTTGCACGTACCAACTACAGAAGAATCCCCTGCGGTACGAGGACCTTGGTTGGGAATCACTGCTGTAGACTGTGTTTGTGCAGCTTCTTAGCAAGTAGGATCTTACAGCGTACCCTGTGAGTGGTCCACTCCATGTGGAAAACCCCAGACGAGCTGCCCTAAACCCTAGAAAGAGTGTGGGCTTACAATGGGAAGTGACAAGTGAAGGATGATAAAAAAAAAATCATCCATCACCTCTTTGGAAAAGTGCATTTGAATAGCTGGTGTCCATTTACTTGTCAGCATGTGGTTGGTTTCATGGTAAGAGCGGGTTTCTGTGAAGTCAAGTCCCGCACATAAGACACCGAGCAGCAACCTGCTTTGATCTCTTTACCTGCTGTGTATATTTGATCTCATCCTTGCTTTGTTCAAGTCTAACTGCTGTCTGGCTCACAACGTGGCAAAGAATGGCCTCACACTGAAATAAACGCGGAGGATGATTGACATGGAAAACAAGATTGCCGCACATTTCCAGGCTTTTCCATTCATGCAGCGTAATGTCATGAAAAAATCCAGCATTAAGGTGATGTCTGGTGGGGCGTCATGCACTTGTGATAGTTCCTTTTCTGCTACATCAAGACCTGCCATTGCCAATTCCCTTCTATGCAGTTGCAGCAATGCTAATTCCAGGTGAGAAACAGCATGCTTCCCATTAATCCTCGCAATGGGACCCGCAGTGGCCCTCTAGTCGGCCCCCTGATCAGCACCTGACGCTGCATCAAGTCACCTCCAAAGGCACAGCAATGCTCTGGTTACCTTCGGACTGGGAATTAACAGGAACACACGTGTCCGGGGAAAAATGGGCCCAATTAGTCACTTGAACCACCTCCAGAATGTGAAAGGAAAGGTCTCTGTTAGTAGAGCAAGACAGTGAATCCGTGTACTGCAAAAAGTACGACATAAGTATCAAGGACAGCTCCCCAGCCCTACTTTTTTTGGGTTATTACTCAGTACTATACCTGCCTATCAGTATAATTACCACTGGGGTCAGTGTAACCCGCTGGTTCTCACTGGCCCTCAGCAGTAATAAATGTTATATTCCAGGCATGTTGGAATGTAGGAAACTCCCACTTGATTGAAGGAAAAATGCAACGGAACGGTTCCCTGGAAATATTTCACAACCCCTTGGCTCCCTGAAATGTAGTTATGTGGTGTCAAGTGAACATTGCAGCTTCCACTGTGCATTAAATGACACAGCACTACACCAAACACAGTTATAATCCTTCAAAGTCACTACAGGTACAACAGTACTATGCTGTATTATTAAAGCACTGACCCTTTTCTAAATCACCATCATGACAGATGATGGTTTGTTCACAGCTTCCCTCTTCTGTCTTATTTGTAACAATCAATATGCCGACTTCTTTTTAGGAATATATTTTTATATCTACACATAGGGAACCAGACTATATGGATTTTTTCTTCCAAAAACAGCCGATAGTGAGGAGCGGTGTCTGCAGATCCTTCTCTCAGGCTGCATATTGCCAAAACAAGCTCCAATGATCAAACTGTATGTAGCCTGAGAGACCAAACCAAGGGAATAAAAGCTTACCAAGCCCTTGCAGATGATTTTTCTTATGATAACAATGTTTTACTGTTATGTATTCAAATGAATACATTTATATCTAATATATATTTCAATTTTAAAAGACTACTATACTATATGATGTTGATATATTTATTTATGCCAAAATAACAAATGTTGTTATCCTGAGATAACAGGATCATTTTCTCAAGATCTCAAGATAATGAAAATAGTTTCAAATAAAAATAAAATTAAAAAAATAAAATTGAAATTGAAACAGGAGGACACAAAATATATGAATGTATGGCCGCTTAGGGCTTCCATACAAATCAGCTGATCACATGCACTGTAAATGTGTAGTTAGAAATATATGCTGTGTTACCAGATAAATATTGTGATGCTTTTCCCATTACTGAGTTGCCTTAAGGGAAATGTAGGATTCAATGTTTCTGGAGCTTTTATTTGCTTATTTATTTTTCCATCTGCATCTAATACACCTCCATGATAATCATTATTGTATATAGCTTTAAACTGAAGTGAAAAAAAACACTGGCTGTAGCCTGGAGAGTCTGGAGTGTTATATGGGTTAATTTAGTCTTACAAACCTTTATGTTTCACTTTGGACCACTGTAATGAACTGAGGTTATAATTATCACCCACCAGCTGTGAATATCCAACCTCTGACTTTGAAACTGAATGGAGAGTAAAATTAATAGCCACCTCCACATGACGTCCACACTATCAGCTATGGATACTGTATATCAGACATTAGACACAACAGTACCAGTTCACACTAAATCAGAGCACCATCTATGTTTGAACAAGCATAATATTTTATGAGCTCAAATGTCCTCCTTTTGATAAGTGCAGCAGCCGTGTTAAATAGTATTTCTCTTTGCAATATAGCTTCTTCACCTCCTAAGCAGGCCAGCCAGAGGCAAATCAATACTCACAGTTTATACACTGGGGTAGAAATAAGGTGATGTGGTTTTACCGCTTCCTGAAATGTATTTGTTATTGTCAAATTGAGGGCTGAGACCCAGTTTTGTCAGAAAGGCAATATTTACCTGCAAAGAAATGATTGTTTTTTATAATAGTCATCAATTTTAAGGGTTAGGTTAAAGTTTTAGACACATTTGTCTTTGTGATATTATTAATTTGCAGCTCTGGGCGAAGTCATGTCTAGAAAATCAATACAGCGCACACAGGTTACAATTAGGTGGAAATTAATCAGCGCCACAGGCTTGTTCACCCTGTAAATAATCAAGGGACAAATCCTGCTACCGCCTGGAAACCAAACAGGAGTAAAACACCAGAGTCTGGCGCAATTCGAGGATCAATCAAAAGGCTTTTATGGAAATGGTTGGAAAAGAGAAAGATTCTGAAATCGAGCTGTGATGAATACGCTAGTGGAGGAGAGTGTGCAGAAATCAATAGCAGATGATTCATTTCTGGCGGCGTAATGGTAGCAAGCTGAGTCCCCCAGGAAGTCTGAGCCATTTTCAACACTGTGTGTGTGTGTGTGTGTGTGTGTGTGTGTGTGTGTGTGTGTGTGTGAGAGAGAGTATGTGTGTGTGAGAGAGAGTATGTGTGTGTGTGTGTGTGTGTGTGCGCGCGCTCATGTATGAGTAGATGGGTGTGTGCATTGAGAGCTTTGTGTGTGCCTCTCTCACACAATATTTGTGTGCTTGGATTTAGGCATTTCTGCCTGTAAGCCATCCAAACATCAAGATAAAGTGCACTGAATCGAAGTTCCCAACAAAAGAGTGCACTAATGATATAATACTATCATCAGGTAATACTCAACATGTTAATATATCTTTTAAACCTCATGTTTTCTGTCAAAAATACAACAATTCCAGATTTCACAACATTTATTAAAGTAGCTGATAAGTAACGTGACAAAACAGCAGCCAGAACATCCTTGCAGCCTCTTTACTTGATGCACAGGTTGGAACAATTGGCACGTGCGTGCGCTGTAACCTGTGGAAAATAAAAGTGTCCTGTGTCCCTCTTGCAACGGACAACGTGAACAAATATGTTTCATTAAATTAAAAAAAAAAACAAAACCAAACAAGGTCGGCTCAAATATCAAATAGCCTAATTAAAAAATGTGAATGCACATCAGCGGCATGGGGAAACAGATCTGCGCTGCTGTATACATTAGTTACGGCAGGTTGCCTGTTTCATGACAGACGCCAGGAGATGCAGCAGTGGGCGTAATAACAGCACATAGAAGCAAATTAATGTTTTAAATTACATTAAATGCATTTTTAAAGTTAAATAACGTTTATTTTTAATATAATAGAAAAAATAGAAAACCTTTTAAGCATGGTCATGGCCCGCGATGGAAAGAAAAAATTGGCCCGGGTCCAAACTTATTTGCCGACTCCCACCTGGAAACCCACCTGGACATGCCAAAAACTGCAGTTCCTCAAACATCAACTTGAGGCTGGCTCATGTTAAAATGTCCAACTTCACAGCAGAAATAAACGTGTTTACAGCCTGGTACAAAAACACACAGTACAGTACAGTTGTCATGAACGGGAAATTAGCTATAGAATTTCCCGTTCAGGTGAATTTTTATAGAACTCGCCTGTTCACATTATATTAAGGTTTAAAGTTATGCAGAAGCGTGGTCTGAAAATTTCAGCTAAGCATTGAATGACAGGTGGGTGCCGTCACAGGTGGCTTTGATTGAACCAGACTTCATTCAGCCTTTTATTAAACCAAACAAGAAGTTTTGTTGCCTAAATCTAACCAAACTGTGACCGTTTCACAGCATTATCCACGTGTTTACGTCACATGACTTATGTAATGTACTTATGGTCCAGTGTGCTGGTACTGTCCATAAGTCATATATCATTGCAGGAGGCAGTGGTAATTGAGGTATTCTGTCATTTAGGTACGAGGACATGTTTCAGTCAATAAGGTATCGTCAGACAGTCCCTAAAAATCCTCTGACAGCATGATTATATCACTGTAACAAACACTAATGCTGTAAATTACCTGCAAAATGCTAAATTGTGAACGTATGGTGTGCCATGTATGTTAGTAGGCTACAGCTGTTCCGTGTGACAGATACATATTTAATGAGCAGTTCATATGTTCTGCTGCTCATCCTCCTTTGAAGTAATAAATCCACATTTTTCAAAGCATTTCCAACATGTTTGAATGACTGTTTCCCTCTTCAGAAATGTAAACACATTTTAGGAAACAAAGTTTACAGCAGACAGGAAATTCGGTGTAAAAGATTCATGTTATAAATTAATCAATGTTGTTAGTTTTTGCCTTTTTGCTTATGTTCCTGGTAAAATACTGGAATGCACACACACTATTTTGTGGCTGTGTGAGCCTTACCTATCCTTTTTCTCTTCACAGTCACCCCTCCTCACAGAAAAAACCCACATTCCAGACGGTGACACACACCCAAACACACCACTGCTGCCAGGGACAACCTCGCCTTTCAACTTGCTTTCATCGAATCGATATGGCCAAAAGGTAAAAGATGTGCATTGTAAAGGTTTCAAACTGCTGCATCATAGCTGAGTCGAGTGTTGAGAGGTAATCTTTAGGTCAGGCTACAGACCGCAGGGCTTCACAGGGCCAAAGACAAATAGAGAGGGGAATAGCAGATCTGTTCATTCTGCAGAGATTCATTGCTGCTGCCATGCCATAATTATCTCCACTCTGGGGCTTGTCGACCAACCATTCTGCAAAGCACTCATTATACACTGTATATTGTGGACGCTCTTTGTCTTTGTCGCTTTCCCTCTCACCCCTTCCTGCTCTCTGTTCCTGTCTCCTCCTCCTCCTCCTCCTCCTCCCCTCTTCCTCCCAGTCTCCCCCGTCTCTGCAGGCTTGCGTGAGTGTCGGATGTGGTGTCACTTCTCTCCTGGTGGGCCCGAGCTGTGTAATTGAACGGCGCTGCTTCTCGACTTCATTTCTATCATGGTGAAATGAGGCCGGCCTCCCAGGATATCTTCAAAAAACGAGACAGGGGTGGGATCGTGACGGCCCGCTACAGTAAGGGTGTGCAGCACTGGTGAAAATTTCAGGTGAGACATGTCTATTCATTCTGTTTTTTTAAGCACCTCAGGGTGTCAGTGTGAATTTGTTCTTTCTTTTTTTTTTTAGAAGCACTTTGAAACAAGTAAATAGTGGCCTTTAATTATCTGAACTGCAGACAGAAGCCTGCTGCACCAGCTGTTTGTACGTTCACACTTTAATTCACACAATATCAATGTACACAATTAAGTCAGTTAAGTAATCATCACATCATTAGGTAGAACTGAGATGTTAGACTATCCGTAAAGGCTGAAACATGCTTCTCCAGAGATGTCTGTGTGGCTGTATTCGCACAAACAGCTCGTATAACCTTCGTTTAGAACCAACCTCCCAACAGCCTGCAGGTCTCCATGACTCATGGTTGAGATTTGGAAGGTCGGTTCCTCTGCGAGCCTCTGCAGCCTATGATTACTCATAACGCTTTTTAGACATTTGTGTCTATCTTCAAAGCAGAATTCTAGTCTAAGTCAGTTTATAACAACTGGCACAGATTGATGATGCCCCGATTCGTAACCCCACCTGCAAAACTCAGATTGGTTGATGAGCTGGGGTAAACAAATTGAAAATTTGGGTGCCAATTCCGAGGTCTGAACCCAAGTTAAGTTCCTCCATGTTTACTACAGTATACGTCTTTATAAACTCACATGGTATACTCAACACGCTGCTCTCAGTTTCTCTTTTTCACAATATTCTTCTCATCCACTTATTTATTCAAGCATGTCCTAGTTTTGGTCGACACTTCCTGCACAGGAAAGTAAAAGCCTTTCAGCAGCTTATATTGCATAATTTTACACCTTTTGTGCTGAGTTCATTAACAGTTATTCTTTGAATGTTTTGATCACTTAATTAAAAATCAGTCATATTTCACATATTCTGGTCTTGCAAAAGGTGATATGGCCAGCTTGTTAGCAAACACTTAGCAACATTTAGCATTTAGCGTCATGTTTCTGCTGACCTGAGTGTATCCGCTGAATTCCACCGGCACTCTGAAGCACTTCAGAACCATTTTACCTGCCAGACTTTGTTAACCCTCTCAGATTTGGTCATTTGTCCTTGGTCCATGTGCTTCTACCAGGAGTAAGAAGGCTACATAGTTAAATTATTATTTAATTTTTACGATCAGGAATGTGCACAGGGTGTTTATTTTGTAAACTGACCAGATTTTGTGACTTCCGGTTAGCTTGATCTGACACGTGCTGTCCTCTGGGATGCTTCTGAAATGCACTGCAGTGCTTCTGGTGGAATCACATCATTGTCTAGAATGGGTGCAATCTGCTCCAGCAGCCGGAACACACACAGCCTTGCCCGATTGAATTTAGGAGATATCCAATGATCACTCTGCTAGCTTCTGCTTCTAGCTTTGTTTTGGTCTCCACCAAATGATCTGGATTATGACCCGCTCTACTCAGGCCACTATTATACAGTGTATTCATCACTTCCTGATGCTGCTGGAAACAAGGTTGAAGCCTGGTGAGTCTGAACGAAAAAGTTGCAGGTTGTAAAAACCAAAAGAGTTAGTTAAAAAATGTTTCGCATTACACAATGTCATGTAAAAAAAAAAAAAAAAAGTGGTTTAGTGCAGCTTTAAAACTCAACAAAATAAACTGCCAAGTAGAAGTAATTGGAATTTATAATACATTATAGTACAGGTAATTTCATTCCCCTTTATTACGGCCTTTATTAGGGAGCACTTTTATTTGTTTGTGCTGGCCATAAACTTACAGAAGATGCAGATGATTTTATATCTCATTACACTGAGATTTAGACTGCGAGATGGAGCAGACATTCTATATATTGTAATATTGCTGCGTTGAAATCTCATTCAAAGTGCCAGATGCCTTCTGCCCTTGTTTGCGAGCACTGAAATTGGGGTTTAAATGGTTTTCTGTGCCCAAGGAGGTGCAATAGAATTCTATATCCTGACAAAACATTTGTCCTTTCTCCTGTGCCAAAGCTGATCTGACAGGCTTTACTGTAGCTCTCTGAACACCTGAGCAGGGTCCTGTGAATACAAATACATCGCTACACCTTGTCTGTTTCATCCCGGTTTAGCCTGCCTGCAAACCTCGCTATCTGCTTAATCTGGGGAGCCTGAATTTGTAAATTCAATAAAGTAACCTATTCTTAAAACGCGTACGGCTGTCTGACTGTTATTATGACATTTGTGCCTTGAAAATCTGGAAGTGTGAGAAAAAGTAGGGCCCCGTCAAACTTTTTCCATGTAAATCTGATCAGTCCAAAGAAAAGACGACTGATTGTTGCTCTTCCTGTATCTGCAGAGTAAAAGCACGGTTAGATTTCTGTGCAACTATTGAATTTTTCTTCATTCAGTTTGTACCCCCTTTGTCAAAAAGCCACCATGATGGTCCTGTTTCTGCTCTCCTGTTGTTTTCCCACTTTATCTGACTGAAGCAGCAACTGTAGATTACAGTTACAGAGCATGAATTTATCTATGACCACTGTAAAAACTATGTGTTTTATGGTAAAAGAAAAAAAAGAAAATTTACTGTAATAAATACGGTAAAACTTTTTCTAATTTTATGGTAAAAGGATATTAGTACTGTTGATTTAAGGTTGGTTTATTCCATATCATACACTGTTTAAATACAAGATTTTAACAATAAAAGAAACACTGTGTCAACATGTAAATACCATATGAAATTATGTCTTTGATATGCTTTGATATGAAATATGACTAAAGTGCACCATTGCGTCAATGAAAACACAAAGTGTTTCATCAAACATCCACATCGTGGCCACACGTGAACAGTACGATCAGTTCTGTTAGCAGGTTAATCATTTTTAGATGTTGGAATCCATAAACATTTTCTTTGTCAGTTTTAACACAAGATCACTTCAGATATCTGAGGTCTTCAGCTTTATTTGCCCTGAAAAAATCAGGTGAAAATGAAACAAATGTGTTCCATGTCTAATGTAATATATCTAATATCTGCTCTCATATTCTAATATTAAAGCAGTATCACAAGAGGTGAAGTGCTGTTAGCGTTAGTTTCTTTTATACAACAGTTCTACACGCTCCATTTATTAGTTGACATTAATAAGTGACAACAGATGATTTGTTTATTTATTTATCCTTTTTTTTTTTTGGCTCCACTAATATAAAAGTTTCCACAACTGGACTGGGGCTGCAATGTTGCCAAGCAACATATCAGCATTTCCTGATTGTCAGATAATGTATTTCACCAGTGTGTAGTAAATGGCTGCCTCTTGTGTGTTTTTAAACTACTTGTAGAATTATGTTCATCTTTGTGGGTCAAAGTTTGTAACAGAAAAGGACTAAGGAGTCATAAAACCTTTTGACCCAAACACTGATATATATTTCTACTGCTACATTCACCTCTTTAGCATTTGTCACCACCGTCTAGACTCTTAATAGCTGATGTGAGGGGAGCCTGATGGCCCTCACTGGAGGTGAGGTCTCTCTGTTCTGCACTGGCGACACACAGTTATCCTGGTTGCTCTTGGCTAGCAGCTTGTCACCCTAAGTCACATTTCAACAGCAGGAAAGACTTCCCCCCCACAGAGAGGACGCACATTCCCACCAGCGACGGAGCGACAGCCGGCGCCTACAGAGGTACAGCACTGCCAGCTTGTCGAGCTGCTGAATCACAGCCCCTTGATGTTGGACTTGATTGGCACAGTGCTCCGAGTGAACAAAGAGCGAGCAGAGATCATAAAATTTTTGGAAACAAAGCGCTTGCGCTTTTGAAGGGGAGATGTTTACTCCACATGCATGAGCCGGTGGGGTTTATTTGATGCAGGGGCAGGCTAATTGCGGAGACAACACTTAAATCTGTGATAATTACAAGTGATCTGGGGTGAAATATAATAACTAGGAATTGTGCCCCAGAGGAAAGAGGATGGAGCTGTATTTCACGAGCAAACCCAATGTGGCTGTCGGTTGGCCGCTGCGCCGCAGCATCACAACGGTGATCTTAATAAGGGAGCATTAAGCAAATTACCTGTGAAAATGGACAGTCATTTTCCTGCCCCAGGCAGCCCTTTTTTCATCTGATTAGATCATTGCAGTCATTAATCTGAAAGGAGGCTATTCTTCAGCGGCCGCACAGCCAGTGTGGCTTTTCAGGAATGAGATTGTTTATTCATAATGTCGTGTTCTAAAGTGACAGGGTTATGAGCCCAGGTCAGACGCAGATGTATATCATAATCGACCTCGAGTGGCTGAGCTCTTCCCTCCGTTACTCACACCGTTCTCACACACACACACACACACACACACACAGCAAAACATGCAAATGCACACATATCTGCAAACCATGAAAATACTGGAAACCTGAAAGTGCCCATGCATAGAATAAATACATATGCATGAATAGAAACGCATAAAACAAACAACAGTGCCCATACAGTACATGTATATATTTTATAGGGTTATCTGTATATGCAGACATAACAATAAACCAAGCAGCAACCTGCAGTGGTGGTAGAGTGAAGCCTACACAGAGGTGCCAAAAACTGCAGTTCTTCTTGAGGCTGGCTCCAGAAGTGAGTCAGTCTCCATAAGTCCCCATGTTAAAATGTCCAACTTCACAGCAGAAAGAAACATGTTTAGTTTTGGTCTCTATAGCTAATTTCCCCTTGATTTCTGGATTAACAGGGTGGAGGCAGGACTGCTAAAAAGCCGGCGACCAGAGCCACCACACTCTAAGACTACGTCCATGTTTTATACAGGCTATGCACTAAAACCCAAGTGACACACATACAGACGCATAAAAGGTAATTACACACAGTAACTACACAGTATGCACATATATCATATACACTAGATTGCCAAAAGTATGTGGACAACAACATGTCATTTTATAATTATTGTAAATTATATTACAATTTCTGCAACAAGGTGTTAGAACAAGACAACCTACAGAGCTGAAAATCATTAGACTTGACCAAATATAAAAATGACATAATGCAGGTACAGCAGGTGTAATGGACTAAATATTTAACTGAAGGGATAAATGATGAATATGAACGATCAATCAAATCGACAGGTTAATCACTTTTTTCATTCATCATTTGCAAATAATCTTTTTGTAATTTCTGTGTTTTTCTCTCTTTGTTTGAAAAAATAATTGAATCTAACCTGGGCAATAAAGCATAAAAGAATTAACCCCAGATTAAAGGTAGACATCACCCATGTCCACATACTTTTGGCCTTATTGAGTACATATAACACATGCATGCACACACACTGGGCTCACATATATAGTGTGCACTGACAAAACAGACAGAAATACAATACCAGCAGCTGCTAGTGCCATCCATTTTACCTCCTCTGACAAATCATAATGGGACGTGTCCCGGTCCTGGTCTACAAACTGATACCTGCTACTCACTGTCACCACTGCACCTGTGCATGTGAGCATGAAACCACAGAGACGTGAGTGTGAACGCACAAGGCTGAGGCAGAGTTACACTTGCATATACTGTAGACCTCTTTTATCTCCCAGCTCTGCGAGTTACCCTCTCCTCATCTTGCTTGTTCACATTGTGCCCCCCATAGGAAAGCTGCAGAACTGCAGTCACCAGTGTGCAGCAACTTAAATCACTACACGAGGGTACAAATTATTTATTATATATAATATATATTATTTCAAGACGTTGTCGTTGCATTTCGGTTTGGGACATGTCTCACGTTTAGAGGCAATGAAGTACAATGAAGGACGGATCCGTGCAGGTTTGAGATGAGTTATTAAAATGTATCATATCTGACAGTTAATGCCTCATATTGTGCTGCTGATGGATTTGTGGGAGAGGCATCAAAGTGGAACAATGATTCCATCAGATTACAGGACTACAGACAAACACCTAAACAATGCAAACGCTGTCACTAATGAGTCGGGTCACATTCTCCTCTGCATGTCTCACTGAAGGAAAATGGAGTGTGTCTCCTGTCCCTCAGCTCAACTAAAGAACTGCAAAGAATTTCTGCTTACCCAGCAAGGACTTGAACAGTTGACAATATAATTTCTTTATTCATTATTTATTTATTTGACTTTTTTTTTTTTTTTTTGCCACGGTGGAAATAACGAGACATGCCCTGAGAAAATCGTCCTCTCTCTCTCTCTCTCTCTGTCTCTGTCTCTCTCTCTCTCTCTGGTGTAATTGGTGCTGCCTTCATTCTGATGTGTCACTCACCCACTGCAGTAGATTTACAACTTCATCTGGTGTGGGTGAAACCCCGTAAGAGCACTTTCCCCCTGACAGCCTCTGTTTCACAGCATTACAGTATAGTCGCCAGCAAGAGATGGAGGAACTGTGCCTTCATTTACATCTTTAAAGGGTCTTCATTTTTAATTCAAATAAAAATCCAGTGATGCTTTTTTTGTGCCATTTTCTAGATTTAAGTGTGTCTTTACCCCTTAAACCTTCTTAATATTTGAAGATTAAAAACCTCTTAATATATTATAATCCATTCATTTATGAATTAACCCCAAATTTGCACCTTAATTGGAAAATTAAAGTCCCTTTTAATTAACGTCTAAATGAAGGGATACATGCAGTATAATTTTATTTTGCTAATTTCAAGGCAGTTTAAAATCACCTAAAACAGTGCAGAAATCTCATTAAAACCACTTAATATATAATTATTCATCTACCCATTCATTTAGCCTAATCTGCTCTGGCTTAAATTCATTAGTTACCTGAATACTGAATAAGAAGACGATTCCAGACACCTCAACATAGAGTAAGACCCTGACCTTAATGACACTTTTAACTGATAATTTAACCAATGCCTTTGTCGAATTCGTTGCAGACTACCAAACACCTTTTTCAGACTAAGATGTTTGATGTATTTTTTAGGACAAATTAAAGATTAATGAAGCATATTTTGATCTTAAAGCTCGTTTAAACAAGAAATGTTCATAAATGACCAAAAGGTAAGTGAGCTAAACCTTTAAATATCAGTAAAGTGTTATTAATCTGGAGTGCCGAAGAAGAAAAGTAGGTTATATAACAAACTTAGTATGAACTGGTATACTGGCTTTGAAGTTGTCCTTTAGTCAAGCATCAGTTCTCTTGGGTTTTGTGTTGTTGTCCCAGTTTAACACTGGTATTTTCACTTTGTTGACCATCTGAAGGCGACTTCCTTGGTGATGAACAAGGTTTGAGTGAAATCTTATGTGGGGAGATGCAGGTTCAGGGCCTCTGAGTCAAGCACAAGTGAGAGGACTGTGTCCTGTTTCAAAGCAGGAGATGACTTATTCTCTTTCACCACACAAAGGCCACATTGTCACATAAATTATCGAAATCTGACAAGTAGATTATCATCAAGTGAACTAAACATTATACTCTCCAGTAGATAAGGCCCCCAGACAGGTTTTGGCCATTGCATGACTTTTCCTGTAGGGTTATATTAATGCAGTAAGTGGCCGTAACCTGCTGTAGAAACCTGCAGTGTAGCGTTTTATTACCAAGAACATGTTTTACTATTAACAATCAGAAGCTTGTAGAAGAGAACACAAGCGGTCCAAGCACACCAGTCACAGTTCTTGTGGTCTCCATGTGGTGTCTGCGTAGGCCAAAGCCCCAGCACGTCAGCTATAAGCTTCACATACAGTTTGACAATCATGTTCCAGAAGAATCTTCTTCAGTACACTTCTGCTAATCACCAAAAAAATGATTAAGTTCATTACAATACTTTCATGTTGTGGGCTGAATATGTCCTGTCCACTGTGGGCATAAAACAGTGTGGAATGTAAATCAGGTAGATTTACTGACGTACCAGTGTGAAGGATTTAGTGACATCTAGCGGTGCAGCTGCTCATTGCAACCCCCTCACTTCTTTCCAAGCTTAAAGGAGAAACTATTTCCAGGTGATTATTATAATTATATACTACTGAAAACATAAATGTTTTTCTGCCATATTCCATAAATAGAACTTTGAAAATCATCTTTTATTTTCTTGCTGCTTCGTACTTCTGCTCCACCATATTTTAACATGCATACAAACGTGAAGAGAGTTTTGATGATTGTTTAAGGAAAAACATTTAAATGTATAATCTGCATATATAAAATATATATATAATATTATATATTAACAATTATATTAACAAGCAGCTTTTTCATTGACTTTTATTTAAACATTTTCAATGAAAGACTTTTAGTTGTGAGTCTTTTTAAAGTGTGCTATTACTACTTTTATTTTATTAAAAAATCGGAATATTTCCTCCACCACTGGGCATATAATAATAATACAACCTGAGACTTCAGCCCACCTCTATCATAATTTCATTAAGTTTAATATACTTCTGTCTCAGCTGTTCCGGTGGAGCTGGTCAGAGGAAGAACGAGGTGGATCTGAGGATTGTGGGGGCAGATTCACTTTCTCATCCAGATGTCCCTGAACAGGATTTGAATCTGCAACCTTTCAGTTCCAATTCTGCCTCTCTCACCATTAGACCGCTGCTGCCTGATGGGTCCTGTGGTCATTAGTTCAAGACATTATGCACTTTGTCAAGTGTACAAGACTTCTTCCAGATTCAGCAGATTTTTTGATGTTGTATAAGACACTTGGTGTCCTCCAGATGACTGGTCATCACAAAGTGTTGCTGTAACAGTAACATGCAGGATTAGTTGTGAAAGCAGTGAGCTGATTGGATGAATGATGTGATGAAATGATTTTGAGGTGTCTTACTTTATGTAACAGGACAATTCTTCACAGAAGGTTTCCCATATGTAGCTCTCTACAGTGCCTATATTTATATGATTAAAGTCATTGACACAGCTTCCCAAAATCCCAAATCCATCACCGAGTCCATTTAAACATACATTAGTAGCATGCAGAGACCCCAAATTCAAAAATATCCTTAATCTGACAGACCCATGGTTCACAAAGTAATAACTGCTGAGAGCGTTGAGCAGGAAACATCCCAAATATTATACTATATAATGTCTTTGGGTGCTCCTGAAGAGCTGTAGATGAAATTGAGCTCGGCAGCTCGAGGATTCTTGGCTCTGGGCCCTTGTTAAGATAAAATAGGTAATATACATAAAAGAGTGTATGCAGCTACATGAGATCCTCTTTCTCTCTCTCTCTTTTTTTAAAAAAAAAAAATCGCTTTTGTCAGTTTCATTTTCTGGGCAACTAGTGTGTCCCCATGCAGTCAATTATTTCCAGTATGAATTGGTTAAAAACAGTGCTTTGAATAACCTGAACTGTTCAGAATAGCCACAGCAGGCTCTCTAAGATTCTGGCTTCCAAATGAGAGCCACTTGTCAAGGTCGCGTCACAATTTGTTATTAATTTGTCGGCCGACGATAACTTCCCGGGGTCTACCCCACCATATTTCATTAGAGCAACTCAATCTCTTGCCATCCGTGTTTACAGAAATCAGCAGCATCAGTCGCCTGCAGACAGCCAATTGAATATTTCACCCCCTGCATCCTTTCAAATGACCATGTAATGCCACCGCTGTTGCTTGGATCTGATCAGGAAGATATTTCTTAGAGACAGTTAATGGGGACGACGACGGCTGCAGATGAGATTGCCTCATCACATTTGGGCTCCAGTCTGCAGTACTTTGTATTAAAGAAAAGCCACAAAAGCCTAACTGTCACTGAGTTTGTAATGACACTGCAAAGCATTAAACTGAGGGTGTAAAAATGTTTACTGTGTCCTTCAGTTTTCTATATCACATGCCAGATTCGCTTTGGAGGTGCATGTCCCAACTGGGAGGAGACCCTGGGGCAGACCTGGACCTGCTGCCACCACGACCCTACCCCGGATAAGCAGAGGAAAATGGATGGAATGGATGGATGGATCAAAACATACACCAGCCATTGTAGTTTCTCCTTCAGACTTGGGAGTGGAAGTGGAGGCTGTTGCAATCTGCAACTACTACCACTAGACGCCGCAACATTCTGCACACTGATCCTTTAATGACTGACTTGGTGATCTGCAGTACAAAACATTTCCAGATGGTTTGGTTGAAATTTGGACTAATTTTGTTTGAAAAGAGAATTTTTAGGCGTCTAAGCTGAAGTTCAAAATCTAGTCAGGACCTCTTAGGAATGAAATAATGTCACTGAAATGCTGTCAAAATAAATAATGTACACCATGGACAGATGGAGCTTTAGTGTCAACTGACTGACATCCAAAAACCAGAGAACAATCAGCAGTAATTAGTGACATAATGATTTGTCCTCTACTTAGTCTCCCTTACAATCACTACAGGAATCCCTTCTGACTGTCACAACCAATACAGACACTTTGCACACTAATCCGGCCTGACATCCTGGAGAACCTCACCATGAAATGCTGAGGTCCAGCTTTGGCTGCTGGAGTACAGCCAGAGGCAAGAAAGCGAGAGAGAGGGGAGGGACGAGAGAGAAGTTCTTCAGTGTGTGTGTGTGAGGGTGTCGGAGTGTGTGTGTGTGTGTGTGTGTGTGTGTCTGCACAAAACGAGTGAGATTCTCCCTTCACTTCAGAGGAGGCGTATAAAGCTCTTTTGGGAAGCAGATTTCAGGTGAAGACATTGAACAGGCAGGGGGAGTTCATAAACTCCACAGTGCTGTGTTGATGTGAATTATGCAGGCAGTGCTCAGGCATTAGGGCTGAAATATTCACCCTGGTCCAGGGAAGCCTGTAGAGACCCACAGCAGACAGTCCAGACTAACAGAGGGCCTGTTTTCCCTCATTTCCTACAGAGGAATTATCTGACGGGAATTATCTGAGCAGCTCCTTTTTAACAATATCCATACCCATATGTTTCAAGGTGGTATGAACATCTCACTGCTGTATGAAGCCGTTTCTACTGATATTTATGCCTAGGGAACACTACACTATATTTCACTCACCGGTCAAACTGCAGGTGTTTTATCTGTTTAATCTCAAACTTTAGCCTCATTAAATATTTAATGTTGGAAAACATATCCAGCTCTAGCGAGGATAAATGTTTTGTTTCAGAACTTTTCATAACGATGGGAGTACAACAAAAGATAATAACCTCTCTTTGTTAATGAACTAATAAATCAGATTCATCTCTGGACCTGCTGTATGAACAAAGCATTGGTGAATGACTTCTGAATACTGTTATTGTTCTTGCACAGAGTGCAAACACTGAGACAACAAAATGCAGTTTAGCATCTAACTGTATGTACATAAACATACAGCGCAACTTTAAGTAGATATTATGTACATTAAATATTAAAGCAACATTTTCTAACTTTTCTCCTTAAAACAAGAAACAGCAAGAGATTTGCCATGCTTTGCACCGACGACTTACAACTATTTCACTAGATGAAACTGTATCATATTTTATGGTTTCCCCTCTGATGTCCTCTGCCAGCCGCTCCACTTCAACTCTCTGAGTAAGGTTTTAAGGTTTTAGGAGAAAAAACGTTTGTCAGACATTTATGCATTGTGTTGCAGACACAGAGCTTCACAGTCAGTGAAGTGAAGCCAGCACAAAGCATCTCAAACCTGCACTTTCTCTAAAGGCCAACAGGGTCAGATTGTATTGAGCTTTATGTAAAAATGACGATACTTCTCACTTAATTTATGACCTCACTAAACCATTTTCTCAAGAGTTTCTGGTCTCTGCTTTGAAGTCTTTTTCAATGCAACATGATGTGCATTTAGTAAATGATAGTTCCATTAAGAATAAAATGATAAAGCAGGGTATGCTTTAGGGCGTGGTCACCTTGTGATTCTCAGTGAGTCGGTTACTCGATTCTGTTCTGTGCATTGACTATTTCTCTCCTCAAATGTTTTTACAAACATATTTTACTTACTATTAAGCTATAATATGAAAATGGAGTTAAAACCTGGCCAGCCCAGCTTCAGTACATCGCCCACCAGTTCCACTCTCGTCTGTATGTGGTCATTTCGGCTCCGCAAAAAACCCCCAAAAAAAACAATTGCTATTGAATGATATCACAGTGGGTTTAGACTTGGTTGCAGATCTACTGAGGTTAGCATGTTAACCAGCTCCTGTCAATACCACTTGTACCTTGAGGCAGTAGTATTACTCAGGCCTCCACCCCTTTCACCAGGCTGGGAGATGTTTGCAAGCGGCAAGTTCCGGTCTAATAAATGAAGAAAATAAACTCACAAAACGCCGTGCCTTCATCATCCCCAGAGTCAGAGTACAGATCGGAGTCACTGTAAATCACCTTGGTACTGTACTGCCATGTTCACTGGGATTAGCGGTTAAATGGAGAGTGTGTAGTCCTGCACACACTCCATTCCCACCTGTAAGAAAAGAAAGAGGGAAAAGATAATCACATCAAACTCCATTCATAGATATCTGAATTTAAAGTTCCTTTGCAAAAAGTCAAGAATCTGTGTAGATCCACGACTAAAACTACGTACACACAAAGACAGAACTATGCATTCATGTTTTGTTTTTGTTTTTTGTCAGATTTACACTAAGTTCTGGTTAATAAATCTCAATTGTTGTGTACAAGCTTCATTTCCACTCACACAATTGTCCATAAACGGAAGGAGAAAAGATCTTAAACATTTTGCATATCGTTAACTTGGGCCAATCAACCTCTCATTAGTCCCCTTTCAATGAAATGAACGGCAAATCAGAAAATGAACAACTTATTGTGACGCATTAGTTTGGCTTCCAAATACTGTCATCCTGCATGCCCGTTAGTGTGTGACTCTGGTACGAGTGAGTCTGGTGAGCCCTGAGGGCCCCCAGTGGTTTCTTCTGTATTTTTTGGTTAGCAGGTTGCAGTTCAGTCCGTACACAGAGTGTTGAGTGCAGTGAGTCTGCACAAGAGTCTGTATCAGCAGCAGTCGAGCCGGGTCATCTCCAGTATACATGTTTAGTTTGGTTTGTAGTGCTGAACAAGCCCAGAGGGGAAAACATGTATCAGTCAGTCACCACCCACACTGCTAAAAGCTAAACTTTGTCTCACAGCACTGAGTGGGTTTGTGACACTGTTTAAGGCTGTAATGCTTTTATTTTGATGGCTAGCAGTTAGTCGGGAACATAAAAACAGAGCAGGCAGGTGAAGGTGAGAGTCTTCGTCAGCGTCAGACTTTAGAATACGAGCATATGGTCATGTCCTGGAGCCAGTGTGGACCAGCACAGACTCACTACATAAAAAGTATCATTAGAAAAGAGGACATTTTGTGCTCCACTCCACAGCTGGACATTCCCTGTTTGATTTAACTGATTCAGCCTGCTGAGGCCTCACAGTATACATTTTTACACTGTTTGAGGATTTTGTCCTCCGTCACTTGCACTAAAATTGGAGTCAATCTTTTCAAGACCAGCTTTTACAGAAGGAACTATTACAGTGACTAAAACTGGTTTATCGACATGGGAATATTGTTTAAAGCAAGGCTTGAAAAACATGAACCAATCCCGTAAGAGCTAAATGAAACCAGACACAAAAAAAATAGATGCTAGTAAGACTGTCACTGATTGTGGATGGACCACGGTGGAAGAGGAGTAATGGTCAATAGTAATGGTGCAAATGCACACAACACAACAAATCATAAATCCACAGTCACACCTGTACACACATCCACTGCAGGAATATGGTATGTTGGCGAAACTGTCAGATGCTCTCACTGTTTAGTGAGTATGGATCAGTTTATTCATACTCATCTTACAAGTATCATCATAGTCTGATGTTCCTCCTCTCCACAGTCTTAAACACAAAGGCTACAGTTACACACGTGTGTGCCGATGGTGGAAGATACCGTATTTAACTGGATTAGAGGTTATGTTACCTTGTTGGTAAAACTGTGTCAAAGTTTTGGTGTATTTGTCTGGGAAGATTGGTTGATTAATATAAGTTATATTTGGAAAATGGCAGTAAAATTGCAGACTCACAAATATGGATTGTCGAATGTCTTTCCTATCCCCACCAAAATGCATTGCAGCTGGCGCTATGATAGTGTTAGCACCTGAACACAACCTCTGAAATCAGTGTCATACAGTATCCTACTGAGGCGTTTGTTTGTTTTTTTTGTTGGGTTTGACTCCTGGCATCCTGTGCCCGAGAACTGCTGTTCTGCTCTCAGAACCTGGTCCAGTCCAGCACACTGAGCCCAGTTCTGTTGACTGCTCATGGCAGATTCGGTTAACAACAGTTAATTAGCTACTTTAGCAAGTAGTCAGACTAAAGCTATCTGTCCATCAGGAAACTCTGTAAATCACAGAGAGTTGGAGCAGAGCAGCTGGAGGACATCAGAGGGAAAAGTAGCAAATATATTGTGTATAAAATCTGATCCAGTTTCAGCAAAATCACCGAATAAAGTTCTAAAGTCGTTCTTTGTACAGTAATCAGTGAGGCCCAGCCAGAGATGCAGACAGAGACATAGTGTTTCATTGGATATAAAATTAGTGTACGCATAAGTGCAGGATGAGTCATCAACAACTTTTTTATGGTTTGTCAGGAAATGACAAACTCTATAATACCATTTAAACACCCGAAATACTGAAAACATGACTTTGCGTCATTGTTGGTCCAGATACTGGAGTATAGGTGACGTATTTGATAAAAACTTCATGTGCACTTTAACCTTCAGGGTTCTGGGCAATGGCCATATCAATTGCTTTTGCAACCACAGTGGATTGCTTTCACACACAGAGGTATGTTTGTCACTGGGTAGTCGACATGAAAGTCACTAAACTTGTTTAGAAACCAGTGTAATAGTGTACTTCTATCATGACTTTATACTGTTATTAGTAGATAAAGATTCTCACAGTTCAATGTGATGAGTGTGATTTGACTTCTGGGATGTGACAATAACGCAAGTCATAACAGGCAGTTTTCCATGAAGAAGGAAATAGAGTTCTAACTAGAAATAGAGAAGTGCACAAGGAGTTAATTAATCTAAATACATTGATTGGTATTCCTGAAGTGTGCTATTGAAAGACTCACCCAGACAAGTGAGCAGTGTAAAAACTAGTTTGTTTTGTCCATTGATTACCATTTGGAGCCTCCGGCTAGACCCAAACCTGATACAAATCTGCCACTGTGTTTGTCTCCTCTGATGTGTGCTGCTGCTGCTACACAACTGAAGCCATGCAAGGCTGGACCTGAATCTGTCCACATGTCCATCTTTAAGCGTAGCAATATAATGATATTACGTCCACGGCATGGACATTAGTTCTGTAGGCTGGGACTTAAAATGATCAAACATTATTAAAGAAAGAAAATCACGACGCACGTCAAGTGACAAACGATACTTAAAATAAGCACTTGTTGAAGTTGCTTTCAGATGTGAGCAGTAATCAGATGAAGTGTGATGCTCTAAAGACTCTCAGGGGAACACAAACTGATGAGTGCAACAAACAGAAAACACATCTCCTCCCACTCTCTGGAATATCACTTTGAAAATGATAGCTAAGCAAAAACGCAACTTCAAGATGACTTTCACTCACATTTAGTTTCTTTTGAGTTTGACACAATGAGGGCAGGCTCGATGGCACATTAAAAGATTAAAAAAGAAGACATATCAGCATGAATAGATGTACGTGAGATGTAGATATGACGGGATAATACAGAAGAACAAATACAGCAGGAGGACATGGGAAAATATGAAATATGCTCTGATATGTATGTACTGTATGAACTATACTACAAAAGGTGATCCCCAAGCATCTTACATACCATGCCAACACTCCAGTTTGTCCTGGGTTTCTTCCATATTTCAAGGCCATCTCTCAGCGTCCTCTGGTTTTATTTTGTTGTCTCAGGAAACTCCTGTAATTTGCATGGCCCTCAAACTTTATCAATAATGGTCATACATGGAATTGATGGAACATCTATGAAACAAGATCCACACACTACATACAATTCAACCCATCTGTCACCACAACCTCGCAACCCATATCCTGAATCAAGGGTCATATGTCAGGCAGACAGGCCAGATACAGTAACTTGACATGAGCTCTTGTCAAAATGGTGGCGTCCCACCTAAAACATCTAAATACACCTGCAGTCTTTGTAACTTTTGCACAGCTCAAACTGTCCAAGTGCTGCTCTTCACATGAGAAACAAAACAGTCCATGAGAGCCCGCCTTTCCAGTTCAAACTGGCCTATCAGGTCAGAGCTCTAGGATGAAGAGTTGACAGGTTAACAAGAAATATAAATTATTTTCTTAATACTCCCGAACCAACAAGCTCACATTCATTCTTCAACAAGTAAAGAAAAATACTGTACATTCAAAGTAAACTTTGTTTCATAAAATTTGTACATTATTCAGTATGTTAGTTAGTCATTTCATCACACATCCAGCATCCAATCAGACCTGAGAACCCGCCTACTCTATAACACATAAAAGGACGACTGTTGAGGCGTGCTTCCTCTTTAAGCAGCAGCACAAGATGGCTTCCACAAAGGACTCAGGCTGTGACAGGTAATGGATCTGATTACATCATGTCATGATTTTAACTTTGAATGAACGACTGTGAATATGAGTAGAAGTGCAGACATAATATATAACCTTCTCTTGGATCATGAAGCCTGATGTTACTCTACAGTTCTGTGGCTTATCAGTGAAGTGTATGAACTACACTGAAGCCTGGAGTCTTTGTTCACAGTGATGAACAGAGATAGATCTGCCTTATATGCATTTATCTCCTGTATGATACGTCATATGATGCGTACTAAACAAAAACAGTTAACTCGCCGGTGGTAAAAACCAAAACAACGAGCTAAAAGGCTTAAAGGCTCTGAGGGTAATGATTATTTGTTCTCTGTGGCTTTGTCTCTATGGACAGAAATATATTAGTGCAGCTTCAGCATTAACACAACAGGCCCAATATTTAAACAGAAAGAATCATGCATGCATTTTTGTGTTTTCAGTCCATTGATTATAAGTCATCTACTGCATATACATATAGAGGTATACTCTACATATTTACATTACTGTTTTCCGAAGCATGTGCATGTCTGATGAGTCCACTTTCCAGGCAGCCACTATGTTTTCTGTTGATTATTAAAATGAGATAAACATGAATTTGTAGGGTCACCACAGAAGCAAGCTCAACTTGCTTCTGTGGTGACCCTGAGGTCGTATAGTGATGTAGTGTTTTGTATATTTGTATATTGATTACTGTTAAGGCTCATCATGGCCTTTCTCCCTGATATATGTCTGACCTCTCAGTATCGTACGCGCTGGTCCATACTTTGGGATCCTTGGGCAGAGGTCTTCTGTTCCACAGTGTTCGAGTCAGGGCTCCCGAGGTTCAAGAAAGATCTGCCTGAGGAAATCAGGTCAGCTGAGTCAGTGACCTCCCTTCTTTGTCAGAGAGCCTTTCTGCTTTTATGAGTTTTAATTTTTGTTCAGCTGTCTTTAATTTTTCTTTTTCTATTCTTCCCTTTTCCTACACTGAATTGATTTTTAGTACACCGAACTGTTTTCTTTTAAAAACCAAAATATTTTATGACTTTTGTAATGAGGATTTTAAAAAGTGCTCTAAAAGTTATAAGTTATAAAATTATTAGTGCTAATGGATCTCTCCCTTTCTCTCTGGACAACCTGCTGTGGAGGTTGTGGTTCTGTGTGTAAAGAGTGCCTCTCTGATTGACTCACGGAATGGTTTCCTGTATTAGTGTACAGAAGCTGATTGTTGCTTGTCTGACAGCCATGTTTAAAGGCTTAGGCATGTTCAATCTGAAAACGATGTTCCCATGGTTTCCAGGCGTACCAGGTTTCCTTGAAACATTTTCTTACATTTTTCAGACTCTCCTCACAGATTACTGTACAAAAGAACAACTTTAGAACCTTATTCATGATTTTGGTGAAACTGGATCAGATTTTATACACAATATATTTGCTGCCTGTCCCTCTGATGTCCTCCAGCTTATCAGCTTCAACTCTGTGTGTGTGTAATTTGCAGAGTTTCCTGATGGGCAAATAGCTTTAGTCTGACTACTTGCTAAAGCAACTAACTGCTAATTAACTGCTGCTAAGTGAATCTGCCGTTACCAGGCAACAGAACTGGGCTCAGCAGCCGGACCGACCCAGGTTCATGCACGGCCATAGAGACCAACAGGGAATAACCTTACACTACCGAGGTGATTTACGGACTCAAATATTGCTAAGTAGCTAAGGAATGACAGGAGGCAAACCTGGCAAAAAAACACCTCAGTGGACTTCTGTATTTCCTGGCAGACTGGCCACCGCTGATGGTCGTGTTTGGTCCTGGGTCAGGCCGTGTTCACTGGAA
The DNA here is from genome assembly GCA_036365135.1 of Miichthys miiuy. NCBI lineage: Eukaryota > Metazoa > Chordata > Actinopteri > Sciaenidae > Miichthys > Miichthys miiuy. The sequence continues at coordinate 1,952,883 of CM071620.1, read as the reverse complement.
GGTTGACGCTCACACTAGCTTGTAGTTCTAGCTGGAATGTTCCCCCCTATCTGACCTGATTTTTACAGGAAATGAAGCAAATAAAACACTTTTTGTTTTATGAGTGTTTCTTTGAGTGTAGTTTTTGGGGTGGCTTTTTATCTGATGGAAGTTTTATTGACCAAAAAATCAAACTGATTAGCCCTGACAATAATAGATAGAGCCACTGATAGCAATAATTATCAGTTGCAGCTTTTCCACTAAGCTTTACCCACTGATTTCACTTCCTGCTTCTTAATTCCGTTGTGTAGTCTGTCATTTCAACCTTCACGTTCGGAACCCACGCGGCGTCACTTGATAGACAAGGTCATTATAATGGAATGGCATTAGTCAGACACTTGTCATTTAAAACAGATTTAAATAGGTCAGAATTTCCATGTAATGTGGCGGAGCTCTCTTGAATACAAACCGAATCAGAGCTGGAAAAGGTTGAGAATGCTAAAACATCCCCAACAAATGTTCAAAGTGTAAGTGTTAATATGAATGTGAATTCTTCGACAGGAGTGTCACTTGAATAAAATATATGTTAACAGTCGTCAGAGAATAAAGAAAGAAAGAAATGAATGGGAGCAGCAGCTGAGCAGGAAGGCCTGTGGTGTGAACACACAGCCCCCAATCAACATGTTTCCTATTTGCTGTTTGATAGCTGCAGTAGTTCAACAGGTTCTTTTCAGCATATGGTGTGACTGTGTGATTCCCAGCAGGTGGAAAATCCTGCAGTGAGAATACATCTACAGTATGCAGTACAGCATCTGTGGACACCAGAACTGTTTTTCCATTTCACCGCAAAGCTTGACACTTGTGACATTTCCTATCTCCTTTTCAAAAGGTGTCCGTTGTTAGTCAATCACCCCTCTCAAAGAAAACATTCCTATCCTCTCCTGTCGTTTGAAAAACAGCCACGCTGGCATTGACTTGCCCGTTAAAACCTCCCTGTCATCACTGACAACTTTACAAGCCATCTCGAGTGTGCTCGTCCTGACAGGTAAACAAAGTGCTTGAGATGATGACGGATTGCTGTTTTGAAAAGTTTGACTGACGTTCCTTTTCAAACGCTCGTCATCACCGTGTAACCTGCGCCTGCAGAGGGGGGGATTGCCAAAGTCATGTCGCCGTCATCATCGCCTGATATCTCTGCAAAGTGAAGAAACATTAGCGTGAAAGAGCAGCTCGTTTTGTTGTGATCTGTGACGAATGTTGCATGGAAGCCTCGTATTTTACAGAGCACATTAGGGCCCATACATACAGACCTGACAGAGGTAAAACTGCCCTCCAGAGAGAGACACACTGCGGTGGTTGATGGCCCGTTCTCTGCATACGGCACTTCTTTTATTGGAGGTGACTCCTAAATGGCAGCCTGTCTTTCTCACACAAATCTGAAAACTCAGTCTTCCTGTCAGCCAGCACTACAGGCGCTGCCTACCCAGCGATGTATTAGACCTCCTCGGAATTAATAAGCTGACTGGCCAGACAAATCCACATCCTCTATGAATGTAGTTTAGTAATAAAACTAGATGCACAATGATAACGACGATAACGGTTCAAAAAGAGGAGAAACAAACACATTTGTCCAGGCGTGATAAAGTATCCCGAGGGGCTTTTAAAAACATTTCAGAGCAAGCTAAATAAAGAAGCGCTTCACTATCTATTATCTAATACTACGCTGTGCAGCGAGGTGAAATACAGCACAGTGGAATCTGGGTCACACTCAATTTGAATAGTCCAATGCTGATACCCAACTTATTAGCCAGCAAGATTGAAAGAGATTGAGTTCCAGGTGAGACAGAAGTGGGGAAAGTAAAAGTAGAAGATAATAGGTGGTTGGATAAGAGTTCATATTCCGGTCAGAGTGGGGGTTGAACCGTGGGGTGTTTTTTGAATCTGAATATGATATTCAGCAAAGCACAAACTTTTTACCCAAACTATGTCTTCCTTCTCCAGTGTTCACTGGCATTCAGAAGCTGGCATTCAGCTCTGCTTTGCTTTTGTTTAAAGGACCAGTGTGGAAGATTTAAGATAATCTGTTGGCAGGAATGTAATATTCATAACTCTGTTTTCATTCATGTAGAATCACCTGAAAATGAGTTTTCTTTTCTTTCTGCGTCACATGATGGCAAATAACATTCATGAACCTGTCACCCTGTTAAACAGCTTCTTATTAACACATCTAGCATTTATGCAGCAACATGAGCATTCATTTGGAGTTATGTTTGTGTCCACCTCATAAATTAAATTCTGTCGTACTTAAACTTTTGTGATCCACTGTTGGTGTTGGCAAGTTTTTATTCAGCTTTGTTTGCCCTTGTTCGTCTTTTTACATCAACAGAACAGTTGTACAGTTACAATATGTTGGGAAGTTGCAATAAATATCAATGCAATATGTTCTATATCCCTTTGTGTTGTGTGTCTCCTTGGTCTGTTAAGATAACTGAAACTTTTGTGAGTCTTGAGGCATTGCCAGCCTTTAAATCTCAGTTGTAAATGCTTTATAAGGCATAGATAGTGTCCACTTTAGATGAGCTCACACAAAATACTTAATTAACGAGTAGTAAGTGCTTTGGAACTGGCTGAACTCATGAATTCCTGCATTAATAACTGTTTATAGGTCATCCATTGGAAATGGAATTTATGAGTTTTTATAAAACATCTACTAACACACTCACTAACCATTAGTACAGAAGAGTAAAACATTTATAACTGATTATAAACCATATACTAATGAGTATTTACGTCAGAAACGTGCTTTATAAATGATGAATTCAGTATTTACTGATCCATAACTACTGTGCTTATCAATGATGAGTAAAACATTTATAACTGATTATAAACTACATACTAATGAGTATTCATGTTATAAATGATGAATTCAGTATTTATTAATGCTTAACTAATGCTTAATAGTGTGTACTCATTATAAAGTGTTACCCATTTTTTAATTCAGTTTTATTTATATTGTGCTAAATCATGACAAAAGTTATCTCCATATAGAGCAGGTTTAGATCGTACTCTATCATATTATCTACAGAAATCCAACAATTCTAGTTTCTTCCAGTCCAAACACTTTAGTGGCTAGCTCCTGTTGTATTGCTGTATGCTAAATTGTTGAGCAATTCTTAACAGTGACTGATTAATTATGGACATAAAAAAATTAAAACTTGCCCACTTCTGGTTTTATCAAATAAAATTGTAAATGTAGTTGATTTTCTGATCAAACAAATCTAGATACGATGATTGAGGATGTCAGGGATCCAGATTTCTCAAAACATTCTGAAACTGACCTTTTAAAAACCTCTAGAACCTGAAGTGCGTACAGTTCTACTAGAATTACATCCATGTTGGATAATTCTCATGCGGGGCGGATGTGGCTCAAGACTAGAGCAGGTCGTCCACCAGATGCTCGGTGGTTCGATGCCCGACTCCTCCAGTCTGAATGTCGAAGTGTCCTTGGGCAAGATACTGAACCCCAAATTGCTCCCGAAGGCTGTGCCATCAGTGTGTGAATGTGTATGAATGGTTAGCTCCTAAAACTGATGAGCAGCCAGTGCCATCAGTGTATGAATGTGTGAATGGGTGAATGAGATATGTAGTGTAAAAGCACCTTAAGTGCTTGGAAGGCTAGAAAGGTGTTATATAAGTACAGTCCATTTACCATTCATGCTTTACTTGGCAGGCTCCTATAGATCTGTTATGACATGCAAGGTGAGTGCCACATTACCAACAGAGGCACAGCCACTATTGCTAGTGACCTAATCTGCGAGCTCTGTTGGCTGTGCAAACTAATATTATAATGTAATGTTTTCATCTACAGAGATCTAAGGCTGTGAGTCTGATGTGGCATCACGATTTGATTGAAAAAATCTTACAATGAAACATTTTTAGGAGGAGTTGGGTGGAAGCTGGGGGAGGGGCTGTCTACATCTGATGTTTGTTGTGTGTTATTGATTTTGCCTGTATGTCTTTTGTGTTTATAGGAACTCTATGAAAATAAGATGCTACATCTCAAAGGACTATCTTTTCAATAAAGTCAAATAGACGGCAGGTCGATTAACAATTAAACTTTATCTAACAGTTTTGCAGAGTTTGTTGGATTAAGTCCTCCATCACTTTTTCACAGCACAAAACAAACTACGTTTACAGCCAATGCAGGAAGTAGTGCATCCTTTATGTAGCGAGATGGAGAATGCAGAGTGTCTAACATTATATTACAGATTTATGGAAGATACAGTGTGTTTGTCTGAATCATAAATAAATAAATGAAAATCATCAGCTTTCAGTCTGTCCTTAACAATGAAAGTCATTTTCTGTGATTTTAATGCGGTGTGAAAAATTCATGGCACTTTGAATCTTCCATAGAGATTTGTAACTAGGGTCTAGACTTTGACAAACGATGGCACTGAAAGTAAAAATAAAAGATGTTTTGATGAATTTGAATGGATGAAAATAAATTTCAGTGTCGTCTGGGTTTTTGCAGAATTGTCCAACTCAATCCACAAAGTGACACCGCTTCCTGCTGCTAAGTCGAAAATCATCACAGCTCTACCCAAAATGAGCCCGGCCTCCGTCACACACAGCGTGATGTAAATCGAGGTTGTTAAGGCTGATAAGGAATCCATGTAGAAGCCAATGTGGCATTAATGGGGCTGCCGTTGCTGTTATTGAGTCTGATTTAATAAGGGAATTGCGATGGTGATTGAGGTCATCTTCCTCGCCTGCTTCTTTCAAAAAATAGTCTAACATCTGGGCTCTTGAGACCGCTCACACTTCCACTTCCACACACCGCGGCTGACATCTTAATTTGCTTCTGCCGGGCAGGTTTACTCCCCTGCAATCCTTTCGGAGAGGATTATACACTGTGCCTATTTTATTCACCTCCAATTCCAATAGAAATATTTTAGCTGGTGGCAAAAAAAAATCTTATTTGATTCAGTTTACTTGCCACATAAGGCTGTGTGCTCATCCAGGAAAATAGAGAGCACTCACAGGTGAAACCTGCTTGATAATTGCTATTTGTCCACATTCATTTTCTCCTGCCGTATTTACATACAGGCCGCAGGAAAGAGAAAAGGCTCCACAATTGAAGTTATTACACAGGGGTCACAGCCGCTGACTTCCAACCATGACAGGAAGTCTGTCTCATCATTCCTTTTCATACAGCCGCATGCCGCTCAGCCTTTCTGCAGACGCATTCAGCCGGCAAGTGACTGCTGCAGCAGTGCATTCATAAGGTGAAGTACCTGACTGCTCTCCCAGGGGTGGGCTATGAGTTCTCCAGAAACAACAGCACTCCGGCAGAGGGAGCGTGGATGGTGCCGGACTCCTGCTCCTGTCTAAACCACAAAGAGATGCTGCTCATAAAGTGATGAGCGAGCATTCCTGGCTCATTATTTTTTCAGCCAGACACAGGTTGTCACTTTGGCTCTGCAGAGTCAAAAATAAAATTCCAGACTTTTTTCCTCCAGACTCCCATAGTTTGAGCTCTCACTAGACATCTTTATTACCTTGCCAGTGGAGGCTTTGCCGCACACAGTGTTCCTGTTTTTGACAGTAGAAAGACATCTTTGTTCCTCTGTGTGGATTTGAAAAACAGAAAAGAGATGCAACCAGTAATCTGAGCAAAAAAAATAACCCCAACATTTCAAATGAGAGATCGTTACCTCTAGCTGATGATGTATCTTGCGGCAGATTCTTGTGTCAGGTCATCTACTGTATGACACCAAGGTCATCAGTGTTATCGAGCCACAGAATGTGTCAATTAGTGGCCTTCATTTATTACAAGTGCAGAGAGGACTTTACTTGAAACAAACTTGTATTTCTAATTATCTTTCTTTTGAGTTTACTTTATGACCTCTGTGTTTTCTGATCTGTTCCTGTTCCAATTTGTTGTTAACACAAAGTCAAACTTGCTGCTGTCTTGATCAGTTCATTATAATGTACGTTTGCACACCACTAAGTCCGTCACTACAACACAGTCTGAGTTTCTCCTCTCCAGCAGGAATACCCGTCTTCATTGACTAACTCATTCCTGTCACGTCGAAATTGCATATTTCTTTCTATTCCCTTTTTACCCCTGAGGTCTGAACAAGTGCCCACGATTGCAAAAGCAATGGATAGGGCCGTTGATAGAACCCCAGAGGGTTAGACTACCAGCAATGGAACTGAGTAGTTCCTGCAGATGTTTCACACTCAAAGCTTTCCAGCAGCTAACAGGCATAATGCCTAATCATCCTTTGACAAACTTGAGTCAGGATCACATGTGGGGCCGCCTGATGGAAGAAAACTGCCAAAAATATAACTAGCTATGACTAAATATAAATGAACTAAATTATAATAAGGTGATTGCAACAGCCTTCCCTCACCCTCTAAGAAAGTACAGTGGCTGTGAAACATGCATAAAAACATCTAGAGCTGGCCGAACTGTAGAAACACGGCGGTTTAACGTGGCAGACACCGTGGAAGACGATCTGTGATGTCTGTAGATGGACTACAAAATAACAAAATCTTGAACAAAATTCTTATTTTCAGCTGAATATATAGTGATGAAAACATAGTTATGAATATTATATTCTGTAAATAGAGTCCCCCTAAATGTAATACACTGGACCTTTAAAGTTTATTTTTAAAGGTTCATTTAAACCACGTGTTAAATAATTGCATTACAGTTATGTGACGATTAAATTTAAAGGTGCAGTCATTGATTCTAACCCCACACTCTGCTCACGTTCCACTCGCCCTGGATCTGCACATGGGAAACAAACAAAGTGGCTTTGACAAAACCAACAGACATTTTCTGCCTCAGGAGATACAGCTGGCAGAATCAGTGACTCCTTTTAAAGGTACAGTGTGTAACATTTTAGGGTGATTAATTGGCAGAAATGGAATATAACATACATAGCTATGATTTCAATTCTATATAATCACCTTATGAAATGAATCATTGTGTTTTTATTACCTTAGATCTAGCCAAACAACACATTTGTTACAGTAGCAGAGCAACAGCTCATTGCTAATGATGGATTAATATGCACTGCTCAAAAAAATTAAAGGAACACTTTGAAAACACATCAGATCTCAATGGGAAAAAAAATCACGCTGGATATCTTTCCTGATATGGACTGGGTAATGTGTTAAGAATGAAAGGATGCCACATCATTAATGGAAATGAAAATTATCAACCTACAGAGGGCTGAATTCAAAGACATCCCCAAAATCAAAGCAAAAAAATGATGTGGCAGGCTAGTCCATTTTGCCAAAAATTTCTTTGTAGCAACTCATAATGGTACTCAGTAGTTTGTATGGCCTCCACATGTATGTATGCATGCCTGACAATGTCGGGGCATGCTCCTAATGAGATGACGGATGTTGTCCTGGGGGATCTCCTCCCAGATCTGGACCAGGGCATCACTCAGCTCCTGGACAGTCTGAGGTGCAACCTGGCGGCATCAGATGGACCAAAACATAATGACCAAGAGGTGTTCTATTGGATTTAGGTCAGTCGAGCATAGGGGTCAGTCAATGGTATCAATTCCTTCATCCTCCAGGAACTGCCTGCATACTCTCGCCATATGAGGCTGGGCATTGTCGTGCACCAGGAGGAACCCAGGACCCACTGCACCAGCATGGGGTCTGACAATGGGTCCAAAGATTTCATTCTGATACCTAATAGCAGTCAGGGTGCTGTTGTCTAACCTGTAGAGGTCTGTGCGTCCTTCCAGGAAATGCCTCCCAGACCATCACTGACACCAAACTGGTCATGTGGTCAATGATGTTGCAAGCAGTATAACGTTCTCCACAGAGTCTCCAGACCCGTTCACGTCTATCACATGTGCTCAGGTTGAACCTGCTCTCATTTGTGAAATCACAGGGCGCCAGTGGCGGACCTGCCAATTCTGGTGTTCTGTGGTAAATGCCAGTCGAGCTCCACGGTGCCGGGCAGTGAGCACAGGGTCCACTACAGGACGTCGGGCCCTCAGGCCACCCTCATGAAGTCTGTTTCTGATTGTTTGGTCAAAGACATTCACACCAGTGGCCTCCTGCAGGGCTTTTGCAGGGCTCTGGCAGCGCTCATCCTCCTCCTTGCACAAAGGAGCAGATACTGGTCCTGCTGATGGGTTAAGGACCTTCTACGGCCCTGTCCAGCTCTAGAGTAACTGCCTGTCTCCTAGAATCTCCTCCATGTTCTTGAGACTGTGCTGGGAGACACAGCAAACCTTCTGGCAATGGCCCATATTGATGTGCTACCCTGGAGGAGTTGGACTACCTGTGCAACCTCTGTAGGGTCCAGGTACTGCACCATGCTACCAGTAGTGACACTGACTCTAGCCAAATGCAAAACAAATAAGAAATTGGTAAGAAAAGATGAGCACGTAAAAAATGTCAGCAGCCTCCACCTGTAAAACCATTCCTGTTTTCAGGGTCGTCTCATTGTTGCCCCTCTAGTGTACCTGTTGTTAATTTCATTAACACCAAAACAGATGAAAATGATTAACAACTCCACCAACTACTTACCTGACCAGATCAGTATCCCAGAAGTTGAATTGACTTGATTAAAAAGTGTTCCTTTATTTTTTTTGAGCAGTATATATATTAGATAAGATTAAGATTTAATCCATCATCAGTTTAATGCAGCCAAACAATCTTTTCATAATAAAAGTATGCCGCAGCTGAACCACCTGGAGGAAGGGATAATGCACCTGGTGGTGGTGAAGAAGTATGTTTTGGGCACAAAAGATTTCAGACCTATAGTTGGGGTCCCGAACTTCCACAGGTTAGTCCTAATGTCTGCTAGGCTTTTATTTTGAAACATTAACTGAAAATGAACATTAGCTTCACAGTGCTTGAAAAACAGCATATGTGTAAAATAATAGAATTAATTAGAAAAATAAAAATAAACTCGGTGAATGGTAAGTATTTAATGGCCGCAGTTGTTCTGATCAAATTGGCGCCGTTTACATTAAACTGAATTTATCATGTTAATTATTAGAGTACAGCTAATTTAACACCTGCTCAGCATTTTTATCCTCTGCCCTATTAGCAACTGCTCCTTAATTGTTGAAGATTCTGCCATTATTTGGCCATAAACTAACTTCTATTTAAGAATTTACAGTATTTCACATTCGTGTGAAACAAAAAAAAAAATCCCCATCGTCAGCACAAAGTGTACGAAGCTCTGTTCTTCTAAATAGTTCCTAAATGGGACTCGTTCATGTTTATCTAGTGGAATTAATGCTTTTTGCAGGTGAGCAAAGCAGAGGGAGGATCTGCACCAGGTCCCCTGACAGAAGAGAAATTTTAATTAGCATTGCTTGCAGTTTGGGTCACCAACATAGACATCCATCTGAGACTGTTCAATATTTAATTAAATGGCTCTTGCTTTACACCTTTGTTCACCTCAGAACACAATTCCCCGCAACACCTTTTATTCAGCATCCCAATTAATCAGCGCAAAACACTTAATGAGAAACAGCTGTCAAAGCAAATACTCGATAAATCCCAAAAGCATCAGTTTGTTGTTGTCATTAGTGATATTGGGTATTTAAAGTGCAACAGAGAGGCTTAAGAGCAACAGATAGATGAGAATACAGCACGGCTGTGAAATGTTGAAATATCTTTTGCAGATGTCTGAAGGAAGGGCTGTTAAACTCATCACTACCATGTGATGCAGGTCAGTTGTTTGTCTTCATCACATACAGTATCATATCCTTCTCAGGGAAAAGAACACATCATCTCTTCAACTCAAGTGCACCGCAAACAAAGACACTGATTTCCACAGCGTACTCTGTGCATCATGTCCTGCTTCCTGCATGTTCTACCCAAGTGGTAACCTCTGTAGGTGGGAAATGAAGCCATTGCAGGAGTGCCAAAAACTGTAATTCCTCGAGCGGCCACTGAGCCAGCAACTCTGCTTGGTCATGTGAACTCGACTTTCCTCTCTGATATTCCCTACATGACATGAAGGCAGCACAAGACACGGACAGCAGGGGTTATTTTTACAGCAAACATTTTGACTTTGTCATCACAGCGAGCCACAGGTGTAATGAATTAATGAACACCGTTGTCGTCATAGTAACGTTCATAGTAACACCTGTGTCCTCCCTTCAACACGAGATGAGGTAAAATGTCTGAATGAATTGAAAGAAGAAATAACACGGTCCTCATCATGCAAATCAAAAGTTGAATTCATAAACAATAAACGCACCTTGGCACAAACATTACACACACACACACACACACACACACACATACAGGCATTTGTTGCTATGGCCTCCCATGGTCAAGCATAACTTGTAGCCTACAGTTTGTAGGCTAATGCTGTTTAATGTTATTTATTTGAAAGAAGCTGACATTGGGTCAGTTTAATGACTCTTCTCTATATGTGAAGCTGTCACGCAGCACATCACAGATGCGTGTCACAGATACATTTTTTGGTGATCATAGAGTTTTACAGTACAATGTACAGAGAAATGCAGTAGGCCAATGGTGGCAAGTGACACAGTGGTCACTGGTCCCAGTTCAGATTGTATATTGATTTGATTTGTAATTTTAACTTCCTCCCCTGACACATGTACATACAGTGCATTGAATAAAGCACACAGCAACCGCTCAAAAAACAATAAAATGTGGCATTTCACTGTATGACAACGTGAGATTGCTTGTTTTCTTTAAAGAAATATGTACTTCTAGTTCATACAATACTTAAAATATGATGGAGAAATACTGAATCAAAGAGTAGAATTAAATGTAGCGTATCTGTTAGCAGATAATTACCAGTGAGTGTTTGTGGCTTCATTAGCTGCTAAACATAACTGCCCACAGCAAATTAGTGGTAAGTAAAATATCAGATGTTTTCACTTTGAATAGTCCAAAACCAGCTCAGATATGATATATTTAAGTGTCTTACTGTAAGTGAACTGAGAGTGAGGCTGCATGTTATGTTATCTGTACATCCACAGGCACATTTAGAAATGTGCACTGGTTCTGGAAGATCCGGTGTTTTCTTGTTTTGTCGAAACAGACTCTTGGAGTTCTCCTGTGCGTGCAGAGCAGAGGAAGTCCGACAGCTGAGGACAGATAGGACGGTCATCTACAGGATTTGAAAAATGATGCATCATTAATAGCACGTCAAATAAAACACTTGCTTGTGCATATGAACGCTGTGCGTGGCTGCCACTACATCAAATTTCTGAGACATTTTTCACTCTGAGATGAAACTACCAGTGTCAGGAAACTGACGACATCTCGCCTGTAGTCATTTGAAATGTTTTGTGTGTGTGCCTCTTTGTTTAGTGTGTCTCGAGTGGGTCCTCTCTCCTGTTTGATCACAGGGATTATTTGGTGGTTTAGTCTTTTAAGTCCTGTTTTCTTTGGCCCATCTAGCTTGTTAGCATTTAAATGACTTTTTGTAATTGCTGAGGCGAATCTTGAAATAACGTGAGGCCAATAGCTTTTTTTTTTCCCCACTCCTCCTCTTGTGCTCCCTCCTCATTGTAAACCTCCTCGTTCAGTCTCAATAACAAACAAACAGAAAATCCTGGGAATCCCTGTCAGGAATTTGGTTCACAGATGATTCATGTCTGGCTTTGATGCTCGTCATTTTGACTTTTTCTAGCCCCCCTACATGGAGGAAATATCCACCAATTATTTGTACAAACCCGTGAGAATGAACCATGAGAAACACTAAAGTGCAGGATGTTGCTGGTGAGCCCACAGAGCAGCCATAAGAGCTTCTTTGAATGTGTGTGTGTGTGTGTGTGTGTGTGTTCATGTTTGTGAGGGCATGTATAAAGACGGTTGAGACGTCCTGCGGTGAAAGTCCTTATCTTGTATTTACACATAAGGACTTTAGGCAGGGAATGACTTCATATTTAATCTTTAAGCCCCATCCCAATATGATTAAGTCCAAAATAGCAATCTATAGAAGGAAGTGTGGCCAGAACATCCAGCAGCACTGAACCGAGTTTGTCCACAGCTGCAGCTAACACCAGAGAACAGATCAAGGCCACGAGAGGCAGAGCTACAGGATAAACGTCTCGAGGCGTCTCAGAATCCGCTGGACGGACAGCCATGACATTTTTTCATGGTATCCTGAGGATGTTACTTCATGATGACCTCTGACCTCTTATCAGGCTTAAGTTCATCTGTGTGACAGACGTGACTCAATCCACATTCTTCCATACTTACACTTCACACTGGCGTTCACCACACTGGTATAATGCAGTGTACTGTGAGTACTCGGATGGTGCACTCCTAATGGTCAAAAAGTTGAGTGTCGGACACCCTTATTGGTCGCCATATTGCGTATGTAGCAAAAGGGGAGGGACCACCGGCATTGTGAAAATGCTAAAGCAGTTGCATTGAATACTGCAATATACACATCTAAGTTATACATAAGGTTTATATTTATATTTTAGCAGTCAGATGTTGCAGTCATGCTCCACACGGTTGCAATTTGGCGAAGAGAAAAAGAAGAAGCATTAAAATGTTCTGATCCTCATTTCTGAAGCAACAGCTGCACTCAAATGGAGACTACCCTGCTGAAATTAATGCACTACACCAGGTAGTACACAGTGTACTACAAAGAAGTATCCAGAATGAGATGTACCAGGAATAAGAGAGTCACACATGTATGATGGAATACACAATACCACATTCTGCCATCTGCAAGCATTCAAAAACCTGTCAGTTAAGCCGCTATCTATTATTTAATAATTATTGTGAGACATTTAAAACATTTGAAATGCACAATAGATGAACGGTGATGATAAATCTTGCACACTTGCCTCGTCCTGCACAAGCATCCACATTATACTGGTAATATATAATATACATTTAATTCTGATAGTGATGTGGAGAAATTGCTGAAGTCAAAGGTCAATGGTGAGGTCAGGAGGGAAGAAAGTGTTCAGGAGCCTCTGATGTCTTATGCTGTAATATTTATTGACGCTTGGCCAAGGAGAATTAGAGACACTCTCAAAGTTCATCAGAAGTGCCTGAGTCGGTCTCACATTCTGCCCAACTCATCCTGGTGGATAGACTTTAAACCCCAAGATAACACCACAAATACTATACGCCCAGAATTAGCCAAAGAGAATGTCTTTACCCATGCAGGTGTTATTGTCAGCATATTCTAGTCTGGAGACACAGATGTCTGTTTACACAGATTGGACCGTCAACAGCAAGCTATCTATTATGTCTAGGAAGGCAGCAATAGGTCTCTTCAACCCTGGCTGCCACAGTGTTGAGATAGACTGGCACCTACTGTTCTCAACCAAAGCCAAACAACTAATACTGCCGAGGACCTCAAGGCCCACACCTCGTGTAACCTAAGGATAGAAAATTCCATAACAGATAGGAGTAATGTTTTGTTCAGCAGTGCATTGACTATTTGTGAACAGTAATGATATTCAGTACAGAAATCATCATGAACAAAACAAAGACAAAAAAATAATCAGTCTAGAGTCAGTCTAGAAATAAAATGCTTAAAATACATACAGTATATACAATGAACATTTAACTCAACCTGTGGGCCTCCAGGGTGCCCATGTAGGCTTAAATTGATTGAATTTATAGATTACAATAACCCACCGATCCCCTAAAAACTTCTCACCTTCTATAGCAGGGGTCGGCAAATAAGTTTGGACCGGGCCAATTTTTTTCTGACAATTCCATCGCGGGCCATGACCATGCTTTCCTACTCGAAAAAAAAAAACATTATTTAACTTTAAAAATGCATTTAATTTAATTTAAAACATTAATTTGCTTCTATGTGCTGTTATTACGCCCACTGCTGCATCTCCTGGCGTCTGTCATGAAACAGGCAACCTGCCGTAACTAATGTATACAGCAGCGCAGATCTGTTTCCCCATGCCGCTGATGTGCATTCACATTTTTTAATTAGGCTATTTGATATTTGAGCCGACCTTGTTTGGTTTTGTTTTTTTTATTTAATGAAACATATTTGTTCACGTTGTCCGTTGCAAGAGGGACACAGGACACTTTTATTGTCCACAGGTTACAGCGCACGCACGTGCCAATTAGTGTTCCAACCTGTGCGTCAAGTAAAGAGGCTGCAAGGATGTTCTGGCTGCTGTTTTGTCACGTTACTTATCAGCTACTTTTCAATAAATGTTGTGAAATCTGTGGAATTGATGTATATTTAACAGAAAACATGAGGTTTAAAAGATATATTAAAATATATATATATTTTAAAATAAATCAACGTCATCTAGCGGGCCAGATATAATTGATGGCGGGCCAATTTTGGCCGCGGCTAATTGCCAACCCCTGTTCTATAGTAATGCACAGGTGTACTTCTGGACACTGTGATATCACTGTTGGGTGTGATCAAAGGTGCAACAGAGCACACTTCCGACCACACTCAGACACACCCATTAGTAATGCTGGCCAGAGGTGAAACAGGTTTGAATCTTTCTAATGTTGTTTTCACTCGAGGATAGTCCGGGGACTCGGCTCGATTGGGGGAAAGCCAAAAGATTTCACACCTTCATTTGGTTTGGTTCATTTTACACTGCACTTTGGAAAGCGGACCAAACCGCCTGGACAACGTTATGCAGTTACAACAGCTGCTAGTTTGGTGGAGATATTGTCCAAAACAAGCACTGACTAGGAAGAAAAAAAGCACCATGAAGAAGAAAACCTGGATCATCGATTGGCTTTCTGATCTTTAGTTCACTGGATAGTAAGTAGCAAGTATTTGCTTTCCCACTGTAAGCGAACCGCACCAGGGTTCATTTGTAAGTGGACCGAAACTCACGTTTTCAGGCGGAGCAGAGTTCGGATGAGCTTTCACACCTGCCCAAGCGAACCGGACTATCCGAGGAAACAAACTCTGGTCCATTTAAAGCGGATGGTGTGACAGTACCCTAATATGGTAGACTTTGTGTTTTTCACCTTGCTTTTGTGACCTCCAAGTCACCAAGAAAATCTACATCTACATCTATAAGTCATCACAAAACAGGATCAAATTTTATTTCCCAGTAATTGTAGTTTTTCATCCATTAAACATACTACAGGGAGCTTTTAACTGGTTTTGAAAAACTCTCAGTTTAATACTGACCTACATAAGCAAACAAGACCATCAGCGAGATGATTGGCTAGTTATTCTCAGCGCTACAGCTGTCACCAGATTTAATTCAGTCAGATCTCCCTTCAAATCAGACAAAACGAGGTGGTGGAAGTGCTACAGCTTTTGTTCAGCGCCATCAAAAATAAATTCCTCATGGCTGCTTTAAATATTATTGACTAAAATTAGCAGGGGGATCTTCAGACTGTACTTCTTCAGACTATTACATGCCCGTGGCCACACTTTACCTTAAGCGGGAACTTTCCCTTCAACGTAGAATATATTTTTATTGCACTGTCCCACGGTCGAGATAAGTCAGTGGATTAATGTAGAATCAAGCACCTTTAAAAACGTGTCTGCATCACACTGATAAGCAGGCGTATGTAAATAAAGTTAATATCAGCAATGCAGCATCCACCACTGGAAGGAAACAGCTTTGTGAGAGAAATGATAAACCTCTTAGAGTGAGGAAATTTGTTAACACGTGGCTCAGATCGCTGAGAGACAGACGACATGTAATGTGATCTGGGATCACATGGTATAGCTGCTGTAAGTATGATTAACAACACGAGATAACAGGTTAAAGATTACATATTAAAGCATTCGACATGAGAGGGACATTTGAAAGATATGAAACATGAACCGAACAACAATAAATGAGTGGAAATACTTCAATCAAGTAGAAGGCGGGTAACTGAATGCAAGTGCTCAGTTCACTCAAGCAAAATCGTTAATGCACACATCTGCCTTGTTTATTTGATTACAATCTTAAAAAAAAAAATTCTCCAGATGTTTAATTGCAATTGTTATCTGTGATTACATGCAAATGTTTAAGCAGTAGGCTCCACACTGCAGTCTGCCTTACATATGGATCTGAGTCGGATTTCACACGCAGTAAAGTAACACCAGCAGCTGTCAGAATACATTTTGGCCTAACCATGTTGATTCTACTCATTCATCTGTTTGGCTTGACAAACTCTTTAGTTAATGTCAAACAAAGCATCCTTCAGCTACAGAATGAATTGAATTACTCTGCATCCAGGTGCTCGGATAAAAGGAGGTGGACGTTATAGAGCTCTTTAATAATGGCTCCCACGTCATCCAATAGACAAGAGCTATGATTACCAGGAAGCTTTTACATTTCTTTATGAAAATGAGAAAAAACTCTGTAGTTGTCTCTCACAGCAGGTGTTTAAAACAAAGAACAGAGCTGTACACCTGAGACGTTGTACAGCCATACAGATCAAATAGAGTACTAGCCAAGTGCACTGAAGGAACATAGGTCTCAGCTTTAGAAAAACACTAATAACAGAGATTTTAAAATTTGAATTGTGAGCACTCAAAGAGACCTGGACCCAAAGATTTGTGACTTGACTTGAACTTGCTGTGAAGGACTTCAGACTTGACACTAACTTGTCTCACTTACTTGAGAATTGACTTGAAATTACCATGATTGACTCAATTTTGACTCATCTTAACTTTCATTACTGGAATGGAGACATGACCTTTCTTTATTAACACGAATCAAAGTACCATTGTACAGGAAATTATCATCTTGTCTTCCGCTTTGGGGTCTTGATCACCCTGTCTGCATTGTAGCCTACCGGCTGACGGTTGCTTGCACTCCAAAAACTAAAAAACATAATCCCAAAACAAAAGTTCAGCATTTTATTTTGCCTGTGAATCACACAACCCTAAGCCCATATGTACACTGCAGGCGTAGCCAGTAAAGCTACATTCCACAGCACATCTGCTACTCGAACGGTCCGCATTCATTATGTGTTGCCAAAGTCTAGCCAAAGACCTATAGCCTGAGGGAGCAAGCTGCCCTGTAGTCTGGTGGTACAGCAGCGGATACTTCTGTATTGCTTGGCAGGCGGCAGCAGGGTGCACAGGCTGTGGCTGGGGTGGATATTATCTTTCAGTATCATTTGGGCTCTGCAAAAGCACAAAAGCAGCAGTAGACGGCAGGAGATGACTCGAATCGCGACTTAAATTTCTCTCAATTGACGAGTCTTTACTTGACCTTGTCTCGACTTGAGACAATCAATAGACACAAAATCTATCTTGAACTTGATTTGACAGATTTGAGGCTTAAATAGGACTTGCCTCGATTGATTCAAGACCTGTCTTGTGGTCACAATGTTTTACTGCAATGCACACCTGTTTGGTCATTCTAATTGGGATACTCCAGCTGGTCCCCGCCATGATACTGTCACGATTCAGTCATTGTATAACTGGATCATGACTTGATAATGATTTTGATCCATGAAATGAAGAAATATACATCTGTGCAAGTGTAGAGATTCTTAGTTCATTAGCACTCATATCATCTTTACTTTGAGACTTGATAAAACTGTAGGCCTCAGTGGATTTAATCAATCCAGTGTCTACATCTTGTACAGCTATTACCATCAAATTACTCCAGCCTGTCCTCATTTGCTGATTCCCCTAGTGATTCACTGTGGCTTCACTATATGTTGGCTGTCTACAGTATTGTCTGTCTCCAACATCTTCCCTTGTTCTCCTGAGCAGTTCACTCACCTCCCCGTGAATTAAATAGTTTCAAATGAAGAGCTGCCAGCAGCTATTCACTGTGAGTGCCTCCCCTTCCCCTTCCTCCCCCCTTTTTTTTCAACATCTCTCACAAAACACAAAGGTGACCTCAGAGACGTGTGTATAGCTCAAACCAAAAAAAAAGAGAAGAGCTGCAAGAAACAAAAAACTGTCAAGGACTTCCACAGATGTTTCAAGTACCCCACGTTTGGCTTTAAAAAAAGGAACTCTAGACGCATTCTGCACACTCTCGAGCTCTTTGTGATTCAGAATCAGTTCAAAGAGTTCAACGCGCGGTGCATTTACACAAAGTTCTGACCCATATGGAGGCTGCTAATTACAAACAGTGACACTGAAATGCTGAATTCACTAAGATTTACTTGTAGTTTCAAACTTTGCAAAATGAAAACGATTTTTTTTTAAAAATTAAACATCCTTTTTGAAGGGTTTTTATAAAAAAATGGGTATGATGGGAAAACAGACTGAACTTTGTTATAGCATTATTGTTCAGTCAAATGTGGATTTTTGACATTATAACAAGTTATTGTCAATGCAACAAATTTTTTTGTTTATTTGGTTTAAAGATGTTATATCTTACATATTGAATGATTACAGCTATGTTATATATTTTGTCACAGATTTTTATCACACTACGTCTAAATTTGAATTTATCTGATAAATTTAATTAAAATTCAGTTTGTCCACGGTATCTTACCTGACGGGGAAAGCCATTGTGTGGGTGGGGGCCGATTATTGATGACGTCATCAATTGTGTCATGGAGATACCACATTAAAGGGGGAATGTGTTGATTATTTAAGTTTGTTGTGCTCTTGTGTTGTAAATGGTGGAGGGCACAGGGTGTGGCGTTGCCTTCAAGCACCAGGGGAAATCTGTGCTTATTATAAATAATGATGTTTTGTGATTTTTGTATCTTTATAAAAGATATTTGGGGAGAGTACCACCTGAAGGGAGGATGGCGTAGTCCAGGTGAGCCTAGAGCCAGGTAAACGGGTATACAGGTCAGTTGTCTTGGGGAAGTGAGAGGCAAAGAATAGTGCTGTTTCATTTTGTATGAGTTGATTTCCTCACTTCGTATGTAAATATTTTTTGTTTGTTTTTCACATTTTTTTGGAAGCACTAATATTGATGTCCACCTAAGGGGACTAAAACACAAGCTCCTGAGTCTGCCTACTCTGTCTGGTTTCCCTTATTGTTCCTCGGGAGATTTTCTTTAGTTGTTGACAATGGTGTATCCAATGAACATAATGTCTATATATTCATAATATATCTACTACTTTACCTGAGATGAAGATACTTTTAAATGTTATGCCTCTCTATACTCACAGTACGTTTCAGAAATATTGTTTTTGACTTGCTATGCTGCCCCCAAGTGGTCAAAAAAAAAATCAATGAATCTCATGTTTATGTGATAATTATTATGTGAAAATTTAATAATGATAATAACAGCTGCCTATGTTATGGTATGTGGAACTGTTGAGCAAGGTGAAACATTAATTTAGCACTTCAAAGACAATATTAACACAACATTTCACCAACACGTTTAAAGGTCCAAACACTTCTTCACTGTACGTCTACTGCTAGGGTCTTGGTCACTCGTGAGTGATGCAGCTGGTCATACAGCGGGACATAGCCCTTCAGCTCTCTCCTCTGCAATGACATCCTTCACTATTTGCAGTGGAAGCCTCCCAGACTGAGCTGGATGGTGCAAGGAAGGGCAATAAGGAGTGACAGTGACAAGGAGAGGAGTGCTGTCGCCTCGTACTCAATCACTGTGAATTCATTTGGAGGAGATGGAGGAAGTCTAATCAGTCTCGCAGGATCACCCGTGGATCCTGTTCTATTCACAACAGCGGCATCTGCTCCAGCTGCATGAAGCATGGCACTCTCTACAGCGTCGCTCCCTGCTCTCACGGCGGAACAACGAACACTTTCTGTGCCCGCTTTCCCTTTCGTTCCTGTCAAAACACTATGTAATTATGTTGAAAGTTCCAATTTCAGAGAAGAGGCCCATGTTTGTTTCTGTCTTTCAAGTCCCAGCTGCTCTGCTAATGCCTTGTAAAACTCATGAATTACAACCATAAATAATCCTTTAAATGATGCTTAAAGTACACAAGACTCAACTGTAGAAAATGGCTCAATGTTGCAGGCTCGGGTCCATTTTAGGTCTCAAATCTGAATATGCACACTTTGTTAGATATACAGCTTAATGCATCTTTGTTCTCCTTTCCTCATACAAGGTTAAAAAGAAAGCATTCTCGCCATGGTCTTTGCATAAGCAGTGGAGGCGGAATTATTTACAAAAAATAAAAATAGCAATGTAAGAAATAATTCCAGTAAATGTCTTGTAATTCAAAATTTTACGTTGCACTGATCAATAGTTTTAGTTTACCGTGTGACATGAAAGGTGTCACTCAGCGATGAACCCACAGAGAATTATTACAAACTCTGCAGCTCTACTTAAACAAACCCATCGTACATCGTACCTGCACCGCACCGAACAGCACACAGCAAAGTGCCAGCCAAACCAAATTCTTTGTCTGCTGGATAAATTACTCATGCAACAAATTTATGTGGCGATATGTCAGTGTTGTTCCACTTCCCCCCAAGAGGCCAAAAATAATTTAATTAATGCATCAGCAAAATGAGGCTTAAAGTATCAGAAACAAATGTACTCATTATGCAAAAAGACGCCAGATCAATTTTATTTCTCATATATTCATTATGTGTTATTATTCATTAAGTATTTTTGTATATGTTAGCTATGGAAACCAAAAATGGCTGTGCTTGTAATTGTTTTTTTAATGCCACGTTTTCATATATATCATTATATTTTATGATGTAATTATTTTGTTATCTTGATATAACAAAGCTGTTTTTTTTGTATGTTTTTAGTGATAATGGGTTAATTTATCTTGTTATCTCGAGAAAACGGCCCTTTGTTTTCTCGAGATAACGAGATAATTTGTCACAAGAAAACGATCTCAGCAGGATCACGGAGTGCACCCGTCTGTGAAGTTGCAGCCGGGCTCGTCCTCTCCTATGACAAAGTCTGATCTGCATGTTATCTCGAAACAGAGAGACACAATGCAATGCCTATTAGACCTTCACTGACAGACCTGATGACTTGTATATAATGGATACTTGGTCATTGATCTGACCATTTTCAGTTTGGGTCAGTTGCTGGAGTTGTCGATAAGCTGAGATACTAAAAAAAAAAAAACTGATGGCATTAAAAAATATAATTGCACAGCTGTTTTTGGCTTCCACAGTTCCCAGCACTGGTTAACAATGTGTCATATAATATTATGTCCACTAATAGCAACATATCTGGCTCTTTAGCCCCACTTTGTTTTATTTTAACTCGTGCTGGACAGTCTGCCTGCTGCTGCTGGAGACAACATTGATAAGAGCAGTCATTTAGGCACAAAGCTTTGTACACATCATTTATTAGAAACATGATCAAATAAATCTTGAAATCAAACTCATATCGCCAAAAGTATTTCCTTCCCTAAGATCCGTACTGCGTCGTTGGAAAGCTTTCCTTTGAGCATCTTATCTAAAAACAACTTCTTTCCAGTTGTTTGCTGGAAAATGGATGTGAGGAGAAACTTTGTCAGAGTCGGCCGCTACCACCCAAGTTGGGTGAGTAGATTTCCCCGAGAAAAAAAGGGGGCAATCATCTGGTGTGTGCCCATGTTATTTTTCACAGAGATAGTGTTTTGATTGCTTTGGGGGCAGGAAATGGTATTATTTACTCCAAATTGCCTCGCTTGATCCGCATTGGGTGAACTAGCAAGCTGAGACTAAACATTTCTTCTCTCCTCTGCCTCTCATATCCTCGATACAAGCTCTTTTTTTTTTTTCCAGCAGCGCCGAGGAGTGAGATGGCTGTCTTTACAGCTCAAGAAGTGGAAGTCTGCCAGCTCTCGGCTAGATGCTGTGTCAAAGGGCTTAGTGGGAATACTTAAACACAGCGTGGCCTGAGCAACATGTCTCCTCAAATGAGTTCTTCATATCAGGATGAGCTGGTTTTCAGTGGTTCTCTCATGACTGACCACCAATAAGGTGAAAAAAAAATCTATTTTGAAATGCAGCCTCCACTTTGAGAGAAAAAAAACTTGTGAACTTTCTTTTCTGATGGAGTTTTTTTCTCAAACTTCTGTGGCCATCTCTGGCACCAATAAGCGGCTGCGGCTGTGTGGGCAAAGTGTAGGAAAAAATGAAGCAGTTGGATAGCAGGTGTGAGATGAATCACGCCAGCTTGTAAAGGCAATTGAGGGAAGATAAAATTAACGCATCACACATTTCCTGGAATACATACTTGGGCATATGCAGTAGTTTGGATGGAAAAACACAGAAGAGACCTTGAGGCAAATTCTGGTGTGTGAAGCACGTCTTGCCATCACAGCAACCAAGGCCAATGCATCCAAAGAATGGATTTGACATGCTGTATTGTTTTTGAATTTCAACTAAAGTTCATGTAAAATGTCAGAGCTGGGAAACATCGCTATAATCAAACAGCAAAACATGCTTGATAAAAGCCGTGCAGACGGAGGTTGAGCCTTCTCTATGAGCTAATTCACTGTAATCAATGCCAATAAGCTGGGGGCATCCCTCCTCCTTAACACTCTACCCTTACATATCAAATGGCAATTAATTCCTAATATGTGTTAGAAATTGCCTAATTACCCACATATGCCCGCTACTCTATGTCGCCATTTGGTTTAAACAGGGGATGAGTGAGCTGTTAATGATGCTCAGTTCAGCGCAGCACACTGCCACAGTCTGGCACGACCCAGACACTGTTCCTTAATTACAAGCCTGCATACTGTATACACCATCATCATTACCGCTGAGAGTGAAGACTCCAACTGCAGCTCCGCCGTCATCACGAGCTGAACTGGCCTTTTGGTATTTCATGAAAAGAAAACAAAGAGAAGATTACTGCAGACAGTTTTTGTGTCACAAAGTAAGTGAGAGCACCATTTGTCCACAGTTCTACCATCAATACTGCATCGTGTTCTAATGTAACTCATTTAATCATCAACAGTTCCATCATTGATGAGTAACATGCAGACACAGACTGTGCTGGGTTTGTTGGTGTTTTGCATGATTTTGGTTACAGAGTAAAACACAAACAGCTTTTGGTGCTGTTATTGGTTCATTTCTGGGTTTCATAAGTTCATAAGTTTCTGGGTTTCATTTTCTTTCTTTTATTATTTCTTACTTAAATAAACCACATTTGTTATATCTGGACAAAGTTCCTCATGTCTGCCTCCTACTACAGTCAGACATTTCTACATTTTGTCATTTCTCCCAGTGTTTCTTATGATACCATGATTCATGCATCATGTTTCGAGCTCGACTATATTGGCTTATAGCAGACTTATCAGATTGGCATATATGTTATTATATATGTGTTACTTTTTCCTGTACTTGACACAGAGAGAAATACTAAGTTTAACTGATTGAACTTAGTATTTCTCTCAGCAATGTCAACTTGACAGTGTCTGTTAAATTATTTAACATATTAAAGAATAATGTATAATAAGAAGAAGAATGTAATAAAGTTATTTGTTCAAGTATGTAGCCTTCTGTGTAACTTTGCATATCTCTAGTTATGTCATATTGACATGTGGAAGGTACAGAGCCAGATTAACCACTGCTTGTTCTATTTAGAAATATCTATTTATAATTATTTATAACAGTTTTAGTGCTATTTGTTTTTTTCTTTGATTTTTTTGTTTTGTTTTTTGAATCAAACTCAAATCAAACTTACAAATGTCACATATTTGGTATCAAATTAAAGAGGAAAATAGAGGAAATGTTTTTTTTGTTTTTGTTTTTTTTTATTAAAATAACTTGTGATTGTTAATGCCTTTCTTTTTGAGATAGACCTGTTTATTGATTGTCTAGACGGTTAACTTGCTGCAAAGCCCCTAACTCTAACCCCTGATCTAAGTCTCTGATACATCCATGGTAAAAACCAGACTTGGTGTTCAGTTCCACAGTCATCCATCATAAGGACCAAATATGATATTATTCATGAGGATTTGCCGCCCCGTGGTCATTTTAACACATCATTTATGAGTAAAAAGTGATATTCATTCTAGATTGTCCTCTTACGGCCAAAATCTTTCCCTAAAACGTGGAGCTACAGGATGATCTCCTCAGACCTGTCACTCGCATGCTGTTCTCATTTAAATGAAAATGGATTTTGAGTGTGACATTGTATGCAGGTCGCATCTTAGGGCCTTTTCAAGTGAATGTAGGGTCATGTTTGTGTTCCTTTCATGTCCTGATACCAGAGGAGCTGATAGGACACTCTGTCTCCATCTCCGCTGCTCTCCTTTCAGCTGCCTTTGTAGCTGCATAATGAAAAGTCTCTTCACGCTGTGAAATTTGAAACGTTACAAACAAAGTCGCCCCGTCTCCTTTCTTGGTACTGTTCCTGCCGGCTGAGAGGCAAAACTAAAGGTTGGATTACCTTCTATTTTTTGTTTCACAACAATTTAACCATCAGTGCTCTCAGTTATTTTATCCAATCCTTCGTTCGAGTTTCCGTCCCAGCCACAAGAAAGCGATTCTGTCCATACAAACAGAAAGATGCTCTGATTTTATCTCGCCTCCTGGTTCATCTCAGCTCCCACTAATGTGCTTTTTTCCTGTTCAAAAGCAGGTTAGGGTTGTTAGCTTTTGATAGAATGTCAGAAGTGGTTAAAATCCTAATAACAGCATATGTCATTTTGCGAACGCACCTAACCATCACCGAGAATGATTACATATTTAAAATGAGTGTCTTCAATGACAGTGGCAATGACAATCAGTTCCCTGCGAGTCAGTCGGTGCTCGTTACACGCTCTGTGCATTTATCCATGTGGGACCGCACAGTTAAATACAATCTGAAGACATGGGAAATCACAAGGAGAGCTTGATTTAGTTTAACCTGCGAGAAATACATTCACAGCGTGAAGCGGCGAGATAAATGAAGTGAATCTGAGGTTCAAAGTCTTCGCTCAGGTTTGCGGCATGCAAAGGCACCAGTGGGAGATCCCTGCTATTGCTTATCAGTGAAGGCATCACAATTCTTTTCCAGTGATATGGTATTTTTTATAGTCATACGCAGCAGAGATTTGACTGGCTGTGGGTATGGCATATTTCGCAAAGAGATAAGCACTTGTTGGTCATACGTATCTGCACTTATGATCACGTTATCAAATAAATGCACACGCCGACACGATATGCTTCCATTCTCTGCACTGGCAGCAGAAGGCCCATTGAGACCCTGTCATTTTAATAGACAAATGGAAACCCGTCCATGCAAACACAGGCGGCGAGGCAACTGCATGTCAGTTCACACACTCGATGTTGTGGCATTCAGGGAAATTGCCAAACACTGATTCATGCACTCCTCGACACAAGGCCTGGAACAATTAGAGGAAATATTTCCTGTGTACGCCCACACGCTCGGCTCTGTGGTGTGTCTCCAGCCCAATGACAGGGAGGAAGTCTATAAAAACACAAGCCGGTGATGAGGGTGCTGCAACCCGCCAAACGCACACGCAGGAGGAATAATTGGACCCAGCTAGCTGTGAATTGGGCTTTAACAAACTATGTGCAAGTGTGTTGGATTCTGAATGACAGGTGATTGATAGATATACTGTGTGCCATGGGCCCTCGAATATATTACATGTGTGTATATATATATATATTCTATACAGTGTGTTGGGCTCCTGTATAGGTCACAACCATATATAGAGATGCCACAGTCGAGTCGTTGGGTGCTGATGGTCCAATGAAAATCATGCTGTGTCAGCAGGAAAATGCTGGTTGTTCCAGAGCCTCTCTTCTGTTTAAAAGGTTTTACATTTAGATTAAAATAATAGTTCAACATTTTATAAATTATTCACTTCACAAAAGATCATTACTGGGAACCGGACAAATCTGCAAGCTGATATTTTACTCCGCTCTGGCAGATGCGTCAGGCCATCCTCCCATTCTGACAGGTTTCCACCCATCCTGGATCCATCCAGTTTTCCAACCCAGTTTAGATGAAGCCATTCTCACTTCCATATGACAATAGCTTTTATTCCTGCATTCTTATGGAAGGTCCCTCCAAAGCTGTAATGGACTATGTGCTGTCTGAAGAACTGAGTCAAGTGTAGAGGATGTATTATATGTAGGTCTGGTTGTTTCCATGGTGTTCTTGCGGTTGGTTTGTGTGGCATTAGCTGTTGCCACCGCACGTTCTTTCGACACAGACATACAGACAGATGACTTTGGTTTAACCATTTTTATTATTACCGGTACACCGGCTCCGTCTTACTCTGCTCTGACTCCTCTCTCAGGTCCAGCACGCTACTGTGTTAAAAAGGGAGAGTGATTAGCTAACTGGATACAGGTGTGCCAAGCCCTCTCCACACCTCTCCCTGCAGCTGATGCACCACGCCCCCTCCACAGTTTGTAAAACTGTTAAGCTTGCACTCATGGCGGAACATGCAGACCCACGATGCAGACCACGGACAGGAATTGACCTTTAGCCGAGCCCCGCCCCCCTTAGTTACTGTTGCTAGGTCCGTCAAGCGCGACAGAGTGCCATGACGGGAAGAGGTATACCGGTGCGTGTCAGTTACAGTTTTTGGAGCAATACCACCAAAAGGGGTTACAATATGCAGTGGAGGGATATATTCAAAATATTAAAATACGCAACGAAGGCGACATAACCACTATCGAGGCTAATGCTTACCGGTCTCAAGCGAAATCAGAGAAACCCCATGACCTCCACCTCACATGCAACCAGGACAGCCCTGTGGACCAGTCATGCTCTTGCACTGCTGGGTAAGTTCTTTCATATGTTATGGTATATTACTGTCTATTACGAGTATATTGTTAAAATACAAGGGTGTGTTAGCTAGCTAAACCTACAGGTGCGTCAAGGCTAGCTAACCTTTCCCAAAACAAATAGCTGTCTAATGCTACTTCTGTCTTAATTTAGTTCACCAGGTTTCTGCTCTCATATTGTGGGCCTTATGCACACACTGGACCTGTGCCGTGCCAGAAGTGATGACAGCTCCTCCACAAGCCAGCCCGAGCAGTGGCATAAAACCAGGGGCGGTCCGTTCAGAAAATGCTACATGAAAGATGAAAAATGAGTTGAAGTTGCTTGTTGGGGTGCTATGTTCGACTTTGTTGAAAACTGACGAAAAATAAGGTTAGGGAGCTCCAAGCATTGAGACCCAACACAACAACAGCTAATATAGCTAGCGTTAGCTAACACGTTAACTAATGTCGGTTAAAGCAGTGTTTCTCAATCCTGGTCCTCGGGGACCACTGCCCTGCATGTTTTAGATGTTTCCTCCTCCACCACACCTGATTCAAATGAGCAGCTCATCATCAAGCTCTGCAGTGGCCTGATAACGAGCCACTCATTTGAATGAGGTGTGGTGGAGGAGGAAACATCTAAAACATGCAGGGCAGTGGTCCCCGAGGACCAGGATTGAGAAACACTGGGCTAAAGCTAAAGGGCTCGCTGAACATAGCTTTGAGGGTAACGTTCTGGCAATTATATCCTTGTCATGGTATAACTTTGGTCCAATTTGTGTTCTTGCCTCTAGTTCTAGACAACACAATACGTAGTTAACGTTAAACGTTCGTCCTTACCTTTGAGCAGACATATGTATGCTTCGTTATTTTCGACACATTTAGCTGGGAGTGGGGCCGTCACACTGTTTAATCCATTGTACGCACCGCTCCAGTTGTGTTTTTGGCTTTGGGAATGGAAAGAACACAACTCCTCCGGCTATCTACTGTCTGATTTACATACACCATAGGCACAGCGCTTCACCATCTTGCTAGGAATCTGAAGCTTGACGGACCTTGCTTACATAGTAACGGTTGCTAGGATGTGTGATTGGACAATAGCCGTTTTGGGGCGGGCCTCGGCGAAAGGTCAGTTGCTTTCAAGGTTTTATTTACAAGATGCGACACGATAAGACAACAGGTGAGGTCCAGAGGGGGATCTACAGGGCAGGTTGGTGAGGACTGGTGAACAGACAAGGGTAGGCTGAGCATGGCAAGCTGGAGGACAAAACAGACAAACAGGAGTCAAAACAGGGATCCAAAACTACAATGATAAAAGACATTCCAACAAGTAAGTTTCTCTGAGCTGGTAAGTTAAGACGTTACCGCAAAAAGTACTACGACAAACTGGCAGAGTCTGGGAGGGTGAACCGGAGTTAAATACTGCAGGAGCTGATGAGATGATGACAAGCAGGTGAGAGAGAGCACAGCAGGTGAGGATCAACAGGGGAGTGGTCGGAGAAATAGGTCAGCCACACCCAGCCTGCACAGACAGGGGAGACTAGACAACACAGACACAGAACACGAAGGACAGGGAAACACAGGGAAATAGCCAAACCTCAAATCCTAACACTAACAACCAGCGGTGGTGGTGATACGGCAGGATGTGATCTGTCGTTTTCCCGATAAACACACCAAGCATTCATTCACCTCATTCTCCAGTGAGCTGTACCTTCTTCCAGAAGCTCTGGCTAGTCTACCATGCCATTCGGCAAACCTCGCAGTCGCCACCTTACCCAGTCAGTCCCCTCTTAAAACAAACCCCATACTACAAATGACGAAATCAGGTAGTCCCAGCTGCCTCTATTGTTTTTCCAAGCTAAGTGTGTGCAGATACTTCAGCAGCAGCATGTTGGCAAAGAGGCACTACAAAAGCTGGGTAAATGTGGTCAGCCCAGTCACAACCGTTTACCTAATATGTAGCAGGTTTGATATGATGACGGTACAGAGGAGCACAACCTTATTAGCCATTGAGGCATTTTAGTAAACAACCAAGATGGCTGCCTCTGATGTGGAGCTGTTTCTGCTGAATCCACTATCATGCAAGTTTTAATCAAATGGCCGTATATTTTCTCTAACAGAAACAACAACAGTACTTAAAGCTTTTGCTGACAATAAAAACTTATGACAGAACTTGGAAATTTTGATTTACCAACTATGCAACATGACATGTTTGCTCTGATTGGTTGTAGGTCTATCCAATTGCATCCAGAGGTCTATCCATTCACAGACTCTGCGGCAGCACTGTACTGCACCCCATGCATTGTTCAAAGTCATTGAAAATAATGAGTTTCATGCTGCCATTGTCGCGTTGTGTCTAAAAGGGCTATTAAGCACCAAGGTGGAGCTAAGCAGTGGTTAGTCTAACTTACAATGGAAGCATGGGTAAACAGTTAAACAGAGTTGTAAAATAGACATTTAGAGGTTTTAGAGAGTTGCATGCTAGAAGTGTTTCTTGACAGATTAGTTTATTTATCAGTCCAGCACTTCTGTGCTCCGTCTATGGCTACAATGTGGGTTCCAAGATGTTTTTACATTTCTATTTGTGTATAGCTTAAGCAACATTTAACTCCAGAGCACTAGAGGTGTTGTATTTTTGAAGCGAGATAGCCAGGCTAGTTTTCCCTCTGCTTTCAATCTTTAGATAGATAGATAGATAGATAGATAGATAGATAGATAGATAGATAGATAGATAGATAGATAGATAGATAGATAGATAGATAGATAGATAGCTTTATTCATCCCCGAAGGGAAATTAGTCCGGTATTTGAATACAATAGAATAAAATACTGAAAAAATAAAAACAAAAATAAAAAACACAGAATAGGACAAGGACACTTGTCACAAAAGAAAAAAAGAAGATAAATAGGTAGATAAGGTGCAGTGGCAAGTTGATGGTAGTAGTACTGATGATATGATGGTAATGTTATTGTAACTAAACAGTATATAATAATAGAACAGTATATATAGTATATAATAATATAATATAATATAATAATGTGCACAAGCTGTATTCATTCACTTTTTCACTAAAATAGTATCCGTGAGATTAATTTAAGATTAGACAGCTAAAACATTGGACAATAAAGCAAATATTCTCTTAGCCTACATCATTCCATACTCATCTAAAATCCAGTGATTTTAATTGGCAAGATGTTATGTTAGCTTAGCCTTTTTTAAATCTCAGGGTGCTGGCCTGCCTGTTTTCAAGGTTGTCACAACTGTTTTGTCTTATTAGATTTTGTGTTGAGTTATAGATAAGGTTAGTCCATATCATGTTTTCCTTCGAAGAATAGATGTTAGCTAACATGACAGGCAGAGAAATGCTATCATTGCAACCACTTAGGTAAGTAGCTAATTAAATTCTGGAAGGTTTTGGAAGGCAGAGGATAGTGTTTACCAAGGAGGCGTATGATACAGCAGATGCAGAGTGCTGGAAACGGACTACGCACCAAGTGGAAACCCCCGTGTCTGTGAAGTGAAGCCAACGTGAAAGTGCCAAAAATCGTAGCCACTTGAACAGCCACTTGAGGCTGGCTATGTCTCCATAAGTCCCCATGTTAAAATGTCCAACTTCACAGCAGAAATAAACATGTTTATAGCCTGGTACAAAAAACAGTTTTGGTCTCTATGGTGAATTTTTATAGACCTCACCTGTTCAAATTATATTAGGACTTGGTGGGTGTCGTCACAGGTGTCTGGTTTCAGCAACCAGGCTTCAATCAGCACACCTCAACTCCAACCGGGCTAATCTAAAAATGGGCACAGATGATGCTCCACATCTGTGCCCATTTTTAGATTAGCCCGGAGGCAGCAGAGGCAGGACTGCCAAGATGGCACCAGCCAGAGCCACCACACTGAGCTCAACGGCTCTTCAGAAACCTGCGGGTGACATCACAGATACTATGTCCAGGTTTTCTCAGTCAATGCTTTGCGTTAAAAGGTAATTAGATTATCAATGATCCCCTCTTTTATATTATTGTTTACTTTTTAGTTTGATCTTGTGTTCCTTGTGATAAAGGGTCATCAACATATATATATTTTAATAATAGATGTCATTGACAAGCGAGAAGGAGTTTGGAAAGTTTGGTGGCGTTCATGATGTCTCCAACTGCTAACACCAAATGTAGGTCCAAAGAGACATGTCACTTCAACAAAGACTTTACTGTCATTCAGTGTTGAGATAACCCAGCTCAGATGACATGTTTGGATTTTCAGTAAGCACACAAATTGAGTGAGACAGGACTTCTGAAACCATGTGGCACCACTTCACATGCTGATCATTCAAATTTCACAACGATGATTGTGACAGATCTTCTTACACAGAGGTCAGATCAGACCTCACAAGAAGCAGCGCTGCTGATAAATCTGTTTGAGCGAAGATCTGCACCATAGCGTTTACCTTGCAAACCAGGTTATGTTTTTGTACAGCTCTCTGCAACTGCTGTAGATTAATAGTTTTAATAATGCAATAAAACAGCTTTTTTTCTGAGAAGCGTATTCAACTTATGAAAACAAGAGTATTTTTGATATATGCTGTTGGCCACGTTCGTTCTCCAGATCACTTTAAAGTTGCCCACCAGCTTCAGTTACGTGATTGAATCTGATGAAAAGAGAAATTCGATTAAAGCTCTGCTGAATTCAGGAAAAGTAAAGCAAAAGTTTTCATTTCATTTTTCATAGCACAGTGAGACATGCAGGAAATGAAAAAGGAGAATGAAAATGCTGACTCCAACATTGGAGGGAAAATACAAAGGAGAACTGTAATTCAGTTATGTTCTTCTTGAGGAGTATAAAATATACATTGACTCAGGCTGAAGGGGTTCGATGTTTAATCCGTGTAATCACATGAGGCTGACTGTGGCACCAAACTGAGGTGTGGAGAAGAAACAACGATAGTTGTGTCCAATGACCCAAGAGGGAGCCACTCTGAAGAGGAAATTAAGCCTCTTTCCGCTCATCAGGGAGGAAAGCATGGACTGTTGGTGTTTGAAATCACTTCAAAACCTGTAATTTACCAAATGACTTCAGCTTCACCAGGAAAAAAAAGATGTAATGACATTGTTACTCTTCTCAGTGCAGTGTATTTGTCACAATAACACTGATTTAAAAAGCTAATCCAGTGAGTACATGGCTGGGACTGGGTCAGGGTTGTTATATGGTCATGTTGTGTTTGGTATGGTAGCTTTGACCTTCATTTAGTAAAGTGAAAAGTAAGGTCCTGGACACTGATAATGGATCAGTTCGTTCTACGTTCGTTCGAATTGATATAAGTATGAAAATGACCAGAGAAAGAAAAGTAGACACATTGACTGGATGAGAAAAAACCCTGGGTAGAATGAAGTGTCCCAATAAAAGACCATGGAGGAGCTACAGGCATTCTACATCGACCATTATTATCTCCACAGATCAATATTTTCTACCAGTATGTATGACTATCAGAATCAGAATCACTATTGTTGGCCAGATATGTGTATAAATACAAGGAACTTCATTATTAAGTGATTTAGATTTGATGATTTAGAGAACCTTTCTCTAACTATAAGTTGTGTTAGTTGCTATGACACCAGATCCTAACCATACCGGAGTTGCTTTTAACAAATATTGTTTGAAATAGCAAATGAAATTTTTTTTTTTGATGCATACATGCAATTTGAATATTCTGCCATTAAATTCCATTGTCTCGTGATAATAAAGCTTAGCTTCTCATGATGATGAAATCATTTATCTCCTTATCTTAAGAAAACAAGCACTGGACCTGCAAATGTAGCCCTTAATTTAGCCTCATCATCAGCACGAATGTCCATCTGCTTACAATAATCCAGGACCTCCCAAAACAAACCCAAAAATAGGACTGATGATACTGTATGACAAATACTGGAAGCAAATAAGGGAAACGGCTAGTGTGGATCAGTCTTTGCTATTTTTGATGAAAAACCTTCTCTATCTATCTCGTACAGTAAGACACCAAGCTGTTGTTCAACAAGAAATAGTTCCAGCACATATCACCTCCTTAAACCACAGATTGTTATTTGTATATTTCTGTTTGTGCGCATGTTAAACAAAAAAGTTACAGTGTGTTGATTAGTGAAGTGTTGTTGCTTTCAGACTTAATGCTAAGCTAGGCTAATTCTCATTCCAGTTCTGTACAGATATAAAATATTTTCTTATCTCACATAAACAAAGTAAAAAAGGTAACATCCCCCAAATCCCAAAACCAACGGGGGGGGGGGGGGTTGCATGGCCACCTTGATACTACAGTATAAAATTAGTCACATATGCTTCTATATGACATTTTATATTAAGCCTTAATAATTTGAATCCATAATTGTTCATAAAAGTTAATGTGAAAGAAAATGTAAATACATTTTCAGTCACCCCACCTGGCCACTCTATGAAGAATTTGCAGGGGTTAATAATGAGTGAAAACAAACAATGAGCAGCGAAAGCACATTTTAAAAACCTTACAGTGAACAGAGGATAAATTACACAGAGGGATAAAAAATAGTAACAGTATTGGTAAAAATAATAAAATTGTAATGCGAGTAAAAACTCAATTAATAATTTACTAATGCCTATAATCTATATATTATAATCTTATAGTCTTTAACTGAAGCTGTAAGAGAATAGAACATCTTGTGTAGTTCTTTGAAAAGACGTTTGCTGCCTCACATCAGTTCTAAACACAAGCAGGGGTCGAATTAAATGTACATTAATTACACCTCAACAGTGCATTTCTGTGAGAAACAACACATTTTTTAGCTTGCATAGCAGAGCGATGTTTGATTGATGTCCTGAGCACTATCAGAGTGATGTTTTATGTTTGGCTGTAGCACATCAGCTCTTTCACTAAACTCCAAAGAAGCAAGCCCTGACAAGCTCTGTTAAAATCGCTGATCTATTGCTTTTACATAGGAATAGATGTTTGCTGTTGGCCACAGAGAATACTACATCCTGTTGGAACTGGAAAATAAGCAATTTTCTACTTGGCTTAGGGCCTCCTCCATAGGAAGCAGGGATATACAGTATGTGACCTCAGCTTGACAGTTTTGCTGATGTGCCTGCTGAGGCCGGCATGTATAAATGAATCTCAATTTCCTTTATTAATTTCAAACGTCACTATAAATTTGCCTCTAAGTGCACCTGACCCAACATTTCAGCTCACTACCACACAAGAAAAGGTGACTCCCGTCACAATCACGCACACTAAATGTGTACAACATTTTACTGATGATGGTGCACGTGCGGACATTACCTTTGATTCCTTACAGTGAAAGAAAGGGTGGTTTTAATACATGCAGTTGAACTGTACAGATTAGGCTTCTCTGACGGGCTCTCCGGGCAGCAGTGGAGTAAAGGTTAAACAAGTCGGTTTTTTGGCTTGGAGGTACAGGATTTCTTTTCTTATTCATAAAGCACATTTCATGCACAGGGGAAAACACAATGTGCTTTATGTGGAAATTTAAAAGGAAAGAGAGAGAATGATGTTTAGGGGGAAATGCTGCAGAGCCACTCACAACTGTTCTTTAACAACGCACACACAGGAACACACACAATTCAGTGATTTACATATTTATTCACTGAAATACACTAAAATAAAGAAAAGAAAGTGTTGTATGTTTTGAAGCTGTATGAGCCAAGCAACAGCCCCTATAGCTGTGAAGCCAATGTAGAAGTGCCATAAACCGCAGTTCCTCAAACAGCCCATGTTAAAGTACAGAAATAAACATGTTTACAGCCTGGTACACATGACTGTTTTGGTCTCTATAAATAATTTCTCCATTCATGACAACTGTACTGAGAAGGAATTTTTATACAACTCACCTGTTCAAATCATATTAAGGCTTAAAGTTATGCAGAATTAAGAGCGTGGCCGCTTTGAAGGTAGGCGGGTGTCATCATAGGTGGTTTGCTTGAGGAACCAGGCTTTATTAAGCCCACTTCAGCAACACTAACCCTCCACATCTTTGCCCATTTTTAGGTTAGCTCGGAGCAGGAAGAGGCAGGACTGCCAAGATGGCAGTGGCCAGAGCCACCCAAGCAGCAACCTCTGTGGCTAGAAAAAGAAGCCCATGTGAAAGTGCCTAAAGCAGCAGTTCCTCGAGCAGCCACTTGAGGCTGACTACAGAATGAGTCAGTTTCCATAAGCCCCCATGTTAAAATGTCCAACTTCACTGCAGAAATAAACATGTTTACAGAAACCTGGGTGACATCACAAATACGCTGTCCATTCTTTATACTGTCATTGGAGCCACCACACACTGAGCTTCACAACAGCTCTTCAGAAACCTGTGTGTGACATCATAGTTACTACATCCATGTTTTATATAGTCTATGGTCTGAGAACACCAACTCCTCAGGATCCAGTGTCTGGAAAATAATAACTAAAAGTAGCATCACCTGATCCTGAAATGAGCTGGATGAGAGGTCTGGTTTGTTCAATGCATTGTGATACAAGCTCATTCTGTGCAAGCAAGACCTGAAGTGTGATGTTTATGATATGATACATGTGCTTTCTTTTCAAGGTTCATTGATTTATCATTGTGCAACACAGGGTTGTACAACAAAATGCAAGCTGTAGTCCACACAAAACAAACAAAAGATATTATTATTATTAAATTATTATTATAAAAAAACATATATTATTTAGTGCAGAGGATGAAGTGCGGAGACTCACAGCCTGAGGAAAGGAGCCGCTGTGTAGTCTGGTGGTACAGCAGCAGGTACTTCTGTATCGTTTGTGGCAGAGGTATGGGTTTCTATGGCAGAGTGTAAGGGTCACTGTTACTTTGTGGTGGTAGAAGTACTTCATTACAAGTAAGTCCTGCATTCAAAAGTACAGTACAGCAAAATGTACTTAAAATAAATGAATATAAAGTGACAATACTAGAGTGCTAATATTAATGTACCAGTGCATAAACAGCATCCTATGCAGAATGTCGAGCTCAAGATTTAACAACTTTGTATACAGTTATGTAGTTTAGTCTGAAACTGGTATTCCTAAATTTGGATTTTGTTCTCAGATCTTTGCATTTTGTGATTTATTTTTGCCTCTTTGGACATCTGTGAAATTTTGAGCACAAAGTTAAATGTCAGACATGACAAAGGATACCACACCAATTTTTTATTGAGGTTCACAAGCCACACACACTTGGAACCAAAGTAACTATTAACTACAGCTGACAAATAAATCCAGTGCAGTAAAAACGTATTTCCCTCTGAAATGTACTCGAGTGGAAATAGCATAAAATAGCAAGTACAAGTGACTCAACGTTGAGCTCAAGCACAGGACTCCTGTAAGTGTGTGTGGTTACTTTCCAGCACTAATGATAGGACAACATTTATGAGAAAAGGAACTGGAATATTCTGAACAATAATTCTGTCATTGTGAAAAAGTCATAGCATAAGGAGAAAATGAAAAATTGAAAATGGAATGCCTGTATGTAGTTAGCAAGATTGCAACCAACTGAATACCCCACTGCTGAATTGCATTGCATTGCATCGATTTTCATTTTACTGTGTCACTTATGAGTTCCCCAACTTTATAGAAGTGCAATACTTAACAGCTGGAGTATCCCTTTAAGGACACCAATATGGTCCTTTAATCCGCACCACTGACTGTCTGTTATGGAGTGTTGTTCAGAAGCTTGTTGTTTGAATCAACCATTGCAAGATTTGGAACATGTTCAGATGACTGTGATACAACTGAAGTGTATGCTTATGCAAGCTTAGCACGAGTATGGAGAGCATCTCCAACCACAGTAAAGTTGCTTATTTGTGAGTTTTATTCAGATGGATGTATTAATGATGTACTAATTAAAAACATTAGTCGTACAACCTTTAACTGAGCCTAGTCACCTTTTAACCAGTGGGAAATGTAGCTTTTCAATTAGCACTCCAAATAGGCCGACAACTGCAGCCAAGATTGATTCTCATTGTTGTTGAAATCAGTACTGTGTGGCTTTGAATCTAGCTTTGGCCTGGCTTAGCGTAGCTGGCCAGGACTGAAGGCCAGATTCTGCATTTTCTATGAAGCTATATGTGTAGAAGTCACATTTTCACATGTGTAGGTAGAGCCAAGATATTTGCTTCCCCCCCCCCCACCACCACCACCAACACCACCAGCACCACTCAGATAAACAAACAGACAATGATCTCAGAATAACCCACCACGTGACAGCCACCGGCACATTGAGCCTGCCAGAGCTAGTACGGCCCCAGCAGAGCAGGGGAATAACTTTATCTGAAATATGATGGCATCTGTCTCTCAAGCAGCAGACTCCTCATTACAGGCACTTTCTTTGACTGGTTGTTCAGACATCAGCTGTCACAGTTCATCAGCCATGCCGAGGTAGGGGCAAACTAAGCAGCTGCCACAAGTCTCCTCAGCTGCAAAGGAGCCATGTGGAGATAAATGCTGGGCCACAGAGCTCTGGAAACACTCCAACCCCCTCAGTCACTCTGACGTCTGTGCAGTGTAACCCCACATTTCATTCGAATTCACATCCGAAAATGAGATGCTAATTGTTATTTAGGAAGTTGAGAGAACTAATGCACATGAAGTGTTTGGTGTTAATGTATAAATGGACAGCTCTTGCAGTAGATAGGCATTCTTACCTTGATTACAAGCTCAGTCTTAGTACAGTGCATATTCATTGTGATAAGACATTATTTAGGAAATGTTACTCTACGAGAATCAAGACAGTGGAAATGGTTCAGTGGTAAATTTGAACATTAACTACATGTTCTCAACACTGTACTGTCGGACCCCATCCAATTAAAAGCATCAAAGCCAGAACCAGGCTTAACTTTAGCTGCAACACCTACACCCAACAATACACTGTGTTGCCCGGTCACATAAGTGTACATACTTATATAGCATGAGTACCATATTTCTACTGTTTGCTTTGTGATGAAAGATGAAATATTTGCTGCAGTCAATCCTGAGTATTATAAAGCATTGAACAGTGTTTTGGCTTCTGATAAACACATTCATCTTTTGCTCCAACTGGCTGTCCTGGATCATATGGCAGTGTCTTACTATTAGCTTAAACAACACACACCAACCAATCCGCCCCCCCTGTGCTGTTTTTGGTCTACTATCCCACTTAGACTCAGATGACATGTTGCTGTTGTCTATCTTTGCATTCACTCTTACTCACCAAAAACACACTGTGTGTATCCTTGAGTTCGAACAAATGTGTGGAATGCATTGTCTTTCTCGTAAAACATTTGCAAAGCTGATTTTTTTAAGTTTTGATCCAGCATTGTTTACATCCATGTTCATACCTACAGTAGCAGTTTTCTTCTTCCTTGGCTTTGCTGTGTTGAGTCTTTGTGCACATGCACAAGATAAACTCAACAGGGACCCTCTCATAGGAAAACTGTTCCATATCACTACAGGAGGTCAAAAACTCCAAAGGGATCCTTTAACCTGAAAAATCTGAGCTGCTGATGTTGTCAGATTCAAAAATATTCAGGAGGAAAATGT
Source organism: Miichthys miiuy (assembly GCA_036365135.1). Taxonomy (NCBI): domain Eukaryota; kingdom Metazoa; phylum Chordata; class Actinopteri; family Sciaenidae; genus Miichthys; species Miichthys miiuy. Next base: position 1,914,837 of record CM071620.1, on the reverse strand, counting down.
TGATATAACATCGTACTCCACAGCTTAAAAATGATTGGATTTTGTGCAGCAGAAGTCAAGATAGCATATTTCAAATTCTTATTCCTGAAATTTTGTAGGACACAGATGATCAAAATTGGAATGGTTATTCAGTTTTGAATTGTTCAAGTTAGCTTTGTCTCAAAAGCTTGTAAAAAGCCCAGTATGAATGACATTAGTGTTTGATTTCAGAGAAATCAAGAAAATGGCTCCTCAATTCAAGAAACATTATGTATGATTTGGTATTCGCAAAGGTTAAAAGTTGGTAAGATGGCAACTTTCTTACAGTGAGCGAAGCTAACTAGCTAACAGCAGCTACAGTTGGCAGCAGTTTACTTTACTGTCATCAGGTACAAACACTAACATTTCCCCAGTGCTCTGAGCTCACAGCCCAGCTACCAAACTGAGCTAACAGCAGCTACACTTCACAGTAGTTTACTTCACTGTCCATCAGGTGTGTTATTTTAAACTGTTATTTTAAGGTGGAAAACTTATTTGTCGACTTAAAGTTCTAAAAATCTGATTATCTAAGTTCTGTCAATTGATTTTTTTTTTTTTTTGGGGTTCTATCATTTGAAAAAGTCTTTTACTGCATTTTGGTTTCTATGGGCTTCACATACAATAAATGAATAACTTGATTCTCTCTGGCAGATTTAACTGTTCAATGTTTTGAGACCTTTCATAAGTACCTGAGTTCAAGTTTACTGTTATGTGTACAAGTACAGTCAAACGGTTGGCCACAGCTCTCTCGTCCTTTGGGTACATAGATGAATACATATCCAAACACAAGCCCACAACAACTCTCAAAATCCGCATAATAGCTACGCTAACCTACATAACCATATACCCAGTGCATTCATATTTAACATTGCATATGTACTGTTTATAAAAAGTAATCAGTGCATGCGAGGGCATTAGATATTCAGCAGCCTGGCTGCATGCTGAAAACTCAAATCAAAATCAAATCAAATTTTATTTGTATAGCCCAAAGTCACAAAGTACATTTGCCTCGGAGGGCTTTACAACCTGTATGATGTCCCGGCAGTCTAGTCCTATGGCAGCATAACTAAGGGATGACCTGAGCCAGCCCTAACTATAAGCTCTATCAAAAAGGAAAGTCTTAAGTCTACTCTTAAAAGTGTTGACCGTGTCTGCCTCCTGACCCCAGAATGGTAGTTTGTTCCACAGAAGAGGAGCCTGATAGCTGAAAGCTCTGGCTCCCAATCTACTTTTGGAAACTATAGGAACCACAAGGAACCCAGCATCCTGAGAGCGCAGTGTTCTAGAGGGGTAGTAAGGTACTATGAGCTCTTTTAGATATGATGGTGCCTGACCATGAAGAGCTTTGTATGTAAGGAGAAGAATTTTATATTCTATTCTAGATTTAACAGGTAGCCAGTGCAAGGAAGCCAAAATGGGAGAGATGTGATCTCTGATCTTGGTTCCTGTGAGAACACGTGCAGCAGCATTCTGAATTAGCTGCAAAGTCCTAAGAGACTTATTGGAGCAACCTGAAAGAGTTACAATAGTCCAGCCTAGAAGTAAATCCTAAATAAACTGTTCTTATGGAGAAAGTCACACAGCTGATTAGCTACAGCTTTCTCAAGTTTCTCAAGATCTAGAGTGGGCTTTTTAAGAAGAGGTTTAATTATAGCTACTTTAAAGGACTGTGGTACATATCCCGATAATAAAGACAGATTAATCATATCCAATAAAGAAGGGCTAACTAGAGGTAAAACATCCTTGAGCAGCCTGGTTGGGATGGGGTCTAAGAGACAGGTTGACAGCTTAGATGAAGAAATAATTGAAGTTATTTGATGAAGGTCAATGAAAGAAAAACAGTATAAATATATATCAGGTTTTACAGCTGTTTCCAAACTTGCTGTATCAGAATGCAGATCAGTGCCTGTTGAGGGCAAGAGGTGATGAATTTTGTCTGTAATAGTTATAATTTTATCATTAAAGAATCTCATGAAGTCATTGCTACTTAGACCTAAAGGAATAGATGGCTCAATAGAGCTGTGGCTTTCTGTTAGCCTGGCTACAGTGCTGAAGAGAAACCTGGGGTTGTTCTTATTCTCCTCTATTAATGAAGAGTAATAGGCTGCTCTGGCATTACGGAGAGCCTTCCTGTATGTTTTAAGATTATCTTACAAGACTAAACGAGATTCTTCCAGTTTAGTGGCACGCCATTTGCGTTCAGATTTACGTGCCTCTTGCTTTAAGTTACGAGTCTGCTGGCTATACCATGGTGCTAATGTGGCGACACGAGTATGGGATCTTTCACAGCCTTAATAATGAATTGAATTGCCTGACAGCACCACCCTGGGAATTTCACCCAGAGATTTCTTAAATGGACTGATCACAAAAGGAAAGCACTCAGGTCCGTTTCACAAGGGAGTACAGAGACAGTGGTTTGAGAATACAAAATATATTTATTACAAATTACTTTTCTTTTTAAAACTCTTGCACTAAACTTTTTTATCTCACTCTGGAGATAAAAGGAGCCAACCAGGGCTGAGACCTACTGTGACAAATGGGTCCGAAAACAACGGGGATCCCAGGGACACCACACGTGAAGCAAACAAGAAAAGTCAAGCTCTATCAAAAGGAAAGTCTTAAGTCTACTCTTAAAAGTGTTGACCGTGTCTGCCTCCTGACCCCAGAATGGTACCAACCAAACGAGTGCAAACACAATATAAAAGGGGACACCGCCACCGGGACACCAATCCACCACCGTAGGCTCAGCACCTGGATGGGGAGGACCAGAGAGTAGAACAGATTAGTTGTATTATATAATATAAAATTATAATTGTATTTAATCACAAAGAAAGAAATCAAAATTTAATCTACCAAAAATCTATAATAATGAAACACAACAAATTAACCAAAACCTACATAATCACAAATGAAATGCAACCAATAATAACCAAATAAACATAAAACAAAATAATCCTACTTATGGGTGCAACAAAACCAATGGCTACAAAGAAAACCAAAAGAAAACAAACAGGAACAAACAAAACACAACTGAACAAAATTAAGTTCCACACTGTTCTCTCACACATGCACACACACAGACACACTTTAAGACGTGGCTGAGTCACAGTCTCGCCCAAGCAGCACTGCCACTTAGCCAGCCGGCAAACAGTCAGGAGCCAAGCTCCCGTTCTCGGCAAGGCAAAGCAAAGGTAGTGGAAGCAAAGCAATCGGCATGAAAGAAAGGCAAAGCAATACCCGGATGGTAAAGCAGCAGTGGTTCATTAACTGGTGCTGCGCTGAGCGCTGCTGTGCTGCGCTGCTATACGGCAGTCTTTAGTCCTACAATAACAAACACAGGATGAGCAACTTACAAATGGCTGGAGGAGGAAGCTGAGGCCATTGCGCTACATACCGGTCAGGCAGTCCCGGACAACACAGTGTGGAGCGGAGGACGCGTGGAAGCAACGCACCGGCGATGAACAGCGAGCAGCAACCAGCGAGTGCTGAGCGTCGTGCAGCCAACACACCCAAGTGGACCTCTATAAAACAAAAACAACAATCTGTACTGGACAGGCAATGTGCGAGAACTACAGCCGTTGTCAACAGCCTACCTACCACCACACGAAAAGGGAAGTGACGGACGCCAGGACGTGACACAACCCTAACCTCAGCCAAGCAAGAGGAGACAGGTGCTCTCTGCCCGCCTTTATGCGGCTTTCTCCCCCCGTGATTGGCTGAGACTGCGACACAGGTGAACGTTCCCAGGACCAATGAGTCCATCCTGCTACAATCCACCCCCATCAACTGAATCGTCGTCCCGACGATGGAAAATCCAAAAAACCAAACAAGCTTAACTCCAAGGCCTAAATAGTGCGACAACTGCATTAGACACAGGGACAGGAGGATTAACACCTCCTTGTTCAGCCCCCCTGCAGGCCGTGGGAGATGGTGGACATTGGAGTGGTGACCTGCAGTTGACCTAGCTGTCCGCCGGATAGCATTTCCTTCAGCGAGAGAGAAGAAGTACCTGTCATCACAGGAGCAGAATCCACAGACGAAGATGGCATGAAGGGGACTAAGCCAGACAGTGGAACCTGCAGTCAAGGGGTTGTTTGGGTCACAGCTTCTGCCTGGACACGAGTGGGCAATGGGTTCTCAGGCCTCAAAATCAACCAATCACCATCACGTGGCAGTCTCAGTCAGAGGATGAGCTGTCATGTGATGGGGGTTGGAGAAGAAACAGCAGCACAACCTGGAGAAGTGACCCCTACCACAGCCCTCAGCAAAGAACGATGGACCTGTCTGGCTCTGGTTGGATCATCCCTAGGGGCAATCGTGTAGACCGATCCCCCTTCCCTCGGTGCCCTCAAAACACGATACATAGGCGTAAAGGACCTGGGACAGACAGGAATTCCAGTCGCGCTTACGGGACACGGGCAATGTACGCAGCAGGTCATGGAGTGTTCTATTGAAGCGCTCACATTGCCCATTCCCTGAAGGATGGTATGGCGTGGTGCGAGACTTCTCTATACCATACAAAACACACAACTGCTGAATGAGGGAGCCCTCAAAGCTCCATCGCTGGTCGGAGTGTATCCGGGCTGGAACACCGAATTTTGAGAACCACTCAACAACCAAGACCTGAGTTACAGTGGCAGCTCGCTGATCACGGGTAGGAACAGCCCACGTGTACTCAGTAAAAACGTCAGTCATTACCAGGACGTTTTCCATGCCATTATGGCTGGGCTCCAGAACAGTAAAATCAATGGCAAGGATCTTGTGAGGCCGAGAGGCCAACAGGTGCCCCACAGTACTACGAGCGGCGGGTTGACTCACCTTGGCAACCTGGCACCTTTCACACGCCTGGCACCACTGTGCCACCTCAGCAGACATACCTGGCCAATAACACCGCTGGCGTAGGAGCGCCAAGGTCCTCTCGACCCCCTTATGACCATGCCCCTGGTGAACAGCCAGTCAGCACATTTGTTTTTAACGCTGCAGGTAACAACAACAACTGAAACACAACCTCACCCCCATCTGGCCGGAAAACCTGCCGATACAAAACACCACTCCTTTCAACCAGCCGATCCCACTGCCGAAGCAACACCAAGGTTGACTGAGACAACTGTTTCCGCTCCTCCTTATTGGGACGCTGTCTACGTGTCCAGGAGCATGGCAATGCCAGAGGGGGGCTGATGGGGCAAGGCTGCAACGGTGGCTTGTGTCGCATCTACTCTGTCTATCTGCAGGGCCTGCTGCAAGGGTTTTGGGAGCAGTGTACCACGGACCATGGCCTGCATATCCTGTGGCTCGGGGGGATGCTGACGAGAGAGGGCATCAGCATTCTTATTGCTCTGGCCTGAATGGTACTTGAGTTCAAAATCAAACGACGCAAGTTGGGCTGCCCAACGCTGTTTGGTGGCCCCAGCTTGGCGGATGACAGGTGACTCAAAGGGTTGTTGTCGGTGTAAATGACACATTTCTGGCCCAACAGGTACTACCTAAACTTCTCAGTCATTGCCCACTTGAGCGCCAAAAACTCCAACTTCATGGAGCTGTAATTACTCATATTGCGCTCAGTGGGCCTCAAACCACGGCTCGCATAGGCTATGGGCCTAACCCTACCATTCTGTTCCTGTGATAACACAGCTCCAAGACCACCATAGCTGGCGTCCACCTCCAAAATGAATGGGAGGTTGAAGGTTGTCAGCATACGCCAGCACAGGTGCAGAGGTGAGACGGGCTTTCAGTGCCTCGAAGCAATGGCAACATTCTTCTGTCCAACGACCAGAGACGGTTTGATCTACTCGCTTGTGCTTGAGACCTGCCAGCTCTGCCACCAGCTTGTGCAGAGGCGCAGCCAACTTTGCAAAACCCTCCACAAAGCGGCGGTAGTAGCTGGCGAAACCAAGGAAGGAGCGCAGTTCTGACAGAGTGGCAGGAGATGGCCAGCGTGAGACCACGTCAACCTTGCTGGGGTCGGTGGAGACACCCTAATCAGAGATGACATGCCCCAAGTAACGCACTTCCTGCTGGAAGAAGGCACACTTATTGAGTTTTAACCTTTAGCCCTTCATGCTGCAAGTGCTCCAGCACCACACCCAACCTCTGCAGATGTTGCTCAATGGTAGAGGAGAAAACCACAATGTCATCCAGGTAGAGCAGCAGGGATTGGCACTGCTGGTCACCAAAAATCCGCTGCATCAACCTCTGGAAGGTGCTGGGCGCGTTGCAAAGCCCGAAGGGCATGCGGTTCCACTCAAAAAGGCCAAAGGGGGTACAAAAGGCCGTCTTGGAGCGATCAGCCTCTGCCACAGGGACCTGATTGTACCCACTGGCCAGGTCCATGGTGGAAAACCAACGGGCTCCAGTCAGGGCACCTAACGACTTGTCAATGCGGGGCAATGGAAAGGCATCTTTCCTGGTCTTACCATTCAAGAGCCTGTAGTCCACACACATCCGAATACTGCCGTCCTTCTTTCTGACCAGCACAATTGGAGAGGCGTAAGGACTGCTGCTCTCCCTAATGACCTGGGCCTCAAGCAGCTGATTGATGTGGTCTTTAACAACCTAATACTCAGACGGAGGAATTCGGTGATACCGTTGCTGCACCGGGACATCATCTAAGAGAGGGATCTCATGGGAAATCAGGTCAGTGCACCCTAGATCCCCATCATGGGCTGAGAAAATGGAGCTGTACTGACCAAGAAGAGCCCTCACCTTATCCTGTGTTCCCTCAGGCAAATGACCCAACTCCATGGCTGCTACTTGATCTTGTACTGGTGTGGAAACCGACTGAGAGGCCACCGTAGACACCACAGGTGGCACCTCAGTGACACCAGTAGGCAGACTCATCACACGTACCTACTCTAAGGTCCCAACAACAGCATGGGGATAGAGCAACACATCTAAGGACCCCACATTCACAATGGGAATGTAGGCTGTGCCCCATATCACTGATAACAAGGCAGGAGAAACGAGCAGTCCGGCAGGCAGGCCAGAGTCTAAGGACTCAAAGAGCACAGTAGTGCCAGAGTACTGCTCCGAGCATGTGGCCGCAACAACCTTCATCGTGCTCCCTGGGATACGACACACCTTTTACCGCGTGCCCTGACTTTCCCTGCTCCTGGATCAGCCGAAACACTGACTTCATGGCACTTCTGGAGGGCCTGCATAACAAGCTTGGGGGCCTCTGATACCACTGGCAGGTCAAACAAAGCCAAGCCGTACTGCCCAAAGAGTTCCCCATTGCACGTACGGATAACATTCATCCCTAGAATGCCGGGAGCCTGTGAAGATACACCAGGGGGGTCCTTAACCACCAAAATCCCACAGGCTGGCAACAACTTGCCACAGAGCTCCACATCCAACTCTAAGTAGCCAATGTATGGCCAAGCCATTAGCTGCTCTGAGCTGTAACCAGTGACAAGATTTCAGCCGCTCTTGGCCCCAGGGCTCAAACTGCTGGCGGAAAAAAGACTGTGATGGTCGACACCATAGATCCTGTATCTACCAGGCAAGAAGCCACAACTCCCCCCATGCTCACACCTAGATGGGGACAAGACGACATGAGCTTGGACACTTCCACGTTGCCTGCACCTGAACTTGAGCCAGTGACTGCCCCCTCCGAACTGTGACTCTGCAGTTCGGCGGGTGCTAGTTTTCCGGCACCTGGGTGGAGCGGAACAGCCTACTCGACTGAGAGGGTGGCAAGGGAGGCTGAGTGCGAGCAGGAACACGAGCTCCATCACACTCTCTGGCTATGTGACCAGGTTGCTGACATCGCCTACAAATGATGGGACCACGAAAAGCTGTTCGGCTATGCTGGTGAGAGCCCTGCAGACGAGAAATGCTCTGAGTCAGTTGGTTCAACTGCTCCTGCTGCAACTTCAGCATTTCCCTCATCTCACGCAGCTCAGAAGTTTGAGGGGGACTAACACCGAACTGACGACTGCCCTGGACCACACACTGAGCACCGAAGACAGCAGGGACAGAATTACTACGACCCCTAACACCTCCAGGTAAACCCTCTCGTTCCCACCTGATCGCCTCACTCCTAGCCTCCAGCAAGGTAGCAGTAGGCTGCCTGCGCACAAACTGCTTCAGCTCACGACGAAGTGATCCATCCAGCACATGCTCCACAAACTGGTCACGCAGCAAAACCTCCGCATTGGGTATGCCACCGGGTGCACGCTGCTTCACAGACGCCATGAGGCCCATCAACGCAAGTGAAAATTCAAGTAGAGTTTCTCCCTCATGCTGCCGTCGGGAGAAAAAGGCCTCTTGTAAAGCTACATATGACTCTGCATACCCATATAGCTCCTGCAACACCTCAATGATCTTAGCTGGGTCTAAACGCTCTTCGCTGGGGCGGTACTTAATTTCCTCACGCGCCTCCCCCTCCAGGTGGTCAAATAAAAAGAATCCCTTATCAGATGGAGACAAATGGCATACTCTCATACAAGCTTGCACCTCCTCCAGCCACTCTGCTAACCCTATACCTGACTTTCCCCTAAATGTGGGACGTTTTCTGTCTCTGGTTACAAAAATCAGTGTCTCCGTTGAAGGAGCACTAGCAGTGGAAGAAGCAGTGGGTGGAAGCGAAACTGAGGGTGCTGTACTAGGGCCAGGCACGGCCGCAACCTGTTCTTGTCTCAGCCTCTCATTGTCTCCTCTTAGCTGAGCAACTAAATCCCTCAGTTCCTGCATTTCTGCCTCCATCACTAAACTTTTACCAGCTACGACCTTCCCTACCGTGAGAATGAGACCAGGGAAAAAGGAAATCGTCGCAGGTCCACGGAACCAACTGCTGCTTTGCCTCAAAAAGAAAAAGAAGAAAAACACAGGTCAGACACAAACACTTACAGTAGTAACAGCCACGCTTTTGTTGAGAGAGAAAAAAAAAAAACAACAACCCAAAACCGAACACACGTCTCTGCTCTCCAATTGCAAATCCTGCCAACAACGCCAGATTGTGGCGACACGAGTATGGGATCTTTCACAGCCTTAATAATGAATTGAATTGCCTGACAACGCCACCCTGGGAATTTCAACCAGAGATTTCTTAAATGGACTGATCACAAAAGGAAAGCACTTAGGTCCGTTTCACAAAGGAGGACAGAGACAGTGGTTCGAAAATACAAAATATATTTATTACAAATTACTTTTCTTTTTAAAACTCTGGCACTAAAATCACTCACTCTGGAGATAAAAGGAGCCAACCAGGGCTGAGACCTGCTGTGACAAATGGGTCCAAAAACAACGGGGATCCCAGGGACACTACATGTGAAGCAAACAAGAAAAGTCAAACACAAAAGAAAACCAAAGGAGTGCAAACACAATATAAAAGGGGACACCGCCACCGGGACACCAATCCACCACCGTAGGCTCAGCACCTGGATGGGGAGGACCAGAGAGTAACAGATTAGGAATGAAAAGAATTAAACAATTGTACTTAATCACAAAGAAAGAAATCAAAATTTAATCTACCAAAAATATATAATAACAAAACAACAAATAACCAAAACCTACATAATCAAATGAAATGCAACCAAGAATAACCAAATAAACATAAAACAAAATAATCCTACTTATGGGTGCAACAAAACCAATGGCTACAAAGAAAACCAAAAGAAAACAAACAGGAACAAACAAAACACAACTGAACAAAATTAAGTTCCACACTGTTCTCTCACACACGCACACACACAGACAGACTCTAAGACGTGGCTGAGTCACAGTCTCGCCCAGGCAGCACTACCACTTAGCCAGCCGGCAAACAGTCAGGAGCCAAGCTCCCGTTCTCGGCAAGGCAAAGCAAAGGTAGAAAAGGTAGAAAGGAAAGAAAGGCAAAGCAATCCCCAAAAGGCAAAGCAGCAGTGGTTCATTAACTGGCGCTGCGCTGTGCTGTGCGCTGCTGTGCGCTGCTGTGCTGCACTGCTATATGGCAGTCTTTAGCCCTGCAATAACAAACACAGGATGCGCAAGTGACAGACACCAGGACGTGACGCAACCCTAACCTCAGCCAAGCAAGAGGGAGACAGGTGCTCTCTGCCTGCCTTTATGCGGCTTTCTCCCCCCTGATTGGCTGAGACTGCGACACAGGTGAACGTCCCCAGGACCAATGAGTCCATCCTGCTACACTAACCTCCTTTGTTTATTTATCTTCTTTTTCAGAGGTGTAATAGAGTCTTGTGAGTTGTCCGTAATGAGCCTGTAGTACTATCAACAAGATGATCTATTTGTGAGGGGCTAAAGGAAGCAGATAAGTCCTCTGACACTATCAGATAAACATCTGCTGTAGGAATTTCTGCAAAAAGGCTTATAGTCCAGTAATATGAACTCAAAGGTTATTAAAAAATGGTCAGATAGAAGAGGATTCTGTGGAAAGACTATTAGATGATCAATTTCAATGCCATATGAGAGAACAAGATCAAGAGTGTGGTTCAGACAATGAGTCGGTTTATTTACACTCTGACAGAAGCCGATTGAATCTAATAGAGAGATAAACGCAGTACTAAGACTATCATTGTGGTTGTCCACATGAATATTAAAATCACCTACAATAATTACTTTATCTGTTTTAAGGATCAAGCCTGATGCAAATTCTGCAAATTCAGATAAAAATTCAGATTAAGGACCAGGAGCACGATATACTGTAACAAATAAAATTGGCTGTAATGTTTTCCAGGTTGGGTGAGTAAGGCTAAGAACAAGACTTTCAAATGAATTATACTTTAGTTTAGGTTCAGGATTTATTAATAGACTCGAGTCAAATATGGCTCCAACTCCACCTCCTCGACCAGTACTTTGAGGAATATGAGTATTACAATGACTGGGAGGAGTGGATTCATTTAAGCTAACATATTCATCCTCCTGCAGCCAGGTTTCAGTGAGACAAAACAAATCAATATCATAATCAGATATTAATTCATTGACTAAAACAGCTTTAGAGGACAAGGAACTGATATTCAGGAGGCCACATTTAATTCTCTTATTTTGGACTGTTGGAGATGTTGATTTAATTTTTATTAAGTTTGTATGATGAACTCCTCTTCTGTTTGTTTTATCTTTAAATAATGTAGGTGGACGGGGGACAGACACAGTCTCTATACTAAAGGACTGGGTGGGCAGCTGCTCTAATGGAGGCACAGAGAAGCGTGTAAAACTGCAGCTCTGCTTCCTGGTCTGAACTCTGGTTTGTCACGGTTTTGGTCGACTAATAAACTTGGCCATATTTCTAGATATGAGAGCTGCTCCATCCAAAGTGGGATGGATGCCGTCTCTCCTAATCAGACCAGGTTTTCCCCAGAAAGGTGTCCAATTATCTATGAAGCCCACATCGTTTGCTGGACACCACCTCGACAGCCAGCGGTGAAATGACGACATGCGGCTATACATGTCATCACTGGTCACATTGGGCAGGGGTCCAGAGAAAACTATGGAGTCCAACATCGTTTTGGTGTATGCACACACCGATGAAACATTAATTTTAGTGACCTCCGATTGGCGTAACCGGGTGTCATTACCGCAACGTGAATAATAAAATAAATTGTTCCTGGGACAGGTGGTGTGAGATCTGATGCCCTAGGAACATTTTTTTAGAGGAGCGAGGACAGTCCATGACTGGTATGACTGGTGCTCCAAACAATGTTCTAGGCTTTATTTTTCTGGAGTGTGTGTTGTAAATGTTCTGGAACTGTGGTAATTCAATTTCTGCTGCTGTCTTTACAGTCCTCTTTTTTTCAGCCTACTAGCACACTCTAGTACATACATTGGTAAAAGTTCACGAGAGCTTCACTTCCAAATAGCGGCGCTCTTGAGGTGCCTCGGGAGGCACAGCCTCTGCTGTGCCTTCTTAAGGATGCTCTTGGTTTTGAGGGACCATGTGAGTGTGAGTGTGTCTGAGATGTGTGTGCCCTGAAACTCAAACTGCCAACAATTTCCGCAGATTCTCTCCGGTCTTCCTGAATTCAACAATGATGATTTATTTGATCTTATCAAAGCTAGCATCAAACTGGTAAATTTGTCTGGGAGAGAGGCAAATGTGTTGGTAGCCACACTGGTTTTTGATCCATAATTGCAGTTCCTTCCACCATGAGTTGCAGCCACTGTAGTCACTTTCCAGTTTGTCCATGTATTGTCTCTTACTGGCTATGATAGCTCTCCATAAATAATTCCTGCATTTCATGCCTTGTCCTCCATTCTCAAAGCAGTCTTGCATTCCCTAAATCTCAGGCGAACCTCACTGTTAATCCAGGGCTTCTGTTTGCGAAAGAAAGTGAGTAATCCTCATACAGTCATTTATTTTATTATAATACAATTTTACACACCCAAACTATGGATGGAACTAGGTGGAATTCTGGAAGATTGCCCAGTCTGTCAACTCAAAACATCTTTGGACTTTGGAATCGTGTTCTATAGTCAGACACTGTACTGTCCTCCAAGTAGCTTGTGTACATAACTTTCTATTCAGACGTGGGAAGCAAGATCATTAATGGGTGATCAGATTTCCCAAATTGAAGTCGTGGGATAAACCTGTAAGCTGCTCTTATCACAGAGTGTTGATCAAGTGATAAACTATTTTATCACCTCTAACTTTTGACATGTTGGTACCGCCGTTTCCAAGTTATAATAATAAAATCATTGTCAAGACCTCTGGGTGCAAGGTCTGTGCCACAACAGCATTAGCTTGTGGCTGCATATAAACAGCATTTAACACAGTGGAGCCTGCTTAGTAGATGTCCTCACACTGGTGAGAGGGACTTGGTTACCTCATCAGTGCACGATGAATTGTGGATGAGAAAGCATACACCACCTCTATTTACCCAGCAGTTCCTTAGCAAGGGTCCATATGGTGCACAGAAAAGCAGTCCAGCTGTATAGTCAGTCAGGTGTGTTTGGGCCCGGCCAGATCAATGGCAAAGCTATTAATAGTATATAATTAGTGGATAGAATTTCCAGGCCTGTGAAGCGAAGCAAACATGCACACTCTATAATGGCCAGTAGGGGGCAGCTTCTCTGGCTGCAACAATAAGATCTGATTGTATTGAGCCTTATGATGAAATAACTCTACTTCCCCCATTGATTTCATACCTCAGTAAACAGTTTCTCATGAGTTTATGGTCTCATTGACTCGTTTCAAGCCTTCCTCCATAAAGCATGATGTTCACTCAATAAATTATGTCCCATTTGGAGTAAAATAGACGATAAGGCACACAACAGTTCTTCATGTCCCTCTGAGAGCTGATTCAGCATAGAAGTTCATCCAGCTTATTCCAGCAGCATGCTGGAAATACTCTTAGAACTGATATTAATTCAGAAAATGCTCTTTTTAACTATTGATTTTACCATTTATATGTTTATGTTTTACAAATTATAATGGAGAGCATGTTTCGACAAGAATATAACTTGAGGCAATAGAGTTGTGAAGTGGAGTGAATTATGGTATCTTAAATGGTAATTAACATGAAATACAGGAGTCTCCTGATTGATTTCACACTAATTTATATTATGGCCATCTGTGTTAATTATTCCATCCGCCATGCATCTTTGATTTGCACCTCTGTCTGACTTGTTTAGCAGAGCTTTAGCACATATAAAATACTGTTTTTGCAATTATAAACAAAGCACACAACAGAACTGAAGGTCGGTTACTGGATGTTTTTTTTTGTTTGTTTTTTAACCAAAAAGAACCTTGAGAGTGATAGTGACTTCTCTCCATGCATTTTTATGTACAGTCTTGTACCTTGGCTGTTTTTATCTAAAACCAGACACAGCTGTTCATCATTTGTACTCATTCATACTCCCCTGATTCGATCAGGCCTTGAAAGTCCTCCAACAGACAGTCACCTAACATTTTCTCTGCAGAAAATGAACATGACTCCCAAAATAACTCTCACTTTACAACTCCATGTCAGGATTCAGAGTCACATGCATAATGGACTTTCTCCTCCACACTCGTGTTGCACAGGTGCTGCAGTGAAAGTCTGTGGTCAGGCAGAGAGATGCTGCTAAGGGGTGGCCATAATCCCTCTAAATCCATGAAAGGTTGTACACCTGACCCAATGGCACTGAAAAGAAATTAGCTCCTCGCACTGTAACGATTTCTTATGGTGGCTTGTGAGTTGAGAAGCAGCAGCTCAAAAAAAAAAACCTCTGCTTTCTTGCTGTGTCTTATCACTTCCAAAAGCAGTCCTGGAGATACCAGGAGGAAAAATCACAAATAACAAGAATGCCCTTGATCCCTGTCTGACCCCCTCTGGAGAATGCCACACTCTACTCCTCTGTGTTCTCGCCTTGATAAGTCTGCTTGCTCAAGGGTACGGACATTACCTTATCCCACTCCTCCAGGCGTTTTGATGCTCAACACTGATGTGCTGCTGCACTGGCTGCATCCTTGGCAATAGGGCTTAGTCTTCATCACAGCTGCAGACTCTTGACTGGGTGAGCGGTCAGAGTACCAAAGGAGAAGATGCCAGGAATAACTGATTGTATTAAGTTGTTCTCTGATGGGGAAAGCAGCTGTATGTGTAAAATCTTATCTTTCAACACGCCCTTTTGGATGCACTGTCGAGGACACAGCCAGGTAAAATAGGTTTGATGAATGAGTCTTTATCAGGAACTCTGTGGGAGCAGTCGTAACTTCATTTCAAGACTTGGCTACCAGACATTCTTTGGGATGATGTCACGGGCTATATGAGCCCTGTGATAACCTCTTGTGTTTCCAATAAAAACACCAAGCTTTTAAATGAGTGTAAAACCGCTTCAGCTTTGAACCACTGTGTGCCAGTGATTTGTTTCCATAATCATATACTCCAAAGCCAAAACAAATCCGCAGACAGGCCTGTCAAGCTGGTGGCTCCAGATGAAATGTAGTGTTTACCGAGATGGATCTCATGGGAGCTCTTTGGAGAACTAATCTACAACTCCTGATACTATCCAACAGTTTTGCAATTTGTTTTAATATGATTGATTCCCTTGGAAAACCTATACTGGTGCTAAATGCAAAAAATTATAAAAAAAGGAAAACAAACAAAGCCTCTCAGGGAAGAATTGGCTGATACTGGTTATGCTCAATGTGGTCGTGTTTGCTCAGCTTCAGACACAAATAAAGCTGAATGGTGGCCATTCAAGCTACGTTTGAGCAGTATTCAAAACCCTCTGTTAATTATCTAGGATGTTTGTTAGATAGAAGTCTGGGTGGAGACAGACCCTCGGGAAAGTCACTAACAGAACCAGACTGTTTGGCTTGAAAAGCTAATTGTTGAGGGGAAGTTAAAGATTTCTGGCTAACTGTTTTTGTTTTGTCAGCTACTAAAATTGTATGTAAGTTAGAAGATCTAGGGGGGAAATGTTTAAGAGAAATGCCAGCTGTCAGTCAGACAGTTTTGTTGGGTTTGAATCAAACCTATTGGCAGACCAAAATGACAAAATAGACATTACGTTGAATATTTTTTGATTTAGTTTGGTGGCTTCTTGTCCAGTCACTCTCTCATTTTCTTTTCTTGGGTTCCGCAAATAACGTCCTCTTAGACCTCTGTGTCTTTGCCATTATTTTCTGGTCTGCTGAGCCTGGTTACCTTGCTCGCTTGCCCAGCTCTGGTTCTGGTACATCTTTGCTCCCCGTCTGAATTTCCCACTCTCTGGGCCTGAAAACTTCCTCTTTCCGGTGGCCCAAAACGTCTGTGGTACAAACACTAACATTCCCCCGCTGCTCTGAGCTCACAGTCCGGGCAGCCCAGTTAACAAACTGAGCTAACAGCAGCTATACTTCACAGCAGTTTACTGTACCGTCCATCCTCTCTGTAAATCACAGAGAGTTGAGGCAGAGCAGCCGGAGGACGTCAGATGGAAAAGAAAACATTTTCTCCATAAAATAAGGAGTTATTGGGTGCAGTGTGGGAATGAGAGGGGCATCATTATACACTGATTATACATTAGCATCAAAATGGTTTAAAAACTGTTATTTAATGGTAGAAACGTTGCACAATGGAGGTTTAATGTTTGGCAAAGCAACAACTCCGTTCTAAAAATTACCCAAAAGGCAGAATTTGTGTTCAAAGCTAGGTCAAAGTTAAAAAGAGAGCATGGTTTGGTTAATGAAAATAAAATATGAATCTTATCGGCTCTTCAAAATATAATTTATGTTTTCTGTTTGAATTAATGAAGTTAATTTTGCATGCTAGGCCTGTAGTCATTCACTCCTCTCACCATTATTTCTTTGCTGTCATTAACTGAGGCCGTCATTCATCTCATCAGCTGATCACGTCTGTCCAATAGCACAGCGGCACACCTGCATTGTTAGCCTATCACCTTGCTGCTATCTTTAAGAATATGATTCTCTCTCTCTTTGCATTATGCGCACTCCTCCACCTCGCCATCTCCACCCAGTCTTCACAGATTCATCATCTTCATAATTTCTTCATCTGCCATCAGCCTGAGCAGAGTCATCAACCCACCACCACCACCACCAGTGTCTGGACTCCACTCTACAGCTCAGGGCTGACGCCCTTTGATCACAAAAATCTCCCTGTAGAGTCTAAACACGTTTATCAAGATTTAATCATCACATCTCATCTGTTATACTAAACTCTCATCTTTACTTCATTCACTTGTCTGTCCTGACTGGAATCGAATTGTTCACAGTTTGATGCTGCATAGTTTTCTGGAGTCATACATCTTTACTCTCTTTACGTCAATATAAATGGGTCTCCCTCGTATTAACTAAACTAAGCTAAGCCTTCAACACTAAAAATAATTTCACCCACATTAAAAAACAAAATCAAAGAGCGTCTCCATAATCTCTTGGGAGGATAAATTCAGCCTCAACCTGTTTTAAAAAGGCGTGCAGTATTTAGAGAAAAACATGAAATATATAAGCAACACCTGTGACATCAAAAATTGGTGTAATTTGCCTCAAGACTTTTAACTTTCTTTTAATAAAAGCAAATTCTGCTGTAGACAATAATAAAAGTGGAGGGCAGCTGAGAGCAATACTTTCAGCTCATTAAATATGAGCTAAAAATATTAAACACCCAGCTTGTCGTAGTATAATCCACCGGGCAGGTATCTTGTCCCACACACCAACTCATGCTCTAAAAATCACCCAAAAGATAGCATTAGTGTTCAAAATGAAAAGGTCAGCCACTCCCTTCAGATAAGCCTGAGTGGATAAATTATCCCACCAGAGAAACAAGGGAAGGTTCATCGCACAGGCGGGTGGAGAAGGGAGTGGAGGGGGGGTTGGGATAGGTGGGTAAGGCTGCGTGTAAAGGCAGCATGGGCCCCCGCACTCTCCCCTTTCAACCACTTATCAAGTCTGATGCATCCGTGTCTTGGTGGAACAATGCAGAAAGGTCACTCTCAGTCGGTAGCCGAGCAGTCAGCCTGTTCGCTGGTACAGCCACCACCAACTGTGCTGGGCTGGAGCTGCTTTGTCACCTGCTGAACAGGAGGAGAAGGGGGCTGGGGGTAGCAATCTGATTCAAATCAGCTCTTGAAGTGAGAACAGAGAGAAGGCAAATAATGCATTCATTTCTACCTGGGCTTTGAACATGCCTCGGCTGTAATAGTCCCATTGCTCCAGTCTTTACAGAGCCCTCCATAGGCTTTAAGCCACTCTTTCAGGTGCAGCTCTTTGATTCACACTGTGACTCCATTGGGTACTCAGCCGTGTGCAGAAACAGCCTCTCAGACTAATACTAATTAGCCTCTGAGATTATTTTTCTAGTGATGTATTTCATCTGTCAAATAAACTCAGCATAAGTGAACGGAGCATTTAGATAAAGTTAAAATGATTTTGCAGAATGACTTTGCAGTGGTCCCCAGTGGCTACAATGTTTACTTGGTGCAGCGGTGGGAGTTGCTCCACTTATAGAAAATGATTTGGGTGAATATTTGCAAACTGGTCTTTTTTTCCCTCCACTCTAATTAAACAATGTAAGTCTTATCGGGGACAGAGATATCCATAATGCAACCTGGAGCGCTCGTGGCACTTAAAAGCCATAAACACAAGACAAATGTTCATCAGCTGCACGAGTGAACCGTAATCAATCATGTGACTTAGCGGAGGAAACAGATTATTTCCCATGTAGGAGAGTGCTGATGCTGACATATAGAATACAAATGAATGCATTCTAATTGTGAGAAATCTCTGTGTATAGTGGTGCACAAACAGATGAAATGCGCTGGCCTTATATAAGAGGGGGGGGAAAGAGGGAACTGTGATTGAAGGAGAGGCCAGCTGTTGGAAGTGCAACAGCAACACACTGTGGCCATGAGAGCACATGACACACGAGTACACTGATTTACAGTAAGTTATGGCGTCCGTCTAGGGTGGTGTACACACCCCTTTTGGTTACTAATTACTGTTTTGCTTCTCCTGTTTATAGCTGTTGTACTTTATAGTTGTACAATTGTTTTTATCCTGATCTTGCCTCTGCTGTTTTTGTCTTTTTACGACCATGTAAACCTTGTAAAGTGCCTGTGATTATCTTTAAGGTGCTATATAAAATAAATGTATTATTATTATTATTATTATTATTATTATTATTATGGCATCACAAAGTGGTTTAGAATTAAGTTAATTAATTAGACAAATTATAGTCATGAGAACAGTAATAAAGGTATATGGCAAGTCTGAAAAGGTAGACCATGAGCAGCTTTTTAAATGGATCCAGAGCTCTTAAGTCCAAGATCTTGAGAGAGTTCCAAAGTAGTTTAGTTCAGTCTAGACCAACAAATCCTGATCAGAAGACGTCAGAAATCTGCTGGTGATTTCAGGCTGTAGTAGTTCTTTAATGAAAGCAGGTGACTGACTGCAGAGCTCCAGAAGTGCTCACAAGAATCTTAATTTGAATTCAACCAGTGAAAGATAATCAATATCTGCAGCACATGAGACTTTTTGTAGACCTGGTGTGGCAGCATGGTAAATGGTAAATGGACTGTTCTTATATATCTCCTTTCTAGTCTTCTGACCTCTCAAAGATTACAGTACATATTTCATTCACCCATTCACACACATTCACACACTGATGGCACTGGCTGCCATGCAAGGTGCCAACTGCTCATCAGTTTTAGCTATACCTAAAATTCCCACACCATTCACATACTAAAACACTTTCATATACCGATGGCGCAGCCTTCAGGAGCAATCTGGGGTCCAGTAACTTGCCCAAGGACACTCAACATACAGTCTGAAGGAGCTGGGGATCAAACCACCAATCATCTGATTAGTGGGGCAGTATTCTGGATCTGGATCAAGGCAGTTATGGTAGTTTGTGTGGGTTGAAATGAAACCATGAATGTTCACTTCCATCTAACTCTGAGACACAACGTATCTTAAGATTAGCGAAGTTCCTGTGGAACAGGAAGTGGAACAGTGGAATTGAATCGATGACCAAGAGTTAATGTGGGACTTTCCATCACCTGACACACCATGCCATACTTTCATAGTCACACTGATAATTGAATATCATCTGCTATAGCAGGCAGTCATAAAAAACGCATGGACACATCACATGACAACAGAGTGTCATATGAAGGGGCATAGTTATCAACAGTAAATGAAAAACCTCACAACTTCACAAAGGCTGACCCAGAAATCTCAGAGATACTGATCCATGTGACTCAAACTGCCTGTCAGATGATCAGATTCAGACTCCTTTAGTCTGTAAAGCCTTTAGTCTCTCTAACAGATCCAACATATAATATTGTGCTGCATTACCGCGCAAGTAATGTAAAGAATGTCATTAGAGAACCTGAGGAGAGCTGTTTCTGTGCAGAAGCCAGACTGAAACTGTAGGCTGTTTGGCAACCACGTTTTGCCATAAAAGGCCTATCAGCAGAATCCTCGTGCATTCATTGTCAGCGTCTCCTGAAGGCATTGTACAGCAGTATTTTGTCCTCTCACATATCACATTAAACTCCATCCCCAGCTGGTAAACGTCACTTTGGTTTAGCGGGATATCACTCAACATCATCACTTCCATCACATCGGTGCATGATGATGCCACACGGCTGCAAGGACGCCTCCGTCATAGGTCACCCGTCCAGAAGAACAGTTCATCAGGTCTGACTCTTCAAAGATTTTAGGAAGCTGAGGGTGTAAACAAACAAACAACTTCCTGTTGACCGCAAGTCCCAAACCATATGCCGATACAGGTAGACCCAGAAAAACTGCCAGGTGAGAGCATTTTAATCACCTTTGAAATGAGCGATTAGAATAATTATTTCAGGGGAGAGGGATGGCTCCTGCTATTAACAACCCTCTGTTCAATATCACAACAAATTAGTTCATGCTCATTAGTATGAGTTGTGCTTGCCTAGTGGTTTGGAAAGCCTCCATTGGGAACTTGCTTTATTACTCCCTGTGAGTGGAGCATGTAATTAGCATTCATCAAGTGCTGTGTTTATATCACCCCTCTCCTCACAAATATAATTTTGACATTACATAAGTTTTACTTGCATGATCAAGGAGGGTCTAGCTTGCGAGGCTAAACTGGTAAATCAAAGGTCAGCAGATCTTCTTCTTGACTTAAAGTCGGCAGAGACAGAGACAGAACCAACTAGTTGCATTTCACACAAAGTGTTAAGTCAAAAGTCAAGTCACATTTATTAGCCTTTATCGCATGTTTACAGGCCCAGTGAGACATGCAACAATTGAAGATGAGCCAGCCTAAGCCCTCTGAGGAAATCTACCAAAATAGAAATAAAGAAATCTTTGCACATAAGGAAAACAAAATGAGAAAAACCACGGTAAGGGAAATTCAGATTGTTCCCAGGGGTTACGAGCAGTAAAATGGCAATTACCAAAAATGAACAGGAAGTTGTACCAATTAGTAGAAAGTATAACAAATGAAATATAATCAGAGAATGGCAAAAAAAAAAATGAAAAGTCCTGCATTCAAATCTTAATAACATCTAATAAAATTACATTATGAGCAAAACAGTCAGTCAGTCAGTGTTATGTTGTGTTGGATACTGATACATTTAAGCAGCATTAAAGGGGTTTTTCTCCTTACATTCCTGATGTAACTACATTGTTGTGAACTCGGTCGGTCAGGTTTCCAGGGGCTCCACTGTCATATGAGGGGACCAACTTGTGGCGCACCAACCAGCTGACTCTTTTCCTAATATTGTGTTTGAATAAACTGTAGATGAAACACTTTTTAAGAAACTGCTTTCTTAGCTTGTCTTTTCTTTTCTTCTAACATTTTGAATTTGGCTGAACTTTCGGCAAATTAAAGACGTGGACGTGGTAGTGGTGGAAAATAACTGCCATTAAATATAATTAATAATAAAATGACTCAAACACTGCAGGCTTCTTAAGCACAATATTGAGGTTCATATACAGGAGCTACTTTATTCGAGAATGTTACTTATGTTACAAAAAATGTAAAATTGTAAAATATGATGCTTTGTCATAGTTTAAAATATATAAGGCATAAGCCAGAACATTAAGATGAGTGTGTTCCTTTGCAGAGGCTGGAATGAGAGCTCTGTTCAGCGTACAGGGGACTGAATTGCAGTACGCACACACTTCCTGATGGAGCTGCTCCTGAGGAGAATAAAAATACACTCGTAGCCAGCCAGCTAGACGAGTTGTGAAAAAGTTATGTCTGGCTGTCAAGTGGATGTAGAAAGACTGTTTTCTTTTAAAATGGACGTTATTCCTCGGTTTTTCCGTACATGAATAACAGAAAATATCCCCATGTCCAGAGCAGAGAGCCGGCGCTGGTGACGAGTCAACTGCGAACGGTCTGTTTGTTGAAGCTACGTCCCGGCAGCTAGCGTTAGCAGCAAGGCCAGCTAGCTGAAACATTGTAGGCCTTGAGCACTTGTTTTTATTTGCGAATACGGAATGGTAGTGTTAAATTATCAGCACCGGTTTACAGCGGTGTTATACGTGTGTAACTTAGCTTTACTCATGTTTAAGCTTAAGTTTAAGCACTCTTAAATTAACGGACAGGGGTTTTCTAGGGTAGCTACAGTTAGCTCTGCTAGTCCAGGTACGCGGTTAGCCAGCTGGTAGACTGCATCACACTAGCTGACAGAAGGCTAATGCTAAGCCCTGTCTAGTTTGACAGCTCGAGACACAATGTAGAATTAGCCGTGCTGCTATTCTTTTAAGTAGATCATCTATTTATTACGCTAATAACGTTATGTTGTTACGTCCTTTTGCACGTTAACTATACAAGTGTGACTTGAAGCAAGTCTGCGCATCCCTGCGCTCAATTTATCTGTAATAATTCTGTATTATTATTATTATTATTATTATTTACGTTCATTTTTCTTGTGCCTTATTTTCAGTAAGTTACTAGCTGACGTTAGCTAGTAATGTCTCTAACGTTACCGTCCGCCGATATACTTGAAACACCTCCTGGATATCCATTCGAAGAAATCAACTATGAGGATATTGAAGTGGAGGAGGTAGGTGGTTAGTTCTGGTGCTGTGTTTATGTCAGTTCATTAATGATGTGTTGATGGTGTTCATGAACGTTCAGTGGATCAGGTGCAGAGGGTTGTAAAGTGGTGATTCTCATGTTAACTATCCGTCCTCAGGTGGTGGGGAGAGGAGCCTTTGGGGTTGTTTGCAAAGCCAAATGGAAAGGCAAAGATGTCGCAATCAAAACCATCGAGAGTGAATCAGAGAGGAAGGCCTTTATTGTTGAGGTATTCTTAATATTTGTCTTTACTGACTGCACCAACACACACACACACACAGTCAACATCTAATATCAAAGTTTAATGTGTTTCATTTCATATCGATGCCATCAGTGGAAACAGGGCAGAGAAATTGGTACTTCTGAGATTTTGCACCCCCAGTATCAGAGTACAGCGCAGACAGCTGTACGCATGTATTTGTTAAAAAATAGCGGGTGGGAAACTTTGCCGCCAAACATCAAACAAGGTCAACAACAGCAGACATAGCAGCCAGCTAATATTACTGACTAGTCCAGCAGCAGTCAGCCCAGCTCGGCGTCTGTCTTTCAGCCTTTTATTTCACCAAGCTCTCACCAGCCACTCAGATTTACTCTTCCTGATGATCCAAAACGCCTGTGGTAAGACTCCCCTGGTGCTCTGAGCTCACAGTCCGGCTAACAAACTGAGCTAACAGCAGCTACACTTCACAGCAGTTTACTTCACTGTCCATCAGGAAACTCTGTAAATCACAGAGAGTTGAGGCGGAGCAGCCGGAGGACATCAGAGGGAAAAGCAGAAAACATTTTCTCCATAAAATATGATCCAGTTTCACCAAAATCAGATGGCGGAGGCGTGTGATTAGGTGCTGTAAAGCGTTACATTACGGTGGAGTGTGGGAATGACAGAGCCATCATCCATCATCAGTGGAGGACCGAAATGATTTCAGCTCTGTTATTTGTTAAAGAAAAGTTACACGGTGTAGCTTTCAGGTGTGCATATAGATGGAATTGTGCATCATGTTTCCTCTTTGTCTCCAGCTCCGACAGCTTTCACGTGTGAATCACCCCAACATCGTGAAGCTGTATGGCTCATGTCACACTCCAGTAAGTTCACTGTTACTGTACGTTTACTCTCTTAACTACACAGCCACGTTGATTGGGATTGATCCAGCTCTGTGAGTTTCTCATCATGTTCTTTCCCTCTCAGGTCTGCCTTGTGATGGAATATGCTGAAGGCGGGTCACTGTACAATGGTGAGTCCTACATGTACTAGAGAACAATACTGTTGTATGACGGATGACAGCATTTGTTCCACTTTGCTAGTGAAGTGAACACAGCCTGGCACAGACATGAGAAGCAGCCCTGTCCAGTTGACCCTCCCACTGTTTGCATGTTCGGTCACTCGTCCAGTTCCTTTATAAACTAGTGTTGGCACAGCGACATGCAGTACAGCCTGAAGTTTGTCCCTGCATTAAATATCCACATGAACCTGGGAAATAATGAGGAGTAACAAACAACATTCAGTATCACATGCTGTCTGTGTCAGTGGATTACCACGAAATAATAAAATGTATTACTCAGTTCTTCAAAAATAGTTTTTGTGTTAGTCTCTTCAGTAAAGGATCAGTCTGTTTGTTGCAATTTGGCTCCTATTTTCTTAGTTTTGACCATCGTTACTCTGTAATAATTAGATTGTTTTTCCAGAGTCAGTTGTTGTGATCTGAGAATGCTGTAACATTGCTAAAAACAAGTCCCACAGAGTCACGAAACACGAGCGATCAGATGATCAACCCCAGGTTACTTGAAGGTGAAGGTAGACGATGAAACGAATTCCCAAACTGTTTGGAGTCAACATCTTCCACAGCAAACAGACACTTTAACTTTGATCTACTGTACTCACTGTAGATGGGCCAAACATTTCCAGCAGCTTGTTTAAACGCTGTGCAAAATCTTTTTTAACATTTGCACAGCTGTGCTATATCAGTTTTGTCTGTCCACTCGTTAATTGCTAAAAACATGACATGCTGCAACCCTGCGGTGTCAGACATCGTGGATGTCATGCATTCTTTTAGTTTTTGCTTTGCCATGATCCAAGATACATGAAGGGAAGCTGCTTTAGCTCTCTGTTGGTCCGTGCATGATTGTACCAGGGTCATTTGGCTCTGATTGGATGATGAAATCAAACTCCACACTTTAGCATCGATCTTTGGTGATCTCTCAGTAGTACCTGTAGTGCCCATTACAAATGAAACACTCGCACACGCGATGACATTAAAATAAACAGGCAGGATTAAACTGACTGTAAAAAGACATTTTACATCTCAGGGTTAACAGACAAGTTACATGAGCACTTCCCTTACCTGTGACAATAGCTCGATGTGTTGAAAAGCCACTGAGCGTGAGAACGCTGAATGCTGATTTGTAAAAGATATGATTGGCGCTGTGCTACATCAGGAAACTTCAGATTTATGTATGATGGACCACATAAGGTAGCTTCTGGGCAGGATGTGGTCCACACCTCGCCGTTCAACTGTGCTGGCCGTAGTTGCATGCACACAGTTTGAGCATTACAGCTTGTTTACTCCAAACAGAGGGATTGTAGATCATCTGGATAAACTGTTGGCGTGTGTACAACCTGTGTGAGTGTCCGACTGCTCGTTTCTCTCACCACGTTGGACTGTGATGCAGCGATGTTCCAGATCTCAGCAGTTACTCTGGTGAGGACAGCATAGTCATAACTGATTGAAATGATGGTTAAAACTTCTAACATGAGGCCCAGGTTTGTAAAGAATCATTGCAGGTAATTAATGCATGCATGAGTGTTTCGTACTGTGAACAGGCTGGATCTGTTTTCCCAACACGTCAGAGGTTGGACCAGCTTTCATTCCCACCAGATTCAGATTGGCAAATTTGAGTTTTTCCAGGATGTGACTCCCACAGTGTGAGACTCTCTGCTGTGTTTTACATGTTACAATTATCTCCCTCCTAGTTATTGAATCTCCATCAAAGTGACTCGTGGGAGCTACACGATGGTGCCACAACTTTGATGTGATTCACTCGAGTTGTGAATACTGTTTTTGAAAGATGTCTTCTCAGTTTTCTCGCCTGGAATTCATTTGTTAAAGAAGCTCTAAGAAAAGGCGGCCCTGTGTGCGTTTGTGTGACTGGTTCCTCTGGGGGTTTATTGTCTGTGGTGGTGGTTGTGACTGTGCTCTCTTGTCCACAGTGCTGCATGGTGCTGAACCCCTCCCCTATTACACTGCTTCCCATGCCATGAGCTGGTGTTTTCAGTGTTCCCAGGGCGTGGCCTATCTCCATGGCATGAAACCAAAGGCTCTCATTCACAGGGACCTCAAGCCACCCAAGTATGCTCCTCCTCACCTCACACACTGTCTCCTTTTTCACTGTCCCAACAAAGTGCCTTATGGTTTTCCTTTACATTCTGTTGACAACAAAAAGCCAAAACTCTACAAGTCTTTCTTATTACATAGTATTGTAAGCCACTTGATCAAAAACTATGTATTATGTGTTGTCATGCAAGATCTTTACATATAGTACATTATATGTTGTTGTGTTTAGAGTATGGAAAGTTCCAAATTGTCCAGTCCATTGCAGTCGTATGCCTCCAAGCTCTATTCCTCTTATCCATGCCAGCAGTTTTACATTGCAAATCAGTGACATCAGTCTCATCTTCTGCATCTACGCTGCTGGAAACCTGCAACAAGAAGAGAAAAGAGGACAACATTGCTGGTTATAATATCACGTCAGAGTGTAAACAGCAACAATATACTGAAACATCTTTTACCACGACATGGACTTAAATTCCAGTAATGTCATGTATGTGACACACTGTGTTCCAAACGAGCAGCACGTCCGTTAGCAAGGGTATATATCTTACGATTAAATAACATTAGCAGCATGCCGGCAGGATATGTTCTCAAGTGGAGCTGTGCTGTATCTGAGTCACATACACACCTTTTTTTTCTACTCAGATGATAAACGAGAGCTTTTACATGTTTATTTTTAACCTTTTAATGCGTTTAAAACTGGAGCAACCGCTTTTCCCGTGTTTGAGTCCAAGAGCAGTTTAGCAAGACTGCTTCATTTTTCTTTGGTTGTATATTCAAGCAGAATCAGCAGTGTATCGCACTTACACGTATATTCAAACCATTGTTTTAAACAGATTTCTTTCACAATTTCCACTTCCACCACCATTAAACTGTTTATAGATTTGGGAAAATGTTAAAAGAACACACTCAGATATGAAGAGATCTAACAGATCAGACATGGCAAAAAGTCAGAAAGCAAAGTAAACTATTAAAACAACAAACAAGAGGATCTGGTTTGATCTGATTTGTGCGCAAAAACTGTGAAAATGTTGAAAACATTGCATGAAAGCACACATGAGAAAGGCTTTTGGTAACACAGCAGTCCTTTTGAGTGACACTACAGTGACTCTCTCTCTCTCTTTCCAGCTGAAAAACATGCCTGACTTTAGCACTGTGTCATAAACACTCACTACAGTCCCTTCATTCACTGCCATGAGATCACTATGGCGGTGTTAAGTGCACTGCATTGGTAAACAAAATCCTGGTAGAGTCTTGAAGGTCTTCGCTGCTCCAACAGAGAGGAAAATAACTGTAACAATTCCAAATTTATGAGAGTCCATTTGAGATATTTGTCATAAGCTGCTGTACAGTGCAGTTATCGAAGACGCAGCCCTTTGTATTCCTTTAAATCTCTGCTGTGTTATCAGTCTGAACACCCAGACACAGCGTTGCTGGAGGATGTTCGGATCCCAGAGGTTGTGTTCTCTGGTGGAAAAAGGCTCCTGGCAGGACTCTCTGGGAATGAGCAGCTGCCCTGTTTCCTAGAGAACTGTTGTGGAGTTTCTAGGAATAACAGGGTCATGCATTGTGACAAATTGACAACTCTGGTTATTGTACAGCAATTCATTTCCACTCTGTTTAATGATTTTCCCGACAGTTACTATTGTATCTGAAATCTAACTTTATATTTCTAAGACACATCCTCAGTCTGTTATCTCAATGGTTTCCAACGTGGGGATCGGGACCCCTCAACAGGGTCCCAAGTTAAATCTGTGGATTCACATGATGAACAGAAATCATATATTTCTGTTAAGCTTCGGCTTTTCTAGTTTTTTTGTGAATGATTCATTCACAGAAGAACTGAGAGAAAACATTTCCGGGCTTCTAAAAAGTGAGAAAAAAGTGGTCACAAGTCAAAAAGCAAAAAATTTGAAACCTGGCTACCGGCAACGTAACCCGTAGCTGTTTTTATTTATTCATTCATTTACTTTTTTTTGCACTCAGGACAGAAATCTTCTACTTCTTTCAAGTTCAAAGCGTTGTCTTTCTTGGTTTCAGTCTGCTTCTAGTGGCAGGCGGCACTGTGCTGAAGATATGTGACTTTGGAACAGCATGCGACATTCAGACCCACATGACCAACAACAAAGGAAGTGCAGCGTGGATGGCCCCAGAGGTATTCGAAGGTAAGTATGAGTGGCATTCCAATTAGTTTAAGAGCTTTGGATACCTGCCCTGTCTCTTGTTTTTTTAACTAAAAAGTCTTCATATGTATCCAGTAACTGTTTGAATCAGTGCAGTCCAATGAATGAACGTACACTCTTTCTTGCACCCAACTTTGTGTAGTCACCTTTCACCTTAATGCCAGTGCAGCGCTCCCAGCATGGCTGCATTAATCCTTGATTCATCATCAGCAGCCGTACTCTCCTGCTTTATTGATGGTAGTCTCCCAAGCGCAGTGAGAAGATGAATGGAGTGATGCTGGTGGCTTTATTTCCCCCGGGAGACGACGGTGTGGAATTTGTGTTCTCATTCAGCCACGAGCTTAATGTATTTCCACATGATGAGACATGTTCTTGGCAAGGGGGTCAGGAGGAAAGATGAATTAAGCCCTCGTCATTATCTTGTTTTTGGAGGCGAGTTACAAGACTCCAGTGCAATTAAACAACTCACTTCTGCCCTCTCTGTGAACTCTTTACAACTAATTTGCATCATGCTATCAGAGCGCCTCGGCGCAGCAACTATCAAATAGGTGTGTGATGTGCACTTTAATTCTGCAATAATAGGCCGAGTAATTAAGCAACACAGGAGCTGTTCCTTGGTAAAAATGACTCCCTTATTTTCAATCCCCTCCCCCCCTGAAAGCAGAGATGAGATAAAAGCTGTTGTGCTCTCCCCAGACACATCCTCGCTCTCATCTCAAACGTGCCACAGAGAATTAGCTTTACCAGTCATTCAGCAATGTCAAGCGGAGCCTTTTTCCCCCTGTTTGAAAAGGAACTAAGTGTTACCGTGCCTTCTTTTATACTCGCAGGCAGCAATTACAGCGAGAAGTGTGACGTGTTCAGCTGGGGGATCATTCTCTGGGAGGTGATCACTCGCAGGAAGCCCTTTGATGAAATTGGAGGACCAGCTTTTCGCATCATGTGGGCTGTGCACAACGGTAAGTCACTGACTCTGTGTGGGTGGGTGTGGTTGTGGGCGGGGGAGTTGGAGTTGGAGGACGCAAAAGGCCGTGTCCAGCTGTCAGCCATTGTGAGTCCTCAAACGTGCCTTCTACGTGCTAAGCCTGCTGGGAGACTGTAAAAGTTAAGAGGCTGACAGAGGACAGCAGCTAAAAGGCATGTTCACCTGTGCAGCGCTCCCTGCAGTTTATTCTGATCCAGAGATGGATGGAGGAGAATACTAATGGGACACTAATAATACCTAGGGACAAGTTTCATATTTTTCACCGCTGAATCTGCCTGCCTGAGTCATTACTGGCTCGAGCAGCTGGAGACAGGGGATTAAGCATAAATTTGCAATATTTCTTGCTTGTCGGGTGTGATGCCAGCGCATATTTGTTCATTTGACTCTGCGTGAGCAATTACTTCATATTCATTTCTTTTTTTTTTTTTTTACATTCAGGCACAAGACCCCCTTTAATCAAAAATCTGCCCAAGCCCATTGAGAGTCTGATGACTCGCTGCTGGTCTAAAGACCCTCTCAGCGGCCTTCCATGGAGGAGATCGTGAAGATCATGACTCATCTAATGAAGGTAATCACACACTGTTTACGCTCTGTGTAAGGCTTCCAGTGAACTGGAGTGAATGAATCAATAAACCGGACCAGATCACAGAGCAGAGTGTAACATGAACTGGTCTTCATCAAAACAGAGACAGTTACTTTATTAATCCCAAAGTGTCAAATTCAGTTTTATCACTCTGTTATACCGTTTACACACAGAGTTCAGGGGAGAGATGTTAGACCGAGGGTTCGGTGCTTTGCTCAAGGACACCATGGCATTGTCCAGGATGTGGACTGGCCTCCTCAGCTATCAGTTCACAGTCCCAACTAATCTCTATGAACACATATCTGCATATGAATGTAGAATGAACAGGAGTGTGTCTGTCTATAATACAGTTCAATTCAAGAGCAGTTCATTAGACAATTGAAACAAGAACACTTTGACCAATCTCATTTCTGCTCTGCTGCTTGGCCAAACCACAACAACCCACTTTTTAATACGCAGTGAGCTTTTGTAGAAAGATGTGGGTTTGGTGTCACTTTAAGACACGCAGGAATGAAAATCCTAATTGTAGCTGTGCTTGTTGACGTTACTTACTCTTCTTCTTCTTGTTGCAGTACTTCCCAGGATCTGATGAACCCCTGCAATATCCATACCAGTATTCAGATGAGGGGCAGAGCAACTCTGCAACTAGCACAGGTACAAGAGTCATCTTCAGAGTCCTTCAAAACTTCAAACCAGTACAAGAGGTTTATGTTAAAGTAGCCATCATTTAATGCACAGGTGTCCAAGATCCAATATCAATGTGTTTATCAGCAGAATACCCTCTGGATTAATGAGTTTATCATGTTTGAAACAAACAAACTATGATTTTCTGTCCACGATAAAAGGAGTAAGTAGCTTTAATATCATGATTTATACTTGTCCATATAAGCAGTTGAAGGTAAAGTGCATCATTTTAACTGTAATGTTTTCAAGATCAGGAATATTTTCAGATATGGAATTATAAAATATACTTCTTGAAAAAAGATCTGGTGTTTCAAACATCCTTAAATGTTTGAAATGGAATGATCTCGTCACCACATTGACGTGTTGACTTATTAATAGCTACACAGATCCTCAGTTGATCCCTCACTCTGGAAATCAGCAAGCATTAAATAATGATGTTCAAAACAATTAGTCAAAGTTAATAAAGGAACTGGTGAAATAAACTCAGGTATAAAAGACAGTTCATAAACTTTATTTGTTTAGAGTTGCATTTATGTTAAGAAGTTAAATGTGATGATAAAAGCTTCAAGAGCCTGGAAATGTTTGGTTTCGGTACCTTGAAAGTGCTTGAATTTTGAAAAACTGTATGAACCCTTTTTTCTGCTGTGTGTGTGTGTGTGTGTGTGTCAGGTTCATATGTGGACTATACCGGCACCAGCACGAGCAACAAAAGCGACCCAAACATGGAACACAGTGACTCTCAAGGGAGCAACGATACTATCAAGATAACGCCTCAGTTCGCTCACTTTAAGCCAAAGGTAAATCAGTCCTTTATTTTGATCCAATAAAGAAACAATGTCACCACAACAGACTTCTGTACTGAGCCTTTTCTGTTTGTTCTTTCAGGGAGACCCATTGAGGACTCTGCCTCTGTCCAGGGGGGGCAGTGTTGAGAGTCTGCCAGCACGAACACAGTGCCTGGCATCATCTGACAGCAAAAGAATGAGCGCTGACCTGTCAGAGCTGGAGCCCAAGATGCCATTTGCACCCGCAGGTAATGCCAGACATGACACGGCACAAAACAACACATGACAGCAGAGCAGAAGAGGAGAGGAGCTAATCAAGGCAACCTGGCATGCTCTTATGTTTTATTATCTACTCAATAAGAAAAGTTGCACAGGAAAGGCATGCAGTGTTATTGCCAAGGCGAGTCTTGTTGGAATGAGGCCTTTCCAAGTCCACAAGAAGCTACTCCCCCGACACCAGAGTCAGGTTCTTTTTGTGCTTTATCACTTTGAGGTGAAGACCCATCCATATTCCCCTGAATGCAGAGGCCCGTCAGACCCGGCTGTCAACCATCCCCCCTCCTTTAAAGGCTCTGCAGCAGGCTCACCAGAGCTGTCTTGTTGAAATGAAACTCTCCACATAGCGTTTTGATTTGAGTGCAGAGTGTTTGTCAGTGTTTTTGTTGTTGCTCTTTGTGTTTTCAGACTTTAATGAATAGACTACCTGCATTCGGAGCATCAGCACCGTCTGTTCTTAGACAGCCTTGTTGAACTCTTTATCCAAACAGCATAGGAGCTGAATGCCTGCTGTTGTCTGCTCTGAGAAATGTAGCGCAGTCGCTGCCGACACTCTCCGCAGTGTTGCTCCACAGCGTCTGGGATGACGAGGTGCATGCTGCCCTTGCACGTACACTGAACACTCTGCATGTGTGGCCCACATTTCCAGTTTGTGGGTGCAAGCTGTGGGTCCCCCCCCCAACCCCAACCCCAAGTCTGTGTTAGTCTGCATCTGCATGCTTGTTGTGTCCGCAGCTGTATGTGTGTGTATGTGTGTGTTTTCGCAGCACGCCCCCAGTATAAACGAGGCCACCGTAAAACGGCATCATTCGGCACCATTCTGGATGTCCCCAAGATCGTCGTCACAGGTATCACTGGACCACTGGGCTTCCTGGTGACCGGGTGGAGCTGGCTTGGCTGAGCCCGTGGGTTGCTGTGCTCTAATGTGGCCCTCTCCTGTGTGTTACTCCATATGATACCAACCGCAGAATGCTCATTTATAGTACATTGGTTGCATGTATTAAGGTAAAAAGAAAAGGACTGAGCTGGTGTTGGAGTGACACACATCAGAGCTGGCCTGTGTCTTTCTGTCTTCTGTGATTTTTAGTTGGCAGAAGCAGAACATGAGTTAATATTCTCATCTGCTGTCACCCCAAATCTAGCTCCAACTAATTACCTTTGCACAGGTGAGTCTTTCTGTCACCAGTAACATCAAATCTTTAGCTGACTTCAGGAAATCCAATTGGTATATTGCATCAGGCCGGGTGACACAGATGAGATGAGCTTCCTAACTCATGGCCCTGTCCACTCTGCTGCGTCTCTGGCTTGGCTTCAGCAGATGGGTAGCAGGAGTAAATCAGTGCACCAGTTCTCTGCATTTGAGCTCGTCCTTGCCTTTCATGCATAGAGGACATAGAGAAAGCATGGCTATTTTTTTTCTCCCCCTCTTGCTCTCTTTACATCCATTAACTTTGAAAAAGTCATTTTGATTAATTTCTCTCACATTGAGGGTCAGAGCTATTATTACAAGCAGAGATACGGATGAAAGGAATGGGGACAGCTCTGGATGTCAGAAAAGGCTTCTATTTTGGAGCCGTGTGAGACGTGTTGAATGAGTGGCTAATTTAATCCGGTGACAAACGGAGTCAACCTGGTGCATGTTGTTAAAGGTAGGGCACTTATCATCTGCACTCCTGGACACCAGGCCTTTCCCCCAGCACACAAACCCCCGGTGGCCAATGAGTAGGAGTGTAACAGTACGCACAATTCAGTTCAGTATGTACCTCAGTACTTAGGACATGGGTGACATTTAGTCGTTCCAGTAAAAAGAAAAGAAACACACATTTTTTTTGTGTTTTTGATCAGTAATGTATCATTATTACAAAAGACTCAAATGTACAGTGTCCTCTGTAGAATGATTGTTTCTATACATGCATTTCCTCAAATATCAAAGAAAGAAAGAATGGTCCTTTTTAGATAAGTGCAGTATGTCTGTAAAAGCAGCCATTCTACTTTAACATTACAAAGAAACAGAAGTAAAGAGCGTCTTTAGTTCCAGTAATGTGATGTGGTTCCTAATGAAACAGAACATGTAGACAGGGTTTAGTTACACGACTCATCTGAAATCAAATCCCACTCCTTTGATCAGATCGCTCAAAAGTGGCCTGGCAAATACACAGTACAGAGCTGCGAGATGCAGACAGAGTTGAAAAACACCACACATTGTTATAGAACACATAATGTCAAAAAGTCTCAGTGCAAGTGCATCTAATGTACATAATGCAAGTGTCCTGTCCCCCTGCCAGAGCTTCCAGGTAGGTTTCACACTTGAGAGTTTCTGTTCACCACATGCCAGACACAGACTAAAGTAAAGTGCATCACAGCAAATGGACAGGCTAATTGAAGTAAATGGCATACGGAACAAAGGATCCCATACTGAATGGTTATGTCTGGGTGACATCTACCGTTACACTCCTGCCATCAAGCAGCCGTTGAGAAATCGTGGCTGTAAGCCCAGAATTGTCGTCCAATCATGCTGCTTATTTATACAGCATGCTAACGTTATTAACGCCGCATGAATTCAGTCGTAAAAACATAAATCCAGAAAATGTCGAAAATTCAACGGTTTTGCAACAGAGAGTTCCACTCAGATAGACAAACTGAAGATCCAACCAGTTCTTTGTGTTCTCGTTGGAGTGTGTGTGTTTGTTTGTGCGTGTTTCCTTCTGTGCTGTGTCTTCCTTGTGCCACAAACAAAGCTTGTAGTCAGACTAGACCAGATAAATCCTGATGTTTGTTGTGTTCGTTCTGAAGTGTGAAACAATCAACTTGATCAGTTAAAGGTGATGTAAAGTTTGGGAAGTACACACACACACTTCACTCAGAATCGCTTTGATTGGCCAGATTTGTGAACACACACAAGGAATTTGATGGAACATATGGAACCATGTGCAAACAAAGCTAAATCTGTTTTATAGTTTTTATAGAGTAGCCACCTCCTGCTCTCCTGTGTAGACAGCAGTCAGTCAGTGTGCTTCATATAGAACAAATCAGCATATTCAAACCGTGTGACGATATTTGGGTCTAAAAATGCACAAAAAATAAGTCATACTTTTGGAAATGAATTTACCATGAGCATGCTCAGAAGAAAGACTGGAAAACTGCTACATATTGTTGTGATCAATCCCTGAAGTCACACTTACCCATGGTTGAGTGAGATAGATACTAAAAACCTGTCAGACTCTGTAAAGATGTGACAGTAAGGACTCTGTTCACGTTTTTTAGAGCAGGTCATATTTTTGGATTGAGACCTCAGGCATGCTGGTGTTAATGTGAGCAACAGATGAACCAGTGATGACTGGGAAGTGTAATACCTGCCTGTCTGCCCTCACCACCTGCCCCTGACCCAAACCAGCCAGTCAGTCACGGTCACAGAAGTAGGCTCAGCTGTTCTTGTGGATAGGTGTGGTCTACAGTCATGTGTGTCTGTGTGTATGTTTGTTGGGCACTGTCAGTGGGTCAGTCACGTTCCTGCACACGTTGACAGGCCAGGACAGAAAGGGTTAAATCAGTGCAGCTGTCCCCATGTGGCTCTGTGGCTCTGGATCTCCCTCATGTAAACATGGGCACCAATCTCCCGCCCATTCAGTATCCACAAAGTCTTCTGGGTCTCATTCTTTCCCCTCTCTGTCCATCCTGTCCACAGCCACATGTGAGCCACAGAGACGTCGGTCTGTGCAGGATCTGCCAGGCATCGGCACGGAGTCCAGCCAGGTAAGACACACACACACATTAGACATGAGAGGCAGAGGGTCTGTGGAGATTGTCGTTGACTGACAGTGACACAGACCAAAGGATTTCTAGTTATCAATAAGAGGTTACAGCAAAGCTTTATACATGACTGCTGTAGCTACAGTGTAGCTCTAGCCTGGGGGTTCTGACCCCACTAGGTGTCGCCAAAGCTTCACAGGCGACATGAAGCCTTCTCGATTTAAGAGGTGTAAGAAAACTTTCTATAAATAAGTAAATACATCCCAGTCTAGGGTTCTGGGAACGTAAATAGTCCACACAGTCAAAAAGCAAGCAGTCTATTGCTGCTACGAACACACAAACAATACACACACAACTGAAAAAGAAGCTTCTCTTCAGAGTGAACGCAGGCCAACACAATAAACAAAACGAACCTGAACCCTGTTCCAAAATAAATAACAAGAAGACAGTCACTTGCTAAACTAACAGAACAGGAGAAAACAGGTCAAAAGAAAAGGTTGTTCACTCCCACTGCTTCACTACTAACAGTGACTATTTACAAGTGTGGCAAAGGAGGGCTATATACTGTACACAAAGGTTCTCAATCAGCAGAACCAACCAGATCACAAACCAAGCACAGGGAAATCATTCAAAGAGCACGAGGAGGACCGAGCTGCACTCCCCGCTGTCTATGGCAGAAACCGGATGTTAATTAGGCATACCATGATCAGATAGAGCTCTGCGCCTATACAAAGATCCTCACAACACAGACAGGTGGTCAAACTCTGGCAGAAAAACAGGAACAGAAACATGAACACAAACAGCTGGCTGTAACGGTAAGACCACAGTGAAGACCTGAACACAAGCTGCACAGAGCCTGCGATCTGCTGAACAGCCTCATCCTGCATTAGAAAAGAACAATGAGAAACAAACCTTGTGACAAGCTTGGAAAAAAAAGGTTTCCCAGCAAACCTTGTGCTCACTGCAGTCACGCTGTCTGTCACAATAAACATGGTCATTACATGACAGTAGTGTCATATTCAGTACTGACAGAAGATGAAATAGAACATAGGATGTAACTCCAGTTCTGTGGGTAACTCTAGTCAGTGTGGGAAATGTAGTTCAGCTGTAATGTGGCCTGATCATATATGATACATATTTTGTTGTGGTAGATCTATCAGTGTGTAAAACCTACACAGGCATCTACAGCTGTCAATCAAACATGTAGGGGGTCCACCCGCTGCACAGACCTTATTTTCTCTGGTAAAGAATCAGTTTGACAGTAAAAGTGGATGAATATTATTTACATCCGTGATTCAAAGCTGGCTAATGTTTTCTGTTTTAATGAGTGATTAATCAAACAATCAGACAAGACTTATTAAATAATTCAAATAAAAAGTTGAACTCCACGAGAACTCCCCAGAGGCGTTTATTTCTGCTCTCCTAATGTACTCTATATCTGTGTTTGCTGCTCATCATTCTCTTCCTCTGAAGCCTTGTACATGTTTGACTGGTGCTACCTTTCAAAAGCATTGCATGTCTTCTTTGTCAGTCCCCGGGGAGAAAGTGTGACAGAACATGACGTGTGTGTGTCTGTGTGTGTGTGTGTGATATGTCATCTCCAAGAAGATGAAGACATTAGTGTAGGAAGAGCCCGGTGCTCCCTCCTCAGACACACACTGCTTCAAAATAAGCTCCTCGGCTCAGAGTCTCCCCTGTTCTCCCAAACATTTGTCTCCGTTTGTTTAGCAGTAAACTCACAGCTCTGTGCAGTCACAAGTTCATTTGGAGTTCGCCATAAAGACTTGGCACAAATAATACAGTTGCTAAAGAAGATAAATCGCCGTGCGCTGCCTGTGGGATGAAGCCGCCCTCCAGAGTCGCACTGATGTGACAGTACTATTGATCATGGAGTTGTGTTTGCGTGAGTTTGCTTTGTTACCACTCTGATTCCCAGACTGGGATCTAGAGACGCTCTGAAACACTGTGTGCTGGTAACATTGGATTAACCTCAGATTTGATTCTTACACAATAATCTGTTGCATTTTAGGCTGATATTCATATTTTGCGTTCTTGTTGTTTTAACTGTATTTTTAGCTTGTTTGCTGTTAAATTTGGCTCAATATAATTCAAAGTAAAGCATGTGAGACAATGTGACATGTTCTATGTTCAGTCATTGTAATACATACAGAGAACTAGAGACACAAATTCACAAATAATGCAGCTGTGATTCTGCCTTAACGTATAGTTTAATACTGCAGACAAAGAGCAGTCCAGTCAATCCTTCTGCTTACCAAAAATGAATCCACTCCTGCTGGACAATCACTATCGCTCATTCTCACTGACCGTGGTATCATTTATCCAATAAGTAGCATCCTGAAGCCAACAGAACAGGAAATGAATGTTGAAGAAACAGGAAATGTAAACGTGTCGTCTGACAGAGAGCTGTTTAAAAGTGGAGGTACTGTTTAGGTCAGGACCAGGTTAGCAGATGTAAAACCACATCGGTCCAGTTTTCAGATGCTGTGCTGATGAGACGCTGTTAGCTGTCGGCTGTCGGCTGTCATGAAAACATTTTGCCTTCTTGAACCTGACAAAACCAGAAATCACAGCAGTCAAACTTTGTCCAGAGCTTCATGTGGATACGCCTCCACATGTGCCCAATGAGCAGATCACTTTTACTGCTTTGGATGTTGTCCAGATCACATTTTTGCCTCCTCAGCTGAGTGTTTGCGTCCTCTTACAGGGGAGCAGGAACAGCAGCCGGTCCTCCAGTCCCAGTGTGAGGATGATGCCACCAGATAAGTCGAGCAGCAGAGGTTACTTCTCGCCTGATGACCCCACAGGTACTCATGACAACTTTTCACTACACAGAACTGAAGTCAGCACCCACAACCTGATAAGACCATATGACACTTTGATGTGTCTACAGTAGCTTTTCTACATGAGGTCTGTAAAGTAAGCAGACAGTGAAACACATCATGTGTGTGCAAGAGGTTTCAGAAACTAAACTCTATGCTGAGTGCAGCATTAAACAGTCACTGTAACAAACTAACATTACTATTATGTGAAGTGCTCTGTCGTTTTGCTGAGCCTGACATTTAATAAACTCTATGAACCAATCATGACAAATCATCAGTCTGCCTCAAAGCCAGCTGAAGCTGATGGAAACCATCTTTACTACATTTAGTGTAATAAATAAACTCAGACTGTGAAGACAGGAAATATTCAACTGTACATCTTCTCAATACAACTTTGTCTATTTTACTGAACTGAGATCAGCTTAACTGCCTCGATAACCCAACGTGAAACACACTTCATTCAAACACAAA
Organism: Miichthys miiuy; assembly: GCA_036365135.1. Lineage (NCBI taxonomy): Eukaryota > Metazoa > Chordata > Actinopteri > Sciaenidae > Miichthys > Miichthys miiuy. Next base: position 1,876,509 of record CM071620.1, on the reverse strand, counting down.
GAAACACAATAAAGCTCTTAGTTAGCCTGACGCTGTTCCAACAACCATTCAGTCTGTTTTTTATCAATAGAAATCATCAGTTCACTGAGCGACATGTGGAAATATTCAGGTAAAATTCCTGTTTCTGGTGGCTTTGAGGCGCTCAGCGTCGATATATCTGCATTTTTACTACTTCAGCCCACATTTCCAGAAGCTGTAAGAATACAAGCATTGTGTGAGAGACGACGAAAAATCATGTCTGGAATAGTCCATGTGCAGCAGAGTTTTGAACTGTACCAAACAGATCAGCTGATGAAGCCTCAAGTGTTACACAGAGGAAAGGCAGACGTCATGCTTAAGAGAAATATGTGAAGGTTGAATTTTACAGCTCGTTGACTGATTGAATCAGACTCTCCTGTTAGTCACCCTCTAAACACGCTGCCTGTAACAGCATCAGGCTTACTGTGGAGACGTCACATGTAAATCTGTCAGGCTGCACTGGAGACATTAAGTGTGGAGTTAATGAGTGATTTACGGCGCTCGTCTGTGGTCGGCTCTGAGCTGAGGGGGTCCACACTCTTCCCATGCTGTCATAGGAAAAAAACCCTTTTTCTTCTCTTTTGTCAGACACCAACGGCTCAGACAACTCCATTCCCATGGCCTATCTGACCCTGGATCACCAGCTGCAGGTACACCATCCACACAACAGCACGGTTTCTTTCACTGCTCGTGATGTTTCACTGAAACTCCTTCCTCTCAAAGATGAATTGAAGGACGTTGTAAATTGCTACTACCAACCTCATTATGAAGGGATTATCCCTGACAACATGATGCTATCTAAAGACTGGAATGTGCTTATAAATACACATTGGCAGCACCACAGAGGTATTTGGTGTATTATTATCTGGTCAGACTATACTCACAGCTGATATAAATACATTCTGCAGAGATGCACGAGCACATCGTTTTGAAGACGGCTGACATGCGCTGTTTATTTCCAGCCTCTCGCTCCCTGTCCCAACTCCAAAGAGTCCATGGCTGTGTTTGAGCAGCACTGCAAGATGGCCCAGGAATACCTGAAAGTGCAAACGGAGATCGCCCTGCTGATCCAGAGAAAGTAAGCCGAGCTGCACCGAGCTGCTCGTTTTCATCTGCTCGGCTTTGTTTTGCGCTTGGAAATAGTTTGTTTTGGTGTCAGCCAGTGTGATCTGCAGAAGGCGAGCACATCAAAGTGCTCATCTCGTATTTCTAGAACGTGGAGGATTCAGCATGGCACTGCTTTTATTTTTCAAAGTAAACCCCCTCTACGTGGAGTATTTGTCGTTGCATCCAGCTGATGGTGACGCTGCACACTAGTGATTTTCAAACACTGCTTCTTTATTCAAATGCAGATATGAATATATTTCAGTGTTTGTTTCAAAGATTAACATCATCACTCTTTTTAACTTGAGTCACATTGACCGATTTTCTTGATTCAGTATCAAAGGTGTTGTTGATGGATGATGATCATGATATTTAGCTGAAAGGTTAATGGATGGTTTAAGTTGTATGACAGTAGACAGCAGTCAGTGTGCAGACAGACAGAAGTCCACTGCTGTGTTAGGGTCAGCAGGAAAATGTGTTTTAGTCACATAAAAATAACTCCGTATCTGTTGAAGTGTACGCTATAGTGAGCAGCACCTCGCTGTCAGACAGCCTTTCCTTCAGTGCTACACTGTCTCAACTGTAGAACCACAGGTCAGACAGCGAGGCAAAGCGGCGAGAATATGCTCACTACAGCTGCTCATGTTTGTGATTGTTTCACAACTTCACAAGATAAAATCATGTTAGAATGAAACTAATTTTATTATGAACAGAGCTGCTGGTGGTCCTCATTACACGCTGCGCTGAGCCGTCAGTAAACCAGTTGATTGGTGTGGACTGTACATCCTCATCTGACTGCTTGCTTTACAACACACTCACACTCAGGAGCCTCGCCACAAGCTCTTAAAAGGCCCGACCAATACGATTGCAAGATTTCTTTCCAACAACGTGCAGCATTGTCTTTGAATTGAAATGGGCTGCATGTTCAGTCATTCGCTGATTCTGCTTCACGTCCTCTGTGTGCAGAAAGGAGCTCATCGCTGAACTGGACCAAGATGAGAAGGACCAGCAGAACACGTCCCGTCTGGTGCAGGAGCACAAAAAGCTGCTGGAGGAGAACAAGAGTCTGTCCACGTACTACCAGAAGTGCAAAAAACAGCTGGAGCTGATCCGGGTCCAGCAACAGAAGAGACAGGGCACATCGTGATGAGACAGAGACACATGAACTGCTACCATCCCCTCCCCTGCCCATCCTGTCCTCAGCACCCTTCCAGCACTATAACACTACCCACTCTCATGCTCTGCACACACACAAACACACACACACACACAGAGTTCCCAGTCAGCTTTGTAAAGAGACCTGCATTCTACTGTGTCCTGCATGTCGCATTGTAGAGCCTGACTTGTGTCCAGCAGGAACATGACGTCCTCTGTACATACCTTTGCACATCCTCACAGTGTATTCTGTGACCGCAGACCAAACAATCACTGCACCCTCACCCCCATCACCCCCGACCCGGCCGCTGCACTCCGGGATGGACGTCTTCTTCGGTGGTGGCGGCGCCGCATCCTCCTGGGTCGTGTGTTCCTCCATGTTTGCTCTCAGGGCCTCTGGGATGCCTGGTCAGTGTGTGTCCACCCCCTCAGCGGCCAACAACCACGCCATCCTCCAGAATGTGAACAACCAACACAAAAGGCTTTTTTTCAGCGAAAACGTGTGACTTATATGCAGAATTTTTGAGAGCAGTGCGGATGTTTGAAAGCTGTTCTTTACAAAGGGTGCGCGTGGAATCCCTGTTATGCAAAACACACACCCCTCAAATCAACACATTTATCTCTAACCTGTCCCTCCTCTCACCGAGAGCATGAGCCCCTCTACAGACCACTGTACCTGTTTACTTCTTCAAGGTGTTCAACGTGTTCAGTTCACAGCGGGATGGACTGCATATCAGAATCACAGTAAAAGGAAGAGCTCGGGACTGTGTGACCCTGATCTGCTCCTCATGCTCTTAAAAAAACAAAACAAGCACGGCGAGCTTACAGAGCTACGGAGGACCATTAAGGCCAAGTGTGAAAAATGAACCTGAGAATTTATTTAAAGTTTATTTTTTGTTAAAAGTCAGAATTCTTTGTACTTTAAACTCAGATCTTGGACACATTTTCCACACTTGGCCGTGGTCGTCCTCCGTGCAGAGCAGATTCAGGAGCTGTGGATTCCCTTTTCATTTTGACTTCAGTATTGTTTTTTTGCGTGTAGATGTTTCTGTCTTTTCTATTCAGTAGTTTACTTTGTATGATAGCTCTTTGCTAATTTTCGCATTAGGACATATGTTATCTGGTCTGGGAATGCCCTTACGGACAAAATAGCGGAGCATGTAGCTCCCTAAAACAGTATCTAGTTTGTTTTTAGTTCACATGTTGCCTTAGAAGTTGCCTGCATTTTAAGTGCTTGTTTTATGTGAAATTTAGTGGGGATAAAAGTACAAAAGAAAAAAAAAAGATATTTTTAATGTAATGGACATTGAATGAAACTCTTTCTGATGGGAGTGAGAAGGATGTGTGTCAGTAAGCTGTAATAATGTAAATTTCGCCCACCAGCTTTACATCCAAAACTGATGACGTGTACTCTAAAAGAAGGAATGGATGTGATTTCTGTTTGTTTTTCGGTCTCATATCCCTTGAGTAATTTTGCACAATCACTTTTGTTTTTTCGTCCGGTCATGTATAAAATTTTCTTTTAAGCAATTCTGTTTTTAAAAGTGAAAGACTTGACGAGTCTTCCTTTTTAAAATGTGTTACTGTGCAGGAGTGAAGCTCCACTGACTTTTCTGTTCACGAAGACTTCATTTAGCAAACACACATCACGCTGTTTATTAAGTGTTTCCTAGTCAGTAAATAGGAACTAAGGTACAGTATACGACAGTGAGCAAGGCATTATGAAATAAACTGAATGGTGAAAAGATGTTTTCATGTGTGTGTGTGTGTGTGTCGGATGTGTAGCACGATCCCTGTGTCTGTTTTCATTTGTTTAACTAGATTTTCCATTTTCTGTAAAATCCTGTGATTTACTGAAGACTATAAGACCTGCTTGTGATGAGATGATGCCACAGAGTGTAATATGTTGACTGTCATCAAGTTTAGTGTTCATTGGTACAGGGATGGATGGCACGGTGGCGCAGTGGTTAGCACTGTCGTCTCAGGTTTGAACCTCGGCTGGGGTCTTTCTGTGTGGAGTTTCCATGTCCTCCCCGTGTCTGCATGGGTTCTCTCCGGGTACTCCGTCTTCCTCCCACAGTCCAAAGACATGCAGGTTAATTCCAGGATCCATGAGGACAACCCCACGTCAAGTGGGACCTGAGCCACACCAGCTCAACTCAACAAATGTCTTTATTTTTGCAGGTTTTGTCATGAACTCAATTATTGGACAGTGAAGTTGACCTGATGGAGCTGAATGAAAATCGAGCAGAGTTCTCACGATTCATCCTGAGGGGAGCATAAATGTCTATATTGAATGTCATGACAATCAATCAGATATTTGTTGAGACCTTCTGCTCAAAACCATAAATGTCACCTCATGATGGCGCTAGTGGGGAAAAAATCAGTGGATGTCCAAGGTAGAATTCATCCTGTGGTTGATTTTCACACGAGTCCAGTAGACCTGCAAGACCAGGCACGTGAAACCATGGCTTTCATTGGCTGTGTACAGTGTGGGTGGGGCTAAAGTGGAAGGTAGCTTTACTGATTGATGATTTGATGATGATGATTTGATTTGATGATTGATTCACTTACTATTTTGTTCTAGATCTTTTAACTGCATTTGATGGTCTTCATTATCAATGTGATCCAGTTCAGTTTCATTTTATATGATATCACATGACATCTTCAATACAGAGCAGGTCTAATCCGTGTTCTTTATAATATTATTTACAGACCCAATAATGACCACTATGAGCAAGCACTTGGTGACAGTGGTGAGGAAAACGTCCTTTAAGAAGCAGAAACCTTGAGCAGAACCAAGCTCGTGGTGGACAGACGTCAGCCACGACCGGTTGCATGAACATTGCAGAGTTTGATAAATTGTCATGTAGATTGCTAAGTTGTCTCCATTTGGTGATGAAGTCCATGAGACAGTCTAAAGTTCTGCACAGATTTAATGACCGTGGGCCGTGGGTTGAGATTATTTTGTCTCTCACTCTTTTGTGGAGTGTTTTGTGGTTGTACTAAAACCACGTTACCTCCAGGTCCCCTTCCTCTCCTTTTCTTTTTCAGCTGCATCTCTTACAGTTTTCTGCCGTGGGTGGAGGTTACTCAGTTGTCATGGTGACATGTCAGCTCAGGAACAATAAATATAGTTTGGAGATGAAAGTAAAGAGAAGTGGAACACTGTGGTTTATGTTTTCTTTGGGGATCTTCTGCCTGTGTTCCTGCAGAGAACCAACGCTGTTTCATCGTCTCTCTGGAAACATAAAAAACATGATTAATACCAAGTTTACTATACAGAATTTAACATGGTGTATGAAAGAAGCAGTGTCTATATTATCTGGAAATAGTCATACTGTTCTCTTCTCGAGACTTTCTTAAGACCACTTGACCAGGTCCACGAAACCAGGTCTCACAAGCAACTGCATTTTTACTAAGGCCCGTCAAGACCACGACTACAGACATATCACTAATCATACCTTTGATAAGTTGGAAAGTTTCAAATGCAACCAATAACTTTGAAGAAAAACTCATTTCTAATTACAAATGTGTGTTGCTGTTAACGGCTGTCACCCCCCCCCCTTCACATGCACTCCAAACATGTGAATGATGGAGATAGCAGAGGAAGCTGTGGCTGTCAGGTGTCAGAAAGACTTTCTGTAATAAAATTTTCTAAACCACAAAGAGTTGATCTGCAAAACAGCGTCCAAAGAAACACACAGCAGTCTGTAAATCCTGTAATGCACCCACAATAATTTTGAAAATCTTAAAAAAAAAAAGCTATACATATAAGCTACCTATGTGTAAACTGCCGGGTCCTGGTCCAATCTCTGCCTTAGTCTTGCTCATGACTTGGTCTCAACCCCTCAAAGACTTGTCTTGGTCTTGGTGGTCTGGTCTCAGAGTGACCATTTGTATTTTATTTAACCTCATGAGTTTGAATGAGACAACAGGAAAGTTTTTTATCTGTTTTGGGGTTCTGATATGAAAAAAAAAAAAGTTATACAATCGATCAGTTAATACAACCAGTTAATATATAACCAAACCACACTCAGCTCACTCGGTGCACTGACTTTAGACGACCAAAAACCAAGAGGTGACCTTCAAACTGAGCCATCAGTCATGTAGAGATTTACTGACGTTCACTGCATGAAGCCTCTCATATGTGAGGATTTGCTGTTTGATCACTGCAAATATGTCGGACACTTTTGGACTGTTTGTAACTGTTCCGGTGTCCACATACTTTTGACTGCTTAGCATATTTCCCTTAATTAATTTAAGATAAAGCCGTAATTTTGCATGTACTAAATAGTTCACGTGCTCCATTGATTTTCATGTTGTTTCATGCCTTCAAGGTTAAAGACTGAGCTGTTTTCAGTCCACACAGGCTTATGTCATCATCGTGACGTACACTCTGTGCTCTCACAGAAAACACAGTGAACCTTCATGTGCAGGACACAGTGCCCCAGCTGCAGTGTCTCCGCTCAGTCGGCGGGTGGCGCTAAACATCCAGTCTTGGTCGTTAACGTGGAGCCATGGAGGCTGTTTTTCACAGACAAAGAACCATACATCCTCAGTGTATCAATGGCCGGGATCAAAGTGAATCCTGATTATGTCACGCTCCAAGGCCCGGCCCGACCTACTTTATTGATTGTGTGAACAGACTCTCTTTTGAATTGAGCTGATTTGTCTAATATAGAAATAGATTCAGTTACATAAGCCGTGTCTTGCCTTTGATAGTGAGGACCCCCGAATATGACCCGTTTGTCTGTTGGCAGTAAAAGAAGCTCCTGGCTTACATTTCAGCTCCAAATTGTCTTAGCATTCTGCTGACAAAGGCTTCTGTTTTGTGACTGTCTTGTGTTTGAAGTTGACATCTAAATGGGGAACAATGAGTCATTTGAGTGTGGAGAAATGATGTCACCTTCCTTCTCCAGCCAGGTATTGTGTTATGTGCTCCTGCTTGCCCTCAATGAACTGGTGGAAATAAGGAAGACAGCGTATCGTTGCCAGCTTTGTCCTGTGTTCTTTTGTTCTCAGAAGGACATGTAGTGTTTGGCCCGCTGTGGTCAGATAGGAAATTAAGGGCGATGTTCTGTTTGTGTGTGTGAGTGAGGAAGGAAGGCTACTGTCCATTTGTGCTGGTTTGATCGTGTGTGTGTGTGTGTGTGTGTGAGAGAGAGAGAGAGAGAGAACTTTTTCTTTTCACACGACACCCCAGTGACTGCTGAGGTTCTTGTTTCTTTAAATGAGTGTTGAGCAGAGTCAGGTAATTCTTCGAATGTGTCTGCGCCTCTGTCGAAACGCTACCTGAGCCAAAGACAACACGGACCACGTGATCGCTGTCTGAATAAAATATAGTCTAAAATGTGGAAATATCTGAGGATGTTTTGTGACACTTGACAGTTTTTGATAGTTCAGCAGCACCAAAACCTGGTTAAGAGTGTTTGCTAGGACTTCTTGGGACCTTCTTCCCAAAGGTCAGTGTGTAAAGTAGGTCTGGATAATCCTACGAATAAAAATGATCAAAATGTTCAAAGAAATCTGGAACTGTGTGACCAAAGAACGGGTAAACAAGATCGGACGAAGAATTCCAGGTCAGACTTTGATACCGAAACAGCACTGAGGTTCAGTGCACTTCCTAAAACCTGCTTTGCTCAAAGGCACATCAGCAGCGCCGTCACACCGATAAACTCATGCCTGACTCCCTTTTTAAACCTTTGAACGTGTTTTCCTGTTTTAATACTCGAATGATCAGATGTTGCATGATAACATCCCCGTCTTCCTTTGTTCCGGTGCACCAATGAACGTGGCGCTGAAATGCCATCCCTCTTCCCTCCTTTGCGAGGGGAAGTTGATGTTACACTTGAAAACCCGTGTGTGCTTTAGATTTTATCTATGGCATGGTAGCCATGGAAACTGGGTGACATAAATAGGCTAGCAGTGGCAGAGAGAGATGTTGCAGTTTTTAATAATGGACAGAATTTGGGTCATAATATCTTGCATGTTGGTCTATAAATTGCACCGTGTGCCAGTTAGGATTCCATTAATCTGCATGAATCCCTGGTCGGTCCTCAAAGTGGCTGCGGGCGATTGTTTAAGAGCTCGACGAGGTCTCCTCTGCAGAGTCAAAGAGCCTTGCGTTCTCGCACCAAATTCTTTGTTTACTCTACTTCATACATTATGTAATTACACACTGCATTTAGCTACAGTAACAGCATAAGTATGCTAATTGGGATCATGAATTAATTTGTTATTTGGAACAGCACTCAACTCCATCATCCTCCATTCATAATTTCACTGCGGGTCTATTTAGAGGGGCACTAATGAGGGTGAGGGGAGGGAGAGTGTGAGCAGCTGCTGCTTTTCTGATGCAAAATTGGGAGCAAACGCTTTGACAAACGTATTTTTCTATGATTTCTTTTTTTTTTTAATCAGTAGCCTGCTTCTGTTTGGTTGATTTGACAAGTCATGGAAGAGAGGCTGAGTTAACCCTTCTGTGATCTGATAACGCGAGGTGAGAAAGGTCAGAGCACCAGGTATTCGCACACACTGTGGAGGGTGGAGGGTCACCCACTCACAGAGACACAGTCAAAGCCCTCGTACTGTAAGTGTTTGTCAGAACTTGAAATGGCTGTCCCACTTAAAGGTGCAGCGCGTGATTCTGGAGAAAGATGGAGTTGATTACTGAGTCTAGATTTTCTAAAGGCTGGAGACAGAGGTACAATACAACTGAGAGGTTACCATGTTGTTGTGCCCAGTGGTGCCAAAAATACAGTGAGCAGTGCCTCTCTCCCCTCTCTTAGTGGACATTTTAACACAGTGATGTCATGGTGTACTGACACGCCCTGGAGTACATGACTACATCACTGCAGCAAGGCGGCTGAGGTCATAAAAAACAAGATTATTAGCTTGTGTTAAGTTGCTCTTTGACAGATGTTGCACAGAAAGTGCTGAAAGGAGTCGAAGTGTCACTTTATTGATGTCATTTATTTGTTATTTGCTGTCCAGGAAAATAACTGACTACACAGAAAAACATAGAGCAGGTAAATGAGTAAAACGAGCTGCAGTACCAGGTTACAAGAACACATCTCACTGGAACTCTGTTAGGTCACAGTGTGCTGCTCTGTGTTAGTGAATGGATGAAGTTTGTGGCTTAAAGGAGCAGTGTGTAGGATTTAGTGGCATCTAGCCGTGTACTTGCTACACACTAGCAAGGAAAGGGTAAGGCTAGGAGGGAAAACCCTCCTAGCCTTACCCTTTCCTTCCTAGCGTGAAGGAGACCTAACCTACCCTATCTACCCCATCTAGAGCCAGAGTTTACTTTGTCCGTAGAACATGGCAGTTCAACATGGCGAACTCCGGCATGGAAGTGAATCTGTCTCATTCTAAGGTAACGAAAACATAACGATGACTATTATCAGGTGATTATACGCTAATAGAAACACGTTTATGAATATTATATCCACACTTTGTTTGAACGTCTTGCTGTCAGAGGAAGCACACACGAGGAAATCCTGCGGAAGCTGAATGTGGATGTTTTTGACGTCGCTGTATGTGAAAGTAAAAACAAATAACGAGAATGCCAAGTGAATGCGCACAATGAGCGCACAGCTGAAGTGAGCTCACTAATTACCTGCAGATGAGTTGCATTACAGTTACGGTCAGTTAATGTGTCGAGTGTTGAACAGCTGACCGCCGCAGACAGACAGCCTGCTGCTGTCTCATGCTGGAAAACACTGCATGAGTAAGAGGTGAGACATCTTTGTTACGGTAAGATGAGCATCTTCCCAGATGCCCTCGGGTTCAGGATGGAATGAGTGGGAAGTGATGAGAGCAGCACTATAAAGGAAAATGCAATGCCCATTGCACACAGCATCAGCAGTCGCTCACACCTCACACACCTCTTTCTCTCTGTTAGACTCACTCACTCCACCAAATTTGACATTTTATAAGCGATGCATGCAATGAGTGTGTGTCACCTGTGATGCTGTTGGATGCTGTGATATTACTGTCATTCTCCACTGAGGCCTTGGCTTAATGACACTGCTGTGCAGTTTAAACCACAGCATCTCTTCAGCAGCAGGTGGAACTGACTGTGGGAGGCAGGCTGTGGAGTTCAAACCGACAACAAGCCGGTTTCTTGCCGTGTGAACGAGAAGCCTGCATCAACCCGCACAGTTTTCCACAAGTAAAGGTCCTGGGAGGAGAAGCACAAACAAACAGTCAAATGTCACCAGGGCTTTATTTACTTGCTGGTTTGGCTCAGAGGTTTGCAAAGTCTGGAGGTGTCATTTGTGCAACTCAGAGTGGAAGCTGATGATAAGAGGCTCCGTTCACACTGCACGTCTGAATGCCTGCACGCAGCGATTCTTATCAACCAGCACCGACTGTTTTTTGTTTGTTTTGTTTTTGTGAGTTGACAATTCAGCGCAGCAGCACATACATCACATCCAGCATGCTAATATACAGAGATAGAGATGAGTTTAATTGTAATGTTAAGTTGAAGTTAAGTGTGAATTCTGATATGACTCCCGCAAATCAATATCATATATATTATCATATATACTCAATATCTGGAACAGATTACACCCATTCACACCCAGACATCAGATTTAACAGCACATATGAAAGAGGCCCAGAATCAGAGCTTTAAAATGTCTGTGTATCATTATATAAAATATAATAATATAACCATACAGTAAAGCACTGAAAGTAACGTTAAGCATCTCGTCCCAAGTCAGCTGGGATCGGCCCTGCTAAGGACAGACAATTACAGAACATGGATAAATGGATGGAAGTAACGTTAATATAGATGAATATCACTTATAATGACTTTTTAATTGTGGTTCATGTTTGACAAAGAAACAAGGACTTGAATTGGGAAAATATGATTTGCAGCTTGGGAAGCAGGTTGAAAATCTTTTTCAATGTGCAGTGGACTGATTATTTTTTGATCCAGATGGATAGAAGAGTCTGAAATATCTTTCAAACTGCAGCAAAGATCATTTATTTTCCAGAAAAATCAGCATCTTTACACTTCTCTTTGCAAATCTACTGCATTCATTCACTATTGTTTTTTTTTGGCCACTTGAGGGCGGTGCAGCACGCCGCGAACACAACACTGACATATTACCACCTTATAAATGTGTTAGCAAACAGCCGCTTATTTACACATCCAGCAGACACAGAGCGACTTTCATTTCGACTCATGTTGGTGTCCACAAACATTAGTCCAATATTTACTCGCCATTTAGCTGCTAAAGGCTCCACTGTGTTCACCGGCTAGTCTTTAACTGTGTCTGTCTGCCGTCTGCTGCCGGGCGGCTCCTTTTCACACAGTTTTTAGAGCTTTTTCGCTAAAAACAGCCGCCTGCTGCTGCTGCTGCTGCTGCTGCTGCTGGAAACCAGGTTGGTGAGAGCAGAGTTTGCTAACCTGGAAAACAGTGACCTAAAAGAGAATGTTGCTGCAGTTCACTGAGAACGCTGATGAGCATTTTTCCTCCTCAAACAGCTCTATGTCCAAACAGAAAGAAATCCCTCCCTCACCTCTTCCCCTTTAATTTGATACCAAATGTGTGGCATTTTCAACACTTAGACAACATTTGATGCTTACACCAAGACCAAGCAACAGCACAGCTACAAGAGAAAAAAAAATCATCCACTTTATTTGTGGAAAAGTCACTGTGCCCGGGTCGGTCCTCCCTGCAGACTCTTTGGTGAACTGTCCCCCAGAGAACAGCCTCTGTCTGGGCAGTGAGAGCCGGGTAAGTCCCTCTGATTACTGATGGTTATTGTGCGATGTGATGCGAGTAAAACACTTGAACTCACAATGTCTTCATCTCTTTCCACTCTGCACGGTGGATCAGGGTCTGCCTCAGTCTGACATCTTTGTTGGTGGAGACATGGATGGAAACGAAATCAAAGAGGTATCAATAAGATGATACCAATGTAATGATTAATATTTCTGGTTCCAGTTATTGGTGACGACTTAAACTATCTATAATACAAAGATCAGGACTATTTTCTGCTTTTGATTCACTGGGAATTTAAAATGACAGGTGCTATAGTAAAACATAGAACAGGCGCTCTGGAGGGTTAATCAGCTTCATAAAGTTGATGGTAATTCTCTGTGTGTTTGTCTCCATAAGGGACACATCACAGCTTTAAAGTCATTATTGCAGCTTTAAATCATTCACGTACAAACATTTGAATCATTGTCGATAGCTCTGTGATGAACTGGTGACCCGTCCAGGGTGCACCCTGCCTCTCGCCTAATGTCATCTGGGTTTGGCTCCATCCCCCCGTGACCCTGATAAGCAGCTATGGAATATGAATGAATGACGAATCATTGTTGATGTATTTATTGGGGGAAAATGTTACTCTATATTGTCAGTAGTGGAAGACACAGTCTGAAAATCTGTTGAATAATCAGCAATAAAAACACCATGTGTAGCCTCTGTAATCAGATTCAGGATTAGATGTGTGTCTGTGTGTTGTGCGTGTGTGTGCGTGTGTGTGTGTGTGTGTTGTGTGTGGAAAAGGGCTGCAGAGTGCTGGCGAGTGGGTTTGGAGTGGGACAGTGCGACAGCCTGTTATTACGGCCCATGTGACTGACAGCGTGTGGGCGAGAAGGTAATTGCTGAAGTATGCCTGCGGTGACGAGGGCCTTCAGGGGAGCGGATGTTCAGCAGACTGGGGCATGCACAGTAACACACACACACACACAGAGGCACAGCAAGCCCAGAACTGATGACTCATCTCTCACACCCCATTCACTCCTGTTTGTTTACTCCGCTCATCATCTCCAGCCTGAGCCAGAGTGGTGACAGACAGAGAACTGTCACCCAATGATCGGCACGTCTTAAAGGATTTCACCTGTTTAGACTTCAACACAAGCAGCTTAGTTAGATCCAGGTTCCACTTCCCGTGTAAACAGCTTCTAGAGCTGGCAGACTGTAATCTTGTGTTTACTGGGCTGAGGAGAGTCAGACAGAGGTCTAAATTTACTATGTGCACTCTGAGCAATGCAGGCGCTGCACTGATTGGGATTAGACCGCGACTGTAGACTATATTTACTACATGTGTTCGTTTGAATGTTTTTATTTCAGTTAGAGTTTAGGGAGGTGTGTGTGAAATGATGTATTTAAAATATTTCCATTGTTTGATGGAGTGGAACAAACATGTAGCTTCAGTGAAGAGCTGGAACATGCTGCGTGCAGCAGTAAGAGAAGGGAGGCTTAAACACCCTGCAGAGCTGAGAGAAAGCAGAGCGTGGTGATAATTGTCTGTAGGTTTGTCACCGCCAGTGGTTCTTTTCACTCTATACATCGTCGCTTGATCATTACATTCATACAAAAATACTGGTGAGTGCAGCTTCAAAAAGGGAGGTGGAGATTTGACTCATATGTGATAGAAGAAGAATTCACAGCGCGCTTCACGAAAAACGTGCTGTCACTCTTTGTTATGACACAAAAACTTTGTGGTATTTGCAGGATATGTGTGAGCCGGATTTAACGGGCGTGGTGAGAACACACATGCTGCCTGTCAGCAAGCTCCAGGCTGAAAAACATCACATCAGCATCTGACTTGAAAACAGCTTGAATTTCATGACAGAATCTTCACTTTTAGAGGATGTATTTGTTTGTTCACATTCGCTCAGATTCTCTCCAGAGGTTCAATCTGCAAACCAAGATTTACAGAGCGTTTTCCAAACCACCAGAACAGTAGCCAGCACACAAAGCCCTCCTCTCCGGAACGTTGTATTTCTGGTTTGTAAGCCCAATTTGCTTGTGGGGGGAGAAGAAAAAAAAAAGAAGATGGTTGTGTTTATGCGCCAACAAACTGGCTTTCCGCCAATCTGCAACTCTCCAACGAACCGCCCACATACATGCATGCCATGCACACACTCGTACACACCTGACAAACACACAGTGACAACCTGTCATCTGTGGAAGATTCGGGCTTTTACCTTTTAATCTCTGAGGTATGAAGAGCGAGCTGCAAACTAGCTCCATCCGTCAGATGGATAAGCCGGAGGCGGAGATTGACCCCGCAGTTCCTTCCACTCAGCCAGCCAAACAGAAGTTCCTCAGAGAACACACACCGAGAGGTGGGTTCCTGCACCTGGGTTCATCTGCAACATTCCAAAATTTTCTGTCTGTTACCCTCTCTGACCCCGACAAACTCAGCAGTGGGTTCATTATTACAAATGTGCAGTATGTTGTACACTCAGAACTTTAGTTCAAGATTGGCTCAAGTTTCCAAAAGATACCAAATATGTACTGAACAATGCATAAAACACAAAATAATTCCACTGTGGTGGCTGATGCAGCCAAAAACATTCAAGACTTTAATGTCATATACACATAGAACAATGTTTTGCCAAAAAACACATGAAAGGGTTAACCTCTTCAGCCTCACCAGCCCTCACTGTGTGATGAGTCATTACAGTAAGTTTGAAAATTCTTGTGGCGATACTAAATATTTCCATTTAGTGGAGTGATGCAGCCAAAAAAGCACCTGCTTTTGAATACATGTATTTTTCTTTTCTTTTTTAATTCTAGAAACTTTATTAATCAGATTTTTTCACGTGAAATTATTTTTGCACATGCACAGGATCACACATAGTGGCAGATGCCTAATACGCACAGACTGGAGCGGTGGACAGCGATTCGCACGAGATGTTGGGGCGTACGGTGTGGCAAGGAGGTGGACTGACACCCCACCAGCTGTCAGTTCACCTTTCTAATCTTCGGGTTATTGGACGACCCACTCTACCACTGAGCCACGGCGAAGAAGAAGAAGAGTACGGAAGATAGAAAATGTCTTAATAAAAACAAATCAAATTCATAATGAGATGTAAATGACATTAAAGGGATGATTAATTAGCCTATTGTTTCACATTAAAATCTAATCAAAAATATCAAAAACATTGCTTTATGAAGACAGCGTCCACGCTCTTAATCCTGCATAACTTTAAGTCTTAATATAATCTGAACAGGTGAGTTGTATATAAATTCACCCTCAGTACAGTTGTCATGAACGGGGAAATTAGCTATAGAGACCAAAACTGTTTTTTGTACCAGGCTGTAAACATGTTTATTTCTGCTGTGAAGTTGGACATTTTAACATGGGGACTTATGGAGACTGACTCACTTCTGGAGCCAGCCTCGAGTGGACGAGAAGAGGAACTGCAGTTTTTGGCACTTCTGTGTTGGCTTCACTTCACAGCCATGGAGGTTGCTCCTAGATATTTCCTTGCATATTTATGGAGTCATCGAATATACTCTGTGACAGAAACTAAACAAACACACTTCTAACATTTTTTTTTTTTTTTAAGATTTTTCTGGCTTTTTTCAAGCTTCATTTATTTTGATAGAGACAGCTGAAGAGTGACAGGACAGTGGGGAGAGAGAGACGGGGAATGACATGCAGCAAAGGGCTGCAGGTCGAAATCGAACCCTGGGACGCTGCGGCAAGGCTTCGTACATGGGGCGGATGCTACCAACTGAGCTAATCGACACCCCCAGTTCTAACACTTTGACAGGAAACAACAGAGATGTATTGTGATGCTGGTTAGCATTAGCCTTCAGTATGAGCATCGTATCATTTCAGAGGCATGTTGGAACAGGCCCAGAAATGTCTTCAACACTAGAAATTGTATGTTATAACATTTAAGCTGCTGCAGAGACAATGAAAAGGTTAATCAGGGTTCACGAAGTTAAATACCTGAATGTGTGTGTGTATTTGTGTGTGTGTGTGTTCATGCATGTGTGAATCTGTTGACACACTAATACACATGTGGGTTTAAAAAGTGCTTTTCTTATGTGCTTTCTTTTGTGTGTGTGTGTGTGTGTGTGTTTTCGACGAGTTGTCCTGAAGGTAACCTGAGCCTGATAGGTCGGTCTGTGGCAGCCGCTGTTATGAATGGCGGTTAGATCGTTCCCTGAGGCACCGTCAGACTCGCAGTAATTGATGTAATCAAAGGCATTTGGCTTTGGGTCACATGCCGCCTCACAACAGCGCTGCATTTACGTCTTTGTGCCTCTGCCTGGACTTGTCGCTCTCCTTAGCCAGCAAATTCATGGAAATTCGTTTTTGGCTGCCGATCCTATCTGGGTGACCGCAAACCCCGATGAATCACTTGGAAATGAGTCATCCTCGCTCTCAAAGCGATGACTCTTTGACCAATGTGTCTCTCTTCTGAGCAGGGCTTTTTTTTTTTTTATCATGCTTTTGGATTTGCTTTGAACACTTTTCCTATGAGTCACTGCTTTGAGCATATGCAGGATTATACATGTGCCTGTTTTGCTCACAGTGCAAATTTACTGAGCTGCTCTGGATACAGACTGTGCTGCTGTTAGTGAATGAAAAGTCTCATGAAATCTCCAAACTGTCGAATAAAGAAAGACAGAGTTATTCAAATCTTTCATACACTGTAGTTCCACAATATGCAAATAGCTCTAATGGGTACTTTAATCATGCAGCTTCCTGTGTGCAGACAGACTCCTGGAGAAGCTGTGTACAGAAGCTGGATACAGACGCTGTTTTATGTGTGTGTGTGTGTGTTTGGGTGCAAATGAACCAAAAAGCTGATGTTGTAGATATCACGTTTCATCTAATCCCTTCTAAAGAGCAGTGTGTGTTTACTAATCTGACTTTGTCACTTTGTGCGTCCCACGTCGCTGCTTCCAAGAGCTGTCTGTCTGCATGGGAAAGTCTGTGGGAAAGTAAATCTGCATGTTTTTGAGTCCTAACAGTCTGATTGTGTAATAATCGAGCACAAATGACTCATATGTGATTGTTTTCTGCATGCATTCATGATAGTGACACACGCTTGTAAAGAAAAATAAAAAATAAAAATGTTGAAACTTGAAAGTCAATTTGTGTCAGAAACTGTTATGTAGTTTGTTGGGTTGTGTACTTTTATTATATCATCCTTAATGTTCAGAAATCTGTCATTTTGTTCAGGTAACGTTGTGTTTCCTTGCTTGGCCTCTAACTGTTCTAACTTCCAGGTGAACCTCCGTGTATGTCAGAGTGTCGGTGAGCGTAACTAACCTACGTGAATAAAACTTACATTTCTGCCTGAGTTAGTCAGATAGATTTTCAGCAGCGGTGGTTATTTAACAATGAAGACTCAAAGAAGTAGACAAGTACGAGTAGAAGTACACATGAATAAAAGTGCAGGACAACAGTTCTAATGAGAGAAATGACAAGCAACGAAAGAAACGCAGTTATCTTACAATATGACACTGAAAGAGTTACATGCAGAGAAATATTGAGTGTAAATACAAAAACACTGCATGAACTGTATTAAAGATTAGAAAATCTTGAGACCAGCAACCTCCATCTGTCCGTGTTGGACAGATGGAGTTGGTTAAAAAGCAGAGACATGCCACATGTATCGTTTGCTTCTGAGAAATGCATACATGACAGGACGCATTTTCTTCTGACACATCTCAACCAAACAATAACATTCCACACGTGTTGCACAATCGCCAGCACTGCCTCGTCCGTAACGCTGAGGGTTTTAGAAATTCCACACGGAGCGAACCGCTCCACCCGCCCCTCCACCCCCCTCCGCACGGAGCTTCCTCTCTCTGTCATGGCGGAATGGCAGACGTTTCACATGCTGCTTTTATTAAGTCTAATTAGACTTCCTGACATAAGAACACAGTGTTTGTCCACAGTGTGAGCGCTGGGCGGGAAGGCTAGGCCAATTCCATTGCTCTGTAGACTCTTTCACCTCCCACCACCACCCCATTCATCCCTCTCCATGCCTTCCCCCTCTTTCCGCCACCCAACTTAACTTCAGTCAGCCGCCTTTTTCTTGAAAAGGCCTCGAGGAGAGGTCATTGAGTGCAGGAATGCCACTGTTCACTGTGTGTGTGTGGGGGGGGGGAGTCTATACTCTGTAATTAAATTCTCCTCGTGCATTTAGTGCATTGGGAGCATGAGCGACATGTTGACTGTGAATGCACCGCATGGAGACAAAGGGGCTGAGGCTCATCTCTCCCAAGCCCAGATTTGGAGATCCACCACTTCAGGTTTCTGAATTAAAAAGCCCTCACATGTCCCAAGGTTTCTGAGCGGATGAATATGAATATGGATACCTTCACTAATCTGGAGGATTAGCTGCTGGGTTGTCAAACTGTGTCTCTGGACCCCCAAAATCATCCCCCCTCGACGGATTGCAATTCTCTCGACTTCTTATTTGGCATTTAGCTCCTTATTTCAAGGCACCTCTGATTTCCCTCTGTCACATTTGACTTTTAAATTCTGAGTCATGCATATTAATTTCAAGTTACAGTATGCGCAAGCAAATCTGTGCCTGTCATCGGAGTTCTTAGAAGCAAACGTAAAAAAGTACTCTTTGAATTAAGCAAATGGCTCCACTGTCTGTTATAAAAGTGGCATGTTTAAAGTCAAACTGTCCTCGCCTTGTAACTGTAACGATAGCACAGATATTGTGTAGATTTTTGGATTTTCAGAAGAGGATGAAACACTTTCAGTACATATTTGTTTCACTCTCAGATTCATACTGTAAAATATTGATTACAGTATAGTATAGTAGGTACAGTGACAAGACAATAGGCATTGTGCAAATGTATGTATGGCTATTATTGCATTATTGCATTATGACAGCTAGTCAAGACATCTTTAGGGTTATGGCTCTTTCAGACAACACAGCGGCGGCAGATATGTGCTCTTACAGTTTTTGTTACCTCGACTTGCACTGCGCTCCACCAGCGAACCAGTTCAACCAGATTGAACTTTGGGTGATGTCGAACATAAACAAGGCAGCAAGCCAAGCACAGACGGCAAAATGGAGAAAAAACTCATATGATGTGATTTGAACTCTAAAATAAGTTTGTGTTTGTATCGTGACCTCCAGAGAAAAGTCCTGACTTGGAAACACATTTCAGACATCAGGTGTGTTTTAACAGGTGGCAATATATGAAGCCTATATAACATTCAGTATGTTGAAGGAGCCACTGTGCTGTTAAATGTGTAGTCTATAGATGGAAGTAGAAGCTAGTTAGCCTAGCTTACTATGACATCAGCACTGATTTCCACCAGATGTTACTTTGTGTTGTATGTTATTTCAGCACTGTCACGTCATTGGCTCGTGCACGCTTAATGTTGTGATCATCCTGCATTATCCAAAGGAGGCAGGGCACCCACATGGTGTTAGCTGTCTGTAAAAATTCAAAGCTATCTGGAGTAACAATACAGACACTTATTAGGTTCAGCATTATTGTATATTTGTACGTGTTGTCAGGCCATTCACAGACATGACTGACGTTAATGTCAGCACAGTAATTCACTGGAGGATGCCAACATAGGTATAAATGAAATAAAATTCCATTTTCTTATATTTTAAGTAAATAAGTAGTCAGAACAAATACTGATATCTGAATCTCAGTTAGATTTTATATCAAAACAACCTCTCAGTGAGATAACTATACTGCATTTCTTCAGTCTCTTACGTTTGAGGATTACAGAAGAATGATATGCGTTCACTGGTGATTATTTAATCAAGAATTCATGTGTGTTGAGATAGGAATTCAATTATAATGATATGAAATGAATATTTTTTCCATTGTATTTCATAAGTTGCCCCACTCATCCTCATAAAATGGCATCATCACCTCCCCCTTGCATGCACAATCCCCTGAATATTCTGAATCTCACTCACTTTGATGCTTTCTCCACGCCGATAACAAACGCCTGTTGGTGGTGTTGTTTTGATGTCAGCAGCAGCACCATCTCAAATCAGCAGTTTAATGCGTGCAGCAGAACTGGGATCTGCTCTTTGAATGCCACTCATGGAATATCCAGTGAAAAGTGACGGCTGCTGTGAAGAAGGGGCTGTCTGCTGTACTGTGATAATTCATAATTACATGCAAACTCCCCGGGGGTAGTTTTTACATTAGGAATTAAAACATCTCCTGCGAGTGTTTCGGTTGTCCAAATAGGATGTGAGCTCCTTCCAGAACAAAAACCCTGCCTCCCTCCCTCACATGGCTGATGTTTAAGCTGAACAACGTTCTTCAGCTTACCTCCCTCCTACCACCTCGCTCCGCTCATTTAGCAAGCGTCATGCATTTGCATTTGTTTGTTTGGTCTGAAAACTTAGACATGAGCCCCCTGCTGTAACTGCTTTTCTTAGTCTGGCCCTCCATCTTACAATATTATACCATTATATGACGTTTCTATATAAACCCTGGATTGTATGCACAATGTCCTTCCAAAATGTACTGTACCATACAGTTCCCCACTGGTATCACATCTTTTTCACATGAAGAAATGTGTCCACTTGTCACCAAGTCTGAATTACCTACCGAGCAATCTCAAAACTCATTGGCTATCGGCAGATGACAATTTAGCCTTTGGGGCCAATGATATTTGGAAAACAGATAACGGATATCTGGGCTAAGACTTCCTCTGCAGTCGGATTAGCACCTTGGTATGCGAGAATGATGAGAAAGACACATTTCAGAATCACCGTCAGATCATAGCCCATTGGTTGCCAGATTGCATTTTGGCCCATACGGACTGTTGCGAACAAAACCGAATGAACAAACGTGATTGGTCACGTCTGAGCAACGGAAAACAGAACACTTCAAGTGCCAAAATGTTGGTCCCTTTGCCTGTAGATATCTGTTTATAGACTGTGACTGCCCGGCAGCCCTAGTCCCCTTGTGGCTCCAAAGGTCCGAGGTCTCCTGCATGTCAGGTGGGTTTGTTCATTTGAATTACTGCAAATTTGTTAAGAAACTGGTACAACCAAAATGTAACATCAACTTCAGTCAAAACCTTGTTTATGTTGGCGTATGTGGTACTCACATGGTGCTTATTCCTGAACAAACTTTGATTGAGTTTAATCAGGTTATTGATCAACATAATTGAGATAGGTGGTGTTATTCCTGCATAATATAGAAGGCAACTCATCTCTGGGCAAATAATGAAGTTGTCATGTAATATACAGTTTGATGTTTACACTGTGCACAAGCAAATCCCGGAGGCAACAGGATACAGTATGCACAATGTACATGGAGAGTTAATGGAATTTCTGACCCTAGAAGCCCTTTGCAGGTGAATCCAGCCCTGCTCATCACACGTTACTGTGTCTATAAACTGTCAGCACGTCACCCAGCATGTGATGATGAAGTGAGACAGGTCGGTATCTCATAAGAAAAATGGTTTGTAGTAGCAGAAATGTTTTCTTTTCTTCATCATCGGCGCCCCTCTGATTTGTTTTGCAGCTCCGAGGTTTGGAATCATCTCTTTAATTTTATTCTGTTGCCAGGAAACAGCTTGGATGTACCTCTGTTTTCTGTCAGCGGTTAAAATACAAAAATGTTACGTGAGCAAACACAGAGATCTTCACCGTACAACAAATCAATCAAAATATGTAGACAGAAACAAACTCATCACACAGTAATCTGCATGATAAATGAATTATCCAGACATGGACCAGTCACAGCAGCACTGGATTACAGTGATACTTCCCACAGTCACGCAGTGTCCCTTTATGAAAACACAAGAAAACATATATATACAGTACAATTATAAAAAATGATCCAAAAAGGAATTGTCATAAAAACTGCAACAAAAGATAAGGACAGCATGTTATAATAATAATAATAATAATAATAATAATAATAATAATAATAATAATAATAATAATAATAATGTCTGTAAATTGCATATATTATTTATTTCAATATTTTGAACATTCATGCACAAACTGCATCTCCATCTATCTTTCATATTTCTAAATGTATATTTTTCTATTTATTTCTTTAGTGACAAAACTTTCTTTTTATTTTCTTATTTTCTCTTAATGTGTTTATTGTCCCACACCAGGATACTGAGACATATTTTTTTTTTATGTGTGTCGGAGCTGGGACTGTATGTGATGCCAGTTATCTTTAATAAAATATTTAGACAAAAACAAACAACAATAAAAACACTAAACACTGCTTTGGTAAACTGTAGAGATTTCATTTGGTTTAACTTAAAAAAATTAAGTTGGACTAAATATGTTTCTGTCTGCAGCTTGTGAAAAAAATTACCTTGTGGGGAGGGGGGCTAGGCCGGTGAACCAGCGAGCGCGAGGGGAGGGCTTTAAGCTAGCAGCCAGTTCTAGTGCGATTCTCAAACCCCGCTGCGCACAATTGACGGAGTACGCGCGCGCTTCCCGCCATCCCCAACGCAAAAAGCCGACGATGTTGTGAATGAGGGGATAGAGTGACGTCAGCGGCCGAATGTCAACAATGTAGCGACTGAGAGTAGGCGTTCCAGTCGAGTGTAACAAACAGCGGAGACGGAGCGGCACGCCGCGCGCTGGATCACCACGCACACACACACACACGCGCGCGCTGTCGTATGCACAGCGGCAACAACAGACCGCAGAATCACAGACGCTGCGTGTTTGTGCTGTTTTTCTTCTCTGCAAGTGAAAAATAACCGAGCTGCAGCTCCGGGAGAAGGAGAAGGAGAAGTGACGGTGCTGCTGCCGGGAGGCTTTGAGGAAACGACAAAGCGAGTCATCATGTGAGAGAACTTATGAGGGAGACGGACAAAGCGCTGGAATACGAGCGGAATAGAAAGTAAAAGGTGAGCGGGCATGCACGCTTCTTCTTCTTCTTCTTCTCTCCGTCTTTTCTCTCCATCTGTCTCTCTGTCCAACATCTCTGAACACCACCACCACCGTTTGTCAATCTCAGCCTATTGTTGATGCTCTCGGAGCCGAGTTGTAAACTTGGAGAAGTGAGTCCTCACCGTGATATGTGGAAAAGTCACTCAGAGAAAAAAACATAAACCGCACGCACGAATCTTGAAAGCTTGGCGGTGGTGTGAATATTGAAAAAGGGTGTAATGTGTTGGGGTGTGAACGCGGGTTTCTGGAGTGAAACTCAACTCTGTACCACATCCTGTTATGCTTTGAGTCAAATACGCCGTGTGCGCTCCCCCTTTTCTCTCTGTGTGTATGTGTTTGTTTGTGTGTGTGTGTGTGTTTTTAGAGTGAATCCCAGAGGAGGGTCAGGCATGCCGCTGCTGCTTCTACGAGGGGGGAGAGAAAAAAGCTCCATAAAACAAGAAGCTGTCACATGCAGCGTCATTAAACACCTCCTTCACTCACTGCACGAGCATCCATCACACTGATGCGGAGCTGAACACAATCCCTGTCATTAATATTAGAACAGTTCTCATTATTATTATTATTATTCTGCAGTGTGCTGCGGCGTTTTCCCCGATCTGAAATAACAGTTTATTACACCTCCTCATTATTAAAAAATCATCACAATATTTGCTGTGTAAGGACGAGCCTTATTCGCTCCGGCAGCCAATGGAATCATCTCAAATCGCTCGACGGTGCCGTTTAAAGAAATCATCATTAACCCTTTGTGTGATAGACATCGGGAGTATGTCTGATTCCATCACTTTTTATTTTCAGGACAACAAAAGAACACATTTTTATCTATTTATTTATTTATTATTTGGACCTGTGAGTGTTTGGAAACAGCTGCTGCGTCTTTACGCGCGGTCTTTGCATTGTCATGTGAATCGGGAAGCGCTGCAGCGGTGGCTTAGTCAGTCCCTGTCAGTCTTATTCTGGAGGAGTCAGTGCTGAATTGTGCTGTGATGCAAGTGAGGCGGTGAGTGCATGTGGCAAGTGAATAAAAAGACGTTTTATCAATGTTTGATCGTTAGGAATAATTCCGCAGAGCAGTTTGATGCCACATGCTGTCGTGCACGCGATGCGCTGACGTCTTAAAGACGCATATTAGATATTAAATGTGCCTCGTGTGTTTTTGGACTTCACGGTGACATTACAGCCGTTCACTGGCTTCACCTCGCGTCTCGGCGGAGTAAAACAGAAGCATGCGTGTACAGTTTTGCACGCAGCCAGCTCTCTGTGTCGTCTAAAATGCAGATGAAATAAATGTTTGATTTGTGGACATTATCGTGCTGATGAGCACGTGTTTGGTTTTGGGATCATAAGGGAGCGCAGTGATGCTGCCATTAATGCGGTGATACAGCATTTTGAGGAACAGTGACATCCGCGGCATCACAGCCTCTTTGTCTGTTTGTGCTGATGCAACGCGATGATGGCACTGAGGAGGGGGGTCGTAGCATCACCCTCCATCCTCAACCATTCCTCACATGACGGCTCGCACTTTTTAATTTTATACTAATCTAATGATGCGATGTTCTTAGGGCCGAGCTGCAGATGATTTTGACTGACAACACAGGCTGACATCGTCATTGTCATGTTAAAGGAGGGCTGACACACACACACACACACACACACACACACACGTTCACTGACATCGCTCTGCTTTCACAACACGTGCATGGCGGCAGCACTCATGCGCAGTTTTACGCACGGAGCCTTTTGTTCTGTACAGTAGCCGCGCTGCCCATGCATGCCAATCCACTGCTTATTGTGTTAGAGGAAGGGAGGGGGTCCAAAACTGTAAACCCCACAGTGACTCAGTCAGGCTTAAATGCCTCTTCATCCTGTCTGATATCACACTGTCAGCTCAGACGGAATTCCACGGATGTCTCTGCAGTCCTTCTTTTCTTTGTCCAGAGTAAAGAGACAGTCAGTGACACATTTTAACATCAAACTATAGTCAGGTTATTTAATGTTAACATCAGTCATAGCTTGATGTTTGCAGCTTAGCGTGTTTTTATCTTTAGTGTCTTTATATTATCGCAATATGATTCCTCTGAATGTCAATAAACAGCTCTGTTGAATTATTGCTAAGTTATTGCATCACATGTTTTGAACGCCCCCTCTCTCATCTGCCCCTTCCATTATTGTAAAAGCTACAAAGCTGCAACTCGACAGACACACATTTATGACAAAAACAAGATGTTATATTAAAAAAAACAAACATTATTAATTATTGGTTCAAACACAGAGCAGTTTGTCCGTCATCGGGACAGAAACAGATTTAATAAACCAGAAATATACATAACCGCATCATATGATGGAATGACCAGCAACTACCTCTTTTAGAGGAACAAAAAATATTATTATATTGTGTTTTTTTATTTTATTTGCTCAAAAGTAGCCAAATTTAAGACTCTAATAAGTCTAAGAATAATGCAAACAGCCATATAAACACTCGACATGATTGGTTATGCTGCTAATATTCCCATATTCTCTGCAAGCTAGCTGTATTTGGAGGTACACCTCTCTAACAAAAGTCCTTTTGGTTAAAGCAAGTAAAATATAGAACGTTTGGAACATTTCTAAGCTTGGACAGTCTGTCGAACAGGTGCATCTAAATGACTCCGCTGAAGTCCTTTAAAAAAGGATAAGGACAAATTGACTGTTATTATATAACACTGTGAGTTGGGCTTGGAAACGTCTCTCAGTCTGTGCGAGCCTGTTTTGGGGATCTCGACATAATGAGTCCCTCAGGGTTCCCAGCCACAGCTGAAATCCCACACGGCAACAGGATCCCTTCATGTGACCTTACTGGTCCCCCTCCCTCCCCTCCCCTCCTCCTCCTTCGTGCTTTCCATTCTGAACTGTACGGCGCAGGGTGAGCTCCTGCAGGTTTCCTCTCAGCCTGTATACTAATCATGTTTTTGTGCTGCTGAAAATTAAAGCTAATTAAAATCCTGGTGACAGAAGAAGCTGCTCGTGCTCAAAAGTAACCAAGCACTTTATGGGTTAATGATTCATGAAATTGCAGTTGGAGTAGGATGTGATGGAGTGATCTCTTTGTGTGATTGTAGATGGAACCCAGCAGCAGCAGCAGCAGCAGCAGCAGCAGCACCCTTAAGGTGCTAAAGCTGCATCATTTCTGATTCTTATGAAACAATGCAGGAGGTTGGCTTACAGGAAAAGCGGATCATCCATAAAGAAATTAACAAAAAGCTTCAAATCACCCCCACCAACAACACCACCACCAACACCACCACCACCACTCTTTTTCTTCCCTCTCTCTGCATCATTAAAGGATCGTTTGCATCACTGAGGATATTTGAGTAACCCCCACCAGCTCAGCTCAACATCCAAAGCTAGTGTCTTGGCCAGGAAAAAAAGAAGAAAACATGTTCCCATAGCTCTCCCACGTCAGCACAAAGGCATGTTTGACTGGGCTGCTGCCAGTGTGAGGCGTAGATGGAACAGCACTGCTGGGAGAAATCTAAGATCCTGCACTTTACACCAAGGGCTATTGTTTCTCTCTCTCTCTCTCTCTCTCTCTCTCTCTCTCTCTCTCTGTTGTGATCCCTTCCCTCTGTCATATTATGGCTGCTCGTTCTTCTTCTTCTTCTTCTTCTCCCGTTCACGGCAGTGATGTGCACCAGCTTTATCGCTCACCATGTGAAATCAGATTGCATTATCCCAGCAGACCCAGCTCCCATCAGTCTGCGGCTGCAGAGTCAGTGCCTGTCTGTGCGACACTTGCCAAGAAGCTATCAAATCTAAAAACACCACAGGCAGATTTCTGATTGTTCTGTTTTGCTAAGGTTTTTTTGTTGCCTGTAAGATATTATCGAGACGCGTAAATCATCCTGATGGTTGCGTCAAACCTATTTGATGATCTCACAGACTTTGTCACGCTGCCTCGAGCGGAGAGCTTCACCGTCTGAACTCTGAGTTAATGCTGCTCTTTTTCCTCCTGTGGTCATCCATAAGGGTACGACAGTGAACAGCATATTAAGCTAATGAAATGATGCACATCTGGTCCTAATAGCTTTGGAATTAAAACAGTGGAAGAGTGGAAGGGGGCACGAGGTTTAGTAGTCACTGAAGCAGTTTAGAAGAATGAGCCGTGTGTAAAGTGGCGTTCAGTGAATGAAAAGAAAACATTTAGCACAGTGTAATGACCTGTTTGTATTGGATTAGTGCAGCACTACTACTACTACTACTACTACTACTACTACTACTACTACTACTACTACTGGCAATGGACTGGAGAGGATTGCACAGTTCTGTTTGAACAAGCCGTCCTCCCTGAAACACGGCTGTACAAGTTGTTTGTGCAAGCGGCTTATTACAACCAACCCGCACCCTCTGTGGCTGTGAAGTGAAGCCAACACAGAAGTGCCAAAAACTGCAGTTCCTCAAACGTCCACTTGAGGCTGGCTACAAAAGCAAGTCAGTCAAGTCCCCATGTTAAAATGTCTAACTTTACAGCAGAAATAAACATATGACAATAGAAATGTATTATACTTAATAGATCTAAGTTACCCATAGTTTTTTGTATTGGACAACTCTTACGCTGATAGCCATTTATCTGTGATAGGCCAATATCGGCAGATAAAACTAGCGCATTGACATGTCGGTTGGGCTCTGCAAACGTGTTATTCAGTCGTGTAGGTATGAGAACGTGTTGGTTTGAACTTGGACTCACTGAGCTGGAGAGAACTCAGTGCAGATGCTGCTGTAACATCTGGCCTCCTTACATTCAGTGAGCTAAACCTGGCACCGCTGCTGTTTTTGACAAAGTTAACCCCTCGGTCAAAAGGAGCCAGGCTGAAACAATTCTATGGAAGACAGTTAGAGCCAATTCATCAAAGATGATTTGATTCATTGAGTCATGATTAGAGGAATCAAATAAGTATGGTTAAACCTTGAATTATAAGCTGTGTCAAAATGATGACTCCAGGGACAAAAGTCAGTTCTGTTTAGTTATTGACAAAATTTAGATTCTGTCAATAAAGTCAGTGTCAAGTGTCAGATTTTTTTTTTCTCAATTTCAGCAAAGTTCTCAGTTTATTCTTGCCATTTAAAAAAAAAAATGTTTAAATATCTTTAGAGATTTTTTCAGAATTCTTACACGATTCTGATAATTTTGGCAATTCTCATCTTAAATGTGAGAATTCTGAAATCAAATTCAGAATTGTCACTATTGTCTTTGGAGCATAAATTACTTTCAGAATTCATTTTTATTGCTCTTCAGATGTCCTTCTTCCTCCACTAAAATCAGACAATAAATTCAGAATTTTAATGTCCTTCTTGTTCTCAGAATGATGAGAACTGACCTAAACTAAGATTTATACTCACTTTATTCTTGGAATTTAGTGAAATTCATAATTGAATAAAAGTTTTATTTTTGTTTCTTTTTTAAAATGTATTAATTTCATAAACTGTTTCATTCATGCACATCGATCTGATATTCCACATTAGTCCTTGAACTCATTTCAGATTTAATTTGTTGTTAAAATTTGCACTTATTTTTGGTTAATTAATTAATTAATTATTAATTAATCTTTTAATTGATTAAATTCAGATTCTTTTTCTTCTTCTTTTTTTAATTCTCCAATTGAGAAGTCTCATTTTATTCTCATTCTCTAATTTCAATTACACCTAAATTTTTAAGATAAATTGAGAATAAAAAACAAACAAATTTGATTGATTGTCAAAATTATTAAGACGTTTTGTCGATTTTACTTAAATCTGAAATGTCTTTGTTCTCATCGTGATTTTTCATGAGGTTTCTGAGATTATTCAGAGAAATCTGACATTCAAATCTTTAATATAAATGTCTCATTATTACAAAATTCAATTGATCAAATATAGTCATAACTTCAGAATTCCACTCAGATACATTTAGAATTCTGAGAAAAAGAAAAATGATCATGGTGTCTGAATGAGTCATTCACTGCCCTTTATATAATCCATACTTAGTAACTCATTAATCATCATCATTTTGTGTCATCACTGACAGATAAAGCTGCTCAATGAGAAGTTTGGCATCTGTAAAATGTGGAGCATTGCATTGTGGGATAGTGAGTTGAAAGTAGAGTACATGGCACGGGCACTACTTTTTCATCCTTTTTGGAATTCTTTTTTGTCTTGATGTTGAGAATCAAGACAAAAAAGAATTGACTCTCATATGTCTCATTTTGAATGCAGATATGTAATTTGGATTCCTCATTTTGTTTTCAGAATTCCTTTCAGAACTAATTGTATCTTTTTATTCATGTGGCTGTTGTTGTCTGCCATACGAGTCATTTTTTTCTGCTGCCAGTTGTACAGTTGAGTTGTCACTGGGACACCTACCTGGATAAAAATAGGTCTGAAACTTTAGCATGTGTTACGCTTGTTTCCGAGCGCGCTCCTGAGCAGCCAGCGCTGCGTGAAACACACACCTCCTCCATATTTAAGCAAGTGCTTTCATGAAGCATTTGCATCCTGTTCTAAATTCCACTGACTTGTGTGCGGTCTTTTCTTTTATTAATACCAGCATCACAGTAAATGACAATGTGTGTTTCTCCCACAGAGCCCACTGGGAAAATGGCAGCCAAAGAGCCTTATCAAGTGTTTTCACTGTGTCTAGATATTCACCCTGGTAACGGTAACAGAGCAATTATCAGAGCATCAAGCTAGGCCAGCCTCTCCATATATTCATGTTGGATTTTCTAAGGGTTGCTGAGGTTATTCATAGTAAACACTGTTGTCTGTGTGGTCCCCTGAGCCCACCCCCCTGCTGCTGCCACCATAGAAATGATATGCATACCATATCAAATTAGAGCAGTTTGCTGTGAAAACGAGGCGGCGTAAACAGAGTGTGTCTCCAGGGTTAGGCCTCCTCTGGTGTTTGCAGCTCCTCTCCTCTCTGGGTCCTCCTGGGGAACACTGAAGCGTATAGTAGTCCTAGATCCAATTTAGAGTCCTCCTCTTCTCTGTCAGCAGTTTTCTCTTTGCTGCTGCTGAGTCACATAAAGTTGGAGCGCTCGCTGACCAGAGAACAGCCACTGCTGCACAAATACACAAAGTCTGTTTTTACCTTTTCATTTATGAGAATTCTCCCATTAGAGTAGTATATATCAAATATATTTATGTATGTATTATATAGTTATGCTCCATCAGCATGATGACCATTATGTGATATGACTGAGAGCTCCAGAACTGAATGAACTTTGAAACTTAACTCCATTTTTTTAAATATTAGCATCACACAGAGATAGATGTATGAAGGTATGAATTTTTTAATGATAATATGAATTCCTTTTTAACAGAAATAAGTGGCAGTTTGGTCACCATAAAAATATGAATAGTAAATGTCACAATAAATATAAATTAGAAAGCCCTAAAAGAAAGCTGCCCATAAAGTTGGAATAATATTGTCTTCAGACACATTCCTCTTTTTATTCCTATTTTCAGGTTAATTGTGGTTTCATTTACACTGTGATATGTTTGATTGATCAGTAAAGTTTTGAGAAGATACACTTTATCTATCATCTATCTTTGATCTATTCTGCTGATAATAAAAAACAAACGGCCAAAAATGCCAAAAAAAAATTCATTGGAGGAAGTATTAAAATGAAATTAATTTGCCAAACAGGTAGCATAAATAACATCAACTTTTTGCTTAAAAATGAATTAATTTGCACACAGTACGAATGAAAGTAAAAGTAAATATGAATGAGCTGTAAATATATACGTTTGTTCATTTCCAGATGGGAAATTCAGGTTACAGCAGACAAAATAAAATATGAAATAAAAATTAAAAATAGAAATTATACAAACCTGAACACTTAAATAATCTCCACCAATTACAGCAGAACTGAAACACAGCAGTCGTGTGAAAAGGTGTAGACCGACCAAAACAAAGAATTGTACAGAGAGAAGCTTCAACAGGCAGCCACAGGTCAACTGATAGATCTCATCTTTTTACATGGACTGAAGAAAGTTACATGTTTCAGTCAGATAACATACTGACTTTACTTCATCTGCTTTGAGACAAATAAACACGTGCTGCAGGGTTCTGGTTGCCGGTCGCAGGCGTTTTTTGGTTCTTAATATAAAGACGTGTGTGTCAATGACGTTCAATAAAAAGTGTTCGTTTCGACACGGATCTCCCCCCTCGCGCACAAGCAGACAATGTGCTTCTTCCTCTGAAGTTTGAGGTCATATCCTTATATGTGACACCCTTTTGTTCTTGTTCTCTGACGCTGAAGCGCACACTGCAACAGTGAAAAGCTCAGTGTGGCTGCAGCCATCACCGCTCTCTCACTCTCTCTGAGTTATTACAGTTAAACAGTTAATACTGTGTGGCTGAGGAAAAGGATTTTTGTCTGTGAAACAAGTGATTATTTATGGTTTCTGTTTGTAGCCATAACCCCGACAGACTCCTGTATGCAGCAGGAAGGGTTGGGTATCATAGTCACTCTGATAAATGAGATATCAAAGTACATTTAAGGCCATTTGTGAGCTGAGCTCAATGGAATTTTGTCATCTAAATACATGCTGGAGTGATACACTGATATCCCATCGTCTCATCTCTCTTTTCCTTGAAGAACAGATACAGATCCAGTCCAGGTATTTTTCTGCAGAGCTCGATTACGGCACAGTGATAAGCTCGAAGTTTTTACTGATAATGGATTATATCAGATATATCAGTAACGGTATCTCTGTTGGCGGATACTCAACAGATTTTGCAAGGCGTTAACTGTCCTGAAAAAGAGAGAAAGCAGAGCTTTAGTGGAGATTGTTGCGTCAAACTGCTGTTTCCAAGGTCAAGAGTGAACGGTCAACCTCAAGTTTGTTAACTTGTGTTTATTACCTTTGGGATTTATTTGACATTTTTAGATTTATCGCAGTTGGCAATTCTTACTTGGAGAAATATGTATGTTTTTTTTTTTTTATCATTTAAAAAAGGAAATGTCAAAAAACAAAGAAGAAAACACATAATAAGGAGTTATCGTGAGTCTGAGCAGAAGTTTGATGCCAGCCTTTGTTACTTGACTAATATTGATAGTCACAAATGACAAATTCGTCTTCCTTATATATAGGCAAGTCAAAATGATTTGAATCCAGTGGTTTTTATTACTCAAGATGTACTGTCATCCTATATCTGCTGTTACTGCCATCTTTGATATTAAACTTTGTTGTATTACAAAATGTTTACAGGGTGACTTTATGAAAAACAAAAGAATATTATGCAATATATATAGTTTGGGATTTTTTTTTTATTCTTCACAAGTATTAATGCTGTCTTCACTGCCAAAAGTCACCCTCAGTGTTTTCCAGAGTGTTACTGAGTTAAGATGGTTTTGTCGTCCCTCACTGTAATTGAAAGCATTCGTTGTAAGGGTCCAGATGAAGGCAGTTCCCATCTTGCTAGAGGGCTTGACATTTCCTGCCAAGGTCATTTTGCTCTCTCTCTCTCTCTCTCTCCGTCCTCCGGGTCAATGGGAAAAAGAAGCGGCGCTCAGTCAAGCATAGTGGAAGGTATTTCAAACAATCAGCGGATTCCTGGTACAGGGAATGAGATCATCGTTTTACTGAAGGAGGGTGGGGCGGGGCGGCTGGGATGACCCCTGTGGCAGGACGTTTTTGTCCGTCCACCAGAGCCGCTCAGTGATCACTGTGAACCTGGAGGTCAGAACTCGTGCTTCCTAGATGGATTTATCTGTACCGCTTCACACATCAGAGACAACCTGCAAAAACACTAAACACTCCCATTGTGTGTGTGTGTGTGTGTGTGAGGCACGTTCACATGGAGCTCAGACATCTGTGGCTGATGAACGCAGCGTTAAGAGAAGTAAATAAAGTAAATAAGTAAATAAAGTGTCAGGGAAGACGTATTGATCATTCTATACACACAACAATTTGATCTCCTGCTTGTTTTGTGAGCTCACGTATCAGAGATGACGATGACGAGAAATGCTTTCGGTTCACGTAGCACCATAGCTGATGATCATAAACGTGACAATAACACAAGATCATGAACTTGACTGCTTTTTAGAGTGACGGTTTCTTCACTTCACCCTCATGCTATCTAGCCATGCAGATAGTGTAGTCTTTTCTGCTTAAACCTCAATACAATAAAGTATAGTGGATCGATTCATTGTTTCTATATCCAAATCACAATTCAAATCACAGAGCCTGTATGAAGTGATAACTGCTGCCAGTCGTGGTCACTAACTATACAACAGTTAGTTTAGACCAAGTCGTCTGATTGGACAGTTAAGCCTGTCAGTTAAACCTGAGCACATCATATTATTAACCGCATGAGCCTTAATTGCTTTGAATTAAGACCTCCAGTATTTCAGTATTTGGGGCTGTGAAGCATTTCTCTTGCGAAGCTGAAAGAAGAGAGATGTAAGACTGAAACTTTTAACAGATCTTATTTAACTGCAGTTTGTCATTATTATCACAGATAATAATTTTAAGAGGACAGTGGAGCTGTTATGAATCAGCCACTAATGTAAAATGTTAATGTTTTTACTTAAATTGTTGTAGATCATAATTTTGTTTTTGTTTTTTTGTTTTTGTCACAGAAGTGAACAATAACTATCAACAGCAGCGTCTTTCCAGAAACACTGTTGTTATTATTATGAATAATCAACAGACCGTAAACCTCTGCACAGAGTCATTCCGATGAAAATGTTGACTGCTCGTGGTTAAATAAAACCAAAACTATCTACATGACTTGATACCAGCAGAGACTTTTTTTTTTCTCTTCCTGGTGATCCGACCTCTTAATGTCAGCGTGCGTTGTGAGGCAGTTTACAGTAAACCGAATCATATCTTCATTGACGTTGTCGAAGCAGTGGAGTGTAAAACAACAAAGTGTGTTCAGTGTGCGGTTTGGTAAAGACGCACAGCTGTAAAGGAGTTTGTGTGAAGGAGGAGAGAAGGGTTGTGGAGGTGGTGGAGGGGGCATCCTGTGAGACCAGCACAGGTGGTTGGGAGGAGGTTGGTGTACTGGTGGGAGGGGAGGTTGTGGGCGTGGAAGTGCAAGTAATGTGCCCACTTCCTGCACCGAGCCCCCGTGCTGTACTGTAAACCAGTAAGCCTACAACGAGATCAGCAGGATTTGCTGGCGGTGGCTTCCTGCCATTTCACAGCAGGCAGCCATAGGTGGAGATCCTGTCTGTGCGCCCTAGTGGCCCACAGTGCCTCGTTCTTTTCCTTGTGGTAATGGCACAGAAAAAAAGCAGCAAGAGAAGGATCATTAATTCTACAGAAAGTAAAAGCTGTGGCTTGAAAGCATAAAAAGTGAGAGTATGACGTTTGCCCCGATCGCTTTTCCATTTGTTGCACGCAGATGTGGAATGGAAAACATGAAAGTCAGTGTGTTGGGTTGAATCCATGTATACAGGCCTTCCTGTGGGGGAGTAATCTGTACGTGGATACTTGTCAGACAAGTTCATTTCATGTGAATGAACCTATAAAAACATAATGCTCACAAGTCCTCTCAGGGCATGTTCACATCATACTTTGGTTTGGCTCCACTGGTGAGATGAGAACGATGACGTTTGAAACCTGCAGCACCAAAGAAACCCTGTCATCCTCCATGTCAACCTCATTTTGTGTTGTTACATGCGTCAATAGACCGGTTATTGTTTTACCGATGTTTGAACTGTCAAAAGTTGTTTTTTCTGCTTAAAAACACCAGACCAACTCAAGCTGAAATCTTTCATATCTTTGATAATGTGAAATTTGAGATGACATTATACTATATTAAGTAGTGTGGAATGGTTGTATGTGGGTATAATCTGAAATGGACTCACACCTGCTTCTGTTTATAACATTTGGTGCCCGCATTCATCAATGTTTTCACACGTTTGTCAGCACATACCATCTGTGCCTACAGTCGCTCTTGTGAAAATGGGCAGATGACGCAATTTATGCCATGCGGATACGTGGACGTGGAAAGTACCATTTGGATTTTAGGCTGGAATTATGGTTCACCAGAGACAAATACAACAATGCATCACGCGCTCCTCAGCCTAGAGCAAGCTGCTCGGTTTATCCAACTCCGTCTGGGAAGCAAGTTAAAATCGTGGAAGTATAAAAGAAACTGCGCGTTTTGTTCTAGAAGCACACGCCACCCTTTAGTGTGAAACTCATTTCAGACTGAGTTGAGTTTACATCAGTTTGTGTTGGACGGCGCCAGTTTGAACAGCTACAAGCTGATAACAAGCTACAAGAGGCTGAAAATCTGACAGACAGCAAGGTTTATCTAACAGCACTCTACTATATACTATACTACATACATTATACTATATATAGTTTATAGTATAATGTATGAGTAGTGGTATTATAATAAATGAGTAGCCCTTCACAAAGATGACAAGAAAAGAACAAAGAAAAAACAACAAAAAGCATTAACAGACATTAAAAGTAGACAACCTGTCAAAAACAAAGAACAAAAAAAGGTTTTAATGCAGTATATTTTTCTGTTCTTTTTTTCTTCATCGCTCGTTCGTTTTTATTAAAGCGATACATATCAGAAATATGAACTTCCAGATCCCATCATTCTAGCCCCATTTAGGGCAGAGAATGTAACTCGAGGAAATGACCCGGGAGCACGGAGTTTTATGGGCGTAAGAAGACGGATGTTGACATCTGATAGCCGGCAGTTACTCATTCTTGCAAAACCTCAAGTAATAAAAGGTGTTTTTAATGGTGTGACATCCAGAAAAGGTCAATTATGGCAAAAAAAACAAAAAAACACAGAGAGCCCTGGTGAGTTTGTAGTCAGGAAGTGTGAACCTAAATGACCCAAATAAAGTGTAAAGCAGCACAGGAAAGAGAGTATGTGTGATGTGGGTTCATGGTCAGTTCAGTTGGTGTCCACCTGTGTCTCTCTGCCCTGCAGTGAGTAAGCAGGCTCGGTTTGCATACCTGCAGCGGTCACATGCCGCACATGTGCAGTCCACCGGCCACGCCGTGTCATTAAGGACAGATGGTGAGAGGTCAGCAAGGCAGAGTTGTGTATGATCCACTGTTGATACCAGAGGCGGTCCTGGCTACATTTACCCCCCCCCCACCATGTTTGAAGAATCCCTGAAGATAGCTAAAAATAAAATAAAAATAAATAACTACAAAAAAAAAAAAGATTCATCCTAATACCATCTGAACAGTTCCAGACTGTTCAGACTGTAGCAGATTTTTGACCATAATGCACATTTTAATAACATTTGTTAACATCCTATAAACTAAGCATAACACACTGCAGATTATTTAAAAAGCTATATCACATGTAGCTTACAAAATGCCATGTCGATGTATATTAGAAGTTATTTAAGTTAGCATATAGTGTACAGTAATAAAACATTCCACAGTCAGGACGTCTGTGTGAATTTGCACTTGTTGTGTTGCAAACACAAACCAGACTAGGCTGCCTATGGGTGGAATTAGTTGCATGACATGATGTCAATTCTAATAGTTGCTAGTTCAGCAAAACTAAATCTGACCAAATACAGTCATCTTCTGTGGCTAATAGCAACATATTAGCAAGAGGCTAATAAATAGCCTATAGCCTGCTGTCACTCACAGAAATCTGCATACCTTTATCTTTTGCCCGTTTCTCCTCTTCTTCTGTTCTTCTTTCTCTGAACTGGGCACCTGATGGCTTCTTTGGTCTTTTACTTTGGTCCATGATGAAGATGAAGACTCCACATCATTAACCACTATACCTTTGCCAACACCGTTGGTTCACCCGTCAATCAACCGGAGTCACGTGACTGAACAGATTTTTTTTTTTCATTTTTCACATAACCCAATTAATTACATGTAGGTATATGTGTCTATGCTGTCTATCAGTCTACCCCCCCCCCACCCCACATTAAAGCATGTGTTTATCAGCATCTGTGTGCCTGTGTGTGTGTGTGTGTGTGTGTGTGTGTGGGTGTACAGTATGTGTGTAACTCTCTTTTTACTTACTCTGTTAGTTCATTCCCTTCTACTTTGTCACTTCAGCACCTGAAGCATTTTGTACATTGTTTCATTAAGAGCTTTTATTACATATTTATTATTTATCATTTACTATTGTTCAGGTTAGTTTCTATGGATGTGTGCGACTGGTCGACTAGTTGATTAAACATCTCTTTCCTGAGTGCTGTCATACTGTTAGACTCGTTAATCATCAGGAACATCCTTACTAGTTACAATTTTGACGTCCATCTTCAGCCTCTTTTAATGCTTAACACTAATCCTGAACCAATTAGAGTCAAATATTTAATTAGTCGAGCTGCAGAAAAATTCTTATAATCGATTAATCATGTGAGTCATTTATTAAGTAACACAAGCGAATATTTAGCAACTGCCAGTGAGTATTGAAATATCTCTTAATAGATAATGGATGTAATCGATAGTTGTAGTTCTGTTCTGTGAAGCATTTTGTATCTGCTTTGTAAAGGTTTTGAATAAATTAATATTTTTAATATATCAGAGAGAGATGGTGTTATCAGCCAACTTCAGTTTACTGTAAAATACTGTGTTTGATCACAAATTAGATGAACTTCAGTTGTTTTCATTAATCACATAAAAGGGGTGTCACTACATGGCTATCATGGCCAAAACAATTCATAATGGTATTATCATCATATCTATCAAATATGGAAAAAAATGTAATGAGTCAAATTCATCTTTAAGTTTTTTTTTTTTTTTTGCAGTTATATTATCATGTTGATTATTAACATGAAATTAATATTTCTTTTTATAAATACCATGGTCGTCGTCAATATCGGTATATTGCAACACCACTTTTATAGAACAAAACCAAGACTTTTTAAAAACTATTTCCTTTTTATTATTATTATTAATATATTATTATTACGATTCTACTTTTTTGGCTTTTGAGTCTAAATTCTACAAAATCTTTTCAATAAACAAACGTTTCATGTTGCCTAAATAAAAACAGCAATGCACGAAGGTTGACCTTCTAAAAGTGTGAAACAGTCAAAGCAGGAAACATCTGATGAAAGAAGTCAGCAAGATTCAAATCTAGTGTTAGCTTTTAAACGTGCAGGGTGCAGGATTCAGTGACATCTCGTGGTGTAGTTGCACATTCGGTCATGGTTTGTGAAGTAGAAACTAAAAATATGAAAAATGTGAATCACCCTATCTACAGCGAGAGTTCAGTTGGTCTCTTCTGGGCTTGTAGAAACATGGCTGCTCAAAATGGTGGACACCATGGAAGAGGAAGTGCTGCATCTCTAGATATGAAGACAAAAACACACATATATATATATATATATATATATATATATATATATATATATATATATATATATATATATATATATACTGGACCTTTAAGACTTTTCTACAGAAGGCAGAGAAGAAGAAAGGCTGAAAGACAAAGGCAGACACAGGCAGACAGAGTTAGTGAGAGTGAGGATCAATAGTGGTGGATGCATTGAAGGCTATTTAGATGAATTACAGTAGCACAGCTTCCCTTTCATCTCACTCAAGGAGTGTGTCTGGAGGGGAGGAAGCAAACTGCTTCTCATCATGGTTAACAAGTGCTGCTAAGTCTCATTCTGATAGGCGAGACTCTTTGAACGCCTCAATGTATAATCCTTCAGGAAGATGAACATTTATGCTGCGCTTCACGCCAACTATCACTGCCATCTTCTCCTCCAAGAGCACAGTGACAAACCACAAACAGGCTAATCTATCATACTCTGCTCATCAACAACGCTCCGACCATCATGATGCCTCTGTCACAAACACGCAGCCGTGAGCACGCGTTCAGGTCGAGCTGTTTGATTGACGCCGGTGGCAGAGTGAGATGAAGAGGGAAAGAGAAGGAGATGTCACAGCTGATTTGAATATAAAAGATTTCTTTAACCAGCAGCACAAACAGAAACACTGCGTTCTGAAACAGCCTGAACTGCTCCACGGGAGCTGTGAAGTGACTCTGGTTAGTCTGTACTGTACATGTACATGTACAGAGTTTGCTTTTTTTCAGCAGTAACTGTTGAATGAATGGACGAGACAGATTAGCACATTAATATCTGACTGATTTTTATGGGAAACTGAGATCATTTTACATTGTGAGAAAATACCATTTTAGAAATCAAAAACAGTGTGACCTCACACCTGTGGCTGCAGTTCATAATATTCTTTTAATTATTGATTCATCTTTTTTTAAATGAATACATCAGTACATCTACAAGCTTTTCTCAGAGCTCATCTCGTCTTCATCAGTGGATAAAGTTGTCATGACGACAAAAACTGAATATGAGATGCAATTAAAATCTATTTTTGCCTCTCATTTAGCTTTTTGAAAAATTGTCATATACATGTGTTCAAACTTTAGAAATTCAAACTCCGAGGTTCTGATGTGTGACTGAAACTAAGCAGCAAATCCTAATTTTTCAGAACTTCAATGTGAATAATTCATTATCAGATTAGTTACTGTGATGTTCTTGAATGTACTGAAGAGCAAACACAGCCTTTAACTGCAGTGTTGTGAAGGCTTTAGGTAAAGCAGCAGGAAATAAAGTGGGTAGAGTTTGGTTACCATGGAGATTTGAAAATCAAGGAAAAAAATAGTATGTTTTTGGACTGAATCACAAATTATATATGTAAAATATGAAAAACTAGGAAATAAAAATGTAATTTTACTAAAATACCAAAAAAGAATTTGTCATTTGATCAATTTGATCGATTTATCATGCATTTAGTCTTCAGGTAAGCCTGTGAGATACAGCTGGGAGTTAAGTGAGGAACTACTGAGTGGATCTTGAATTATGTTTTTTTTTTTTCTTTTTAGAATAAAAGCTTCATATCTTCTGTCATATCATAACTTTAAAGTCTCAGTAAAATCTAAATACTGTTTCCTCTCTCGATTCATCTTCCTTTTTCCATTTTTCGGATTTCTTGTGTCCATTTTTCTTTTTCTGTTTCTTGATTTTTTTAACTGCTGCTAATACTGAGACAAGTAAACAAAAGGAGCGTATT
Source organism: Miichthys miiuy (assembly GCA_036365135.1). Lineage (NCBI taxonomy): Eukaryota > Metazoa > Chordata > Actinopteri > Sciaenidae > Miichthys > Miichthys miiuy. The sequence continues at coordinate 1,836,551 of CM071620.1, read as the reverse complement.
GTCATTGAAGTACAGTCTTTTTTCATTGGTTCTTTTAAACCTGAACTCAAACAAACATCTTGAGTATGTTCTTAAAACGTTCACATTATGTTCTTGTGTATGCCCTGCATGTATTTTATTTGACACCTGAAGACGTTTTCTTGTAAAGAACAAATCATCTCACAGATTCCGTCCTAATCATCTCAGGCTCGTCTTGAGTTCTAGATACAGTCTTGTGAGTCTTTCCATGTAAAGGTGCATGAATCCACTGCTACAGTATGTGCACAGCATGTGTTTGTGTTTGAGATTGGATGAGTAATTGTGGATGATAGGAGGGTTTGTCTTCACGCTACAGGGACGCCCTTCCCGCTCACCACCGACCTGCCAATCATGACCTCTTTCTGACTGATAGTGATGTAGATGTGTGACCGTGCGCTGCTCGTGGATAAATGATCACTAATCACCACCAGAAGATGAAGGACAAGTCTGTAAGTAGCACTAATCCTCTTCATACTCCATCTTTTGTTTTTATGTGTCAAATCGTTATTTTCTGTTGGCAGGAAGGCTGTTTCTGTTTGTATTTTTTCCTGTTGTGGTTAGACTGCGTGAAGCCGAGGCAAACATTTATCACAGTGACACACAAACAAAAATTCAGACGCTGCTGTAGTCTGATTCTTTTCATTTATAGTCTATGTTTATCTAGATTTGATATATGATTTATAATCCCAGCAGCAAGCAGACTTATTTATTTACTTTACTGTAAAATAATTCATGGATTCTTTTTTTTTTTTTTTTCTGTTTTGACGTTAAAAAACGTAAAAGTGAAATTTCTCCATGAACAGATCATTGGCAGACTCTTGGAGAGTGAAAATATTGCTGTGTTCTCAAACACGAGAAAAACCACATGCTTCGAAACTAATAAATTCTTGACAAAGTGCGCATTTCCATTTATAACTAAGTGTTGCAAAGGAAATAAAGCTTCCTTCTCTGACTTCCTTTGCAGGTGGTAGAATAGCGGCAGTAGTAGACTTAATATTCAATGATAATTAATCCAGCTGCGACGGTTCTTTCCTATGCTAGTGTAAATCTTTTAACAGGCCTCTTAACTATTAACAACCCCAGTGACTGACTCGCAAAATAAATAAAGGAAACTGACATTTTTAACCCCTTCATCTCTAATTATAGACTTTTCCCCATCCAATATGTGCTTTAAAAAAGGGAAACTGTAGCTCAAAAAGTGACAGGCTGCCCACAAATCTCTTTATGGCAGCTCTCACATGTGTATAAAGTCAGAACTCTTATCCCTGCTTTTCTCTGTAATCTACGAGCAAACACAAGGCGTTCTTTGTCCTGGAGCTGTTAGTCTCATAGCCAGAGTTTGTGGTGTAGTGTATGTAGTGGAGTTAAAGCCGCTGTAGTAGGAGTACAAGATGTCAGACTACTTAGCCCCAGACCACGTGGAGTGCTGGCATCTGTGTGTCGCGCCCTGAGACCAGCTCAGCGTGGATACTTTTACTTCTGGTGGATGTGGCATGCTGCTCTGGCCTTGTGCGAGTCCTGGACCTCCCACTCTAAAATATATACTAGTTATAGATCTTAAAGCGCAGCTGAAATTCTCTTTTGCTGAGAGATCAATACATTTATATACTATATGTTTGGTTTTTACTTGTGAACTCCTTTGGTTAACATTGTAATTACCAAAAAGAAGACATTTAATTATCATTTATTTCTCAGGGACACCACCCTCTTACTGTTCTTCAGTTGGCATGAAGTTTGGCCCCGGCTGGTGATGTCGTACTGTAATCTGATTGGTGTAGAATCTGTCTGGGTGGGCACTAAAAATAAACATTAGTTGAATCTCAACGGCTTAATAGTCCAGTCAGACTCCTTACTCCATGACATACTGAGTGCTGAGGTCAGAGGACTACTTTTTGATGTGAGCAACATCTGGATCCATGAAAGAGAGACAGCTAACACTAGCTACCCCCCTCCTGTCTACAAAACACAGCTCTTACCCAGCAGGTGTCTGAATCTAAGTTCCATTTACTGGGAATCAGTTCCCACTCTGAGTGGAATACAAACATAACAGCACAGTAGCTCTTTCCAAAAGTTGAGGCTTGTAAATGGACAGATTTCAATGATGGTATGTGAAAAAGAGGGGAAAGCTCCTTGTGTCACATCCAGTATGATGCTGACAGCTGATGGTTCCACAAATATGTATTTGTCCGAATACGTCCAATAATAGTTGTTGTGTCAGCATAGTTTATATTTCAAATCAATCAAATCAACTGAAATAAGCATTTTCTTTTATCAGTGAGACTAACTGGAACATCTTTGCAGAATTGCATAAACATTTTAAATATTTCAGTTGTTTAATATTTCTTAATTATGCAACCTTTTTTGAGGTATCAAAAAATATATCTCAAACAGGAAGCCACAAATCCTGAATGACTTCCTGTTTCCTGTTACTGCTCAGGTCAATTGAATGGCGTGGTTATTAAAACAATGTCTGGCAAAAAAAAAAAAATGGAAGAAAACTGTAAAGAGGAGGGGGAATAAAAATAAATACATTTCCAGTCAAAGCAATTAAGAATATCAGGATACGAACGGCATCCTCAACATGCTTTTATTTTGTTTTTCAGGAAATTATTCACTTTTTCTTTATTTTGTTGTTGAGGATGTTGCACGATAGAAATGTTTCAAAATAAATCCTTATTTATTAGAGAATATTTGTGAAGGCACTGACTTCAGTTACATTTCTACTTTTTCTAAAGACATTTTAAGAGAAGTAGGACGGCATTCTTCAAATGCTTTAAAATGCTTCATGTGCCTGAGCAATGTTTGGCTATGACATACATGAAAACTATGAGTTCATTCAACTTGTTGTGAAACATTTCCTTCATCCTTCAAATGTCAGAAACAGACGAAAATATCCCGTCTTTATTTTTCCTTACATAAAATCAGGAGCTGTACGAGGCGTGTGATCAGCGTGCCCTCGAATGCACGCCGAGCGTCTCGGCGGCGGCGAGCGTTTTTACAAAGCATGAGTAATCCGAGCACATAATTCACACATGGCCCATATCTGGAAGTTTAAGTGCCATTGCTTGTTGCCTGGGTTGTGGGAGGCCTCCCTGAAGTATCCGTGCTCAACTGTACGAGACTGTCTGCCTGTCTGCTTCCCATGATGCACCTCCCCATCTCCAGCCTGGCGAAGGCAGTGAAAGAAGCCATTGTTCCTGTCACTCTGAGGCATGTTGCATGCACTTATGACAAAGAGTGGGAGAAATGATTCCCATTATACCTCTGGAATGTCTTTGAATCAATCAATTCTGTGTGAATAAATGCTGTCTTTTAGTCACAAATGTGCTTGTTTACACGTTAAGGAAGAGAGCGAAACAAAGTGTACGGTACAAAACATTTAATAAAGGTTAAATACAAGAAAAAGACTAGGTTATAAGTTTTCAAATCAAAGGCAACACCTTGCTTTATGCTAATTTCCTTCCTCATTGAGGCATTTTTCATTTTTTAGCCTGACCTGGAGTAAAGACCACCTCCAGAGCCTGATTCAGATGTCTGATCGGTCTGTTAACACTTTTCAGGAAAACAAGTGGCTTTCAGGACCTCTCTCCCCCTAATTCCTTTCTTTTCTCACTGAGCTCTGATTGATGTGCAGCAAACCACAGTTGGAAAAGCTTGCAACTCCTCTCATGGATTTTTCCTGCATGATGTAATGTTTTGATGATCCTCTATGTAGTATGCCATGTGCACTGACATCAAAACAAAAGAAATATCCTCCCCCTGAAAAGGTGGACTTCTCTGTCTTCTCAGGCAGATCATTTATGCTTCACATACCATGAGACCCTTTGAATCCCCCTAAACAGGACGTTCTTTGCTTTGACATGCGTGAGAACGTTTGATTCTCTCTGTTCTCAAGTTCCAGGCCGCATAAAATCCTAATAGAAGCGAGCACAATCCTATTTCTGCATCTATAAGTGGTGCAAAAAAAAATGCCTATCCTTGTTGGGTTTGTTTTTAAATCCTGAGCTGAGTCTCAGCCACAGCTAGTCAGGGTGTAAACCAAGAGCGCTATGCAGAGGTCATGAAACACTGCCCTATCCGTCAGCACTGAGTCTATTTTTAACCCTGCTGTATCACGTATCACCTCTTGCCATATTGTTGTTCTTTTGTTTCGCCGTGGAGGGATATTTCGGGACACTCTCGGGTAGCGTGAGAGGCGGGGCGAGGCGGAACCTCTCCCCGACAATTGATCTTCCCTTCTGCTTCGTGCGTGTGTGAGGTGAGGTGAAGCCCACGCCTGCCACTGACCTGTTGCAAAGGGGGTGGAAAATGTGCTCTTCCCATTCATTAGACTGGGCGGCCCGCACTGCTACCAAGCGCTTTCACTACATCTGTATGTGGTCTCTGATAGGATCCAGATGGCAGTCTGGAACACCCGTGCAGACCTCGTACGAGCTTCACATATGGCGAACAGTAAAGGAATACTTAAAGGAGCCCTGCACCCAAAGACTCTGGTCCATGCATTAGCAGTTCATTTCAGATCTACAGCATCCCACGAGCGGGATTTAGATTCTGGATGGGATTACTAGTTCATACAAAGTGTCATCAGGACACATCTGAGGCTAAAGTGACTTGATTTGAACGGCTGCAAAATGAAAGTGAAGTGAAAATCCAGCCATCATAGACAGCTGGACGGGGAACACAGTCTCATTCATGGAGTTGTGTTGGGTTGCTCGCCCACAAAAACTTCTTATCTGTTCACACTTTCCCAATTACCATCCATTGTTGGGTTGTCAGTTTTGGTAAATCATAAAGCTTGCTAATTCTGACAGCAGAAAGGTGTGACAGAACAGGTTTCAGTTGCTGTTTGACAATCTGACGAGCATTTATTTGAAAGCATAGTCAAAACTCATCATTGTAATCTCTATCAAAAAACTCATTCTTCTTAGAATGTCATAGCTCAGTTAAATCGCAACAGGAAGACATCATGCACGTACTGCTGGAGTCAGTCAAAAGGTCTTTGTAGTGATGACAGTATCTATATGTTAATTGGTGATTAACCTTCAGATTCTATAAAAATGCATCAGACCTCATCATCAAATTCAGACTTTTCATAGTGAAGTAAACCAGGTCTGTACATCAAGGTTGCAGAGCAAACAGTAGCTACCACTATTACTTTTCATGGGGCAGATTCCATCCCAGAAACAGCTATGGACATACTGTACTAGCAGAAAACTGTACTGTGAGCCAAAAATATCAAGTAAAAACTCAGTGTTCAAAGGGTTAAAGGGTGAAAGATAGATAAAAAGCTGCCAAATGATGCAGCATTCAGGCAGACATTTGGAAAGTGCTAATGTTATTGAGTTCAGAGGTTTAGTGAGTGATCAAGACAGGACTTAATCTCCTTGAGAGAAGGCTCGTCTGTTGCTGTATTTGTTTGGGTTGGGTTATGATCCTCCTTTCCAGTCGGCTGCTGCTGCTGCCCTGTTTTGCTCTGATTTTGTGCTGCTATGAATGTGGCGGGGGAATGTGTGTGGGGTGGGGTTGCAGAGAGAGAGAAGGGGGGTGCAGCGCAGGAATTCCCACTCACTTGGCTCATCTTGCATTTGCTCTACCCCTTTGCCGAATCTCCCCCGCCACACATGGAAAAAGGGATGTTTTGTTTGTGAAACACAGTGCTCTCAGGGCCGTGCACGCCATCCTTGTCTTTCAGGCATCAGGGACCCAGAGACGGCTGCACGATGTGGCGGCTCGGTTAGCAGGAGGAGCACCACTGAATTCATTCATCCGCCTGTCAAGGGCCCCTTTTTGCTTTTATTTTTAGCCAAAATCCATCAGGTCTGACAAGTGGGGCAATTTGAGCCAAGTCGAGGGCAACGCTCCAGGTCCCTTCCACAAAGTCAATCTTCTCCTCCCCTCTTGGGAAAAAGCTCCGGACAGCCCTACTCCAGGCCCGGGGTTTTGTTGAGTCATGTGAGATCATGTACACAGAAACACAGGAGAGGTGGGGGGCTGAAGGTGGCGTGGGCTGTGGGGTAAATGAGGCGGGTGGGGTTAAGGCCAGGGGCAGCGGGTCAGCTAAAATCTGCTCACAGGCCAGCAGACAGCAGAAGCGTGCTGGTGCTAGCCTTGTATAAGGTAATGTCTAGTGAGCATGTTGGGGTGGGACGTGTGCACAGATTTATTTTAATACACTGCAGGTCTTGCCAGTAGGGGGAGGGATGTCGAGCCTGCCAGCTCGTCCCAGGACCACTGTCACACTTCGGACAGGACAGGACTTTTTAGTAGACAAACCCTCTACAGGCGAATAAAAAAACACTGAAAAGAGGCAAGTTTCAGTCCACATTTGACCTTTTAACATGCATGATCGGACTGGATTGTTTTTCCATCCCCTGAATGCTGTTTGAACTGGTTGTTTTCCTCATGCTGTATTCACACGGCTGGACGAGCTCCTCTCACAGATGCATGTTTCCAGTTAATTGCCCTGCAGGGAGGTCTGGATTTGGCATGTCAGTCTTGTATTTAGCATTGCAGTGATAAAGTATGGGTAGTTGCCTAAAGGTAATTATGTTACACAGAGGTGGGGGGTCTGCTGTAGCTTCATACCTGCAAGAATACGTCAATGCATCACGTCTCATCTCAGAGAATGAAAGATTTCTAACTATGGCTGCAACTAATGATTTATTTTAATCAAACTATTAATCATTTTTTCAATTAACTAAACAATTCAGTTTACAAAATGTTGGAAAAAAGTGGAAAAATCACAATAATGGAAAATAGAAATGCAACAAATCTTGCAAATAGTTTGCTTGTTTGCTTGAAAAATGATAATTAGTGGATTAGTAAAGTATTATTGAATGAACGTGAAAACACATTCTTGCAGTTGAAAGTCCAGTTTTTGTCAAACAAAAATAGGTTTTGATTGTTTTTCTGTCTATGACTGTTGTTGCAACACTATACTGTAATTAGACAGCTGCTTTACCTACAAAACCAATAAAAAGCTGTGAGCATAAAGAGTTGAGCATCGGCACAGAGAAGGATTTTATGGATGGTTGAGGATGGTTTTGTGGTGCCAGTGTCGATTTACTTTTGACTTTTTTTTACCCTTTTGGTTTAGCCACGCTGGCAGCGCGTGGCTCGAGTCATAGCAGTGTCGGTCGGTCCGTCCACAGCTACAGTCCTGACTGAAATATCTCAGCAACTATTGGAAAGAATTGACATGAATGGTGAAGACATTCATGGTGCCCACAGGATGAACTGTAATCATTTCGGTAAACCACAGACTTTTTATTGTGCACCATGATCGGGTCAAATTTTTGATTTATGACTCAGTACCTGCAACACATTCCAGTCAGCCTCAGCTGTGCTTTATTTATTGCTAATTAATAAATGTTAGCATGCTAACATGCAAACTAAGATGATAAACATTATCCACTAAACATCACTGCGTTAGCATTGTCATTGTGATGTTAGCATGTTAGCATACAGATATTATTATAATGCACACAACTGTATGTATGTTACAGTCCCACAGAGGTGTTCGTGTGGATGTAGACTCTCAGCCTTGTTGCGCAACTAAAGACAGAGAGAGAAAGCACGTCTATCTACCATCAATAATTGAATCTGAGCTAATTTTGGAGTTGGACAGACATGGGATGCTACTATCAGGTTCAGTGTTGACTTGATGGGTGGTAGCCAGCGGTAGTGATGCCTAATGAGTGCTGCTTATTTATTCTTTTCATTTCCTGAACTTTCTTTAGCAATATTTTGCAGGATATTCTGCTTTACACAGCAGACGGTTTCCGTTGAGGAATTAAAGTGTTTAGAGGACATTCGGCGGGTTAATAGTGTTTATAGCCTATAAAAAGCGCTGACACTCTCACTGGACATAAATCAGCACAGTCTGTCTTTGCATGGTGTTCTTAAGCGTGTTGGAAACAAGGCTGTACACTGCAGTGGCAACCCCTTCAACCCCACCTTGAGTGATGAAGGTCACACAAGAGGAGAGTTAATGACCAAGCACACAGGGCAACTGTAATGAGCCGGCACAAGTGTTATTTAGATTCCATTATAGCTTGTCTTCCCACTCCAGTTAGAGCTGTCAAGAGGTTGTATATCCTCCGTCTGTGCATGTGAGACTTTTGTTTCTGCGCTTCTATGCTGGCATGTATGTACATGGGGGGATGGGAGGTGATGCTCCATGTGACGATGTACACAAAGATAATATGTATGTATGTAAAAAAAACATCAAAACCACAACTGTGATGTTTATTATTCGTGTTTTGTACTGTACAGTAGAGCTTGTGTGTAATGTGAAAGTGTTCATTGTGTCAGCTGAGTCCAAAAAAACGAATATGATCGCAGTTAGGGGGCAGTTGTCAGCAGAGTTCAAGATTTAATCCGCTAGCAAGCGAACAGTTAGGGGACAAGTGCTAGCATGCTACCAGCTGGCTAGTGTGTTATGAGCCATTCACGTATTTAGACCAAGCAGCAACCCCCCATGGCTGTGAAGTGAAGCCAACGCGGTGCCAAAAACTGCAAGTCCTTGAACGGCCACTTGAGGCTGGCTCCAGAACAAGTTAGTCTCCATAAGGCCCCATGTTAAGGCAGAATTTTTATAGAACTCACCTGTTCAAATTATATTAAGGCTTAAAGTTATGCATAATCAAGAGCGTGGCCGCTTTGATTGACAGGTTGGTCCTTTCACAGATGGCTTGTTTCAGCAACCACGCACCACCTCTTTGCCCATTTTTAAGATTAATGGGATGAAGGCAGGACCAGAGCCAACAAACTTTCAGCTTCAAAATGGCTCTCTGGAAACCTGTGACATACTATGTCCATGTTTTGTACTGTCTATGGTTCAGATACAAAAACTGGCTGCTGTTTATTGTAAATGGAATTGCTGCCCAGCACGCTTACTCAACTACAGAGATTCCGAAGGTGCCCAGGACCACAATTCCAATCTTGACTAAGACCATTTGGCTGTTTAAACTGCATCAAAACTGCTCCAACAACATTGCCCACGGTTGCAAAAGCAATTGATATGGTCATTGATAGCAAACAAAGCTATTCTGTACTCTGGAACTGTGCAACAGGAAGTGAACAGCTTCCTTGTTGTTTAGCATGGCGGCTTCATCAGAAGAATCAGAGTATGTAAATTACCTGCCCAACTCAGCACACCCACAGAACTACAGCTCTCCGAGAGGCCAGAGACTGCCAACTATTTTCTATGTGTGTGTGCGCTGGAGTGGTTAGCTCTTCAGCTACAGTAGTTTCCCAAGTAGCCTTGCAAGTAGTCCTAATCCAATTCGATTGTTGCAATTACTACAACAAGTAATTGCAGTCAACACCTCCTGTGTCCGTTTCAAATGAAAAGCCAGTGGTCAGTGGCTGGTATTATAAAACATTTACATTTACATACTGTGAAAAACCTGCATACCGGTCTGGTCTTTGGCTTAATATTGAACAAAATGTTTACATCAGCCCAACCCTGATGCTATCTCATCATCAGTGGTCACTGTTTCCACAAGCTGAGTTGTACCAACCTCGATGAATAATGTGTAAAATTGGTTTCAGACCTACTCACTTAGTGTCAGTGTCATCTTTTCCTCCTGACTGATGTGTCATTTTAACCAAACTCTTGAGCCTTGACTCAGTTTATTGTCCTCTCAGTATGTGATGTTGTGTGGCATCTCGCCTTTGTCGCCCATGAGCAGGGGTCTGTAAGTGGGATACCACCCCCAGCTGTCAGCACTATATAGAGCCTTCAACCAAGGAAGGAATGAAATGTGGGTGCCAAAGCTATGCCTTTGTATGGCACATGTCAGTATGGTGCTCAGAACTTACCCATGTTTCCCTCCTTCAGTATGACATCACACACTTGCTAGGCATCCACCAGCCTCCAGCTGGCTTTTCTCCAAAGAATGCTTTCCTCTGTTCTCTTTCTGTTATACTATGCTGTGGGTCGTTGAGTTTCATATTAATTACATTCAATTAATTTAAAATTGCAGATTAATGAAAAGGCTTCATAAATAGGTTGTAGAGTAGGTAAAGTGCTGCTTCAAATCAGTAAACCCTCAATTATTTTACTCCTGAAATCTAAATGACCCTTCTAAAGGCTTGTGGTTCTGTATTCTGTTAAGGATGCTGTTTTCTTCCAAGCTATTGATGCATGTAAATTCCTACTGTGTTGTCAAGAGCATAGGCTGAAAGGATGCCCCTGGAAAAAACAAGCTTTAGGAAGTTTGGGGCTGTAGCCATGGATCATGGGAACAGCAGAGATGGAAACGGAACACGGACAAAAGCGGATTTTCTTTTCTGTAAATCGTAGTTTATTTACCTTCTGACACAGAACGGAAAAAGGAGCCCGCTGAAAAATGTTCCGTAACGTGGTGGAAGTTGGGGTCATTGTTCTGCCGGTTCATTTCTGTACTGCAGCCCTGGATCCGAGGACCCATCTCCATGGAAACCATTATGTGGGGCAATTGGCGTCGGAGCACTTTAGAAATCTCCTAGGAATATATTAGTAGCTGCAAAGGCCCCACTCTCCTCACCTTCAACCTCTTGCCATTGTCTCGGAGCTAGTTTACTTCAGGCGCTGTTCTCAGGATTTCAGGCCTTGGCTCAGGAATGTTCGACCTATAGCCCGTCTCCGCACAGAGACGTAAAAACAACCCAGCTGCTGTTGGCCGAGGTTTGAAATCTCATATAAACAGGCTGAAACCCGCAAACCTGCCACCAGTGAAGCTCCCGACTCTCACCTCATCTGCTTTAATGGAGGAGAAATCCAATGAAAAAGATTCATTTCATTGGCTCATCCCGGCCGTAGCAATGCAGAACTTCAATTTCGACTTTAATCAGAGTAATGAAACGATTTGCAGCGCAGAGCTAAATATCCACATGCTGTTTTTTCCTGATGTGGCAAAAACCCAAAGACTTCATATGGAGCAGATGTGCTGAGACTCAAATTTCACTGAGAAAGTGCCGCTGATTCAGAATGCTCATTGAATTGTCAAGCTGTGTGCATATGTGGTCATTAACTCAGCCCTACCTACTGAACAGACTGCGTACCGCTCTGAATATGAAATTTTTTTCGCCCTTTCACAGCGATATTACCTTTTTGCCCTTCACAGACATTTCCCTGTGGTATTTTGTCGGCAGGTATATGTTCTTAAACCTGAAACGCTCAGCATTCTCGTAGCCCGTCGCCTGGGACTGCTCAAAGGCAAAGATTAGAGTGACCACTTTTCCTTTTCAAAAACAACACAGTGGTGATTTCTGTTTCCAGCCCCATGTGGAACATTTTTATTGAGCAGGAAAACAAGCTTCCTAAAAGATCTGCTAACCCATCTGGCTGAGGTGATTAGCAAAAGCCGAGGCAGATGGCGCCACGGCCAGATTCTGCACTGCTTCAGGGGTGTATTAATCTGCATATACAAGTGACAGCCATGTTTGGCTGTGAGAAATATTTTTGTGTTTTTACATGACTGAATGGTGAGTGTAGAAGTCAGTCTTTTCAAGCAGCGTGTGGGGTTTCTGGTGGAACAGGCTCATTTACCACGGCGAGCCGATTGACTGGGACCCTCGGGATGTTTTTGTTGGGGGAATGGGGGGTGGAGACGGGCGGTATGCGGACCTTCCTCTCTTCATCTGTAGCAAACACGTTAAAAGCGAATGAGCCACGCAGCAGCCCCCCCTTTTCCTTTCAGTGCTGGCATCGTGGTCTGGAAATGTTGACACACGGAGCGGAGAGCAGCCCCAGAAACCCCAGGAATCCCCCCGAGAAGACGCTGGGCGGGAGGGTGAGGTGGAGCCTTGGAATGCACTGAGTGGAGTCAGTCACTTATTTACTAGCTGAACTTGGTGAACCCTGCCTGAGTCAGCCACTTCCACCGCGGCCAGTCTGTCCCACCTCTCCCTCCCACTTTCCTCTCTGTTTTTGTTCTTTAACCTACCCTAATGCTGCTCGTTTGCTCGCCCCTCCCCTCATCTCCTTACTTACAGACACTCAGCTCCTTGCCTTCTCATTGGCCCCGGCGTCTTCGCTCATGCACCAAAGCGACCTAATCCAACCCCCTCCTGACCCCTGTCACCCTGTTGCTCACCCTGGAGCTGAAAATGTTGAGGTCATAAGCTCATGATGAGTGCAAAATAAATGTCAGTGGGAATGTGAGTCAAGCTGGGCAGTGTGTGGAGTGCAGCCAGGGTACAGGAAGTACCACACACATTTTGGCTCCTGTGATAAATACTCACATTAGTTTGTGGAGTGAATCTGACCTGACCCTTCCTGCAGGCCCACTTCAAACAGGTTAATCTGCTGGTTGACCTTTTCAGCAGTACATATCTATTCTAAGCAGGAGCCTCAAGATGAATGGCTATTGTGAACACAGACATACTATAATAGTGATGATGAAAACGTCTTCATCATACAGTATTTTCCTGCGTGTGTGAATGAGCCATGAGCCTTATTATGTCATTTTATGATTAAGTCATATTTTAATGGAGACAGAGATGAAGTGAATCCAGTTTTACAGTAAGACAACACTGATATTTATGATTTAATGTTCACATAACCTTATCTCAACAGCATGCGGTGTAGTTCACTGCATTTGTCTACACAAGGGTTATAAATACATTTTAAAGTATACATATTTTTTCAATATTTCTATTTTTAGCAACCTTTAACAAACATCATTTCCCACAATCTGCTGTGTTTATAAAATGCCATGCAGGCTGTCTTCTATTTGTTAGTTAAAAATTATTTAAAGCAGCTTCATTCTGTGTTGATTCTGGCGGCCCCTGTGGACAAAAGTGGTAGTGTTTCCAGCGCCTTGTTTCGTGTGTTTCAAGGGGAATCTGACCGAATCTGATATTAAGAATAACGTCATGGAAATAGCCAGTCTTCTCTCTGATGGTCTTGTTTGTTTGTTGTAGGTCATACAGAGGCATCAGTTAAAAACTCCATGGTTCACCCTGGTAGAGCGTGTGCCCTGTGCAGTGAGGCAGCCTGGATGCTAGATTCCAACCCACGGCTCTTTGCTCTCTCTTTCTCCCTAGTCTTCTGTCGATCTCTGGCTGTCACTGTCTAAATAAAGGCACAAAAAACATTACCTGTTATCCAAAATCCTTGTAGTACATTTAAATTCCATTGAGAAGGCACAGAATTTAGAAGCTGGTGGAGCAGCAGGTAACTCTGTGAATTCAGGACTTATCCAGTGTTTTGAATTGAATGAGATATTTTTAGCAAAAAGAACAGAGCACACAGTTGTTAAGGAGTTCTTTCATTCTTACCAGCATGTCATGTGTCATGCCCCTAGCAGGGCGTGCAAATAGAACTTTAAAAAAACAACTGAGAAAACCACGTTAACTGAAAGATAAATACACTTTAAATTTCCCTTCATGCTTACAGTGTGAATATGCAGTGACATGATTTACATCCAACACACGAGTGTAGCAGCCCGACGTCTTATTTTTAACATCACATTGAATACAATTTATTCTAGCAGAGTTGATTTGTGGTAACTAGTGAGAAGTGCGCATCATCACTTAAAATCCATCCACTCACAGCTGCTCTCACCTGCGAGGTTCCACACTTTGTTAGCATTGTGTTTTTTTACGCAAATTCTGAACATTCACGTAGCGGACACCTTGAATATTTAGAGAAAGCAGCAGTATACGTGTTCCTTGTGTGGACATGTGAAAGGGAAGCACCAAGAGACAAGGTGTAATGATGAATAGCTGTCACAGTCTTTTCTCTCTGACCACTGATCTGATGAGAGAACAATAATCCATGACTCTGTGGGAATCCAGCGCTGTCTTGTCAGTGATACTCTCTGCATGTCAATTACTACTGCTGGGAAATGTCAGTGGACTTCATCTGAATGCAGCGCTGCAGATGCTGGAGCTTTGACAGCTAAACGACTCATTTATTCTCATTAAAAGATAAAAAAGTGCAAAAGTAGTATTTAATGAAGGCAGGGAAATGAATGGCAGTTTTTAAGATGTGTGTTCTGGCCTTTGTCTGCTTTTGTGCTCTGTTGGTTTGTGTGTGTGTGTGTGTGTGTGGTCTACGGGAGGATCACCTGACTGTGGATATTGAATGATTCAGTCAGAAGACAGCGACGAACAAGCTGTTCTCACGTCAGCAGCAGCCAGCACGGATGTGTTCAGTGGGGTGCCATTCCTGCTCACTTTATCACCCTCATCTTGCTGCTGGACTGATCCGTGTCACCGGCTGACACATTATAGCGGCAGCCTCTGTACGCTTACATGAGCCTCGTCTGTGTTTCGCTGCCTCCAGATAGGACAACACATTTGTTTGTGCGTTCATTAGCAGGACATGTCAAACGTTTTCAGAGAAATGGGATTGGTATTTGGGGGTAAAACTGGATCCACCTGTGGGATTTTTAAAAATAATTAAGCCCATTACTCATTAATTTAATATATAGTATGTATCCCATGATTGCCTATGTTTCACTTTTTTGACCCAAATCCAGAAACAGATCGTGCAGCCTTGGTAACGTGCAGTTTTGTCCTGTTGAACGACCCAGTTGAGTTAAAGTGATTTGTTTTGGTCTTGTAGATCAAACTGTAGTGGTACTTAGAGGAGCCTATGAAATCATTTGTGAAAATTAAATTAACTTAATTATTAATTTAAGAATACGATACTATCAAAATACTGTGCTGGAATGAAATTTAAGAAGAGTTTTTCATTTCCTGTAATATTTTCTGTCATTATCAGCCTGACATGTAGTCACATTCAGGCAGGTAGCAGGTAGAGAACATACATCCATGATTACCTGGTAGTTACAAGCTAAAATGTGACAGATAGTAGAGATAGTAGAAGGTAATAAGTGGAGGTCAAATGAATGGTTCAAAAACACGACAATTTCAGCTCCGAGCAGAAAATATTAGTATGCCTTTTCCACCAAATGAGCTACAAATTAAATAAATGATCTCTGCTTCCTGAACCGGTTCTGTTCAACAATATTGACAACGAGTAATTTTCTTATTTGGAGTAAATGTGACTCCTGTGTGAACTGTCTGTAGTGGGACGACAGTGCTGTCTAACTTCTGTCATAATGGTGATATTTGGAGAGATGAATATTTTCTGAGGTGGAAAATGTTTGAGACAAATGATGACACGGGGGAACCAACAACAAACAGGTTTGGGATCATTAATATTCACTGAAATAAATCTCTCTTTGAACCCAAGGAATCTTACATATGCGTGCTTCCATCTTGAATTTGCATCTTCAGTGAGACAGACATTTAGACAGATTTTGAATCCACCCTGCAGCTCGTCTTATCTGCACAGCGTACAGTAATATTTGAGTTTGGTTTTGGTTTATCATCATAGTGTGTTTTGCACCTGTCAGTCAAACAGTATGCCTTTCCCCTTGCACTTTCTGTTTGTGCAGGTGGAACGCTTTTCTCTTTCTGTTCATTTATGGTGGTTCATTCACTGTTCTCTTCCTAAAGTGAAAAGTTACTCCTGTTGCTAGCGCTCGTGGGTTAGGGTTAGGGTTAGGGTTAGCAGCACCACGTCCTGTGGTGTGTAGTAAAATGTGGAAATAGTTTGGTAGTAAAGGGCAGAAATAAGTTGTGAGCAGGTGTGTCCAGGTTGTGTGTCTCTCAGCCAGATGTTTCATGCCCCGGAGAAAGTGGCTTTAAGGCCGGCTGTGACACTGAACCTGCCTCAGGCACAGGCAAGGTATCAGTCAGAACAAGATGACGGAGTTGGGCCTCAGTTGCAGGGGTTGATGGGAAAGGTGTGGGTACACATGAAACAGACAGATACTAGTCTTTGAAATAGTGACTGAGATCTTGGTTCAAATCAAACCGTTTGCTTAAAAAAGATCATTTTGTGTGCCGTTCCACTAGTCACTTTCATTCTGGATCTGGTTTCTGTTCCCAGATATCCTAAGCTAACGTCAAACTCAAACTTTTTTCCTGCTTCTTCCTGTTTTTATTAGCCTGAGAGCACCACATGACATTTGAACTTTTGAGGAGCGTTCCCCCAAGACATTCGACAAAGCCTTCTTTCCAAATCCACCAGCGACTGAGTGCGCCTTTTGTTTTTGCACTTTTTGTTTTGACTCTCCACATCCCAGCAGAAAGTAGGTCACAGGCTGACCGAGGTAAAGTATGAGGCAGCAGTTTGCTGCCCCGGGCCCCCGACGAGGCAGATCGTGTCTTCAGGAAGCTTGTTGCGGAGAGAGACGTTAAACACACAAGTTCCTGTTTGACATCTGTTTCCAGCGAGCCTCGCAGACTGGCCTCTCCCTCACGCTCAGAGGCCTCGTTCACCTAGCCGCTCCATCAGCCAGGTTTGTCGGTTTAACTGCTCTGTGACCCCTTCCTCCCCTCCCTTCCTAGTAACCAAAAAAATGTACGATGACGCGCCTATCATTGACTCTGTGCCCAGAATAACGAAATCTTGAGAGATAAAATCAGGAAAGACAGGTCCTTACACAGGCAGCTACCCTGCTAGACTGCAGACCCTCAGGGCTGTGAATAATTAACCAGGTGTATATTTAAGGAGACAAGGCAACACTGTGTGTGTAGGTGCTTGTGTGTGTGTGGAGTACATTTGCTTGATGTCAATGATCACATCCTGCCATTTTACACTCAGAAATCTTCAAATTGCAGCTTAAACCAAGCCGTGATCTGAAAGAGAAAACCGCTCAAGGAATTCTCCAAGTGAGCCGTCAAAGTGACAGCTCCATTGGCACACTTTGGGGTTTGTTGTTTCCCCGGGCTGCTCCGAGATGGCTCTAATTTGTTTTTCCGTCATCAATAAACCGGTTGTAATCCTCCGCCGGCCCTCCGCGGGCTTCCCTCCGCAACGTATTAAGGCGGACACATGAGGGGTGTATTTATAGCTCCGGGAGATACTGTGACCCGTCAGACATCAGAGGACAAATTATCCTTCTACTACACCTTGCTTCATGTGAAACCCAAGATAGGCTGAACCGGAGTTAGACAGCGACCCGGCCTCAGCGAGCAGCGCTGATGTCAAAGGCGAGGCTGAAAGGCAACACGAGTAAGTGACAGAGTCCAGGCAGAGGGCCAGTAGAGGACAGGAAGAGCCAAGGCACAGGTTCCAATGTCACACAGTGAAAGGTGTCACTGCTGCTCCCACCTGGACTCTGTTCTCCTCTGAGCTCCCGTTGTCATCGACGGCTGCCAAGAAATCACTTTCCTAACAAGTCACAGAGGCTACTATTCAATCCAAAAATGACTTTTTATTAAAAGAAGCTTCCCAAAAAACATCTGCTCTGTTTCTGACACAAATCAACGTTTCAGGAGCTTCAAAGAATCAAGCAGTTGGTAGGAGAATTTAGTATCTGACTTTGAGTAGAAATAGCAATGAAGCAATGTAAAAACGCTCCTTTAGATGTAAAAATCCTGCATTTGAATGTTTATTAATGTATTACTACACTAGTACTATCATCATCAAATCAAACTGGAGAAAAAAGCAGCTTTGTGCATCTGTGCGGGCATCATGCAGCTCTTAAAATGGGGCGGCTGTGGCTCAGGATGACCAGCGGTTCGATCCCCGGCTCCTCCAGTCTGCATGTCGAAGTGTTCTTGGGCAAGATACTGAACCCCAAATTGCTCCTGAAGGCTGTGTGAATGTGTGTGAATGGTTAGCTCCTCAAACTGATGAGCAGTTGGCACTTTGCATGGCAGCCAATGCCATCAGTGTATGAATGTGTGTGAATGGGTGAATGAGATATGTAGTGTAAAAGAGTGGTTGGAAGACTAGAAAGTACAGCACAGTTCATTTGGCATTTAAAATTAAAACCTTGTGTTTGTTTTTCACATTAAAATGAATCAATGTGTATTCATCATCCGGTAGTTACAGTTGATGTAGCCTGTACTTAACCCTGCAGAACCCTTTTTATCATTAAGCAAAACTCAATATGCACATGTGAAGCGGCACATGCACCAATCTAATCAATGACTCTGGTGGTTTCAGCGTTATCTGGAGCATTAACATTAATTAGTGTTGCCTCAAAGTCTCATAATGTATATGTAAGATGCATTCACTAAATGACACACAGTTACTCATCAGACGTCAAGATAGTGTCTGCCCACTTCCCTCCTTAGCGCAGGTTGATTTCTGCAGTCAGGGATGTGATAGTCTGATTGTATGAATATGTTAAAACCTCTGTACATTTTCCTTTGTGGAAACAATGAGGGTAGTGGGTGCAACCTACATTTCCACTTTTTTTTTTTTTTTTTTTTTGGAGGTTGAGGCGTTACAGTGGGTGATTCACTTTTTCCACTTACTGTAAAGCTCCTGGCAGCCGAGGGTTCACTGTGAGTAATTTGTTAGCTGTTAGCATGATGTGACAGCTTTCTGCACGGAGTAACATCTCTGTAATAAGTGACGTAAGTTGAGTCAGTTTAGGTGCTGTCATATAGAAACATAAGAACACAGATAAACACTGTGTTCTCATCGAGCTTTATTCTGCTTTCACTAAACAGATCTCAGTGTCTTCTTAATGATCGCTTTGCTGCAAACCCCATTTAGCCACGAGGGATGAAAAGGTTCTACTCATCCTGTGTGATTGCACACTTCAGGACTTCAGTATCGCATCGATGCAGTGCTAATCGATAAACCATGAATGGAGGGTGCAGGAGACCCGGGGTGGAGGCTGGAAAAAAAAAAAAAGAATCAGTTTCTCAGTTTCTGTCAGAGTATGTGGGAGTCAGTGGGATGAGATGGGGAAAAGAGAGAAGAGAAAAAAGAGCTCTGTTTGTTGTTGCTCCCCAGCGCTCCAGGCTGAGATCAGACTAATCAATAGCAGGGATAATGTGGAGATGAGTAGTATGACATCAATATTAGGTGCAGAGGCCCAGCAACACCATTGTGCTGCTCTCCAGCGTGCCCTGTGCTGAGTAAACAGTGGCTCCCCAGGGAGAAAGGAACTCATTGATGGGTCGCTTCTGTGCATTGTTGGGCCTCCCACACAGAGTCACCGCATCAACAGGGGGGGACTCTACCTGCTGGCCTACAGAGGACAAGGAGACCTGGTCGATCAGCGGTTAAATATGACGATGCCTTAGTGGTTTGCGACATTGATGGACATCCTCCCCAACTCCTCTGCTCTTGCGGCCAGCATTTTTATTGGATTGTGAAATAAATCACTGAGGTTCAGTTCGATTCATGTGGGTGATTGAGTGGTCTTCCTTGTGTACAGTTAGGGTTTCATTGAGGCCTGATGATTTTACAACAGCTTTCATTTTCCCACTGAGGAAGTGTGCAAAGAGTTTGGTTACAAGATGAAATATGCACAGTCTGATGAAGGAAAAAAGTGACACATGTTCTTAGAAACGCATCACAAACGTATTGCACATGTCATGGATTCCATAAACTGTGTGCTGTGTGGTGTTCGTAGTATAATCTGTATGCACAGAAGTTTTTTGCAGGAGTAGATCCCCATTTGTAGTCTGAGTAGTATTGAACAATCATGGTTCAGCAGGCTTTGGTAGCATTGCAGGTAAACAGTCTATGCGGAGAGCAAAAGAGACATCAACCAATTGCTAACGTCTGACAAGCTTGTATCTGCGTTCATATGTAGACATCTGTCGACTAGCATATCAACATTTCCATTTTAGGCATATTAGCAATCTGATAGCTCAGACCGCTGCTATGCCACAGTATAGCCGCACAGAGCATGTCTATAGACGCTTAGTCTTGATGGAAATATTCTTTATACTGCTGATATGTAATGATAAAAAGCCTTATGTAAGGGTAGAAAAACAAATAGATGCTCTTTCATATCAGGATCATTTTTAATATGAACTTTATGAAGAGTCCGTGTGGAAATACTGAACAGAGAAACCTCAGCAGACCCAAACATCTGCATTCGAGCCATGCATTTGCTGTTTAGTTTGGATTATTTAAAGAATACAGAGATCTGTCTTTTCAAATAGCTGCCATAAAATTCCTGATTCCATATGAGGCAGATGCAATGCATCTCTTTTACTTTTCCGTGTTTTTTTGTTTTGTTTTTTTTCTCCCCGCTCACTGTACACTCATTGACAGGTAAATACCCTGACCAAGTTGGCTCTGCTTCAAACGGTGGGGCTCTTCCAGGAACTGCCCAGAAGTTTGATGAATAGCTACAATTCCCCTGTGGTTCACACAGCAGCACAATTCTTAGAAATGTTAGGAATCATCCTCCTTCTCTCTGTAAGGAAACGAAACGGGGGGCATGAGTGAGCGAGGCCACTGCCATCATATAGTTGCCGGTCATCTCTATAGATGAACGTGTGAGCTGACGCCCTCTGGGCAATGCTTCAAACTGTTTCATCTCAGAAGAAAGAGAACCAGCAGTTTTAATATCGCCACTGCAATTAAAATACTTAGTGAGTGATCTGCTGACGAAGCCTCTTATGTCTCTGAAGAACTTCAGTTTTGCACTGATGAGCACATTTTCCTGAATTGCACGGAGTTCGAGGACATTCTCTTGAGCCCTGTTTTGTTTTGATAGCTGTGATGTGGTAATTTATTATGTGTCATCTGCTAGCGAGCCGGTGTTTTGACAGTAAACAGAACACCTGTCACTTTGAATTAGGCGTCCAGGATTATGGACAAACCAACGTCACAATTTACATCCAGCTCTCATGTTCTGTGCAGGTGTAGCAAAGGGGAAAATGCGTAGGACGGTCGTGTGGTCCAAATCTGACTTTCACTTTTCACTTTTCACTTTCCGTGTTCTGTCACAATCCAGCAGTTAATATTTACCTCTTTGAAACTGTAACCACAATATTTAGTGTTTTAGTTAGATGCACATATAGAAGCTTCTATACTGCAGTTCAGTTGAAAATCTTAGTGACGGTGTAAATGACTCATGTTTTCTCATGTGTAAGGTGGAGTGCAAGTGGAGTGGGCTGAGCTTGAATTGATAACTACCCAGGATCCTCCTCTCCACCTTCCATCCCCCTACCCACAGCGAACCTCACGCCTTTTCAATGGAGCGGGGATACCCAACCAGTAATTGGTGGAGCTTTGATGTGACGCTGCTCCGCTAAGCCTCTCAATTCCGCACTTAGCGCTTAACAATGCACGTCTCCTTCATCTGCAAAGCCAATTAATTTGTGGCGTGGAGTAGAATTTCAAAGAGCAGCCGCAGAGAGGGGCCGTATGTATATTCTACAGATTTTTCAGTGTTGCATTACCACAGACAACGCATGAGCTTTGCATTTGAAGTCTGTGCACAAATGAGTTACACTGTCAGAGACGGTGACACAGGCAGAGAAAACCAGTTGACGTTTTCTCACTGCAGTATACTGCGAGGTCAGTGTTTATCCGTAGTAGTTTTTATTGGACAAAGACGTGTCACCAGACAGCGAGTTCAGTCTCGTCACTGAAGTTATTTATTGTGTCAAGAGACAAACAGCCCCTCAGAGTAATTCATGCAGCACTGAGATGTACTATTAGCCTTGTGGAACATTTTCTGACTCATTCCTGGCTTCCTCCTTCATATTATGACTCAGAGACACACGGTGAAAAAAAGTTTCAGACTTCAGAGCATTCTTCTGTGTGTGTGCGTGTGGGCGTGTAGGTGTGTGTGTGTGTGTGTGTGTGTGTGTGTGTGTGTGTGTGTGTGTGCAGGAGTGAGAGACATAGAGCTAATGCAAGCAGTCAGTGCTTGTGTTTATAAAATTATGTAATCAGATTACAAATGTAAAAGTAGTTTTTGTGGCTTTTCCAAGAAATCACTGTACATGTGGATCATGTGACTTTTTCATTTGAACGTTTGGAGATTAAATTCATGAAATTCAGATTTGTTTTTATTAATGCTAATAATGATGACTTCAATTCATATAGTACTTTTTATCTTAGATACTCAAAGTGCTTACAGTGAAGGTGGAAACTCATCTCTAATGTGTAGCACCCACCTGTTTGTAGGTTCATGACAAGTCATGCATTTCTAAAAGTATTAACCCTGTCACCACCGCCCAGCACTCAGCAGTGTTTTGGGGTTTTACTCGAAGCTTTAAAGGAGGCTGAGAAAGTTTAAAATGCAAATCTTTGGTTCTGTCTTATCTCCTTTAGTCTGACTGATCTTATTTCAGCTTTGTGCTGCTACCTACAGTTTGTGCTGTCCTGAACGTGTTGTGAAGAATCTGTTGCAATGGTGCGATGAAGAGATGAAGGCACTCCTGTTATTTAACAGACCTTTTCACAGCAGACATTCTGACTTGTCATAGCAGGAAAAACACAGGTGCAGCTCCTAACATTAATGATAGACTCCATTCCAGTGAGTTATGCCGCTGAGCAAACCTGCATGAGAGCAGAGAGCGTCCATCGTTAATGTTATTAACCACGATAAGCCAACATGTTTATGATGAGAAAAGTCATGAAGCAAAACTCATAATTCATGTAAATCAACATATCAAATCAATGCGGGAAGCAAGCAGAGACTCAGAATATTACAAATACATAGCAGAGGTGATAATATAGAAGGAAATATTCCCATCATAAAGTGAAGTCCATCTATAACATAATGCTGGTCAAGATATGAAGTATTTTGGAGATTCTGTTCAAATGTGACGATGCATGTGCCTGGCAACTAAATTGTGGTTATGAAATATAAACTCTGGTGTTTTGGGTTAAGCAACTAAAACACTTGGTTAAAATTAGGGGAAGAGTGTGGTTATAGTTAACCCTCATCTTACCAACACGTTCAGCACACTACTGCTGCCTGGAGGGGTTTTCTCTCCAAACATCATTAGTTACGTCTTTAACGTCATCTGAAAAAACAAAACAAAGCAAACTGAATGCAACATAAACATCTGATGTGATGAAACATTTTATTATGAATCGACGTGTTTCATTTCTGACTTTGAACGTGATCTTAGATCTCAGAGGAGCAGTATTTAGAGAATGAGGAAATCTGCGTCTGTCTCCTTCAAAATGACTGCAGACAGAGTTACACCACCCTGACCTCCACACCCTTACTGTCCTCCTCGCGCTGCATTCCAATACGGACGTATTTCCTCAGATTCAGGGCTGAGTTCCAAGCTCTACTGATACAACATATCACACAAACTGATACATCAGCACTGAAGCAGGAAGTCAAAACACTAGAAGGAGATAGCAGACGTAATGAATGGGCACCTTCACAAAGTGCAGTATACTGACCAGTCTTAAACACATTAGTAAACATCATTTATAGAATTAAGCTCAGTGTTGGACTCAGTAAGACAAAAACTACCTGATAAGTTTGAGATTTATGCAGTTATTGATTTGAAATTTTGAGGAAGTGAAACACAAACACGTCTGACGGGCCTCCTCAGTGCCAAACAGACCTGTTCACTCACACTGAGCAATCCCCCCAACACAGTATGGGCATTTCACATGGCTGCATAAACGTGTGTGGCCCTGCACTGCTCTATATCTGTGGGAATGGGGAAGTGAAACAGAGTCCAAATGCCCCCACCACCTCCACTTCCATCAGTGCAATTTGTGCGTGTGTGTGTGTTGTGTGTGTGTGTGTGTGTGTGTGTATGTCTGTGAAGAATGGGAGGGGATGCATGTCCTGCGGCAACCCGGTGCTTTGTGAGCTGTTTACAAGCCCTTTCCACTGCCTCGGCTCCTCCCCGCCCACCCCTCCGCCCCCGTCACCCCGCCATACAGGGTTTGTTGTGATGAGCCAGAGCTACTGTCAGAAACAACATTAGGACAGTCACACAGGATGTGAAAGAGTTCAGAATAAGTCAGCTTGTTGCACATACCATCAAATAATATCTTGTCAGCCATGTTTACATTACCCAGCTTGACTGTGAATGTCAATTCCTAGAACACAAGCAAAGAGGCCACACAACTGTCGGAGGCTCAACATAAGCCAGCGCTCAGTTCAGATGACGTCAGCTATTCCGTCAAGTAACCTTCAGTCAGCAGGAGGAGGGCTTCGTGAATAGACCATTACTCACTGTGAGCTGTTGCCCTGACAGGTGAAGTCTGGACTGGGACTTTTTTTTACAAGTTTTGCAAGCTGAAAAAAGTTCCAGGACCAGAGGCACTGCCGAGCCATGCTAGTAAACTGTGCTCATGCTGAAGCTTGTGTGCAAGGAGTGAGACACCTGAGATACTGCCTCAAAACACAATGCAGAGGTGTCACACTTTCACTTTGACTCCATAACCAATGCATTATAAGTCAGAACAAGTACTGATGGAGCGCAGTTTAAAGACATCTGCATGATGGTTACAGTTACAGGTTAGCTGTGGAACTTATTGTGGTAGTATTGCAATAAGATGACATTCAGTATATAGACAGATGTAACCAAGCTACTACAGTGGTTTGCATGTAAAGGATTTCACTTTTACAGTTTTCACAAAGAGCTATGTCCAGGATATCTAGATGTTGAAATGTACAGTGGAAAAGATTTATCTTTATCTTTTTTTTAACACAAATCTCTCCAGTTTGAACTACTCGTTAAGTTTATGTTTCCAAGCAGCAAAGAACAAAACTCCACTTTTACAATTTCCTGTTCTTACTAAATGATGTTATCCGGTTATAATGCAAAAAAAGTGAAGTTTTTTTTTTTTTTTTCAATTCACAATCATTTTCTGAAAAGTAGTTACATAATTACCAAAGATTTCAACACCCATCTGGCAGAGAATGTTTTTAAGACTTCTGGACCGAGTCCAAGTGAAGTATGTCGTCTCTGCGGGCAAGTCCAAACAAATCTTAGTCTTGAGTCTCAAAGTCTCACAACTCAAGTCCAATTCTCACATCTAAAGTCCTCCTCTGCATTAAATCATTTTTTACTGCAAAGCTTACGTCACGGCCAAATTCAGGATACGTTTTTTTAAGACAACTCATTTCACGTGTGGGGGCAGTGTTGAATGTGATCAGTCAGTGAATTGTTTGACTTAAACACTACTCAACAGCAGAGAATATGGCAGCATCCATGTGTAAATCAGTCCACCTTGCCTTGAGTTGGATACAGTTCCAGACTAGTTTGCCAGTTTGCTGCCAGGAGCCAGATGTGGAAATGTTTTGCTCACCACGCTCAGGAAAACAGACAAACCAAAACCCCTAAAACCAATACAAGATGTTCCAAGTCAGCTGTGGTCACACATAATTGCATGATTGATGAATTTTCCCGTTTGCTTTAGTAACCAGAACTATCCTCATTTAAGGTGTTAAACATATAAAATGTTTCAAAGTCAGAAGAAGTAAGGTGAGACTTGGATCCTAGAATTTCAGACCAGATCCTGATGGATGATCCTGATCAATGCCTCGGCCAGGATGAGAAATAAACTAGATCACATCCACAGTCTATGCAGCCGTGTGTGTCCACACAGTTATTGAGCTCACGTATGCTGCGAGTCGATTGCCGGCTTTACATTAGAACATATCGAGCAGCAGAGCTGGGCTGTGCACATGAAAAGTGGGACATGAGTTTGGACTTCACTGTGGACAGAGGACAGAGAGAACAGCTGCTTAGGGTTGAATGCCTACCTCTGACATGCGGAACAGCACCCATTCATCAACTGGTGGAAAATAAATCACCTGCTATCACATCATCCCAGAGTGCATGCTCTTATCTCAGTGTAGTGTGGAGAGTTCAGCTCTGCATCACACAAACATTCTATTTCCTCTGTTTGCCTCCTCCTGTGCTGTACACAGGTGTGCCCGTTCATCTGCAGAGACTTAGCCATTATTGTCAGAGTCGTACACCCCGGTTTCCTCTTTAGGTGACGGTGCTCGTGTGAAGCTTCTTTGCTTCTTCTGTTACATTAAACAGACTCAGAAATGTCAAATCATTATGAGTCAGCACGTTAACCGCTGAGATCAACATTAAAAACAGAATTTCTGCCTCAACTTTGACTCACTGTGTTTGTGTGCACACAGTTTTCTTGTGCTCATTACTGCATTACAGGTGACTCACTTTTAGTTTGTGTTCCAAATAAAGTGGTTTAGACAATCTGAACATTGTGTAGAAATGAATATTTTTGTGTTTTAGCCCCCCGAGTTTCAGAATGTAACCCCACTGAGGTAACATGGACAGCTGTATATATATAGCTGTAGCTGTGTATATATATTTCTCATGATCAAAAAATAGCAAGTCGCCCTTTTCCTATCCACCAAACAAGAAGCAAGGTCACCAACACAAGACTAAAAGTCAGTTCCAGATTTACAGCTCCTGTTCTGGCATGACACCTGGCTCTGCTCCCTGTCTGCATCCCTACATGGCCTTGAAACCTTCTCCTGAAACCTCCTCTTGCCAGTGGAAGTCAGTGTAGCATGAAAAAGTTTTCAAATCTGTTATTTTACGGTAGAAAAGAAGCAGAAAAACTTTGACTGTTGGCTTGTTTACAATCTAACAATGTTGCTGTTGCCAGGTCTCAAAAAATCACTATATTATCTAAAGTCCTGCTTTCTTCTATAGCATTAATGCCTGCATAATTTAGCTGTGGAGCTGTGGTGGTCGTACAGATGAACTTATGCACCGAGAAAACTCGTCATCCATGTGTGTAAATGTTCAAAACAACAACATGCATCATGTGTTTTTGTTGTGGATTTTTTGGAGTTCCCATTTGGTCCACGGTGCAGCGGTGCACCCAGCCAAGCAAGATGGAATGGTGGATAATGATGGGAAACGGGGCCCAGGTCCCAGTGTGATGCTTCAAAGCTATTAAAGGGCGAGAGGTCGAGGCCCAGCCCAGCCTCTTTATGTAAATGCCCGCAGGATCCTAGTTAGAAGAGTTTGTTCCTGATTTTTTTAAAAAAAGCCTGAGAGGGGAGTTCATGCAGCCTGTGTGTGGTCATGTCTGTCCCCACCCACCTCAGAGATTAGCTGCGTGGTTAATGCTTAGCCGAGCAGAATGTCCCGGCTCTGTGTGAGACATGTCCAGCAGTTGTGAAAGAAATGAATCAGATGGTCTCCATGAAGAACTTGCTGAACCTCTGCAGGCTCTGATTTATCATACTCATACTCATAATCATCATGGTAACTGTCCCAGAAATGCTCTCATGTTCCATAATAAGGCTAACATATACAGTATGTAAATCATATAGTATACATATATATCACTTTTCATAACCATGACTGCATGATGCACGATTTCATAATGGAAATTTAAAGGGCAAAACTAATGACAGATCAGACATAAACCCAGTATACTCTATAACATGATGCTTATTTTTGTCATCTGGCCAGTCTGGGCCATTATGAATCCATTGAAGGATTAGGCAGCTAAAAATAGCCTCTTACGACAGGGGACTTAGTGCAGTCTGAACCATAAACAAACAAATGGCAATTTCTCTGCGGCCCTGTCTGCCAGCGTTTCAGGGAGTAATTTGTGGTGTGCAGAATGGTTGACCTCGGTCAGGAAACAGCGGCAGGATAAAGAAAGGCCATTTAGCCCTGTTTGGAGCTTAAGAGTGGCCTTCTTGCAGGCCGCGTCCACTGTGTGGCAGCTGCACAGCCACAGACGAGCTAAAATGCTTCGGACACTCAAGCGGAGATGTGCATCAATCATGCCTTCCAAGAACTGTGTGCCACTAGAAAAGCCAAAGTCCTCCCGCAGACCGTCATCCAACGTGTCATTTCAGCCAACGCCGTGTCTCATCTGCAAATAGCTGCAGCTTGCGTCTGCGTTTTTTTCTCTCTTTTTCCCCAGAGGTTTCCACAGGGCTGATCTGAGAGGACGGCTGGCCTCCTCCGTCAGTCAGTTTAATGTTTGCTCTGCACTTGACTTTAGGTTGAGTGAGCGGCAGTGGAGGATGACCTTTGAGACACAGTGCAGGGCAGCTGGATCTATCTGCTACCTGTTCAACTGAAAAGTGTGAAGCAGTATTAAATTGTTGGCAGATAATTATTTTCATTATCAATTAATCTGATTCTTTTTAGTAATTGAGTTAACCAAAGGCCAACAGCAGCACAGAGAACATACAAAATCAACAATATAGACGTATAATAAAACAAATAAAATCATTAAAAACTGTTGGGCTGGAGTCAGTTTTATGTCTGATTGAAATAGTTCCTTGTCAGAAGAAGCCACAAACAAGACTATGAAGTCAGGTAACATGAAATGACTTCCAGCTAACAGCTAAAAAAAACACCAGAATATATAAAAATAAAAATATTTTGTACGTCTGTAACTACTTCACTTGCATCGCATCAATGTAACTCCAGATTTAAGAGGGAATAACTGGCATTAGCATCTAAAGTACTACACTGAATAATATTAACAAACAGAAACCTGATTTTATCAACCAGAAATTCAAGGACAATGATCTGTGAAGTGCAGAAAATTTAAATATACCACTAAAATGGAAGGATGGTATGATAATCAGGGGTGTGGTGGGGGTAAACTCACTTCATCCACCTCTTTGAAATGAGGCTGAGAGCTTACTCACCTCGTGTATCAATCCACGAGGGAAAAACTAGTTTACCCACATCTGTATATGATTACAGCAGTGGGCAACTCAGTCTCTCCAGGTGGACTGGTAGCTGGAGAGGTGCCAGTTCACCCCCTGGGCCCTGCCAAGGTGCCCTTGAACAAGGCACCGAACCCTCCCCAACTGCTCTCAGGGAGCCGCTCTGTGTGGCTGCCCACTCCACCATCTCTCTCCACATTTGCATGTCTATGAGCCCTCTGTGTGTGTGTGTGTGTGTGTGTGTGGTTGTATTTCGGGTAAAAATGCATGCAAAAAAACTTGAAAAAAAGAATTTCCCCTCAAGGGATCAATAAAGTATCTCTTCTATTCTTTGGAATGTATTGTTTAAAATACATGATTTACATAATTTCATTTAAAAGCTAAACATGCCACATTACTCCCCTTAAATTAGTCAAACTGATTGCTTGGGTGTTCAGTTTGAATTCTGTTTGGCTCTGACTGCCAGTCATTTTGCCATGTTGTCATTTGGGAGACTCTCGGATATTCTAGAAATCTCTGACTCAGATTTTTCCCACTCGACTGCTCATAATTACAGTCTGCACGATATGACATGCGCGCGGCGCAATGATGTGTAGGTTCATCTCTGAGGGTAACCCTTTTTACATTACACGGAGACATTTGATCCAATGATAAAATGAAAACATTTATAAGCGCAGCTTTAAAGGAAAAACAGAACAGCCCTCTGACCCTGGCTTCAACAGTGACTGGTGGGAAACGATGTTCCAAATCTGAACCACTTGCACTTAAAATAAATCATTTGCATATGAGTAAGATTAATTCCCCTTTGATTGACTGGTGAATAAAACAGAGCTTGAAAAATTCCCTCAGTCAGTCTTTTCATGTTTGCTCTGGAAGGGAAATTTACCACGAGAAAAGGACTTTTAGCAGGTGAATACTAAACAGCCTCTGTCATATCAAGATACTCCTCTTTTGATATGGATTTGTGTATTTATCTTTATAAGCACTGATAGTCATCAGTCAGCCTTGCTGCTCTCTCTCAGCCATAATGACACTAACAAATGGCAGAACAGGCTTCTCTGCATTCACAAGCTATAGTCATTGAAAAGGTCAGACTGCAGTGGATGATGAATGACTATTTTTATCTTAAATCAGATATTTAAGACAGCATTGAGCGTTTCCACTGAAGTCATCGCTCTGAATGATCTCTTGATTTGAGGCTTTTTTTTTTTTTTTTAAATGAGGGGAAAAATAAATCAGAAGAGGATCGATACATGAAAACAAATAGTCCAGCTCTGGCTTACAGTGTGTCGCCTATAGATACGGTGCTTTCAACTGATTATTGGATTAGTCATTTCCAGCCGTGATGGAAAAATCAATCATGCATCGCTCAGAAAAATGTCATCCACACCACAGTGTATACCATCAGTGTCTGTACTGTGCTGGACTGAGGTCAGTGTTTGTGTGAGCTCAGGTTTCTGCGCAGAGTGACTTGTCCAAAAAAGACACCAGTCTGCTTTAGCACTCAGCTCTGTTTCTCCTTGAACTTGTTACAATTCAGTGTTTTAATCAAGAAGAAATCAATACCCCCAGAGATAAATATTGATCTCTCAAGAGCCAAGACTGTAACAGAATTATTTGAACGGAGGTGGCACCTTTGGAGCCACACACAATGGCTTTGTGTAAGGTGTTCGTGCTGTCAGGGTGTAAATGGATATGGCGTACTGTAAAGCACTTTGTTGAATTTAGTTTTTCTGGCAACAATTTACAGCACCAGTAAGAAAGAACATCCCAAACCAACTAATGACGCGCTTTCTTAATAAATCCTTAAAGGTATTTCCAAACCGAGTCGCACCAAGCCAAGCAGGGAGTTCAATCCTTGTTACTTGCGCGCCAAAAATGTAATTTTGTCTGGGGACATGTTTCTTCTGAAATTACATCAGTTTGAAATATTTAATTACAAGATTGAGAGAGAGGCAACGCATGAGTTTCTCAATCTAACACAGATTTTTGTCATACGTGTTTACGAAAATGAGACGCAGTGTTTGAGTCGTGCATGTTAGAGGTGATAGTACGTATTTTGAACTTTGGATAAAGCCAAGCTAGCTGTTTCCCCCTGCTTCCAGTCTTTATGCTAAGCTAGGCTAACCACATCCTGCCACTCCAGCAGTGTATTTAATACACAAACATGTGACATGTCATATCTTTTTGCCTTACTCTCAAAAAGCAAAACTCCTCAACCATTTCTTTAAAATACCAACAAGTACCAAGCATCTCATGATGTTTCATTGAGATCTGTTTTTTTTTTACTCATGAATAAATACTTAAAATATTACACACCAGATTTACAGATTTATATGTGTTTGCACATGTCACGATGCAGACTGTGTGCTGTCATCGTGTGAAAGTGCACAGCAGACATTAATAGTTAGATTGCGACACTGTGTTTCACAGATTGCTCTAATGGCTGCATGACACAGCTGGCCCACCCATGTGTAAATAAATCATCGGTTAGATTCAAACACAATAATTACTCAGGGAGAGCGTTATGACTGAGGCTGCCGCTTTGTTTTCTCCGTCAGCCTCTCACTAAAAATGTTGATTTGGCAGGTTGTGAATTAAATGGCAGTCAGACAGCATCACTGCAGACTGACACACCTTGAAGACATTTAGAAATGCATTTATGACCCAATTTATGGTGTGTTTCATTCACAGTCGGAACCAAGTGATCAAAACCAAACGCCTCAAACATTTGACTCACTGTTCAGTGGTGATACAGTTCCTCCTCGCTCACTGTGAATATTTCCACTGTGATTGTGATGCTTGGGCGTGCAGAGAGGTCCAATCAATAAGCACAGCTTTCTCTTCTCAGGTTGAGTCATCAAGACTTTTGCCCAAAAGCCACTAACCGCACTGTGTCACTTCTGCGCACACTTGAAACCATAACCTTTCATTCTGTGCCCTCACACTTGATTTGAGGCAGCCAGAGTTTGTGTTGACGTACTTTTGACAGCTCTGACTGACCTATGATACATGACGCTGATGCTTTACAGTGCATAATGTGATATATATCTATATGACCTATTCTGTCTGTTAGAGAGCTGCAATTCTTACAGTTTACATGACATGTATGACACAATGCTGGACTCCTTTTGTCATGTTGCTTTGTGCTTCTCAGTCATGTCAGGCCAAGATGTCCCTTTCAAAGGTACCTGCATTCAAATCACCTGAAATCAGCTGACTAATGAATGCTTCGTATGAAACCTGCAAACTCTTGCACTTGATTCAGACGTCTGTGCTGTAAAATGAGCACAGTGGTTACAGAAACCACTGAGATTAGAGAGATTACAGAGAGACATGTAGAAGCAGCTACAGTGGTTGCATGCACTAGGGTCACTGATACTGCAATATATCTCAGTACATTACCGGTCAGTGCCTGGACTCTGGCACATGAGTCTGGTGCCAGCTTTTGGCAGAGTAATTTTGCAATTTTGAGGTTGTGTTGCACAAATATGATGAGGGATGAAATAAAAATCAAGGTCAAGTGTGAATTTTTGAGCTCAGTCTGCAAAGTATTGCATAATTTCACCAATATTGTGTTTCCATCATTATTAGACCTGAATATTCTTTCATTTTTCTGATACAGGTACAGAGTTATAGAGTTTTAATGTGATTCATAATCTTATGATGAAGAATGTAAACGTGTTTTATAACTTCCATAACTTCCAAGCTCACAGCACATGCTTAGACCTTGTCTAAAGACGAGGAAATATTTGATCAAAGATTAAAGAAACGAAAGTTTTGAACAGTAATACAATCAATACTCAATTCTGCAGACATATTTCAATAATTGAAGTGCAACATATCATGCGTCAGCCCTCTATGCTCGTAAATACATTCATCTTGTACTAAATTTCTTTCCTGAAGGGGTCGTTGGGTGAAACCTGTATTCTATTCACTTGCAGTCCAAAACGTGTGACATTCCTCGGCTGTAGAGAAGGAGGATGGAGTGGATGGTGCTGGTGGTGTGCATACAAAAATACACCAGAGACCGAGCTTCCTGTCCTATACGTCGTTAGGTTTAGGCTAGTAATACACTTGGTCTAGATGAGTGAGAGACTGTGGTTTTGGTCAAATAGTGAAGGTCTTTTTCAATATTGTTGTACCAAGTTGACAAAAGATGATCCTGCACACATTAATCATGCTTCAGCTGCTCTTTTATATGAATTGTAGGAGAAAGGGGTGCATGGTTCATGTTTCTCAAACCCAGAGTTTCCGTGTGTGTGTTGTGCATGTGTGTATATTTATATTTTCACCCTCACATCACTTCCCAAATTAGCTCCCTCACACTGGGTGGCTGCTGCTGCCAGTGGGTCATCTAACCCGGTATGGCCATTCTCTGGCTGGGTAATGTGAGTGAGCTTCTAGCTCAGCTTCAAGTGTTGGAACATGTAAATGTGTTCTCCTCCTCCTCCTCCTCCTCCTCCTCCCTCGTGCCCCTCTCACCCTGGCATAGGGTAAACTGACAGCGACGCCTGTTCAGCAGATCCCTAACCGTGCACTGCCGGAGGTTTTTATATGACCTGTCTGATTACCTAGAGCAGACAAGCCAACGAGGTGAGAGTCAGCAAGGTAGTTAGACACTCTTTAGACTGTGATGGATCACTCTGTTAACACTCAGAGGCACGAGGTGGAGATCATAAGCACAGATTCATTTGGAGGTTTCATGCATGAGATGACAAATTAACTTTATTCATAATTAGATGTTTCCATGAAACAACAGCCTCCAGTTTGCCTGAAATTTTGGCAAACACAAAACACTGTGTACTGTCAGCCTCATTAGGTATTGCCCCAGGTCTCTGGTCTGTGTCGCTTTCAGTCTTTTTTTTTTCTTTTTTACCACAGCTGCTCTTTCAGTTTTGCCGCATCACGCTGCAGCCAGACGTTGTCTTCAGGTGGAGCACACTTTGGATCAGGTCTTTAAGACTGTGTCTCGGGTGACTTTTCCACAGGTCCATTTCAGATCGAGTGCAAAGTTTTGTCAGCTCAGAGCACAACCAGAACTCGAGAACAAAAATGACATTTTTAAAGGAAAATAGATGAGATTACATGAATAACATGAATAAAATGACTGAACAGTGGAGAAATAGCTCTGTGCTTCATCATGCAGACACTGTGCATGGCCTTTCCATTTAGAACAACAGCTGAACAACACTGATGAATTCAAACCTAAGAAGAAACAGCCCTCTTAGGCACTGGTCATGTATTTAAATTCTAATGTGTGTATGTATATCTTAACTGGAGACTGTAGCTTTTGTGCAGTTCGTGTGTCAGCTCGTCTGGACACATCTGTATTATATCTGTTGTTGCAACTGTTATGGGAATTTTTAAGAAAAACCCTTGAATAAGGAAGACTGGATTCAAAGTATCAACGTTTAAGTTGAATTTATTATTCTTGTACAAGAAGGAGCGTTTAACAGTACAACACACAAAAGGGGTTACAGAAAAAAGGCTCCCTGAGGAGCTCTAACAGTTGGTTCTTATACATTTTTTCAAAATGGGCTGTCTCGGACACCTCCCACCTGATACAGATAATATCATAACATCCTTTTTGGTTTTCTGCTCAGTAATGAGCATTATGATTCATATCCAAATGGTACTCCCCTAGCCTGTCTCTCCTAACCTTGTACTACTGATTTATAATTATCACTAACTGCCAGCCTCAGTAAATCACATGCCAAATAAGGGAAGTATGCAAGACATGCAAATACAGGATACACACACACTATCTATATGAGTTAAAACATCAGCACCCCAGTATAATCCTAATTTTTATAACAGCAACTAAGGTGCTTCTCTTCCGAGAGCCTCATTCAGGAATTGCTGGTTTCATTGTCAAGCATCCAGTATGAATGACAGCCGCGTGCACCTTCTTTTTTTTTTTGACTTCATGAAGGAAGAAAACAAGAACTGCACAGCACACTGTTAAACAATCGTGTTTGTGAATGGTTTGGAAGGGAACCACGAACACGGGCCGCCGGTCTCGCATGTGTGGTCTCTCACGGCAGCTAGAGCTGCATGCCGAGTCGTGACAACAGCACACAAACAGAAGATAAACAGGGAAGAACTGGATGTGAAAAAAGCAGCGGCCTGGCGTCCATGCTGGACGTCCCATTGTGCTCGTTAAGGGTGTATTACAATAAGTCACACCAGTAGATTGTCTTTCATCTGCCTCGCAGCCCGGCTCCGTGGCCCTTTGATCTCAGCTGGATACATACACCATTGCACATTTATGCATGTTGCTACAACAACAGGCAGCATTTGTATGTATTCTTAAAACTTGAGATGTCGCACATGAGGGAGCGATGTGTGAAAAAGTGCTTTTCTTTGCCTTGTCAACAGACTTGTACCTCCCAGCCCACTCACACATGATCACACGTGCGCGCACACTTTTGGCTTTGCACACACACACACACCCACACACACACTTACACGCGTACAGACGTGGCTTTTGAAGGTTTTGACGTGGGCGATGCCTCTGTGTCAATTCTTTCCTGTGGGGAGACTTTCCACTTGCCTTTTTTCCATGAGTGCTCTGAGTTTTTTTTTTTTTTTTTTTGTCAAAATTGACGGTTGAATTCTTCTCCACTTCATGCACGCAATGAATTTATTGTTTCAAATAAAGGCTTGCGCCTCAACCCCACCCTACTCCATCCGCTTCCACGGGGCCACCATTAATAATGCAGCACATAATCCAGTCTTGGGCACACTCATGCTAGAAGCTCCTCAGCCTGCCAATCACCAGCCTTAATTAGCTCCTTCTCTGGCTGCTGCAGGAAAACACTCCACGTATCCTAATCTAATCCCTCAAAGGCCGTTCTCCCTCTGGGTGCTGATGGTTTTGGGGTGCTTTCACTTCCGTTGTGAGGTGGCTTTCTGTACTTGCAGACGGAGGTTTTCTGCGAACACCGAGCTTGTTTCCTTGTTGATTCAGCCAATTGCACAGGAAGAGGTTCAGACAAACAGATTATTGTGTGTGCAGGTGTACCTTGTCATTGTCAGTGTGAGCATCAAGCATGAGGTAAGAAATGCAAAACTCTCTCTCCAGATTCTCAAAGACTGTTTTTTTATTTGTTCTCTTGTGCGTTGCGTGCAGTAATGTATGGCTGCTGTGAAATTCACACCCGAGTCTGAAGCTGTCAGATGTAAACCAAAATGGGGTTGAGTCGTGTTGAGAGAAATTCACAAACTGTATTTGTTGTCAGACGTATCAGAGATGAGATTAAACAAAAGACAAATGAGATCTAACATCGTCTAAAGACCAAGACGGAGCTGAGACACAGCAGCAGCGAGACCGGTCTATAGATAACCCCAGTGTTTCTATCACATGTGCAGTGTGTTACCATATAAGACAGCAATATGACTCACCCTGCTCACTGACCTACTATGTGGGAAGTCATGATTCATGCAAGCTGCATTTAAGCAGGCAGGGCCCAAAAATACTCTGGCATGCCATCACACAAACACACACACACACACACACACACACACACACACTCACTCACTCACACTCACACACATACCTCGCTTGCTCAGTCATACTCACCACCCACTGACACTGATAGGCTCAGATGCTGTCGGTAACATACAGTGAGAGACATTAGAAAGTTGACAGAGCAAAGACTGGAATAACAAGATGACTGGATCTGCGCTGTTGATGCCTTTTTGAGGTAATGCCAGCGTCCACTAGCAGCTCATGCTTTCAAGGCTGCTCTGTTTTTGTTTTTTGTTTTTTTAGATATCTGTGACTTTGAGTAGATGGAAAAGATGATTCTTGAGGTATAAAATTCAAGTCTGGTCCTCTGCAACAGGTGGCTTGAGTGGCACTGATTTCATTGCTTTTCAGTGGTGCAAAGAAATTCCTCGATAGCATGCGTGTCTTTGTTTGAGTAAAGCTGATAGTGAACTGTATCTCTGAATGTTCTTTCTTGACATTGTTCTACGATGTGTACAGGTATTTTAAGAGCGATTAGTCAGCAAGACACAGCTATTAATATCTTCTTGAGTGTTGTTGTGTGTGATAGATAGCATACACAACA
This sequence comes from Miichthys miiuy, assembly GCA_036365135.1. Taxonomy (NCBI): domain Eukaryota; kingdom Metazoa; phylum Chordata; class Actinopteri; family Sciaenidae; genus Miichthys; species Miichthys miiuy. The sequence goes on along the minus strand of CM071620.1, from coordinate 1,800,061 downwards.
GAGTGACACTGATTCTTAGAAACCTGTCCTCCTGCTGTCTATCTGTTTAGACGTTCTGCTAAATTTAGTTGTTTTCCTGATGTCAAAGACATAAGCCTCAAAGCATTTTAATACAGATAATAATGACTTTCTTTGTGTTTAATCCGACTGTCTTTGATGCTTTCCATGCAGCTAATTGTTTCTTTTAAAAGGTAAACCTCTGCAGTGGTTTGAGTATTGATTCACAAGGTTGAGGTCACTGCCTGGACCTTCCCATCGCAGGGAGATGAAGTAGGTCTGGTGTTAATTAGGCCGATTGCAGATAGATGCGGGTTTGCGCAGCACTCCAAATGCATTCTGGGGGCCGTGCAGCCGGATGCACGCTCTCTCTCTCTCTCTCTCTCTCTCTCTCTCTCAGCCAGTCACATTCATCAGTGTCAGCAGCAGGAGCACTGCAGGATGGTCAGCAGCTCACTGACACCCCGGGGCTGCCTCAACCCTAACCTGAGGTACCCCTAGTCACCTGACCACATTAGACATGGTGGTGCAACATGACAGGACCCCAGAGAAGGTCCTTGCGCAGGCCGGACATTAAAATTAGATCAAGGACAAGCTTTGTAGAGACTAGTTCAGCCTTGTGCATGAATATGGTATCAAGCTTTCTTGCTCAGGAATTGATGTTGTGCTGTCATTGCTCAGTCCCTCTGATCGAAGTGCAGGGAGACAGTATTGATTTCTATCTGGAGTGAAAAGCACTTGATCCATTTCTAGATGGCCTGTAGCCTGAGATGACTCTGTGTCCTCCACGGTAGGTTTACCTTGAACTTGCTTGAACGTCTATTGTAAAAAACGTAACTGTCACATCTTGCATACACAGATTGTAAGTTACCTTGACTTATTCTTTTATTCAATAGACTTCACATGTGTTTCATGAGAACACCTATGTTTTGGATTTACTGCACATGAGAAATGACACACATGTACGTCAGTGTGATCAAACATGGCATGGAAACACTCATTATGCTTCCACATTCCTCAGTATGTAATCAGCAGCAGCCTGGCTAGCATCAGCAGTGGCTGTCTTGCATATATTATCTCAGGATCAATATCAGCAACCCAGTGACCTTCTGAAAGGCTGTTTACCTTATCAGCAGTGTGGAGAATAAGGAGCTTTCTGTGTGGTTGGACTGGAAAGCCCCAAAAAAAACTGCTCGCCTTCAATCTTGTCTTGCAATCTTAAGCAGAGGAATTTACTTCAGGGATGGTGTTATGTTGTTTGTTTTGATACAACACACCACAGACATTCTGTATTTAAATGTACACTCACCACTCTCTTCTTCAAGGTGTGAATTAAGGCTGACGATCATTTAAAAATTCACAGGTTTAGTTACTTTTTTCCGTTTCAAGCCACTTCAGGTTTTGAATTCATTACTCGGTTACTTCCTAAGTTACCATTTGCTTGTTGCTATTCAGAGATGAGTCAGCCTTCCTTCCACTTACTAAGAATGGCCTTGCCTTTAGAAGTGATTTATTTGGCTGAATACTGGCAGCAAGATGGAAGCATTTCTGCTGAATTGAGCGTGCTTTCTGTCTGCAATACCGTCTGTTGCAGATGAAAAACACATTGAGTAATAATAAAATGTCTTTTCGGGAACTAACCTTGATGACAGTGCACATTTAATGGTATTCAATGGGTTTTGCAATGGTGTCATAAGCCACAGAGGTCGGAGAGTTGTTTCGACACATAGACTACCGCGTAATCCTACTGAAGATGCAGCACAGATATGAGAGACATCATTAGTAAAGGGAAACGTTGCAGCAAGTTTTTGCGTGACCAATTCTGGACAATAACTGACCTGCTACCCGATGGGTCTGGGTCTAAAAGTCAGCAGATATCGATAACACGGTCATGGATTTAAGTAAATTAACCTTCTGACATTTAGAGCAGAGTCTTCAGCGATGAGAGTGAAGTAAGGAAACAGAGGGTGGGAGGAGGAGCCATTTGAAAAGTCCATCCTCATTAACATTTTCTATTATAGCCCAGATAGAGCAATCCCTGTTTAATCAATCCCGTGCCTGACATCCATTTCTGATGCTCCTAATGAACAATCAACACATTTCTGATGATCTCTGCAGTTTGTCCTGTAGAGAAGCACCATCCTGGGTATGATTAGCACCACCTTTATATAAATATTAAATGAGGCTGCCTGCGGTGCATTAAATGTATGATGTACCATATGTCTAGATATGCACATGTTTCAAGATTCTGGTACCAGCTTAAGTACGAACTGAAATGTTGTTTCAACCTTGTAAACTGGAAATCTCATGAATTTAAATGGAGTTCATCCATTCTGCAGCAGGTCAGAGGGTTCCCTCAGCCTGGAGACTACACAGAACAGATAGGCAGTGACCTTTCAAGAAAATATGCTGCTAGTTGCACTATGGGAAATGCAGGATCCGATGTTTCTAGAGCTTGACCTGTAGACTGCAATCAACCCCAATTCTGTACTGCCAAGTTTGAGACGTAAGCCTGACCCAAAACCCACGCTATATATTTGCTTTATTTCATCATTACTGACTATTAGCTTAATAAGCTAGTGCAAGACTGAGCAAGAAGTGAGCTGCTATCGGGTAGAAGATACTAGAGACTAAAAGTCAGTAGATGTCGATGCTCTTGTCGCAGATGTAAGAAGAGAAAGCAGTCACCAAAGTTATTAAGAATCATCTTCTGGGGAACACGTCTTGCTGTTGACCAAAGGCAGTACAAGCTGTCAGGCAGACTGATGGATAGATATACTACAACACTGACCAAAACTGCCACAAAAACTAATCTGAAGGTATGAGGAAGCAGATAGTTTCACTTGAGGAAATGAAACTTCTCCAAAAATACAATCTGCACGTTACATTCAAAGTGTATTCATACATTATTTTGTGGCATTTATGTGGCGTGCGGACACTTTCATGAAGCTTGCCTTTATGCAATTCTCATTTGAACTTCACGTAGCCGAGATTAGGGCTTCCATTTACCTACCCATCATCATCATCATCACCTTTCCATGTTGACATTTGCCGCCTTGTACAGCTCCAAGGGCATTTGTTGTCATGGCCTAATTTGATAATTCCAATTAAAACCATGTTCATCCTCAGTGTAATTACAATCATCTAGCAGCAGTCCTGCCCCCTAATTGTGCACAGTGACACAGTGTTCATGTTAGTCTCACTCTGACTCAGTGGATAATGTTATTAGACTGTGGCAGCAGCAGTTGAGACTAACCTTGTTTATTACAAGGAGCCACAGGGTGCATTTGTATTTCGTCCCAATCATGCCATGTATATTTTCCATTGGATAAAATCATCCCAATAACTCATGAGATTTTTAAATTACAGAGTAGGTCTTGCTTTAGACCTCCTGTGTGTAACTTTGTTATTTGTAACAACTCATCACTTGCAGCAGGTGTTCATAAATATGCCCGTGGGCCTCATTCTGCTATGCTAATTCATTGTTCCAGGCACTAATCTGTCAGGAAATGATGGAAAACATGATCAAATATGTTAAACGTACTACAAGGAGAGTCTCAGTTTAATACTGATGCCTCTATGTGCCCTACATAAACAAACAAGACCATCAGCGAGAAGACTGGCTATTTCTATAAAGTGTAGTGCCAATGCCTGCCATACATTTGTCCACAGGGACCACCAGAATCACCACAAAGCAAAGGTTCCTTGTAATATATTGAGAACAAATCTAATGAAAATGAAATCTGTTCATTTGTTATTTTTGCTATTCTTGTGTCGATTGGTACTAATGTGCACGCCAGATTAATCCCTGAGATCCGAGAATATCTATTGCTGCTAAGTCCAAAGGGCCAAGAACCATGAACGACCATGCAAACTAAACCAAAGTTGTTGTTGGTTGTTGTCCCGTCAGGCTTCTTTTTAATGCCCCGCATTCCAAGATCTCTGCATTGACAGTGGGGAGTACTGAGTGATATCGTGGCTGATGGAAATGATGGTAGAAATTATGAAACTAAGACCCAAGTCATTCTCCACTCATGGTCCACTGATTCACTTGCTCTGGAGCGCTTCAGCAGATGAAGATGGAACTGTAGATGATGATAAGTGAGATTTGAACCATGAAAACTGAACAAGACTTTACACTTAAGTCGAAAGCCCTTTGACAAGTCAGTAAGTGAACCTTGAGTGAAGATTGTCAGCTGCTGTTCCCGAGGTCAAGAATGAACAGTCAAGCTCAAGCTGTAATAAACTGTCATCATCCTTTAGTGCATTGTTTTTTTTTTTTTGGCCCATCACTGTGCTGTAGATGTACGTTGGATAAGCGCTGAAGAGCATCCAAGAAGCATTTGAATGTCCGCCCTCCTTCATGTATGTCATCCCTTCATGAGCCAGACCGCCTCTTCCTTCTACACGCCCTGCACATCATTCTGCAGAGACCCAGAGGCAGCGAGGACACACATCACAGAGCACATTATGACACACTGTCACACTTTATCACCCCACCCTCCCACCCTCCTACTTAAAAGTCCACAACCTAAAAACAACGTCATACGGTACAGTCAGCCAAAGCTGACTCAAACATCAGATCACTGATTAACTACGTAAATCCCCCTCCCCAAATACTAGTGTTTTCTTCGTTTGAGGTAGTCCAGCCTTAGCTTTTCTCTTCTTATGAAGTGATGCATAAAAATAGTATCACAGCTGTGTTTCCATGGCGATAATCAGAGACACCTGTGACCTGCTGATAATCGACAAAGAAAAGGAGAAACTGTTTTGCGTATGCTTCTGTTACACTCTGAATCGTCTCCTTGAGCCTGTTAAATTCTTCCAGCAGGGAGAAGTTCTCTTCATAGCTTGACGTGACATCAATTAATTAACAACAATTCAGATAATGAAAGACATTCATCAAGCAAAAGAGCCAAATTAGCTTGTTCCGGCTTCTCTAATGTGATTATGATTTTCTGTTTGAGATTTTACAAAATTATATTTATGATTAATATAATTAGAATTACAGTTATCGAGAAGCAGAGCAGTTTGTGCTGTGGGGAGTTGTGATGGGCATTTTTCACGTGTTTTTTAAGTATTACATCTTTCATTTACCCAGAATGCAAATGTGTTTATGTGCTTGTTCGTCACGAGTTAGGTGAGAAGACTGATATCAGTCTCAAGTGTGTGTGTGTGTGTGTTTAATAGGGAGCTGGAGTCAGGATGTGGTTAGCTTAGCTTAGCATAAAAAACCCACAAATTGTTGCCATACTGTTTGTGTAGAGATGAAAACAAATGACATGTTCATCGGTGAGCTTCAGCGGCGTTAGCAGGTGCATTTTCTTTTCTTTCTTTTTTTACTTTGGACAGAGCCAGACGAGCTGTTTCTACCTGCTTCCCATCTTTATACTAAGCCAGGCTCACCACATCCTAACACGGAGACGTGAGACTGGTATTGATCGTCTCATCTCTCGCAGAAAGAGTAAGATTTGGACAGTTTTGTGTCAGCAGTAGATTGAATAGATGGAATAGATCTGAGCGTGTCTGTCTGACTCCAGAGAGAGAGAACTTTTCTGTACTGTGACTGAATACAAAGAAACAAAAGAGTACATCAGCCGTGTGGCTGTATAGTGGTGAAACCTTGTGTTAGTAAGCAATCAATCTGACCGAGCACAATGGTCAAGCAGGTCTGAAGGCAGCGACAGGTGAACATAATGAAAGCATTGTTTAGTACAGCACAGAATGTTACCTGCAGCTCCTTTCTTATTCACCTTCAGCACAGTATGGCAGTGTGTGGGCTGCTCTGCACGTACGCTTCAAGCAGCACACCGTGGCTCCAGGAGCATAATTGCTGTAATGTGTAGTGCAGAGCTAACGGGTCTCCAGCCACATTAGTCTTCATCAGCCTCCCCTCAGATGTGCAGGCTCGCTCCTGGAGCAGCCAGCAGTATGCCCTGAAGTCAGCTCTGACCGCTGCTGGAGCCTACTCCTCGCCGTCCCGCTGTGCTTTTAATCTACGGGATAATGTTAGCAACTCACAGGAGAGCGGTGGCAGCATCTGTATTAGTGTGGCAGAAAGAGCTGCCGTCAACAACTGACCCTGGAACTCCAAAAAAAAAAAAAAGAAAAGAAATGAAAAGGAAATCTTTTGCATCCATCAGCACTTCCAATCAGAATTCTGCCACAACCTGCTATTTTGTGGTGTGTGTGTGTGTCTGGGTATGTGTCTGTCTGTACGAGTATGTGCGTTTGTGAATATGCTTGCACTGTATTTGTGTGTGTGTGTGTGTGTGTGTCTGCGTGTGCCTTGTGTTTGTGTCATCCTTGCATTTTCCTCTCACTGCAACAAACCATCTGAAGTCCAAGTGAAGCGAATGTGCATTCCAGGGTAGAAATAGAATGTTTGGATTGTTGTGAACCTCGCAACCGCATCTGGAAACATTATTCTTGGAAGTCCAGAGGAAGCCAACTGAGAAATGTTTTGGTGGAAATAAGCAAACTATACAACAGTTGGACCAGCCAGAACCACAGGAGAGTCTGGACTGACAGAGTTGTTCCACAACAGCGCCCACACTGGTCTGTTTGTTGTAGCAGTAGATTGTTCCAGTCCGATCTATGACTAGGACTCTGTCGCAGGTAAACAACTGAACCTACAAGTGGCCTGATATTTAAAGACTTAAATGCAATTCATGCCTCAGTGAAAGCCTCACAAAGCCAGCCCACATTTTTCAATTCCCCCACCGGGCTCTGGCCTCAGGACGCATTTGCTGGTGCCAGACGTCATTTCTAGTGGGCTGTACAGCAGATAGTAAATGATTGACAGGGCGAGACATCAACACGATCTCTTCTTGCACCTGACTGAGCAAAAGCTCCACTCACTGGCCTGTGATAAGTCCTTGCTTCTGTTTTTCAAAGATGCTGATTGTGCGAACTGCTGTCAACTGCCTGAATCAGTTTCTTCATAAACTTGAGGTCAAAAATGGGTCAGTGCGTTCGCTGAGTCATTTGCATATTTCATCTGCATTACCTGGCCCATATAGACAGTGTTGACATTTCAGAATTTTAAACAGTGACAAGTTACATCATTAACTAACTAAAGCACTTTACAGTACGCTCAGTTGATTGTCAGTGGGTGTTGTCCAGATGTTTTCCAGACTCACTGCAAACTTGAGCTTTAGCTAGATTTAAACCAGTTATGTGAGGCTAGGATTCCTGCATTCATATGCAGGAATCTGTGTCTTTCTCATCATTCTCACGTATCGAGTTGCTAATTGGACCACAGAGGAGTCCAGAAAGCTGTTGCCCCCAGAGGCTAAATCGTCATCACATGATAGCTGATGTGTTATTATGGATTTCATATCTTTCCAACATCGTTCAGTTTAGCATTTAGTCCAATAATCTGTTTTCCTGTAAAATGAAGAACTAAGATATTAAAACTAGCACGTGCCATACATACACTGATGAAGTGGTCGGTGATGTTCTTCCACATTCCGGTGATCTCCCTGCCTTTACCTGCAACCTTTTTACTCCACATTTAAACTTTTCCTAATCTATTTTATGGATTAAAAAAAGCTTTTACGTAAATGCTTCTACCAGCTAATTTATATTCTATATCTCAGACTCCCATTCTGTACAGTAACTCTCTCTCTCTCTCTCTGTTGGTGAAATTGTCGCTTCAGGACAAAAGAACAGCAGTGCGATGATAGCGGCGAACACTTTTCAAAGGCTGCACTACTGTTCGGCTGCTCGCCTCATCCAATGATTTTATTCAGCGCGCCGATTTGTTTTTGTGGGAACTGTCAAATGGATTGATTGCCTTCAGAGGGAAAAAGTACTTGCCCATGTAAACACAGGCAGTGATCAGAGTCTCAGCTGATCAGCTGCAGTGTTGAGAGCTCTCCTTCACTGCGTTTCCACGCCATCTCTTTCCATTTACACGGTGAGGGGCTCCTGTTTTCACAAGATGAGAGCTAGTTCTATTTGCAAGGTGAAGACGCGTCTCAGTCTCCATTTTCACACTTGGAGTAGTAGCGACACTCACACCATTCCACGCAAACACACCATCTTTCCTGGAGTGTGTGTGTGTGTGTGTGTGTGTGTGAGGGGGTAGCAGATCCGCTGGCTCTGACAATCCTGGATGATGGGAGGAATTATTGTGTTATACAAGTGATGGCAGTCATCACTGCGTAGAACTGTATTTATGCAATGTACTTGAAGGATGTTAGCTGTGCTTCCTCATTTTCAGTGACACTTCTCCTCTTGCTAAGCGTTTTTCAGACACAAGATCATGAGTCAGTGAGAGCTTCCTTTGCTTAACCTGGTTATACATGCTAACACTAGGAAGTTATGGTGAAATGTGTTTTCTCTTTATTCACACAAAACATGGATTAAAAAAGACATCAGCCTCCATATATCCAGATATCATATATACCTCGCTGAAATGCTGCCAGCCCTACACTGAGTTTGTATTTGAGTTTCATTTATATTTAGACAGAAAAGTGTTTGAGAGGTGTGCTTAATTAAAATAAATTGTATTTTGTCACGTGTTCTACAGATACAGACACTGAAACCATAGTGAAAGTGTAATGTTGCTGTTATAATGTGGATGTAACAGATCATTTTCACCGTATATCGCTGGCGAGAACCGCACGTGTCACTCATGAAAACTAGGTGGCATCCAATCTGCTGATGATGTGCCACTGCAGCCGCCCTTGCTCACACTCGCTCGCTGCGTGTCTCCTCTAACCTGTTAACATGGGCGCCGACGTGACGGCAAGAAGAGGGTCCGAGATGCACGCGTGCTGCTCTGGTATGTGTGTGTCCCGAGAAGCCCCTGTGAGCTGTCAGTCTAACGCAGCACAAGTTCAGCAACCACCATTTTATTTTCTCTCCTATTCACAAGAAGCGTTTAATTAGAACCATTCAGAATGAGGGCATTGCTGAATGTAATCATATTTACTAGACGTCAACTATGTCTCATAGCTTGCTCGCCAACTAAAAAAAACTGAAGGGAACTTGTCTGATGAAATCTAATTTGCAGCAGCGTGTAAAAGTAGGGCAAAAGGACAAAGCATGCAACCTCATGTCAGAGCACTGATTCTGACAGAAATTGTAATTCTCTTCAATGAAATAGAACACATTAACTCAAGTTCACAGTTCTACTCTTATTGAGGATCCTTTAACTCATATTCAGCCAAGACCTCCACGAGACACTGAGGGCAGCACATGTAACAAACATCTGCCAGATTGCATAAATGATTGCGTTGTTGTGTCAGCAGATGACAGAGAATAGCAGAGTTAATTTCAGTCAGTAATGTTATGGAAAGTTATGTTAAGTTATGTAAAAGTAAAAACTGCGTGTGTGTATGTGTCTGGTGGCTTCTCTAAAGGGAAGATAGCTGTGCGTCTGTCATCACAGGGTGAGCAGGACGGAACGTTTGGCAGGAAAATCAGGGGCCCGTGCTGTTAATGTTCCCTTCGTGGGGTTTGTGTTTTGATGGAAGTGTGGAGTTACGCTGACTTACCGTGACTCCAGCTAGGCAATAAAAACAAACCAGAGTAGGTCAGGACATCTTTTTAAAAATTCAACATTATTTATTGTGATACAGAGATGAGAATGTAAAGGCAGTGGGGGTAGATGCTCAGACACCAGTGTTCCTGCAAATCTGTGGATTGGATCATGAACTGGGCTCAGCAGTCGGATGTCCTGATGCAACCTGATGGTCTGGGGTTATAGGAACAGATGCCCACTCTGCCTCCAGGTCGTCTGTGTGGTAATTTGATTACATGCAAAACGAAAACACAATAAAAGCTTAAATCTTAAGCTAGTTCCTGCATCCTCACCTATCTTGTAGTCCATCTATTTAATACCTTTAAAGGAATAGTTTGAAATTTTGAGCTATATGCAAAGTCACTTTTTGAAGCTGCAGACACGCGCCTGTATTAATCATCTTTAAGTGTTTCCATTGTCGTGGCTCGCTCGTCCTCTCCGCTGTCCTTTAAGTTGTTTTCCTGTGAAGAAGCTGCTGCTGCACTTATATTCTCAGCCGTCTGCAGCTGATGTTCTCTTGCGGAGTGCATCCAAGCAGCTCGGCATACCTTTACAGTGAGTCCTTCTTAGATTACAAACACATGTGGACCGCTAAAGCAAAAAAGTGCAGTACGCTTTACTCTGGGCTCTCATGTCTACCGTTAATTTAAATGTAATCAGCTTTTAAATAAAAGCTGCTCTACATGTTTTGTTCATGTAATTACCTGGAGTTTTTTTTTTTGTGCATGTAATGTGAATGTGCAGTGTGTACGTGGAAATGTGTGCACTGCTCTCTTTGTGATTCATGTATGGATGTTTTTATGTGGCTCCACACTTAACAGGGCCATGCACAACAACATTTCGGTGGCTTTTAAATGTTAAAGTGGTGGTGATCATGTGAAGGGAGCAGCAGTCAGTCAGTATGTGTTGAATCATGAGGCTGGCTGCAGCAGACCGCCAGGGGCTGATGTCAGCCCTGCGGTATGCGCCCGCTGGGTTCGGCTGTAAGCTGACCCCCCTCTGTTGTTGCTTCTATTTCCAGGGCGTGAGCGGAATGTCCGTGGATGAGAAGCCTGAAGCCCCCATGTATGTGTATGAGTCGACGGTTCATTGTACCAATATCCTCCTCTGCCTCAACGACCAGCGGAAGCAGGATATCCTGTGCGATGTGACTGTCCTGGTGGAGGGCAAGGAGTTCCGTGGGCACCGGGCCGTGCTGGCCGCCTGTAGCGAGTATTTCCTCCAGGCACTGGTGGGCCAGGCGGAGAATGGCTTGGTCGTTAGCCTTCCGGAAGAGGTACGTCCATCAAACACGCTGTTTCCATGACAATTTTCTCTTGCAGGGGTGGAAGTGCTATAGACTTTCAGACAATGCAACACTGAAACTCCCCACTGACACTAGTACAAAAGCAAGAGTAACCGGGCTCTTTGCACCTTCCCCTAGCATTCATAACCACACACACACACACACACACACACACACACACACACACACACACTGACCTTCACCCTCCACCTCAAGCAAAAAGCTTAGAATGCAACCTTTATCCAGCAGTAAAGCATTATCTGATATCTACTGTAGCATGACTGACCAGTGGTTCCGGTTGCATAATCCAGGTCCAACTTGCAAAGTAACATTAACATCTGTCAGACGAAGTGCGATCACATGAATCATCACACTCTCAGTCTGATGATACCTGGTGTCCCCGACAGCTGCAGCTCACAGGAGGCGAGATGAATTCTAATGAAGCTGCGTCGTCAGAGCAGTGTTTCAGTAACCACCGATGATTGTCATATTTATTTTCATGGAAGAATCTTTCAAATCTCTAAGGGCTCTGTCTCAGCTGTAGTTCAGATTATTTGGTCCGGACCAAATCAATTTTAGTTCTGGTCTGGTTTGTGTTCAAGAGGGATAAACATGAAGTTATGTGGACTGACAGGAAAGTCATCCACCAGACGGTTTTTGGTGACTGTCATCTTGCATCATCAGCGTTACATGGACCCACAGGCCAAATCAAATCCTAGTGACTGACAGCACATGCTGCACCTCATGAGAATATCGATCTACCCTGGTGTCACAAAAAGTGACGCATCATGAGCATTTGTTATTAGTTGAGTGACTGTGATGGACCGCGTATATCATTAATACAGACAACAAAGCTGCATGTTGTGCCGTGATATTACGCTGTGGTTGCTACGTTTCACTTCTGATTGATCAGGGAAAATCCATGCACTCGTGCTTCACTAGAAAAACACTTTAATGCACTTCAAGAGTCAAATTTGTGTGAAAATGAGCTTCATGTGCTGCCTGAACACACACAGCAGTCAAACATGATCGTTTAGTTTAATGTCTCTACAGAGTGCAGTGTGGATTTGTTGTTTAGAGCCATCTTAAAACATGTTTCAAGCTAATAACTTGACATGGTGACCTCATCGGGGCATTTTGTGCCTGAGAGAATTTCAGGGGTGTTGGGAAGATTTCTTTTGATTTAGAAACATTTATTTTTATAAACATATTTTTTTGAGACTCACAATCAGAATTGAGTTTGTTGCAAATACTGTAGTCATTGTTTCAAATGCAAGGAATTTGCTGTATTATATTGGTGCTTAACACAATAGAAAAATATCAATAAAGATGAAAGCAAGTCCTGCAAGAAGCGTAAATTAACAATAACACATGAAACCCATAAAAAGAGGCTGTGTATGACATTAATTATATAAAGAGCTGTACAGTTTGTGCAGGAATGTGCACATGTTCACATATATACATATTAAGTTTGAAGAATATTGAAGTAATAGATTTATATAATTTCATTTAGGCCTGCTCCGGAGGCCTAGAGGACCCTGTAGGTTTCCCACTGGCACCACATCATTCCTAAAACTCTCACCTTAACTCCATCTGCTCCCTTTTCAATATATTATCACCTCTCAGCTTTAACTTCACAGCTGACTTTTTGATTTTTCTTTTCTTTTCTCCGTGCAGTGCCTTTTTTTTTTTTACGCCCGCCATGAGAGTGGATGGTAGCAAAACAGTGTTTTAATTTGATCTGTTGTTCGCCGGAGGATAAAGACTCAGTGAAAGGTGTGAGAAAGTGCATTATTGAGCCTATAGGGCTGTGACTGCCAATTAGCACCTGTCAGATGTCGCCGTAGAATTTCGTGGCGAGATTAACGCCACCTTGGGCTTGTAGCGCTCACCGGGTTTAGCAACACTCTGCTCAATTACTCACCTCAGCTCTCACACTGTCACTTTCGACTGATCCCCGTCAGAGCGTCTCCACTGAACACATGATGAAAGTAACCCTCTGACGTATTGATGTCACACACCCACACTCACACATAATGCGTACATGCACATACATGGCTGCTGTGAAAACTGGGGCACATCTCACATGTGCTGTGCAGTTGCAGCCCCTCGCTGGGGCCAGCAAGCATTAATAAAGTAACGGCTGTCAAATGACTTTGTCGTAGTACTCATTGAAAAAGAAGTGAAAGTCAGACTGTCGTCTAATGTAAAATGAGCATCATGCTTTTTTTTTTCTCCTTAACTCAAAGAATGACTGCAGGGAACGGCTGCCTGGATGCTCAAAGCAGCATCCCTTTCATTCACTCACTGCACACATGAATAATGTATGAGCTGCTGTGTGTTTCAGGTGTGAGATGGAGTGTGGAAGGCAACATCTTTCGCTGACTGTCTCTTTAATGCGCCAGAGAGAGCGTTACTCCCAGTGAGGTTTTCACCGAGCCTTCCTCCCTTTGTCCATCTACATTCATCTTTTTATCTAAATGGCAAAACAACATGAATATTTTGGCTTTATTCTGTCACATGGACACATGAGATGAGCTGCAGCACACGCTAATGTGATCATGTGCGGTGGAGAAATGCAAAAATTCAGCTTTTATGCATTTCAAAATAGTTATTTTCATTCTAATCTAATCTAATCGATGTCAGTGTCATTGCCAGAAAATAGTGAATAATGCACTTTGACAGGATCCAAGGTGACTTAGATGATTAATACATGATCAGACCGGGTGTTTTCAGTGGGAGAAGCTGTATTCATGTACCACAATGTAAAAATACTTAAAATATTAAAAGTACACAAAAGTACTGTCAGTATTATCAGAAGAATGTGCTTTTAAAAGTAAAAGTATTGTGCAGAATGTGTGTAAGGATACATTCACATGTAAAAGGAATTTAAATGTTGAAGCCAGTGGATGTGAGATCAATTTAACTCGTGTTTACTATTTCATATATCTATATATTCCATCCATTATCTGTAACCGCTCATCCTCGTCGGGGTCATGGTGGGGCTGGAGCCCTGGACAAGTCACCAGTTCATCACAGGACACATAGAGACAAACAACCATTCACACTCACACTCACACCTACGGACAATTTAGAGTCACCAGTGAACCTAAGCCGGTGAGAACCCAAGCAGACACAGCAAGAACATACAAACTCAACACAGGTTTGAACCAGGAACCTTCTTGCTGTGAGGCATCAGGGCTAACCACTGCACCCCTGTACCAATATGGATTTCAAATCTCATATTTTATCTTGAACATGTCAAAGGAAAAGATCATGCAAAAAACAAAGAAAAGAAAATAATAAAAATGAAATGAATTCTAAACCTACATACAAGCTCAACAATTAAGTTCTTGCAGCGTTCACAAAGGAGTAGGGGGAAGTACACAATTATTTATTCCTTCCCCTTCGTAAATAGTAAATATAGCTGTGATATAAAGCTGTATATAGCTGTGGTGTATAGTGGAGTAGAGGTATACAGTGGCATAAAAAGGAAATACTCAGGTTCAAAGGTAACAACATAGAGTTACTGAGCTAATGGCTCTTTTTTTCTGTTACCATGTTTTTCTATTTAAGGTGGAATTTTCCAGGTAGTACATCTCTCTCTGTGACTGTCTAGACAAGTCACAGCCGCATCATGCAGGAATGTCAGATCACTGATGTGGCCAGTTTTTTAAGGTCCCCTGTCACCCTTTGCTTTTACGGTCAGTGACTGCAGCATGCTGACGCATCCATGCCTCGTGTCTGAACACTGTCTTCTCTCCGGGTCTGCTCAGCCGCTGGTCTGTGTCAGCTCAGAGTAGCAGCCTTAAGCTGCACTAGGTTAGCAACACTTCACTGACTCTCGTGTGTCTGCCTCTGCTCGTGGACAGTATTCCTTCAGCAGTTACTGAAGACTGCCACCTATGTGAAACAAAGGGCAAGTTAGGCTGCTAGTCGAGGAGGAAAAGAGGGGGAGGTTGGTGGAGATGAAATGTGAAACAAAAGACCACCTCCCCCACCACCTTCATCACTCCTCTCTCATGGCCTCGCTGCCCTTGGAGTAGCTGGGGCTGGCGCGGGTGAGTGACATCATCTATATCTAATGTGATTGTGGGCTTGCAGAGGGGCAGCCAGTTTCATCAAGGGGCTTTGTTGGCCATAACATCATGGGAACAAAAACAATCCCCTTTATCTTCAGCGATGCTATCCTCCGGGCCAGCCGGCAGGGGGAAGGAACAGAAGAGCACCACGTCCACGTTGGGACGATGGAGGCTTCACACATACAAACACACAGTGTTTTCTCTACATCATATTTCTTGTGAGCGTCAGAACAAAGGGGGATTTATAAGAATCAGCGTGCCACAAATACGAGCCGGGGAGAGGAATTTCAAAGAGAGCCCTCCACTGGAGAGGAGCAGTCATCACTGTGACAAACTGAATGACCTCCATATTGTGGAACTGTGCAAAGATGTGCTTCAGTCCTCGCTGCCGTGATCACAGCAGAGTGCTGACAGCTAGTTACTAGTGCAGCATGTTGCCTCTGTGCTCAGTACAAGAAGCTGAAATGTAGAATCAGATGATCCTCATTACTGTACATTAGAATGTTGCAGCAGAAACGTAATTTATTGAAGTAATTAGATTGATCGGATTCAATTTCGTTGATTTGACTAAATCAAATAATCATTCACATAGTCGGTGATTGACTACTGCATCGTCTTAACATCCAGCGTGGGAATGCACTGACAGGCTGAATGATGGCGGTGGATCATCAGTCTTACCGTTTTTGCCCTCTCTTGATTTTTATTCTGGAAAAACTGAGAGGGCAGCACTGTGATTCAGCAGAGTGCTGCTTCACAGACCTCAAACCACCTCCTGTTTGTCAGTTCTTTCCTTGCTCATGAGCCAGGGAACACTGCACATTTTTCATCTCCAAAAGAAAACACACACACACACAAATGTGCACCCTGTTTTTAAAAGGAAAGTGTATCCACCTGCTGTGCTGTAAAAGATTTGCTGTGGTTTAATTTAACAAGACAAGTCTAGAATGCTGCTTGCGGCCCTTAAAATTCACACCACACACACAGAATTTGAAAATGTTGGATGGAAGACTCGAGAGTTTGTTATCAGTAGTGACATAAAAGTAGCATTAGTAACAAAAAAGTAGTTTGTCCTCATGACATATAAGGTTAGACTGTATTCAGACCAAATCCAGTGTTTTGTGAAAAGTTAGTCCTGCATTCATTTGAGTGAGAATTGAAACAGAATCAACATTTGGAGAAATGTGGCGAGTGAGATAGAGAGTGAAGTGGGAGAGAGAGCACTGAGAAAGAATCAGATAATCAGAGAAATAAACTTAATTTCCTGCAGTTACACACTCCTACATAACCCTGCACTAATCTCTGCAAAGCTTCATTTGTTGTGAATACCACCTTTAGGTTTTGGGGTTAGGGTTTTTGAGTTAAAGATTAGAGGAATGACAGCACCGTTTGCCATTTTAAGTGACATATGTCAACATTTACCCGACTATCAACCTCATGTGGCTGCATGAATTATGACTGTACTCTCATGGAAGCAAAGGTGAAAGTAGCGGGACATTGTTACACCATCCGAAAACCTTTGGGTGGATGGTTGAGTCAGCATAGAATCAGACTATAACCCAGTAGTTCAAGTGACCTACATTTAACTTTGACCATAGAGGTGGCAGAAGAGAAAACACTCACATAGATCTAAATGTAATCTAAATGTAAATATTGTACAAAGAAATTAAGCATTTGTAGAAAAAAATTAAATATTTCTAATAAAATGAAACATTTGCAGAGAAATTAAACATTTGCATAGGATTTAAATATGTACAGAGTAATTAAAAATATGCAGAGGAAAAGAAACTTATAATTAAACATTTGCATTGAAGATAAATATATAACTGTGTTAAGTTAACCCGTGTTAAACATCTATACAAAAACTATATAAAAAAAATAGAAAGTAACTGTAGAAAATGTTATATACAAATAGAAAACTATATAAAAAAGTGACCGTAGTAATACAAATGTTTTATAAAAATATGAGAACAAGAACTACAAACGGGAATAAAGGACTGTGTACGATTAAATGATGCTGTAAACAGGTGAATGAATGAATGAATGAATGAATGAATGAATGAAAGTCACAGTCACCGCATGTAGCAGAGGTAGTCAGAATTGACAGAGAGTGACAGAGTCCAGAAAGTAGTGCAAAGTCTATTGTGCCTCCTGCCATCACTGAGAGCTGTTGTACAGTCTGATGGCCAGGGGGACGAAAGAGTTCTTAAGTCTGTTTGGGTCAGTTGGAAGCCAAAAGACCTATTTTGAACTTGTGAACTAAAAGGTCTCGCTGCTTTGAGTTAGACCAGAGAGACAGTAATGCTTGTGATGGATCCACCGCCTCATGGTCAAACAGCCGATCAGGGCTCAACCTGCACAGTGCTGGCTAATCTGAGGGGGCATGGCCAGGACACTATCACACAAATACAGCCTATTAGACAGATGGTGGGAGCCAGGAGACAGGACAGAGCCCTGCCTTCTTTAAAGATGGGGGTTGGGTGATAGAAGATGAGAGTAAGCGGTATGGAGACGAGTGATGCACCACGGTGGGCGTACTGGCACTAATACCCAACCCCCTTGGTCCGGCAGGGGGTCTCTCTTTCTCTGCCAACACAAGGACACAGCTCATGTCATAAGCTGACAGAGAAGATACAGGCTCTTTGTCTGAGTGTAAGAGGCTGGGTGGAGGAGCACCTTGAGCAGCTGGCCTGCCGGGCGGCAGCCTGCCGTGTGATCCCTGTGTTTATGCTCTTCGTATTTAACCTCCAAACCCGGCACAGTTAAGCAGTGAACATCCCCTTTAATGAAAGGAACACACAGACTTTCATCAGTCTGGGCTGAAGAATCTGTCGCGTACGCGTGGCGAACAAAGAAATGCTGGACACAGCAACATTCTTAGCCCTGGCACATGTTGATTGATATACTTGGATAAATTCAATGTTTTCAGACTGTATAGTCTGAAACAATCACAGTGTTGAATCCTTAGCTCGCTGTTTAGGTGGGGTCATGTCCTCCCCACTGTCTGGCTTGTACAGTAAGCTGCACTGGGAGAGGATTAGGACATACACTATCTGATTTAATCCATGTTCAGGGGGAGGTTTACTTACCCACAGCTCAACACCAGAAAGGTCTGAGCTTCTGCTGTCAGTGAGGACGACACTTTCCTTACATTACCGGTTCTGTCAGCATCAATGTGAAGATGTATTCACTGTGCTCAGTACGTCTTTTCACTGTTGGCTGGTGAGCCTGATACTAGAACCTCAGTGATACAGCAGCTGCATTATATGTGGAACATTTTTTATTCAATGTATATGTGTTAGGTTGAGCAGTTAGGGATATTTCTTAAACTTTATTATTATTTATTTTCTATTATAAACTCTGGCTCAGAATATGCCATCATATTTGTTAACAGATTAGTTGTAATTTTTCCTGCCTCAATACACAATTTTCACTGAAAAGATGTTTGTCATATATTCAGTTCAGTTCTGTTTAATTTATTTTTATTCCTGGCACCAAATCATAACAGGTTCTGTTTAAAGACCATTATAGACATACATTACAGGCACCGTTCTGAATTCATTCAATTCTTACTACAGTTTGAAGTTTTCTTTCCCTCAGACAGCCATTTACTTCATTTCATACCACAGCTCGCAGATACTTGAAGTATGGATGGGTAATCTCAATAATGGGTAATCACAGCGAGCAACAAGCCTGATTTCATGTTTGTAAAAGTTGCGTTGTTGCTTGGTAACACAGACCCTTCAAACAAGTCTGCAGACAAAGCTGCATTAACACACAGCAGTAATAAAACTTTGAGCAACAACAAAAGTGTCCGTGATTTAGAATTTTGACTCACTGACAGTTAATTTGTATACCAGACAGACAGAAAGAGTGGTTGGAAGGTAACCAAGGAAACCAGTCGAAGAATCTTAAATACCATTGTATGGATTTGTAAATGAAGTGAATGTGCAGAATCTCTGGCACTTTTACTACTTTTCCACTGTGCTTTCATCAGATTTATAGCCAGATAATGACACAGCATGTCACCTGTTTCTCAGTATGATGTACAGTATTTCTGCTTGTAGGACCGATAGAAGCTGTCTGGTTCGTAAGTCACTGTATGTCTGCTGTAGCTGCCTTTAGAGAAGATTTTCCTTTGGCCCAAGAGCTTTTCTGCTCTGCAGCAGGCCTTTGTCCCTGCACATTTCCTGTCATCTCCTCCAGCATAACAGCTTAACCCACAATGGCGTCATGACAGCGTACAGTACAGCGCCTGTTTCATTTCCATTAGCGCTGTGACTCAGGCTCCTTATTGTTTGTCTGCGAGCACAGAGGTTAATGTCAGGTTACTCAGCAGATCTGATGTTAAAGCATCCACTGCTCCCTCCAATGGAGATGGAGTGTTTTCTTCTGCGTGGGGAAGCACTCCATTGTCATGCCATGCCATGTCCTCATTAGCATGCATGACATGCAGGAATTCACTGGAGAACATTTGCATAAATTAGCCTTCTCTTCTACGGAGGCGAAAGGGCGATGTAAGAGAGAAGTACTGGGCGAGAGAGAAGAGTGAGAGTGATTTAGGAAGGCGAGGGGAGGATGGTGTAGCATTGCCCAGCCTGTTTATGAAAGGATATTTGGCAGGCTTCCTAAAAAATGTCATGCGAATTGTGTGTGTGTGTGTGTGATTTGCCACTGCCTGTGATTTCCTGCCCTGTAATGGTATCGCCTATCCAGTCCAGACGCAGAGCAGGGCCGTGTTCGCCTAAAATGGCCCCAATCTGTCACGTTGATGAATTTGTCTCTTTGTCTTAACTCATACACTTAGAGCTGCTAACAGCTGAAATGCTTCAGACATCATGGCAGTCGGCTAATGACCAGGAAACACTCTGTGTATCCTCCCTGGCCTCCTCTCCTTCCTTTAACAGTTTGTTTCCTACATTGTGACCGTCTCCCTTCCTCTCTCATTTTCCTCTGCACTCCGTCCATCCTCCCCCCCCACCCTCCTCCCTCACTCCCTCCCTTCATCCTGTGTTGCTCCCTTAACGCTTTCCTTCATTAGGCTGCTGTGCTGGTTGTAACAGTGGAGTAATCACATATGGCGCAGGGCACACATAAAGATGCGCTCCCGCAGGCAGCAGCTGCTGATACTAGCTGAAAATAGATCCCTGGTACGCTCAGCACTTTTCCTCCAGCAGCTTTGCTGTTTATCAGCAGCCCTGGATGCAGACGGCCGGCTGCCCAGCCTCATTTAGGCTACCACTGCCTCACCATTACAGTCGGCATGGCTCGATGTGTGTGTGTGTGTGTGTCTGCTTGAAAAGAGGCCAGTGGCAGTTATTTGGCTGTTCACTTGCTCAGGTTGCTAGGAGATTTGTGTTTTGTTCTTTTTGTGTTTGCTCTACACATCTACATGTACAAGAACACACTTCAAATACAGAAGTCACATTGATTAAAGGACAATGAGTGCTGAGGAATGTTCACAGAGCTGCAGGGTCGATTTCTTTCGGTCCGTGTTCTTCATTTCAACACAGCTGTAAAACTGTTTGACCTCTTAAATACAGAATAAAAATCTCCAGTGTTGTCCAAACAGCAAACAGCATCAATTACAAGTTAATTACAGGTCACAAAGATATTTCGCACTGGATATATAGACCTTCTTCTCATTAGTAAATAATACAAACGTGCCTCTATTGGTTTTTATTGTTCCTGCAGTAATGAAGCATGGAAATAAATAAACATTTTGGCGTGATGCAGGTGAGTTCAGACGGACCGCGAAGCTTTTTTCATCTCCTGTGTGTGTGTGTGTGTGTGTGTGTGACAGCTCTGACTCCGACAGATCTGTGGACTCACCAGGAGACTCACTTTCTACCACTCTTTCTTCTTTTCCTTCGTGTCTCCACATAAATTATGAAAATATGATATTATGAATGTCATAAAGCCTCATGATGAGAGCTGAAGTCTCAGGCTGAAATGTTCTCACTTGACTCGCACGCATCTCCACCTGAGTTTGCACCGCCTAGAGCAAATTTTTATGCGTTTGCATACACTCGCATCTTTTCATTGACTTTGCATGCACTGTGAAGGCGCCTTACCTTATTGTTTGATTCTTTTATTCTTTGTTTCTATTAAATGCTCCAAAAAAAATGAGAAAAATAAACAAAAATCATTTCTATAACTTGGCAAAGGGTTAAAACAGCTGCATGTTTGGCCTTGCAGCGTAAAGTAAACACATATTCACAGTGAAGGTCAGGCATTAATCACTTTGTATACTTTAAATTGCCTTTTTTACACACAGCTTAGGCACTGAAACAGAGAACCTACATCACAAACTGGAGGCAAATGATCTAATGAAAAGGTTCTATTGGTTGCATTATAGGAAATGTCCCATCGTTGGCCCTTCATTTAAGGACTAATAGTCAGGATGTCACTGCCTGTGCTGCACAGATTTTGAGCATTCTTTTTCTAATCTATGTCTCGGAAGTGTCCCAGTTTTACGGACGTGTAAGAGTAAATCTCTGAGGTTCCCCTTTAAAGTAGAAATGTCATCATGATCGTTGAACTAGCTGCATGATTTGGAAGATAAAAGACCCGTCAGCAGCCCCTGATGTCATCACACAATGTATAGTGAAGAAGAGATTCAGATTCAGTGGATTCATTATCGCCTACAGAAATGTGTGTGTGTGTGTGTGTGTGTTTCTGAGCAGTGCTGCAGCAGTAGTGGATGTGCTGCGCTCATCAGAAGAGCAGATAGTCCAGTCAAAGCCTCTACCCTCCCCCCAATCTGTCACACTCAGACTCATACTGGTATAGGCACATACACACACACACACACACACACACACACGCACGCACACCATCCCCCCTCACAGATATGGAGTCAGCAGCTTCCTCCTAACAATGACTGATATGCCCGTTGCTGTTGCACTGTCTGTTAGCTCTAGACCAGAGGCATGCTGGGAGGTTGCAGCCTGTGGATGCACTGGGTTAACAGAGGAAGGATGAAGCTTCAACAGCCAGCACCAGGTGGAGCGCACCACGCAGAAATACCTTGAATATAGTGTCTGTAGTCGCTCCATCACACATGGTATTACGTTACAACTATGCAAACATATGTGTATTTCACACATCTGTTAAGACTGATGCTGGCGTGTTTTACATCATAAACATTTGGCTGTCTGTATCCTTTCACAGCAACAAAGGAATTCAGCAGATGTGTATTAACATGAACAGCAAACACACCTAATTGTGTTTTTTATAGCACGGTTGATCAAATGTGGTCAAATACAAATACTGTCTTATAAATCCATCTGGGAAATATTTCCACTGAAAGAAATATTGAAAGATTTGACAGCCACGCTTCACAGTGCTGCAGTTACAATGTAGAGTCAGAAAGGAAGGATTTATTTTTAGCTTTTTAAGAGAGACTCGCTGATAGTAGTGGCTTGTGAACAATTGTAACAGAAGGACACGAAAAGTGGATGGGGAATTGATGAGTTACATACTCATGTGCTGTAACATGTATATGTGGCTCCCTTGAAAACACGATGATAAATCTCGAGGTTTATCCTGACATGATACATTTACATGATTATGTGCTGTGGCCTTCACGCTCATCATCTCCTCACCGCTATCATCAAAACACCAAATGACAGAGTACTGTTCAAGAACGCTCAGCTCCAGAGAGTCTATCTATCTTGACAGCCACATTAAAAATCAAACCAAACCAAATTAAAACGGTTTTAATGGATCAGAAAAAGGTTGGATATTGCAATATCCAATAAATAAAGAAGTGAAGAAAGATGTGGAATTTAGTTGAAAGATTCAGAAAGTTTAAAAAGTAAAACAATTCAGAATTTCTCCTTCAGAATATTATTCCTAGCAGCATAACACAATTAAAGAATTACCTTCATACGAAAAATCTAAATAATTCAACAAACCATTTGTGTTGCTATTCACATTGTCAGAGAAGAGCTCAGTGTGACACTGCACAAGCGCCGATAACATGCACGCTGTAAAAAGATCACTGCAAACAATCGCAGTACGTCAGTGTGCGCTCCAGGCACTTGCAGATAGCATCATCAGAGCACATTTTAAATCCAGATTCCGTTTGGTACGGTTGTTCTGACACAATCTTGTAGATCATTCAGTTTAGCTGAAAGTCAAGTTGGGTACTTTACACTTTAAATCTCTAATTCACATATCTGTTCTTTAATCACATAATCCCCGTCTGTATTTGGGGGTCGTGTTCCATTCAAATTGGCACAGACACATCCTCCATTGTGCTGTTGAGTTTGGAGCCTCGAGCATGTATTATCTCTAATTTCATGTAGAATTTTTCCAAAGTGAATAAGGAAGAAGTCAATAAAGTATTGGCCCTACTGGATTTAACTTCTAAAAATTAAAAAAGAGCAACTTAATGCACATATTTATTCATCTTCCTGAAAATCCACAAAGCCAGACATTCTTAGAGTGACTCAGATGACCTCAAGCAATTTTTTCACTGACATATTTGCATTACATGTTACCTCATGCATACTGCTTAGTTGTTTTTCCAGGCGGAAAAATCCACAGAGTAAATTCTGTGGTTTTGGAAGCTTGATTACTTAGGAGGGAAAATCCTGTTTTACAAGTAGGGTGTCTGGCAGAGACCGCTGGACCTCTGGAAGCTGCCGCAGTGCTCACACAGTGGATACAGTTCCACCTAGGGTAATTCATCTTCTCGTTTCTCCCAACAGAGGCAGCAAAACAATCAGTAAACAGTGGGCTCATTAAAACCACATTGTGCTGCTCATCCCCTACATCTGCGAGTCTCTGTTAAGTCTTGTAAGAAAGACTTTACATCACTCAGCCTCTGAAAAGGTGCTTTGTAGAGCAAACAATACCATCCAAGATTCAAAGTGAACCCTTTGTAATTGCATTTGTGAGCACACCTTTTCTCCATGTAGGGTTTGCTTGCGTTCCCCAAGCAAACAGTAATTTGTTTGTCATCAGAGAATGAACCACAATAAAGCTGCAGGGATTGGGTGCCAGAGTCTGAGTAAAGTGATGAACGCAACCTAGTGTGAACCTCACGCTGATCTCCAAGCGGCAGACAAGGCTCGTATTAAAGCCGGCTGCTCTGGCTCCTTTCTCTGGTCTGTGTGCTCAGTGACAACAACAGCAGAGGGCGGCCTGGACTTCTGCAGGCTCAGGAGTTTACCTAATTATCTGGCATTAAGTCTAAATGGAAGGCTTCCCTCTATCATCCCGCGCCACATGGCCACAACGGGGATAAGCTGTGGTCTTACAAACCATTAAGCTTTACAAGCACTTGACCTGGGGATGCAGGGCACTGACACAGAAAGTGAGGCTGTGCGGCTGTGCCCATCGGAGAACAGTACAGATCACTGCTAGACGCTCAAGTTGTGAATGTTACAAAGGCAAAAAGTGTTAGCAAAGCAGTTTTTTAACCCTCTGGGGTCCAATCAATTGCTTTTGGAATCATGGGCAATTGCTTGGACCCCAAATGGTTAACTGAAGGTCTTGGGTATAACAGGGGCTGAGTATCAATCTAAATATTTTGTTCACACCACCCGGAGTTTACTGTCAAGTGCCAAAAGCTGACGTCAAATGGTCGGATTTGTGATCTTGTTTTCTTATGCCTTGATCAAATAGTTCCTGATTTAAACCACAGATCATTTTATTTAGACTTCTGTTTAAAGAACAAGTAAGAACTTTTTTTTTAAATGAAGTGTTTCTCATATAAGGTATCAAAAAGTTAGAGTTAGCTTGGTATCAGTGTCAAAGCTCTTGGAACTGAAATCTCAGTATAGAGAGGCTAATACTCAACACCGGGCCTATCACCGTCATTATATCCCTACAGCAAAGCACTTGATGCAACATTTGCTCAATAGATTCCTGCTGCCAAAAATGAATACGTCTAACTGAATGAATATGAAGCAGCACTTCTTCGTCTTACCTCAAGTAAATAAGGGTTTTACAAATGCAAAACAGTGACAGCAGTGGGTGAAGGCAAAAAAGCAATGATATGACCACAGAGCAGACAGTGGTAGACTGCTGGAATGTCCCACAGGTTGTTATTATGAACATGAGGCTGGACACACAACCTGCCAACATGCCCAGAGCACCAGTTCTTATTTACTGCTGTGTAGAATGTTCAGTGCTGACCCGATAAAAAAGATTAACTGGTACTTTACCGTGTTTGTTTATGGTCGTTGGAGCTGTCGGGTTGTCTCACCACACTCCAAGTGTTCTGAACAATGGCTGTGCTGATGGTAATGCTGGCAATTTCCCTGTTTTTTCGCAGGTCACTGCCAGGGGATTTGCCCCATTGTTGCAGTTTGCCTACACTGCTAAGCTGTTACTCAGCAGAGAAAACATCCAGGAGGTCATCCGCTGTGCCGAATTCCTGCGCATGCACAACCTGGAGGACTCATGCTTTCGCTTCCTGGAAGCTCAGCTGCGCAGCGAGGAGGACGGCTTGCTGCTCTGCGACAAGGTGGCGGCGGAGGTGAACAACTCAGAGGACGAGAGCATGCAGTCAGAGGTGGAAAGGCCCACCTCCCCCAGGGCGCGGCGATGTGCTGACGCCATCACCTCCTTTCGCCACCCTGACGATGATCGGTTAGCAATGGCTGTGCCCAGTAACTTCATGGATGGCCGGCTGGACTTTGATCGGCATGCATCAGACCTACCAAGATGCCCCAAGTACAGGAAATACCAGTGGGCTTGCAACAAGCACAATAATGACACCTCCTCAGACACCAGTACCTCAGGTTTTCCAAGCACATTAAGGGAGAGCAGCGTTAGTGGGGCCGTGCCGGGTCAGGGCAGGCTGCCTTTGGCCCAGATCAAAGTTGAACCACAGGCAGAGGAAGAGGCCATCTCATTGTGCCTGTCAGGGGACGAGCAGGACGTCAGGGATAAGGACAGTGTGACAGCCATGGAGATGGATAACCCAATGTCTGTGGAAAGTACAAAGAGAACCAAGTCCCCTTCCTGCCTCCGAGCCTTCTTCAAGAAAGGGGTGGACCACCCCAGTCTGCCCAACACATCACAGCAGCTATACGCCAACAGACTTGTCTGCCCCCAGGACAAAGGAAACTCTCAGGGAGATCATAAAAAAGACTTCAGGCCTTTCACTGGGGAGCTAGGTCTGTCTGTTACATCCCCAAAGGACATGGACGGTTTCCCTGCAGGGTTGTCCCTCAAGTCCACTTCCTGCGATGGGGTCTGCAAACAGGAAGTTGAGCTAGACCGCCGTAGTGTCATATTTTCCTCAGGGGCCTGCAACCGCCTGGGAACCCCAGCGCATTCCTACCCGGGTGGGAACTCTTTGGATGTGGAGCTCACTGAGCACATGCCAAAGGATGTGTGGGCTGGAGCCAGCCAGTCCCTCCCCACCTCCCAGACCTTTTCTCCCAGCACCACTTCCTCTGAGCCCCCAATTCTGTGCCGCCCACGACCTAACACCAGCTGCCCAGTGCCAATCAAAGTGTGCCCACGCTCGCCGCCTTGTGAGACACGTACCAGAACTTCCAGCTCCTGCTCCTCATACTCTTATGCTGAGGACGGCAGCGGAGGCTCTCCCTGCAGCCTGCCCCAGTTTGAGTTCTCCTCCTCGCCATGCTCCAACGTGGCACGCTGCCTCAATGTGGACCAGCAGGATGCAAGTGTGGGAGGGGATGCCCTTTTTAACCAGGTGCGGCCCAAGATCAAATGTGAGCAGTCGTATGGCACCAACTCCAGTGACGAGTCGGGCTCCTTCTCAGAGGGAGACAGCGAGTCCTGCCATGTACAGGAGCAAGGGCCAGAGGTGAGTGTAAAACATTGTCCTTCCCATGTAACACACAATGTAGCCATCACACTCAATTCCACCATGGCTAATTATATCGCAGTGGCCTGCTCTCCAGGTCTGCATTAGCAGTCATTAAATCATCATGTAATTGAAGCTGGAGTGTTCAGTACAAGATTTACAGCACCACCAAGGGGCACAGATGTGCTTTGATATTATTAATCTGCTTTATGCACTGCTGGAGATCAGTGTAATGAGTCTGAATATGTGAGCCCAAATGCACTACGACAGTCCAAATGTGGGAGGCTGCGATGCTGTTCTAACTGTGACTAGTCATCGTAGCTGAGAGTAGTGTGTGTGAGAGAAGCACTGCAGGCGATTGAAGGGTCAGGATTCTCTCAGGGTAGAACTGCCCCCTCAAGTGATTCCCTCTGGCTCTATCTTCCTGCCAACTATCCTAACTAGCTCATTTTATCCCAGCAGAAACACCGGCATCCATAGCCCCCCTGTAAATATGCATATATGCTAATACTCGGTGTAGCCTAGCCGACTTCTGACATTTCTGATCTATCGACAGTTAGCTGCGATGCTCAGCCGTGGTGAAGGTGTGCAATGGGTCACAAAGGGATTACAACCAATATATTACAGCAGCAATGCGCTGTGGCCATAAAGTTTTAATTGAGCAGCGGCTGCAGCGAGCGAGCGAATGCGAGTGGGCGAGAGGTTCAGCTCGGTCTCATGGCGGGACTATAATGCAGCTCGACAGTGCTGACAAGGATGAATAGCCAATCCTCTAATCATCCTCCCCTAATCCACCTGGGCAGACGTCCTCCAAGCTGCAGACTAGACGACTGTTGTTGTTTATCAAGTAAAGATCAGCGAGGGACCCTCCAATTCACAGATGGAGCACAGTGCAGGTGTGATAAGCATCAGAATGAGCAGATTCCCCCACCTGAGGGAAAGTGAAAGACAATAAAATCAATTCACAAAGAACAGCTTTGCTTCCTTGTAGCGCTGCAGTTTGCTCATGCTGATGATTAGAAATTCCATCTGCATCTCAGGCCTTTCACTGACGCAAGCTGTTCTGACAGCTCAGAACCTTGTATCTTCAAAATCCTTAAAAAAACCGTCAGGAGCTTGGAAAAGCAGCTCTCCCTGGTTGGGGTTTGCAATGCTTTTACAATAAATAAATCAGTTATGAGGTTTTCACATGACACTAACACTGTCATGTCTTTGGCTGCTGTAGAGCTTGAACTTACGACCTTTTGGCTCCAGGAGGCTTCAGCGATGTTTGCTTGAGGTGTAGGCAGAATTATTTTTGATGAGCTCGGTGGAGAGGGCTTCTCTAAGTGCACAGAGGGAGCAGGAAGAGGAGAGATAGAGAAAGTGGTGCGTTGCCATGGTGATGGGATTCACAGAGCAAGTCGGCGTGTTGAAAGGGTTGGAGCTACATGACAGGACTGTGCTTTTTTTTTTTCTTCTTCTTCTTCTTCTTTTTGTGAAAAGAATTCAGCTCCGCAGCACAAACAGAGCTGCAAGATAAAGAGGCTCAGCAGTAATGTGTAATTATTACCTTGGTAGCGTAGCGCACAACACCCATCGCGTTAGATTTATGGGCCTTTGAAGGACCTGCTGAATGTGCTGCTGTAAATTATGTGGGATTGATTTACAGTGCTGAGCTATCAACTGGGAGAGCAGCCCAAAAATGACTAGGAGACATTTCAGTTCCCTTTGTCATTTCTTTGTGTGGGTATGACTGTGTTTATATATGTATGTGTCAGCCATTGTAGGCACTCCATTACTCCACACAATATCCTCTGTCAAATCTCTTACACAGGGCCATCTGCCAGCTTTCCACTCACTATCACAGGCTGTTGATAAGACTCTTCATGAATGAATGTTTCCCAGATATGCCTGCTCTACACTTTATTGCACTAGTGGAGGTCACAGAGAGGTACTCACAAAATGAAGCTCAGTGTTAGGTTACTCCCTCTTGGCCTTTATGTGGTAAAGAAATGCTACCTCATGCTTCCTTGGCCACTCTTTTTTCCTACCGGCCATCTCTATAATTCGGCCGTACTAACAAACAGAGGCTGGCCTCACTGTGTTTGCAGAGCAAATGGCAGAGGGGGAAAAGCAGCTTCGGTAAAAATAGCTGCAGCCCAGAACACAATGAATCCCGATGAGGAAGGAAGTTGTTAAAGTGCAGCCCAGTCTGACCAAAGCCTAGTCATTCAAGGTATTCAGAGTCACTTGAGGTCTCTGGGCAGCTCCTGCTCTGTGGTTATGGCTTGTTGCGCTCACATGAGCCACATCTGTGTAGAGAACTATCAGCAGCTTCATGTAGCAGACAGTAGACCTTAAGAGAGAGACTAAACAACCTTTGAAAATTATATATTTTGCACATGCAGATGTAAAGTTGAACCCAAGTGTGGCTCTTTGGGGGGATTTTCATGTGTTGTTTTAGTGCAGTTTAGATCTGTCTCAGAGTAAATTGGTCTTCACGGTGGAAGTCTGATTTACCTCCTACACAACATCAATGATGGAAAGAACTCTAATTATTGCACTTGTAAGAAAATCAATAGTGTGAAAGAGAAAAGAAAATGTTTTAAAAATTTAGACTGCCAATATTCCTACAAAATAAAACAAGCAAAATAAGACCTTAGAAAAAAGAGCTGAAAATGATGGCTTTAGTGAAAGCGGTGTAGTTGGACTTATGGAGTGTGGATATGAGATGTGACAGGATTTGTGGGGGATCCAGAACTTTATGACTTTTGTGTACCTGTGTGGCTAATGTTACCTAACTTAGCAAACTTTAGATAATAGTGATGCGTAACTGACATTCTTGACACACTGACTTCATAGCTCCTCAGTGTCCGCTTTTTGGCAAACATTACTTTTCCAGTGGCTTCCATGCAGAACCATGACAGGTCTGAAGTCAGTGAGATGAGATCACACAGGTCAAAGCTAATATTGTGTAGTCTGTCACAATCCCAGTTGGCCTGTGCTGCTCTGAAGGAGACTTTGAGTGCTGAAATCTTACTACAGCATCTTGTGTATGTATCGTGCATGTATCTATGCACAGCGCTGGGCTGCCTCCTCTCTGTGCAGCTCTCAGAGGAGCTCCAGCTCCTGGCTGCAGTGTAGGTGTTGAGCTCATTCTAGCGTAGCGTCTGGCCACAACGCTGCAATTATTGATCTCAGAGCGAGTGGGAGGAATGAGGAAGTAGTCCTGATACATCAGCACATTGTTTGTTT
Source organism: Miichthys miiuy (assembly GCA_036365135.1). Classification (NCBI taxonomy): domain Eukaryota; kingdom Metazoa; phylum Chordata; class Actinopteri; family Sciaenidae; genus Miichthys; species Miichthys miiuy. The sequence continues at coordinate 1,770,134 of CM071620.1, read as the reverse complement.
GTTTTTTGATCAGGCGAAACATGAAAAAGAATGAGCGTGTTACAGGAAGCGCAAGGGCTTAATATCAGTTCTGCTACTTTTGCACAATACCAGAGAACCTTTGCTCTACTCTAGATATGATGTGGCTGTGGTCTGAGTCTTGATTTGCCATTCATAATGTTAGCTGTGGAGATGTTTACATGTTTTAGTCATATCCAAAGTGATAACAGTAATATACATAAGATATCAGATAAAAAAAAACTCTTGTTGCCCTTTCATGTGATCACATGTAATTTATTAAAGCATCATCTATCTGTGTTAGCTGGAAAAGAAATACAGTGTTCTTTGAAACGATGCGGTGGAATCCAAACACAGCTTGACATCAAAAATGTGATGATAGCTGAGCGGGAATAGATTTAGCCGTTAAAGACAAACAATGAAAGAACTCGAGGCTCTTGTTTGCACACTATGTGACACATAGAAGGAGATCTAGTCAAGTTTCAAATTAGGGGCATTGCTGCCCATTGATTTCTCTCCAAAAATCTATATTTAACAAAGGTGTTACATATAAAATATTTACTTACAGTAACACGGGGAGTATTATTTCGTAGCCTTCAGAGTATGTAGAGGGAAATGTGTTCAAATTGAGCAAGACCAGTGCTGTTTACCCAAGCTTTTACTTTGAAATCTATATTTATCTACCTTGATGCATGTACAAAAATATGTAGTAACAAGGTAATGAGATACAGTGCCTCTTCATTACCCCCCAAATCGCCCCCAGAGTATATGCTGCTATTATCGCTCTGGAGCTCTGAATGGATCGGGACAAATATAGAGACCAAACAGCAGAGATATGTTTGTGCCCTCTCTTTGTCAGAGACGTGGATATTGTGTTGTGTGTGATCAGGATGGAGTGGAGATCCCCAGGATGTTGCTACAGCTGGGCTACTGCAAACAGCGCAATACGACGTGGCTCCTCAGGGTCAGCTGGAGCACAGAAATGACTCTATTCCACTGCAGGGCCTTACATCCTGTGGTATAGTCCTGAGTCCTGAGGAAGCACTGAGACATTTAGCATCCAGCTACCTTGCAGTGGTAATCTGTGAGATTCTTGTCGTGTTGATTTTGGCTACGTCGGTGCAGCTTGGCGGCCAGCACTGCGGTGTTTTTGCACGCAAATTCCCAGAAATAACTTGGCAATCAAACACTGTGTCCACTACTGCAAGTTTTGTTTGTTGGTGTTGTTTTCTTTGGGGATTTTCTCTTGATGAAGTTTGACACATTCTTCCTAGTTAATTAGCCATTTCTTCTTCTGTTTATCACAAATAAACTACAGTTGCTGCTTCCAGTAAAGCAAGAAGCATCAGAGGATTTTTCCATGGAAATATCTACATGACTTCTTACATAAATAAAGCCTTTTCTAGACAGATTGATATTTTTCACGATAAGGCTACATCATTCAGCAACAGAGCAACAAAACAGTAATTTATTTATGTGGGAATGTTGCAGATTATTACTTTAACCCTCGGGACAGAACAGTTACTGCTGAACCTCTCAATATTATCATCATTAAGATCTGACTCGGGACATGCATGTGTGCCGCTGCTTTATAATCCCATTTTCAAGCATGTGAGATAGCGGGGTTAATTACAGAGAAACACAAACATGCAGAATTCTAACTCTCACCTTACAAGATAAGATCTCATTTTTAGTTTGGATTAGATAAGGGACAAGCATTACACAGACCTGGACCAGAGGTGTCAGGCAGCAATCATTTTTAGAAAATTGCTTCAGCTTTTAACACAAACAGCCCGTTGATGGCCTCCGGGCCTTTGTGTGGAAGCGCTGCCAATAGAGAAAGTGTTTTTGTGGGAATGAGGTGAATGTTAAAGCTTCGGAGTGGGTCAGGAGACTGCAGGTGAGCGCAGAGCACAGTGACCCCTCCGAGTCAGGGTCATCCATCGAGCCGTCCCACCCCGCTACTCAGCTCAACTCAGGTCTCCACCTGCTGCAAGCTGCCAGCTGCCCCAGCCTCTCGCACTGCAAAAATATCCTACTGAACCAGTCCTCACATCGCCTGTTGTAATAAATCACGCAGCAAGAATTAAACCAAATTATGTGTCATTTTAAAGCATGTTTGGCCTTTATTCAGTAGTGAAGTTTGAATCAAACCTGGGCCACTGCGGTAAGGACTCAGGCTTGGGTAGTGCGCACTACCAGGTGAGCTACCAGAGTGCTACCCCTGGGAAGTAGCGTTATTTGAGAGTGAGATGAAAAGGTTGATATCAGTCTCATGTCTGTATGTCTGATAGAGGCAGGATGTGGTTAGCCTAGCTTAGCATAAAGGTGTGGCTCAATGAATAACAGTGCTCAGTACTTTTCGTGCAGTGCCTCCGGCTACATTGTGGGTTACCAGATACAGACCAAACCTGGTGACCTCACTGTGACAGCGAGACTCCAGGAAGCTGCTTGCAGTCAGTCACTGCTCATCACGGAACACTTTTAGCACGTTAGCTCCTCCTAAAACTGCAAATACCTGTTTTTACATTTCTGTTTGTCTGCGGGTTCAACAGTCAACCATAATTCAGCATGTTCATGAGTGAGCCTTAGACATGTTGGTGTGCTTTTCTTCTCTTTAAACAGAGCCGGGCTAGCTGTTTTACTGTCTTTAATAAGCGATTTCCCAAAATGTTGACTCATAGTGGTGGAGCAGTATTTTTAAGCTTTGTTTTAAAGGAACAGTTCAACAGCTGGCGTCAACGTATCCCAGAACTCTCTATGGAAGCACAGAGATAGGTTTACTATGAATCTTCACATCAGACTATGATATTGACATTGTACATGACACAACCAAGAAAAAGAAAAACATGAGCAGTCAGAAGATTTGACAGATTTTTATACACAGTTTATGAAAATAAATATCAAGCTGTAATACACCAGAACGATAATTTCTGCTCTTTGTCTGAATTTGTCACATAAATAGTATTGGGATCCTGAAATGATTTAGATTTTTTAACAGTGCACAGTGTCAGGGGCTGAGGCCCAGCACAGCACTGGTCGTGATAACAGATGAGCCCTACTTTTCAGGAGGAATGAAGAAAATTGAGAAAGAAATGTAAATCCAGAACAGTTGGGTGTGAATTTATGAACACCGTTGAAGTGTACTCTGTCATCCCAGCCTTGCTGCTGAACTGGTTCTTGTGGTGGAGCCGCTAAATTTAGCCGTTCCCCTGCGTACCAGTGACTGCTGGATGAGGGGGGGGGACCATCACAAGGTCGCACCGTCTCTTTCCCCCTTCTTTTTCTAACCTGGTTTGGCCAAAGAGCCCGTCGGATCCTGTGGTGCCAAAGCTCACACTTCTGCGCACAATGGTTCACAAGCTATCTAATCACAAACATTTAAGCTTTAGATGAAGGTGGCAGCTCCTACTGATGTTTTATAGCTTTTAGTTGTCATGCCCTGGCAAAGTAGGGAGAGCCTTGTGTGGCCTTGAAAGCTCGGGGCATTATTTATTCATGTGTCTGCATGCAGATGTCGAGCTGAGATGAGAAATAGGGCTCCTGGCGGCTCAGAGGGCTGCACTTCTAATGAGGAAACTCAAGCCATTTTCTCTCCCAGGGATAGATTGACATCTAGATTTGCTCTTCAGTGAGGAGTAATTTCAATTCTGTCATGAGTAGGCACCTTGCTTTATCCCCCCGAGTGCGCTGCTTAAACCAGGTGACGCCTCAGCCGCCGCTGTGTACCGTCTGGTGGAGAAACAGAGGCGAGCTGCCTCTGCTGCAGCCTGTGCCTGCAGTCGTCTGAGCTGTTCAGGGTCTCCGGGGAGCATCTGGCCCCCTACTCGAGCAGCCAGGTACGGTGGCAGCGTAGAGTCGCATCCCTTTGCTCCTCTTTCTCCTCTCTTCCTCCTTTGTTTGACTTTGTTCTTCCTGCGCTCCGCAGAGGCAGCCACGGGGAGGGAAAAGGGGAAAGAGAGGAGAAAGAGAGCTGCAGCTCCTCTCATCTCTGCCAAGCTCTCCGGCTGTCTTCCTCTGGCTCTTTGTTATGCCTGCACTGCTTCACCCGCTGCCTAAAGCTACAGCTCCCTGGTGCACACAGATTCCGCTGGGGTGGATCTGCCTATGATGTGCTTATCATAAGGTTTGCCATCACCTGAGGGAGAGAAGGCTGACTTATTGTTGCTCTCCAAACTGAGAAAAAGGAGAAAATAAACACATAAAACCTTGATATGTTCTCATATCAGGGAAACGACACAACGCAGCGTTCTCATTTTAGGTTTCCACTGCCAAATCACTGCTGCATTTATTCCACTCATTCTTTTGTTCTGCAGCCTGTGAAGACTCATGCCCCCAGAAATCACCTGACACTGATTTGGATCAGGTTGACATGTCACTGCCCCCCCTCCCTCCCTCAATCTGTCATGCTGGCACCTTTCCAGGTGCTAAGGGACAGATGGAGAAGGACTCTTTCTCTTGCATCACCTTTTCCCCTCAGCTTGAGAACGTGCTACATGTTAAATATGAGCTGAAGGCTCACCAACTCTCAGAGGCGCGCGGAGCAGTGCTCTATTGCCATCTTGTGGTCAAATGTAGGAACAAGTAGGTACTGACCTGGTAAACTGCGCTCTGCGTACCTTGTGAATTTAGCCTCAGTCTGCCATTAATCCCTGCAGTGAATCAGAGCGATCAGACAATCTGAATATGTTTTTCTGTTCATGCAAAAGTGACTGAAATGAACTAAAGTGTTTAATAATTACAATCAATTAGTGTAATCAACAGTAACTGTTGTAACAAGCAAGTCTAAGATGATTAAAGAGCAACTTAATATCAAACCCAAAATGAAAAACACAACAGAGAGAAGTTGAAGGCAGCGTCACGTCCCACCCCCAGACACATAAAAAAGGAAATCAACTGTCAGCAGTCGATCTCTATTCTTTTCTCTCTGATCGCCACAGACGGTGGAAATCCAGGTACTCCATACATCCTCTGGGAGATGCTCGTGGGTGAAACTTGAGCTGTTATGCTGTCGGTGCAGACAGCAGTATCGATTAAAGCTAAGAAGAGAGGAGGAGGAGGAACGTTGAATGCATTCAGAGCTCTCACAAAGGACTGTAGAAATACTGAGGTCATGGTTCTCCCCAAAAGAAGTCAGGAAAATGTATTCATGAGCTGCTTCAAAGCCGCCTCCACACTGCCAGTTACACAACACACTGCAGAAATAAGATCCTGTGTATTTTAAGCAAAGAAGAAATTTAAGACAATTATATGTTATAATAACTTTATTCATATAGCACCTTAAAAAACACAGACAAAGACAAGAGAAAATTAAGATTTAAGAATATGGTCATCCTGGGTTTTGTTATGCTTTTAATGAATATTAGTAGAGAGAGAGGCATGAAGTCTTTGAAATGACATGCAGCAAAGGGCCACAGACTTGGATGACTCAGATAAGCGGTCATTGAAAATAAATGAATGAATATGGTCAGGGAAAGACAATGAAAGATAAGGACTGTGAGAGCAGTAGCCATGAAGAAACATGACAATATAAATGAGACCAGATCACATAAAAATGAGTTTTAAGTGATGTCGCTGATTCTGCAGGCCTGATCTTCTCAGGCAGGTCATTCCAAAGTCGAGGAGTCCTGATCGCAAAAGCATGATTACCTTTAGATTTAAGCCTTGACTTTGGAACAGCCAGAAGGGCTGTAGACTGTTTCATAAGGGGTCAACATGTCTGTTATGTAACCTGGAGCCAGACCCAGACATGCTTTAAAGGTTATTAGTAAAATCTTAAAATCAAATCTAAAGCAAACGGGAAATCAGTGGAGAGAACCAGGCTTACCCCCAGTTGGATTAATAAAGTTATTTAGATTTTTTTTGTTGTTTGATGTGATGTCGTCCAGTAGAAGCCGAGCTGCTGCATTCTGGACTAGTCAGAGGCGAGAGAGTGGTTTTTGTTTATGCCGGAGAGAAGGGAGTTACAGCAGTCTTGTCTGCAGAAAATGGGTTGATGAATTATTTTTTCCATGCCACGTCATCTGGAAACAAAAAAAGTTAAAGATACTGGGTCAGAATCCCTTTTGGAAAACCCACCATGAAAAACCTTCTGTGGGTGATTTCACTTCTTTCAGTTGATTGGAGCTTTCCTCAGGTCTGTGTGGGCGTGTTCAGAGTTTGATTGACACCTCCTTCACTCTCCTGTTGGCTTTGTGGCACCTGTTACATCTCACATCTTCATCATTCAGCTGTGTGCGTGTGTGCAGGGCCTTGTCTTGACAAATGTGTTCATGGATTAAACACTGTCAAAAGTCTATAATTATTCTAGTGGCATTTTTTTTACATGAACTACAACCTCCACCCACCTCAGTTAATGCTCAGTAATTACATCTGTCTGCTCTTTTTCTTCCTCTCCCAGGTGAAGCTGCCTTTCCCCGTAGATCAGATCACAAATCTTCCACGGAACGACTTCCAAATGTTGGTGAAAATGCACAAACTGACCTCGGAGCAGCTCGAGTTTATCCATGATGTGAGGCGGCGGAGTAAGAACCGCATCGCAGCGCAGCGCTGCCGCAAGAGGAAGCTCGACTGCATCCTGAACCTGGAGTGTGAGATCAGAAAACTGGTGAGTCGAGTGTTTCCAGCTGTCCATGAGACTCTCCTGTCTTCACGAGACACCTTGTGATCAGGGATAACAGTGAGCTCAGTGACCAGCTGAGCAAAGCTGCTGCTGTTGCTGTCACACCATCAGAGCAGCCTCTGGGTGTGTGGAGCGGTGAACCTCTAATGGATGTGAGATGGGGACGAAATCCTAAAACCCTGTTCTGGAAATCAAATCAAGTCTTCTAAAGTTACAGTCTCATATTCACTTTAGATCACTAACAATGGAAGTGTTCTTTTAATGGCCGGTTTGAACAGGAGGAATGATTACAGCAAGAAAACTGTTCATAGCACAACTGTTGTTTTGATATAGAAATGTATATATAAGAACATGGGCTTTGTCTACCTCTGCTGGCGTTTAGTAGGAACTGCAATACATTTCATACATTTCTGTCCTTCAGATTTAACTTACAGCAGCCTGATAATCACAAATAATCACACAGTCACAATTTTACATTACAGATAAGTCCAAATCTAACCACTGAGCAATATTCTATCGCGTGAACACTACAATCATATCAGTGATTTTATTTGCATCTTTGTTTCAAATCAGATTTGTTCGGACTGGCTCTGACTGATAGCATTGTCCTCTATCATGCCATGAATGTAAAGATATTCCATATGTGGAACATTTCAGAACCTGTTTTAGCTCTGCTTCTATTTCCACTGAACTTAAAGAACTGTCAAAATGAGGAAGTAATAAACATCTTTAAATTCAGATCCCAGAGTGTCTGAAGAATCCAAACACTGGACGTCAGAATGAATACATGAGAAAATTCAAAATGTATGATTCATTCTCAGTGTCCATAGCTTGATGCTAAAGGTTGAAAAACAGCACAATGCAATGTTATGCCTACTGTAGATATGGAAATATTCAGCTGTACACTTCACTATGGCTGTCTGTGAGGGTCTGAAGTGACGATGAATCAGAGCTGACTCAGATATGACAGATGTTTATTATACAGTGAAAGAAACACATGACAAAGTGTTCACATTAGTCATTTGTTTAGACCCTGGAAACTTCCTCAGTATGTTTACTTCACCTGACAGTCTGTAAACCCTTTTCTTTTGAGGTATGGTATGGTAGACAGTACCTAAAAAAGAGGACGGGGCATTGATATGATGCAGATGCCATGTCATGTTTGGATGTCATGTGTGGGTTCATTAGGAGAGGATATGATGGGTAGATTTACTTTTATAGACAGCAAAGCGTGTATGTAGAATAAGAATAAATATTGGAGAATAAGTGTTGTCAATACTTACACTCATTTCTAAAACACTAACAAACAATGACATCCAGACCATCAGAAGCACTGACTAAATGTTTTGTCACTGAGGATGGAGGAATTGTCTAAAGACTGGTTTCATAGCTGTAAGATGATCACAACACTTACATAGTGCCAAAACATGACTTCATTTAATGTAAGGACTAGTGTTTTATTAATGAACTGAATAACAGTCTGAATATCACAGTTCAGTAGACAGTTGCTGTGTTTCTATCAATACATTTTGATGTGCTGATTTTCACAAAAATGCCTTTTTAATGTGAGTCCTTTGCTCTTTAGTCACATGACTGACCAGCTGCCTCCTCATTGGCTCTATAAATCATCCACGATGGCTCCACACAGATCTGATGTAACCTTCCTCACATTAATACACGAAGCAGACACACATGATGATTTCTTTCTTGTGTTCTGTTTGTCTTTCACCGCTCTGCCTCTCTTTTAGTTGCATCGTCTTGTAACTCCTAATATTCATATAATACAAGCGTTTATTCACATTTTCTTTTGACATACTACTAAGAGAAACAATTGTGATAAATTTGAGGAAACACAGGAGCCTTTTCTGTTGTCTTACTTTAAAGTAAGTTATATCTGTGTGTGTGTGTGTGTGTGTGTGTGTGTGTGTGTGTGTGTGTGTGTGTGTGTGTGTGTGTGTGTGTGTGTGTGTGTGTGTGCAGGTGTGTGAGAAGGAGAAGTTGCTGACGGAGAGGAACCAGCTGAAGGCGTGTATGGGTGAGCTGTGGGAGAACTTCTCCTGCCTGTCACAGGAGGTGTGCAGGGACGTCCAGCTGAGCCCAGAGCAGGTCCAGTCTTTAAACCACTACTGCCCTGTGCTGCGGCCCGCCAACTCCACTGCCAGCAACAACGCCGCCCACCAGCCCAAACCTGCTCCCAGCCCCGCCACCACCAACACCACCACCACCAGCATCGACCTCACCACCCACTCGGGCTCGGCCACGCCGGAGCCCAGCTTCCATGGGTCACCGGGCCCCTCAGAGAGCGAGCCCGACTCGGCCGCCAGGAACGGGGCGGACAGAGATATGGACGGCCAAGACGCCAGCTTGTACACAAAGTCAGGGCTGTCCGTGGAAAAATCCAACCAGGCGGTAACAGTGGATTTTTGCCAGGAAATGACTGAGAAATGTACAACTGACGAGCAGCCAAGGAAGGACTGTACTAAGTAGTGGTGGTTCTCTGTGTTGTTGTTTTTGATGTTTTTTTTTTTATTATTTAATTTTACTCTTCTGACGAACCCTCTCTCGGGGTTGTTGAGATGGTCAGCCTCCGCCAGTGTTCACTGAAAAACAAGCTTTGTTTGTATTTATGTCTTTTTGTGCTGTTTTTTTTTTTTTTTTTTTCTTGTTTTGGAACGGTTGACACTAAAGTTGTCTTAACAGCAGCAATACTGTTCTCCAGGTATTCTCCTCTTACCATGACAGAGTGGGAACTTCTCACCAAACCCCTTACAATGGTGCTATACTTGCCCCGGCAGCAACCTCCTCAGTGGAGACTCTGTTCTTCATGTGTCACTCATCACGACTCAAAAAGTTGAACCTCATCGGACCTAAAACAGCAGCTCTCTTTCTCTCTCTTTGTACCAACAGTATCTCTGTTCCTGCCTTTCTCTCTCACATTTTGCTCTTCTCTTTTTCCCACTCTGTCCCTATCAATCTTCTCTACCTCTCGTCTGTCTTTCTCTTTCTTTCCCTCTCTCTCTCTGTCTGTGGTTCTTCTTCTCGCTATATATCTCAGTGGCCCTTTTCGTCACAGCAATTCAAACTCAGGAAAAAGAAAAAAAATCCTCTGAATGTTCAACCTAATTCATGAAAAATGAGAATACGGCTTCTGTACATGAGGAAGTTACGATGCAGTTAGACTGTAAAATGTTCATATGCAAAAATGTCTTCAAGCGTCGCATTTGTATTTCTGTACAGGAGAACTTTGTACAGGCTGTAAACCGAAAACATTCCTCCTTTGCCTTCCTCAGCACTGAACTGAAAGGAAAAAAAAAAAAGTCTTTGCAGGCGGTTAAATGGCTATTTTTATTTCCCACTCATCAGCAATACCATTGTATTTGGATGTTGTAATGGTGACTTTCAAGTGCTCGTTTGGCAGACATGTATATAGTATGGAGCATGATGACTGTAACAGTGATTTTTGTACAGGTAGAGGCTTAGATGTTTCTTTTTCACCGGGGTTATATCAAGCACCTTTTTGGTAAGGGAAAAATCTTTTGCTTTGCTGTTTCCTGTCCTGCCTAACGAATACTCCCCATCGCCGGCGGGTGTTCTTATACTCAGGAAATCAGCGATACACATGTAGACACACACATACAGTACATACAGACAAATGCGTCAACACACACACAGAATTTTGAGCCCCGTGCATGTATAAAAGTTAAACATTCAAGACGCGGCTCAGGCCAGCTCCTCTCCACCTTTGACTCCTCTTTAAATGTGAAAAAAAAAGAGTTCTGCCTTGTGTTGTTTGGAGGAAATTTTACTTCTTATCAGTATTTAAAGATGCTATTTGTGTACATTCTTGCAGACATGCTTTTGGGTTTCTTCAGTGTCGCCGTTTGATGTTCAGAGAGAGAACAAAGAGCGTAGCCAACATCTAAGTGACAGTTTTTTTTTTTTTTTCTCAAACTGATCCTGAATGAAACAAAACACCTTTTGACAAAAAGAAAAAAAAGAAAAGAAATTGACTTAAATCAGGCACTTTGTTTCCGGCCCCAAGCGCTCAGAGCCATTTAGCACTTCAATGAGGATCTATCTTTGTTTCAGACCCCTTAAAAGTCTGAGACGGGAGCACTTAAATTGGCACTTCAAAAGGAAACATCTTAATATGATGATATAAAATATACAATTCAAAATATCTCTATGAAGAAGACGTATCAGAAACCTAAAGACAAAAGGAAGCTAATGTTTTAGTATAAGATTGTTCACACCTTATATTTGTATTTCTTTAGGAATTGAATAAGCTAATTCAGATTTCATTTGACGTGAAAACAGTGTATGTGTTGATTAAGTAACAATCATATAAGATAGTAACGCGTTTGCCCTAATTGTGCATTTGTTTGAACATCCTACTTTGTGATGTGCACGCATGCTGCCTATAGCTATAAGCCTAGTTAGTTTGTCTAGCTTCTGTTTGCCTCGTTAATTCTCTCTGGAGCAGTCTGCTTTTAAAATGATCTTTTTTCAATTTCTATGTATAAACAAGCTGAATTATCTCAACCCTCACCAGAGGCCGGCTCTATGCATGAGCAGGGCTGTACTCTAGTGCAAAGGTTGAATTCAATTGGAATGTCAAGCTTTATTCAACACCCTTTAAAGCCCCAATCCAAAATGGCGCACTCAGTTAGCTAAATACAGGACTGAAGCTAATGTCACCGCGAGGCTAGCTGGCTAGTGTGACACTAGCCTCTGTACCTCAGTGTAATCACTCAGTGAGCAATTCTTCCAGACTCTATCTGAAAAAAAAAGAAAAGAAATGTGTTTACTATCCCTACTCTAAGACAAATGAGCATACAGGACTTAAATACAAACCCTGTGATTTAAAAAAAGCTAAACCATGAGTTCGTTAGCAGGCAACAAAACAAACCTACAGCTTCTGTGAAGTTTAACCAACCAAGATACGTCATCATAACTGGTAATAACAAGTATGATATCCTCTCACACGCTTCTCTAATGTTGATAACTTTTAGTAGAAAGCTGCTGTCTAAAAACATTGTTCATCTTTACAGTTTTCTGCAAATTTAGAGCTGAGGGATGCAATCTGCAACTTCCCCGCTAGTTAAAGGCCACTTAAATGTACCGTATCCTTAGCTATACTTATGTGAACCCCACAGCATACTTTTACAGCATACAGACAGAAATTCAAACAAAACTTAAGTTTGTCACTCTTTTGTAAATGTAACAACTGCTACAATCCTAGCTATCCCTTTTTGGTGACACTGTACTCGAGATGTCAAGGTGGTCTGACATAAGAGAACACAAAATGTTTGTACCCTGAACCAATTAAAAGCTGGTTCTGCTCTCATGGTAAAATCTGAACTCTTGGATTCTGTTTAAAAAGTACGAAAATCAAAATCGCACTGACATTTGTAATATTACTAAAAAAGCAGGCCCACAGCATAATGTTACTAAGTATGTTGTGTGAATGAACTCACTTAAAATCACAGAGGGTTCAACTTTTTATAGAAAGTGGTAGTAAATTCAGATTTACCTAAGAATATGGATAGTAAACCTCTATATAATATATATATATATAAACTATAGCGTAAACTCACACTCCTGCAGACACACCTGCCCCACCACCATTTTTCAAATGTGTGTATTACGCAGGACAGGTTGAAACACAGTGGTTCATTAACCTTATTATTATTATTATTATTATCTTGAAGCTGAGTACTCAGTCTGAGTATTTTTTTTGGATTGTGGCTTTAAAGTTTGGATAAAATCTTTTGAAGCTCTCCCCCAGACTTTATCTGATGTAAATTTTAGATGTAGTTTGAAATATGATCTCACGTGTGAGACTGTTTCTGTTCCACGGCCGAACAGAGTTGAGTGTATTTTATAAACCTGTCTTTTAATTGTTAAAAGGCTGGTCCCTACTCCGTCGATGACTACATAGACCCATACACACACAAACACATGAACACACACACACACACACACACGTATTCATACAATACACACACAGTACATACATTGTGGCACAGCCTGAGTGCGGAGCAGTGGTGGTTCAGCCCTTTTTCTTATCTGTGCTCTTTTCATACTTGTACACATTTTTACTGAAGCAAAACAGTATTTCCCCACGTGGACGTCCTAGCAGGTTTAAGCCAGCAAACTAAAGTGGAAACATTTTCATTACAGAAGCTTCTTTTCTGCAAACATTATGCAACTCATTTTCTATCCATGTACATTTTCATTTGTTTGATGTTAAATTGGGGAAGCCTGGTGTTGCATTGGAGAGCACCGACTCTGACTTTGTTTTTCTGTGTGGAGAAAATGATTTCATGACGTTTGTGTTGTAGCAAAGTTATTGTAACAAAAGGCCCCTGGGTGTCTTCAGATGTCCTAATAATATGAGATGTCCATAATTCAACTTAACAAACCTTTAAACTCCTGTAAGATAAAGAGATGATACAGCAAACAGAGGCCCCTGAAGCACTCTCTCCAGTCAGAAAAGCTTTTGTCCAGACCTCTAAGCTCTTTGAGTCTTGCTGCATGTTCCAACACTGACTGTTGTGGTGCAGTAACATGCATCCACCGCTTCAATGCTGAGATGAACTCATGTCAGCATCTACAACAGGCGGCTGTTGTTTAAGGACTCAGTTCACTCAGATTACAAAAAATGAATAAATAACTTACTGTTTGGGGTCTAGTCATGCAGATAGTTTTGGTTGTATTGGTTATAAACTGTCCAGGCTTGAGATTTCTGCCTACACTCTAATACAATGGAGGAATTGGACTTGTGGTGCTGACATCAGTGATACATGACAAAATTCAACATCTCTTTCAGAAGTAGCTTCTTGTTGCTCTGGATAATCACATTGCTGTGAACAGTATTTTTTTGAGTGGTTCCAATGAAAACTGAAATGAAATCATAATTCCACTCATCTCTGTTCTGTTGAGGTGGTGGCAGAAATCTCAGACAATCTCAAAACTTTGCCAAATAAGGCCAAAACCATATGCGTGGCTAGATACCAGTCGAGGTATGTGAGAAAATATGTTCTTGTCATTTTGGTGAACTGAACCCTTTTTTTGTGTCTCAGGGTGCCAAACATTTGAATCTGCTCTCCACACCACTCTTTTTTTTACTTATTTGTTTGAGAGTTGAATAAAAACATCCCTTAAAATTATAATATTACTTAAAGCTGCATTAATTGATTTTTCTGGCCACTTGGGGGCAGCAGAATAACACAGTCCTTTTGTCATCTTACAAATTCTTTGATGGCAAACAGTTGGTAACATTAGCATTCCTTTGGAGTTGTCCACCTGATGAATCCAACAGTCACTCTTCTTTCAGAAAAGAAAAATACCTGTCTCGAGGTGCTAAATGCTCCACCATGTTCACCAACTAGTAGCTAACTCCTTCACTGGTTGCAAAACCCAAAACCCAAATAATTCTCTGCTGGTTCATCACTGCAAGCACATAGACAGTGACACATTGTTCATATGAAAGTAATGATTAGTGCAGCTTTAAAAATGATGTAACCGTAATACTTCTATGCATAGAAAACTCCTCAAACGAACTGAAGAATTTGATACTTTGATATGAGGAATCCTCCAGGTCAACACTTTTGGCTGGCCATTACAGCAGATCGATTTAAGTGAACAATTTAGCCTTGTGCTGTAACTCTGTAATTGAATGCTCGTACCTTTTTGCTGTGGATTTGTCTTGTTTAGTTAAAACTTTTTTTTTTTGTTGCTGCTTCTCTGAAACAAACACTGGCTTTTCAACTCCAAAGGTTGTTCTATACAAGAATATGAACAAAAACATGCCTTTCTCACAGATTCCTCAACTTTACTGAAAAAAAAAAATCTGGTATCCTGGTCGAAAGCGAGCGCAGGCTGAGATCATCGAGTAAAATATACAAATGGAAAATGTTTACAAATAGGTGTCATGTCATGTTTGATGAATTTTTTGCCATGTAAAATTGATGCTCGGTTCAATTGGATGGTTCTTGGTGTTGCGTAAAGAGACAAAGAATGAGTTTTCTCACCTTGTCTTTAATCCAACTTTTGGGATGGGTCAGCATTACATGGATACAAGTGCACCTCCGATATTTGCCTTAGAACTTGCAGAGGCCATAGTTCACATTCAAGTGAAGTGAGTGTATGCAGGGGCCTGGGCCCCCATCCCTGAGTCATCAGTGCGGACTTTCTCACACTTATCTACCTGTGAAATCCTTCATACCTCTCATAACTGGTCAATGACTGTATCAGCAAACTGCATCAGGTGTTTTTTCTACATGCTTTTTACACAGATTATATGGATTATTGTATTAGTAGATTTTGGTGCATCATTTTTTAATGTAATAGCTCTTAAGCTTGTAGTTCAAGTTGTTGTTTTTTTTCTTTCATTTTTTCTAGATGATTGTTTTGTGTTAATATTGTCAATTTGAAATAGCTGTTATTTGCTTATTCTCTACTAAGAGTTCTTACCTTTATAATTTTTAAATGCTACATGACCCTAATTAATTAAAATGACTTTGTAAATACGGTATTGTGCAAACCCCATTTTCATTCATTTCAATTGCTAGTGTTCTATAAATTACTTTTTTGTCTAGACACCATTTCTCTTTATGAAATAAAGAAACGTGCATATCACGTTCTGTGTTTTGTGGATGTTTTTTTTGTTTGTTTGTTTGTTTTGCAAAAACATGACAAGATGTTGGTCAGTTCTAGCGCTTTTTGGCCACTTGGGGGCAGTAGAACAAGCTGCAAACACAACACTGACGTAAAACCTTACAGAGTTTGAAATCTTGATGTGGTGAATGTGGTGACGGAGTCCAGTATTCACTCTCCTTTAGCTCTGTTTCTTTTGTCAGAACGAAAACAATAAAGCTGCAGGCTTATCATTACACATTAAGTTATTAGACTAACTGCTCGTATGAAAATATGGATTATAGATGCATATTCTTTTTGCATTTAGTTAAATTAGCATCAGCTGACACTCATCAGATTGGGAGTACTGGTTGCTTTTTAATGAAGCTAACGTTTTGTTTGCTGTGTCCACTGTAACTGAAGCAAAATACACACTGAAATGAATGAATGAAATAAGAATGTCTACCACTAAATTCATAGTGTTCTGCCCATTTGCCCATTTTTTATTTCATGTACAAAATTAAAGGTGGAGAAGTGTGAAGGTCTGTAAAATGCAACAAAAAGGACACAAAGCAGAGTGAGAAGTTCATAACCTGCTTATTACTTTTTTAGTGCAACAGTGTTGTACTGTAATGTAAGATGGGATAGTAATAAGAATAGAAAACATATACATAATCATGGTTATTATATAAGTAGGGTGAGTAAGTAGGTTAAAAGTATTGTTAATGGAATGGATGTAATAGGGTCTGCTGTTAGCATTTACTCCTCATACACTCTACTACTCTAGTCTGTTACTGTAGCTTTTGATCTCTGGAATAAAGTTCCATGTTATTATTTGACTCAGTACATCACCAACGTCAGCTCAGTGGACCGTGAATATCCACAGGAAACCCTACAATAATCTGAACAGAATGGCTGTTGAGATTTTTTCTTCACTTTTGGACAGAGGGCCGCCAACCGGCTCACGTCACCAGACTAAACAACACACCACTCAGACAAAACAGTTTGGTCCTGCTGAGGAGGGAAAATGTTTAATAGAAAAAAAAAGAACAGCAACATTCATAATAACAGCTTCTCAAACTTCTCAGATATATTCATAAACAATATTAGGCTACTCTCAGTCAACCGAAATTGAAGAGCTCTTTTTTCTCTCCAGCTCATTCTGTATGATAAATCATAAACACTGGAGTCCACTCATCTTTTTTGTGGATGCCAATTCCACAATGTTGAATTACAATCTTCAGTCAAACATCATTGCAACAGGCTGCTGCTCTCATTTTATGAGCTGTCACATATGCTTTGAGCCAAATAGAATTATTCAGATTTGATCTATGGTCTCTAAAAACTACCCATCGCCCTAAATAGCAAGTGATCATATGGTGAAGATATCATTTGCACAGAACATGAAGCAAATTATTATGTTTATTTTGTCAGTGAAATGTCATGTTAACATATTTGAACTGAAGTTCTTGTACATGCACTATACATACTGTATAAACATATTGTGAGAACATAAAGTTAAAGTTGAGACAGGATGAGATTCGCTTTGCAATCAGGATCCGTCAGTGCCTTTAGAACTCCCACGTGTCCCTAGCTTAGTCCCAAAAACGTCATTTTCAATTTACTTTTTCATGATTGAAGACAGCTCCAGAATCATGCTCTGAAAGACAGAGAAGTGTGGACAGTGAATGGTTATTATTCAAATCACAGACACAAACCCATCTCTCTAAACAGCAGTTTTCTCTGACCAACTGTGTTTTAACTTCTCACCTTACCGCAGCGATGTACAAGTGTACTCCGAGGTGTGTCGGTACACTGTGACATCACTGGTGGGTGTGGTTACAGGTGCAATAGAGTGCACTTTTGACCACACCCAGCTGAGTGGAGTTTAAAAGCGCAACGGACTAAAAACTTTTAACCGGAGTGGGCAGTGAATCTGAAGTCTTAAAATGCCAAAATAAAAATAAATCAAAGAAAGAAAGCAGTGAAATACAATTACTGTCTATTTATTTTTTATGTATGAACTTTAATGAGTTAGAATTAAATGAAAAACATATTTGAAGAAGAACAATCCCTTTTTTATGGAAACAAACAGGGCCTGTGTACATGTATTAATATAGTGAGGGTATCCAAGTGGGGAGGCTGCCACATGCCATATTTCATAAAGTTTAACTCTTAACTCTTACCTCTTAACTTGATAAGTATATTTGGTCATATTTTAGTGCAAACCCTGCTTGTTTTCTCATCTGCTTCCATTTGATCTGTTCATTTTTGGTTATTGCATTATGCTGTTAAAGGTGCAGTGTGTCAGATTTTAGCTCTGAATATAATATTCATAACAATGTTTTCACGAGTGTACAACCAACTGTAAATAAGAACTGTTTTGCTTTTGTTACCTTAGAATGAACCTTTTATATCTACAGAGGGAGCCGGTCCTTTTGTACAGCGTCCACGTCGAACCGCCATGAATGAACCAACTAAACACTTGCAGCCACCATAGTTTTCCTTCCTTCTTCTCCTTCAGTTCATTTGGCCTAAGAGGTTAAGTTGACTGTGTTGGCCATCCTCCAGATCCCAATCCAAGTTCCCACAGACTGAACTACAGCTGTTTATTAAGGACTTAAGATCATGTCTTTAATTACTAAATGCAGTTTTTCATTGTGACATGAATTATCTGTGCCCTATTAAATCAATTTAAAGCACACAAAAGGGTCATATTACATTTGATTGATGCAGAAATGAGCAGCATAGACCAACCAGTACATAAGGAATTGGCTTGGGAGCCAGAGTGTGGCCAGTTAAAGTCCAGCACAGACCACAGTATGTAACATGGACTGTTAGCTAGAGAGGTGCCACTGCAAATGTGCCCTTGAGCAAGGCAACAAACCCCTGTAAATCTTCCATAAGTGATACTACTTTTCAGCCTAGTGTTAAGTCACCCTGTAATTGGACTGAACTAGTTTATCATTATAGTCATCATATAACCAAGTAGTGACATTTGTTGCATTAGAGGCTCCAGATTAAACATGATGATCATTTTCTGTACTCACCATGGACATCCTCCGCCCACTGGCTGGGGGTGGTGGGGTCACAATTGGACTCTCTCCCTGGTTGAGGTGCTGGGCCTCGAGGTCTGTTCCACTCTGAGAATCTGTGCTGTCAGACGGAGTGGCCAGCTTGCCCTCTGACATACCTCGGGACATGAAACTGCACTTTCTGGTTGTGGGGTAGTGGTCGCTCTCTGGAGAATCGCTCATGTCACTGAGCTCCTTACAACCACTCACTCTGCTCTGCTTCCTCTGCGGGTTCCTCAGGGCTGCTGGGATCTCCATGGAACTGGCCATCTGTGGGGGTCGAGTTCCTGCGTACTGCAGCTGGGCTGAGCTGCGAGGACCATTTGACTCATCACTGCTGCCCGAGGGCTTGCTGTTGTCCAGAGTGTAGCGCTGCTCCACTGCCCCCAACTGCTGTAGACCCTGGATGTCAGCTTGGCTTGGCAGGTACGTCCGTGGAGGCTGCTGGTTGGAGCTGTTGGGCCCCTCCTGATTCTGAGGGACCGCTGGGGCCACACTCAAAGGCAGGGTCTCTCCACGAGCATCAGACACAACAGAGCAGCTCATCTGTGTGAGCTGCATCAGCCTCTGTGGTGAGGAGTTAGTAAGCACACAAACCTGCTGCACCATGGAGTTTTTCTTTGACCTGTACATGCTTTCATCGTCTCCATATTTGTATCCATACAGGCTTTCTTTGATTTCCTTCACCCCAAGATGGAAAATCTCAAGGAGGTTGAGGAATAAAGAAACTCCAGCAATAACTAGCATGAAAACCATGAAAATGTTCTTCTCTGTTGGCCGTGACACAAAACAATCAACGCTGTTGGGGCAAGGCAACCTCTCACACTTGTACAGAGGAGACAGTCCAATGCCGTACAGAGCACACTGACCTATAATGAAACCCACCTCCACTACGGATCTTGTTAAGATATGGAAAACATATGTGCGCAGCAAGGAACCTCTAAGGGGTGCTTTCCTCACTTTCTTCTGTTCATCTAGTTTCCTGAGCTCTCGCTCAATTCTCTTATGGTCCTCCTGGATGTCTGTCCCCTCCAGCTCAGCTTTCAGACAGGCTTTCTTCCTGTGCCTCTCTTTCTCAAGGGTCCTCAAACGGTACAACGCATGCCCCATGTAGACCAGAGATGGAGAGGACACGAAGATGATCTGCAGGACCCAGTAGCGGATTAGGGAGATGGGGAAAGCCTGGTCGTAGCAGACGTTCTTGCAGCCAGGTTGCTCTGTGTTGCAAACAAACTCACTCTGCTCGTCATCCCAGACGTCCTCCGCCGCAACACCGAGCACAAGCATGCGGAAAATGAAGAGGATGGTGAGCCAGATCTTCCCCACAATGGTGGAATGAATGTGGACTTCTTCTAAAATACCCCCTAATAAGTTCCAATCCCCCATTTTCTGTCACATTATTAGAATCTGTCGGTGAACAAAGAAACACATGAGTAGTTTGTAGGTTTTTCATCAAATGGAAAGTCAAACATGCAATAATAATTTTACTTACATGTTGTCTAGGGTCCTTGTCTCATGTGCTTCAGCATAAAGCCATTAACAAAGAGCAGATTAACTCTGGAGACATCTGGGCTCATTTTTCGTCCCTTGAAGAGAGACGAGACCCCCTGTGCGGAGTAGCTGACACTATTTCAATGCTGTTGCAAACTAGGACTAGGACTAGTTTGAAGTCATTGATCCACCACATGGTCCTATAATGCCCCGAGGGTAGTTCACCCTGCCTCTTTTGACAGGACACTACACTACACTGGAAATAGCATCAACTGAGATGTCAATACACAGCCATGCACATTGTGTTCAACTTTCTTGCTTGTAAAATACAATAGTGTGGAATAGCATGCTTTCGTCCTGATGGCAAGGGTTTGTTTGTTCCCTCCTGGTTCACCACAATGGTAACTCCATAAGCAGCCCATGGTTTTGGAACCACAGTCAGCTCACACAAGTTTACAATGCACTTTACTTTGAGGTCATTTACTTGAGTATTTACATGTTGTAATTTTATAGTTCATTGCAGAGAGAAATGTTGTCATTTGTCTCCACATTTATCTGGCAGCTGTAGTTACCTTTTACATTCCAGATTAAAAATGCAAGTTGGGATTACTTGTCAATGAACTACTACCATTACCACTTTACAGCTCTATGTGGAATTTGCATTATGTTCCTGTAAGTTCCCGCCCCCCCCTTCTCCTCTATCCTATCTCTTTGGGTACATTCAGACAGGATCGGGTACTGTGGTGAATTGGGTTGGGACTGCATTGGGTTCTCTCTAAACCCAACCAGTCACAGCGCATGGCTGCCCACCTAGACCTGGATTCTATTCAAGGTTTCTGCCTGTTAAAAGGAAGTTCTTCCCTGCCCCTGTCGTAAAGTGCTTGCTCATAGTGGGAATGTTAATTTTAGATAAGGAGTACAGTCTAGACCTGTTCTATATGAAAAGAGTCTTGAGATCAAATTCGCCTCTATATCAACAGAATTGAATTTGCCACGTTGCAGATGTTGATGAGTAGATCATTTCTACTAAAAGTTATTGATGAGTAGATCATTTCTACTAAAAGTTATTTCCCTCTAAATTCCTGACATTCATTTGATTTAAATAAAAGCCCAAAATATGAATGCACATTTATGCAACAGAACTTTGTTTTTTCTTCTTTCCTCTCCCATGAATCATCTCCTGATCCCTCAGATTAATGTGGTAACCTCTTGGAGGTTCCCTGACACCAAGGTTGGGAAGCTCTGGCCTAAACTAGCTGTAGATGTAAAGTAGCTCCACCTCCTCAAGCAGCTACAGTAGTAAAATGCGGATTATGCTCAGCATTAACAATCTATTGTCAGATAGAATCATATATCAGTCAATATGGAGACAGTTAACTGCAGAGTACTCCATTCCTCGTCAAAGCGATGAGCTTCAACTGATATTTAGAATGAGTTTGATTTGACTGCCTGACATTTACTCAATAATTCACACAGCATTGCATTATTGAGTGTGAGACAGTATATTTAGTACAACAGTGAGATATGAGAGATCCATGTGAGTTTGCTTCTGTCCTCCACTTCATGTCACTGGCTGGTTGGTGACTGAGTTACAAATCACACCCCTAGGCACTGGCCTCCATTTCCCTACTTTGTGGCCCACTTTATGAATATTTGTGTCATGGTGAGTACAGTACATGGTGCTACCTCACAGATTATTGTCCACTACCAACCAGAATAGATATTTTATTCCCAAATTTGCCACAATATCAATGATTTGATTTTTTTATGCAACCAGACAGCAGCATAAATAAATAAAACTTTATTTTCAGTAAAGAACTCCGCACGATATTCACAATATTGCATTCCATGCAGTTCATAAGCAATAGGATGAGTCAAACAAAAAGCCGTTTAGGCCCACAGATAAAAAGGTTTCATTTCTATTAACAGATAAATGTCCTGTCCTGTACATGACTCGGACATGTAAACATATTAACAACCTTCAAAAATATCAATCACCCCCACTCCCCAATACACAAATACATCCATTAAAACAAAACCCCAGATATCATGTACAAAACTAGAATAAAAAGGGAGAAATTGATCAGTCCCAGAAATCCAGATCTACCAACAGGTGATGCATCAAGTTGTTTCCACTCATTTTAGGAACTAAAAATGTCACTTCATTCAGGAGGATCTGAGCGCACTCGCACTGGAACCTGGAATTATCCAAGTCTGAAGGCAGTTTGTTCTCATTGCTGTGAGAAAACCAAGTTTAGAACTAGACGTAAGACGAAGCTGAGGACTTGCTGAGAAACATTTTTGTAATGTAATATTTATCTGCAAAAGCTGAGAAAAGACAGCATGTAGAGGAGCAGACATAAGAACATATCCAGCACCGCGTAGTGACTGCAGTGTGGATTTTTCCAAACCAAAAAGTGCATCAAATAACACTGATATTAACTGTATTATTACTAAGTGGATATTTCACCAGTCACATCAATCGATCTTATCAGCTGTGCTGAGGAAAAGTTGTTGAATTGTTATTTTTCACACGGCGAACTCTTTTCGAACAGGCGCAATTCAACAACCAGAACAGAACCCCTTCACAGACAGTGACTGGATGTCCAACCTTCCTTTGAAAAACAGTTTGGCTAAAACTGCTCCAGATCTTGATGGATAGCGTAGCCTGTGTGGGGATCGATCCTGTGACCCAAGAGGACTTGTAATGACTCAGCCCCGGCGGTCACGTCTTCGTGCATCATGTCACATGAACAGCACAGCATGTGTGTGTGGAAATGTTCTAGTACAAGAACTATTCAGCAGAAAACAAAGCACACAGTCACGGAGATCAAGTGTCCATCTTCTCCTGCTTCTTGAAAAGCTTCATGAGCTGATAGAATCTGTGAGCGATCTGAGAAAAGAAGAAGAGTTAACAGTTATTACATGCTCCTTCACTGCAGCCTGTACAGTCCCATCACAGCTGCAACGATGAAAGAAGAACGTACCTGCCCGGATGGTTTATTGAGTTTCTCTGCCAAGGCAGAGAAAGTCTCACGTGAAGCTCCTTTCATCTTCAGCTCGATCAGAATAGTTCGATCTTCATCTCTGGAAGAAGCAGAATAGAGACAATCAGATTATGACCATTAGCACATCTTTACTTCTTACAGTGCTACAGAGATAAGTGCCATTGCAGCGTTACAATAAAGAAATCTTGCGCTGATATCACTGCAAAATGGTGACAAGCATTTCTGTAGAAGCTAGCTGGAAGAGGTCCACAACAGCTGAGAAACAAACAGGCTGAAGACTGAAAGTTAACCAGGTTTTCTCCAAAGATGAAACTTACACCTCTAAGGCTCACTAATGATCAGGATGAGGTTCTGGATCAGGTTCCAGAAGACTTGTTGTCGCAGAGAGGCTGTTACGTTCTGTAACTTTGTGTCTTTGTGTTGTTACAACTTGTTAATCAGTGACATTAGAGACGTTGGTCGCTGTATTTTTAGACTTCGGGCAGAGCCAGGCTAGCATAAGCTAACCACAACCTGACGCCACATGAGATTTAACATCCATCCTCTCATGTCACTCTTGGACATAAAAAAAAGAAGCATATATTCCACGTGGCATATCGATGTCACGTGGTCAAAAGGTGTCTAGGAACGTTTTGTGGACTTCAAAGTGAAGCACTTTACTGGACCTGACTTGCCTTTGGACATTATTGCATGTGAACTGCAAGGTCATTATCTTACCTCTGGGTAATTACGCATTTGGACAGAGATGGTTATGAGTTAGATGTAGGGCAAATATAGTTTTTAAGATTTGAATCGGTCCCTCAGGCATCAACATACAGCATTTAAAAAAACAAAACAGGTCATGCTCTAAATCTGATTTGACCTGAGCTTGTAATGGTAGCAGTGGAAGTACCTTCTGTAGCTTTAGAAAAATGCAAATGAGGAACTATCAATGTTCAGAACATGTATTAAAAATGTTGATGCATCCAAATTAATTATTGCGACTGTAGCACATAAAAAGGTAGAAACTACAGGTTTCATATAAAGGTAAATGAGAAATGAGAAAAATGAACATAATGAAGATAACATGTATTGAATCACACATTCCTGGGGAGGGACAGTGATACAATACAGAACCAACTACTGACCTACTCCATGACATCACCACCTCGCCCTTCTTCCGGATGACATTCTTGGCATAGAGGCTGCTGGGGGACAGAGATGATGGGGAGGATCTGGAATCACCGTCGTCTTTCTTGCAGTTAAAGAACATTTCCTCCGCGTTGTCCTCTTCCTCCATTCTGGACCTCTTGGCTTTTGATTTCTCTTGATGCTTCTTGCGTTTATTACTGCTACTACTACCTTTCTCTGGGGTGCTGTTTGTAAAGGTGAGGCCTCCTGACACCTCCATGTCACCTCTTGCTGAGGCTGACACATGTGACGCCAACACTTGGCTGCTTTGATTTGTTCCAGCGCTTTCGGCAGGTTGGTGTGGACTGTTATCCGACTTGGACAAAAGAGCTTTTGATGGACTTTGTTGAGTTGTGATGTCTTCTTCTGTGTGGCATGTTTGACCTATGCACTTGTCAGCAGTGTCTGTCATGTTTTCTCTTCTGACTGACTGATCCAAGCTTTGAGCACTGCTGTGCAAACGATTATCTGAAGTAATTTCAGGTAGACTTTTCGGAGACTCTGACAGCTTCCGTGAATCTTTTGAGGTATTTCGTTGAGATGATTTAACTTCTTTTCTGCTGGGTGGATCTTTTGTTAGTGTTAAGCTTTCTTCTTGCGTGAGATCTGACCCAGTGGCAGCCGGACAGATCCCAGAGCTCTCCTCATGGTTAGACAGATGGTTCTCTGAGGGTACAGCGTTTGAAGGAGTACCATTCTGTGATCTGTCAGACGGAACAGCTTTTGCTTGACTTTCTTGAACTGTCTCACTGTCTTCTCCATGCTGCTGGTCTTCTTCTGTTAGTGTTCGACTTAAGCTGTCGTCAGCAGTGAGCGTGGCATCCGCGCCCGTGGCTGCCTGACGAATCTTTACGATGAAGTGGTCGTTGGACCTCTCCATCACTAGCGCCTGCATGGGCAGATCAGGTTTGAACACAAACGGCGTGGCGAGTGGTTCCGAGTCCACGCTGCTGCTGGAGCCACAGCTCGAGTTGTCGGTATCAAGGGCCAGGTGAATGTCCTGTTCGGTAGCATCTTCCCCGTCCATCAGAGCGTCCTCACTTATGTGAGCGCTGATGACACTGTCCGGAGTAGACATGATGTGCATGCTCGATGGCTGAAGGAAACTGAGATGGCTGTCTGACTTGAGAGGCGATGGAATGGTGAGAGAGACTGCCAGATCATCAGCTAGAATGGAATATGTCCTCTGCGAAGCCAAGCTGGACTGCAACATCGCTCTGTTCTCTGACGGCACTTCTAACAAGCAACTTTCATCAAATAAAGCCGGATTCAGGATCTGATCTTTGGATCGCGGAGACGACATCTTGCGAGGTGAAATGCTAGACCATGTCGCGATAAGTTTGGAGGGGGTTTCGAATTTTGTTGGGGAAAGCAGTTTAGATGGAGAGTCAAATTTAGTTGGGGTGGTGATGCTGATGAGTCTCTCGCCATCCTTCCTCGGTGTACCGAGGGACCAGGTTGTGTTGTCTCCAGTGATGCCACTGGACTCCAGTAAGTCAGAACCTTGCAGGAGACACTTGAAGATTTCTCCCATCTGAGTGTCTCTCACCAGGTTGAAGGTTAAACTGGAGGCTTGCTGCTCTGTGAGCAGTTCAAAGTCAGTTCTGTCAAGCAAAGAGCCATTTTGAGAGACGACCAAAGACGATACGCTAGTTTTCTCTGGAGTTGAAGAAACAGTTTTAGGAGGAAGGAAGTTGTCCACAGTTTGTGGATTTGGGACATTTGTTGGATGAGGGTCAACATTCCTGTCTTTGTCCGTGTGTGTAATTCGGATATCTTTGCCTCTGCTTCCGAGGCCTGTTTTGTAAGGTGCCACAGCGCGAGGTTTGATTCGACTCAGGTTGGTCGGAGCAGATTGTGCAGTCTTTTGTTGACATTGTGGCTTCTTTGCAGAAGGCTGTCTAGATATCGTCTCATTTCCACTGGGCTTACTGTCCTCGGCCGGAGCTTTTGTTGGCTTGCAAAGGCTCTTCAGTGCTGTGCAAACATCCTTGAGCAAGTAGTCGACTTGGACATCTACAAAGTCCCACAACTTTTGCTTCAGATCAACTGCTTGCTGTTCAAAGATGCGTTTCACAATACCATTATTTAATACTTTGCTAAACACAGATACAATCAGTTTCTTCAGCTTGGACTTCAGCTCCACTTCCTGACTGCATATTTGACCAAAATGAGCACCATCCACAAATTCTAAAAAAGATTCCTGGAAATTGTCCATCACACCGTAGAAGCTCTTCTTGGGAAAGGTTTTATGAAGCTTCATGTACTTTTTTCGGATCTCGGTACGAACCAGCTTGAAGGTCTCCATTACTTCCTCTATAGTGGAAAAAGAGGCTTTGGTTGCTGCAGGACAAACTGTTTTAAAACGACTCTTTGGACTTCGTGCTGACACACCAGTCGTTTCAACAGGCTTTTCTTTAGAGGTCTTGTTCAACAAGGTCTTAGGACTTGGTTTATTTCTGACTGGTCGTGCCAACTTGGCCCTCTTGGTTGCAGGAACAGGAGAACCTGCAGCCGTCTCGTCACTTTCACTTAAAATCTCCCCCTCTTCCAGTTCAGTGTCAGAGAGGCTTGAAGGCAGCTCGGATACTTTGTCCACCAAGTTTTGCGAATCGTTGTTTGCTGGAGAACCCGGATATTTGTTTTCTTTGTTCACATCTAACTTCTTCGAGTTGGCATCAACACCTGGGCTTGTGAATTCTGCAAAGAGAACACGTTTATAGAGACATTTAGTAGAAATTATGGCATTTCATAACTATGATTAAATGTCTCATTATTATGAGGTCCCTATCTTACAAATGATCTATATCCTGTGTTTATGAGACGCAGTACTCTTTACTTTTTATGATTTTTACATTTAACAATGAACCTCGCATGATGAACTCATGAGATAAAAATTGCTGCAGCAAAAAATGCCTTTTTATTCCATGCAATCTTCTTCCATGTAAAAACTCAACCAAGTGCTTGCGCCTGGTGGAATTGTTGGGTCTCTGTAAATAATACTGTAAAGAACGATCTAAACCGGCTTCTATATTGGAAAACTTTTGTTTTGATTTGGCAGTATATAAATAAAATTTAATTAAAAAACCTAGTGCCTACATTACCCACAATGCACACCGGTTTCTGACTCATTCGCAGATACTTGTGTGCTATGTTAGTAGCGGCTGATGTAGCTGGGAGCATACAGCCTGCAGCAGAGAGGCAGCGGGCTACAGAGCTGTGGTGAGCTCCCTTCATTCTAACTCCACACTCAGATTTAACACAGATACAGACAAGTAACAGACATAAAACATTACTACAGCCATTCATCACAAACACAATCTTCTGGATGTTAAAGAAAGATTTAACATGGCAGGACTAAAGCAGCTTTACCTTTCTGAAGGCTCTTGACATGACCTGGCTTGCCGTGAACATGGAGATGACTCCTCTTGGTGATCCGGATCGGGCTCCTCAGAGGGCTGATGGCATCAGGGATCCTCTTCAGATTGCTAAGCGTGCGCATCATGGAGTCCTCATCGTAGAGTAATGGCACAGAGCTGGAAGGCTCAAAGTTATTCTCATGACTCTTTCCAGGAAAGATGTTCTTCTTCGGTGTTACAGTGAGGTTGCTGTACTTCTCTGGCAGCATGCTCTCCTCTGTCGTACTGCTGACTTTGGACACTGCAATGCAGCCGGTGGAGGAACTCGGCTCGGCCGTGATGCTGCTGCTGTCGTCTGCATCTTCGCTCGTCTGAGTTAAAACGTAAATAGCCTCTGAAAGGCTCAGCCCCTCTTGTGGAAGTGATTCCAGGCTTATTGTACTGGACACAGTGTCTGCATCTTTAGGACCATCTTCCAAAGGACGAGCATCTTTCTCGTGAATGGAACTGGAAGCAGGGGGACACGATACTTGCTGACAGTCCTGAGGTAGGATAGTTGGTGACGTTTGCTTGTTTGGGGGTCTGGTCTTGTCAGATACATCTCCAGCCCTTGGTGGTGAAGCAGCTGCAACTTCTTTGACTGAATCCGGGCTTTTCTGTGCTGCAGTTTTAGGAGTCCCACACTTCAGTTCTACGCTTGAATCAAGCACAACAGGTTTGGTCACAGCAGCAGACAGGTCAGTATCATTTCCAGGGTTTACTTTCTGTAAAGTGTTGCCTGTGTGTTGCTCAGAATTGCTTTCAGAGGTGTCACTGGCACCATCTGTAGCCTGCAGAGGTCTACATTCATCTTCTTGGCTGTCTGAAACCAGTTTGGTTTTGTCTGCATCTGTTGCTTTTGGAGAACTTCTCTCTGGTGATTCTTGTGTTATCTGCACAGTGGGCTGATTCTCTGCAGTATCTAGGGGTCGGCTATGAGCTGAGGTAGTTTGGACTGAGTGGTCTTCAAGTTGCTCATCAGCTGCAGGAGCTTCACTCTTCACTTCATTTTTGTCCTCTTGGACATCTTTCACATCTTCACACCTCACCTGCGTCTTCTCTGATTGTGGAATTTTGGATGTATCTGGTGATTGCTCTACAACATCTTCCAACCCTACTTCTAGTTCACTGCTGTTTACTTCATCAATCACACACATGTCCTCGACGTTAGGTTGTGAACTCTCATCGTCTGGACAGCTTTCAACCTGCTTGTCTGCTAGTTTGAGGTCATCCTGGCTCGCATTCATGGGCAACGCTGGCTTCTTAATGGGTGAAAGGGTTAGATTTAACGTTTCCATGAAGCACAGCTTCCTGTTTGGACTGTTTTCCTCCGCAGAGCTTTTCTCTGTGACATTTGGTTCTTCGGATGACTTTTTTAAGGCCTCTTGTGTCTTTTCTTTTCTTTCCTTACTACAGACATCAACTTTAGGTTGGTCTGATTCTTTTAATCTCTGTTTCTCACGTTCTCTGCTCGTCTCTGACAAACTGCTCCTCTTATGCTTTCTGTTGGTCTCATCTTCACGTCGTCTGTCCTCCTTTCTTTGATAGTCCTTTGACAGTCTGTCCCCTTCCCTCTCTTTGGAGGAGTCCCTGTATCCTTCAGCGTGTTTGTTTGAAGAGGACTTTTTGCGGTCCTTTGAGTCTGATCTTCTGATGTGTCCATCGCTAGTCTTGTTTCTTCTATGATCTCGGCTGTAACCGTCTTTAGAGCTGTGAGCTGCGCTGTGTTCAGAGTCTGGTGTGGATGTTTTGCCTTTGTCTTGTCTCTGTTCTCGATTTCTCCCTTTCTTGTCATCAGAGGAGGCTGCACTGTGTAAAATCTCTGGTGGAGGGCTTTTGGTCCTCTCTGCTCTGTGGTGCCCCTCAGCGTTTAGGTAGCTCCTGCTCTTACATGACTTGGAGTCATGTCTCCGCCCCATGTCTCGGTCTGCTTTGTGCGACCTGTTTTTCTCAGGATCTGAACCAGTTCTATGTCTCCGATCTGTTGATTCAGATACTTTCTGACATTTTTCCTCTCTGTGCTTGGACTTGTGTTTGTCTGACTCACTGTGTCGCGTTGATGAACAGCTACTGGATTTGCTGACAGAGTGCTCGGTCTGTTTGTCGGGTACATCACAATCTCCTCTCGAGGAACTTTTTGAATTACTGTGAGACGACACTTTTGAAGCTTTCGTCTCGACGGAAGATCCGCTGGCCTGACAGGAGGAACTATTGCTCTCCTTCCTGGAAGGTTGAGGAGGTTCCCGTGGAGGATGATCCCCCCTGGGAGGTGAAGCTAGTAGAGGAGGAAGAGGGGGAGGAAGGCCAGATGGTGGAGGAGGAGGAAGAGGAGGCAGAGCACTGGATGGTGGTGGTGGAGGAGGAGGCAGAGCACTGGAGGGTGGTGGAGGAGGAAGTGGCCTACTCTTGGAGCTGCCCATGGAGGTCCGGCTGGATGAATTATGATCCCGCCTATTATTGTTGTAAGATTGATGATGATGATGACCTTTCTGTGACCTGAGGACAACAATGAATCGTTCATCATACACCCAATCAGCAGAGGCAGTTTCTACTAACCACAGGGGCTACTGTAGATAATCAACAAGCTGTTTTTCCTAATTTACCTGACAAATACTCGGAGTTGTTACATTAGTTAGTATCATGGAGGATTTCATACATCATATGTTAAAACAACACTTACCACTGGTTTAGTCTCTGAATCTCAGCATCTTTTCGTGTCACTTCCTGTCTAGCTGTTCGTAAGAGTGCAGAGATGTTCTTTTTCAGACGGTGGTTCTCCGTGTTCAGCCCTGTGTTCTGTTTTAAGAGAGAGCACACCATGTTATCATCAACCTGTTCCAGGATCAGTTCAAGTGGCTGCCAGAGCGTGATTTCAAAGGAATTTCACAACTTTGGTCTTCATACCCGATTTGAAGACACATTTTTACACTGATTTAAACTCTGTGGTGGGTAAATGGTGGGTACTGGTTATGTTAGATAAAGCAGTGAAGCTCCAGAAATGTGTTAATGAATCCTGTGTTTGCACAGGTACTGCTGTATGAAGGTGAATGGCAGAGCATATTAAATAAAATGATAAACAACACAGTAAATGAGACATGAAAAACACTATTTTCGCAACTTTTGGCTGGTAAACATAAATAAGGAGGATAAGAACTCTTCAGACTAATCAGTGAAAAAGTATATGGAATCATTTGATTAGAAGGACAGACAGACTGACCTTTATTTATCCCACAATGGGGAAATTCACTTGTAGCAACAGAAACAGCAGAAAAAGTGTAATACACACTATAGAAGTAAAAGAAAAAGGGCAAACACAACAAACAGGCAGAAGTGTCCTTCAGCCTATACAATAACAAAAAACGAACGGACAAACAACACACAAGTATACAGATGTGCAAAACGAGTACTAATGGTAAAGTGGCCACGACATAAATAATATGATATAAATAATTCATTTCATTTTCAGACTTCTGTATGAAGCATAAGAATATGTGAACACTTTTTACAGCTGAAAAATAAGTCAAATCAAACAAACCTGCATCTCCATCTGCTCCAGTCTCCTGCGGAGCTCTTTAATTTGGTTCTGAGCTGCTTGGAATCTGGACTTCAACTGCAAACAAACAAAGATAAAGAAGAGGATTATGAGATAGTTGGCCAGCTGGCAGCGGCCTTCTACGACTTACCAGATAATCCAAATGTGGTGTATGACGCTGAATAATGAACAAAGGTTCCACCCGTACTCATTCATAACCAGACTGTTGCAAACCCCTCGAGTGTGGACTGAGGGGGGGTCTTTACCTTTACACCTTTAACATCTGTTAACAGAGGACTGTTTCCAGCCTGAACCTCACCTAAACAATGCCTCCCTCATATACGACCACTTGTGACCTAAGTGTGAAGCTTTTGGTCATGTGAAGACACCTGAGCTCTGTTTGCTGATGAAGGTGGTGAGATGCAGCGCAGTGCAGAGCTCTTACAAAGCTACGAAGAAGAGCCAGTGTTAAGATTTTTTTGTGTACAACCTGCGTTAAACCCGGCTCTGTTCAAGCACCTTCGACACCTGAAATGCAACATGGACAGCTCCTGCAGTACTTAAAAGCAGAGGTGAGCCTATAATAAACAACAAATAAATAATAATAAACCGTGTATGCATGTTTGTACCACATCATCCAACCTGCAAAACATCCCGGTTTAAATTGAGGCTGCAGAGTAAAAACAGCTGCATCGCACACAAGAGGCGTAATAATAGAGGCGCGGCGTGCAAGCAGCTCACCTCAAGGTACGTTGACTCTCTGCTCTGCTGTTCCTCTGTGACGATTTCTTCATAAAGGTCCATCGACTCTTTCAGCTGAGAAGCATTCGGAGGAGACTTCTCTGTGATAAACAAGACAAGAGAGATATATATGTATATACAGTCATTATAAAGCAACAACCTTGGACAAAGAAACCTGTCCTGGACAGTTTTCCCTGCACACAAATACAATTAGATTATTATGATTATTATGATTATGTATAACTGTTACAGCAGCCCAAAGTGAAACTATCGCTAAAAGGACTTTTACCTGCAGTGCTGCTCGAACAGACATCCAGGCCGTCGTAGATATCCAAAGAATCTTCATTGGCATCAGGTACCAAGACTGTGGATATTATTAGAAATGAATCTCATCATTTATGTTCCTCTATAATCAACTCTGTTTTCCACACAAGTCTTAACAATAAATTATGGCAGTGTCCAAAAACCTTTTTTCTTCTAAAGGTAGTATAATATTATATAGGGCATTATAGCATTAGGGCATCTACACTATAGATCATATGCTAAAATCACCATATTACAGACCAGAATTCACCAGAACACTAATTACTAAATAGCACTAAATAAACATAAGTGTAACAGTGTGTTTAAATGTAATAGCCTTATACTTACGGCCAGAAGCATCATTCATGTCAGTGTTCTCCATTATTCCAGGTATGTGGCTTCTGAGTTTCTAAAGGACCTCCTGAAAACAATCAGTAGTTATTACCAATCTACAAAACAAAACACACTTACAGGCTGAAGATGAACCGTTAACATTGGAAACACGGCCAGAGCACATACACATTTGAACAGAGAGGTCAGGTTACAAACTGAATGATGTCAGGTAGAAAAGGATACTGAGGATCACTTCACGTCACTGTGGACACCTCTACCTTCACATCACTGTGATGAAGGACCACGTCATGGACGTGTGAAAAATCTATTTCTGTATTGTTCTTTTATTCAGCTTGTGAACAGAATACAGCGCTGTAAACCAGCATATGAACGATGTGATGAACGATGGATCCATGTAGCTCCCTCCCACAGATGATGTACAATCAGAAATACACTGAGGTTAACACAATGTAGGCGTCATTAGCATCAGTGGACAGACTGAGGCTAATCAGCCTGTTAGCATTAATATGGTGGTCTAGCTTGACCTCTTTTGTTCACATCTGTCTAAACAAAGAAGACAGCAAAGAACAAAGCCACTAACAGAGCAGGGCAGACAGACACAGACACATCTTCACTAAGACACAGTTCAAACTGTGGACTTTTAAATGTGCTGTGGCTGCTTCATTTCAAACGTTGTGCCTGATTTTAACCTGATATTTGACTCTGTGAGCTCAGGCTGAGGCTAACGTTAACATTACTGGAAGTCCTAAAACTCTCCTCAGGTTCTCCTGACATGTCGCAGGTGATCCGGAATAAAGGGCAGACCGAACTTCACTCTGTTTACCAGCGTTCAACGTCACATTTATTATTTGATGGACGTTATCAGAAGCTAACGGTACACTTTGACGCCTAAACTAATCTACATCCGCCACTAAGATACTCACATAAGTTTAACAGCCGAGAAACACATCAATGATTGTTTCTGTCGTCAAATGTCGTATTTTGTCCTCGCTAGTTATTTCATTATTGTCAATAAACAGGTCTGGATCAGTTAAATCACTGCAGACTCAATGTAACTGCCAAGTTACTGTTTCACAGTGTCCCGTGAGGAAGATGTGCTCATTGGCTGAGTTATGGATGCTAATACGAACGCTACGCAGCGAGCAGACATTCATAAAAAGTATATTAAAGTAAGCTAACTATGAATTCTCGGACTTACGTGTTGTCGTGTTGTTTCGTGTCCTCTCTCTGTTGTTTACAACCGTAATGTCGCGCCAAGACTTCACTGCACAGGAAGTAACGACATTTTCCCGCGGTCTGTCAGTGAGGGCGTGCTCTCGTAGCTGCTCGGTTTCAAAAGAAAAATATTCACAAACAGGAGTCAGACCCCGAAACGAGCGCGGCTGTTTGGCCACTTACGGTCCTCTCCTGCGGTTCATATTCCTCCACGGCCGGCTGACATGAATAAAGGCGTTAAACGGCGGGAGATGTGGCGGTTAGCTGGAGCCAAAGTTGCTCCACTCGCGGAGAGAGAGAGTTGCACTGAGCCGGCGTCACTGTCCGCGCACGTCATCACCACGAGACGCCTGGTGCAGGGGAGGGAGGGGGAAGCCGACCCGGAAAGACTTGCGCTTCACTCACATGTGGACAGGATTTTAACACCAGTGACGGGAACGTGCTTGTGTGTTGTGATACAGCCTGAGACAGGCGGACGCGTGATGAACCTCATAGTTTGTTTTAATTACAGTAAGACATCGTACGTGTTCGGAGAGCGCGCGGGCTTGTTTTCGTCGTAGATCGCTTCTTCAGAGGCGACAAATGATACGATGGAAAATTTAGAACTGAGCCTGTCATCACTGGGCACCATATCCAGACATGTTGACAAAAGTCACAACGAACTGGGCCAATATCTGTCCAAACAGGTAAGATCTGCTCGCTCCGGACACGTGTGGAGTCAAATCACGTGTCTGGACTGTTTTTTGACTCAAAACGTGTCCTGTATGCAGCATGCAGTAACAAGCCCTTCACATGTCAGTGATCACTGTACACATGGCATGATTTCAGCGCACGCTGTGTCATTAAAACTATCCTGCTGCCTTGGTAACGTCTAGGATGTGAATATTTTCATGAATTATTGATTTATGTGTGGCTTTTTCAACCAATCAATATTTCAATTGGCACCTTCCTGCCATATGATCTCTTCTCAGATATGGAGCCAGCAGGACAGGCAGTGTATTCTGGAGTGTTTGGCTCAGCTGCTACTGGAGAAGGACTACACTCTGCTGATTGCTCGACACCTTCGGCCGCTGGTCCTGGACCTGTTGGAGCGGAACGCAGAGAGGGTCAAAGCCGGTGGAAGGATAAACCATGATCTCCACGAGCGCCTGTGTGTGGCCCTCAGCAAACTGCTGGGCGTCAGCCCTGATGCACAGGCGTAAGTGGGCTCTGTTCTCTTTACAGCGGGCATCAGAAAGGACCCCTGTCTTCACCTGAGCCTGTTAAGGTGCTGGTGCTGACCTGCGGTGCTGCATCAGGGCTCAGGGTGGATTCACTTGGGTGGGGGCCCTCAGACAAAGATGTGGTGTTAGCATGATCTGATTCAAAGTAATAAAGCTATAATAAAGGTATTACAACTAGTGTTTAGCGCAGATAAAAGGCATAGTTCAACATTTTTCATCCGTGGTTCCCATGGGTCCTTGAAATCCTGATTTTGAGAGGAGAAAATCAAAGCCTTGACATTTTTTGAAAACAAACATAAATAGACACGGGTCATTGTAACTACTTGAATTTATATGTTTGATTAATTATAGCACAATTGATAATTGTTCATACATCCATCCTAGTACTGATTATAATAATTCAGTGTTGTAACAGTAATGAACCTTATAGTGTTGTGTGCTTGAAATTGAAGAATTTGGGCCTGGAAAGTCTTTGAAAATCTCTTGAATCTGCTATTTAAGAAGCTGTGATTTTCAAAATAACATTATTCAATTCATTTTCCAGAGTGTGAAGAGAACTTCAGGAACAATTACATTTTTGTGTGCTACAAATGTGGAGTCAAGACACGGTTGGACTAGCTTAGCATAAAAATGTAAAAAAAGACAAATCATCTCTGTGCATGTAAGATACAATGGGATACAGCATGAGCGTTGGAGGTGTTGATAAACACCCACCAATTTCAAGCATGGGCAGAGCCTGGCTGGATGTTAGCCACATCCTTTCAGTTTTTTTGCTGACAGGAACAGTCCTGCTCTGTACTGAACACATACATGAGTGTTGAACTTCTCCTTTAACCGAAAGTGCAGCACTCTTCACTGTTCAGTTGATGTCATGGTTCTATGGTACAAACAGTGAACCTGGGGTTCCTCATGGTTGCCCGCTTTGATGCAGTCATGGACTTACGAGACACAAAAAAAATGTCTAGATTGGTGAAAAAGAGCCTGAAGTCCTGACTTTCTGTGCCAAACAAACTCCAAAATAGCAGATTGTCCTGCACTCAAACAGACACTGATGCAAGAACCAAAGCTGGCATTGTTCCAGGCCGCATTCCACCACGACTCATTTTCTACTTTTGTCTCATAAGGTTTGCCGCAAGGTACTTCAACGATGCCCCCCCAGTGTTTCAGAGGCTCTTCTTCACCAGTGAAGAGTCATCAGCTGTTCAGTACGGCCCCAGGAGGATGAAGCTACGTGACCTCATGGGTGCCACCCTACGTTTCCTTCAGAGTGACTGTGCCAAGTTTCGGATTCTCTGGGACTGGAGTCCCTGCGTATCGCAGCTGCTCACCAGCGACATCATGGTTCGAGGGTACGTACCTGCTTCCTCGTTAGACCCCAAACAGGTGTTATGGGCCATTAGGATAACGAATCATTAAGCACAGCTGGTTTTATTGGTGGAAATCCAAACAGAGTATTATTGATCCGTATATGATACTGTACCTGTGTGTGGTATCAGCCTGTACCTGTGTGTGGTATCAGCCCATTTACTGCAAATATTACTGCTGATCACTTTCCAAAGCATATCATCTTTGTTTGTATTTTCTAATGTCATTTTCAACTATTATTATTATTGTAATTATTTTTATTTTATTAACTTCTGAAATTCAAAAGCTGCAGAAACGTGACACTTATTTATTTTTTAAATCAGTCATGTACACAGTGATAATCTAGCTCTGACATGTTTACTGTGATAATAAACCCTTTTTACAGAAGACATTTTGACATATACTACAATATCAAAAGCACAGGTGTAAATAATAAGTCATAATGGCTCAATTCCATTTATCTGCTTCAGTTTCCAGGTCCTGCTGTAAATGCTGGATCTGTCAGTGCTTACTCTGACACTTGAATAGAAAGGGGCCATTGTTAATGTTATTAGTTACACTTGGGCTTTTTCAAGTCAAAATGCTGAGACTTACTGTATTATTAATGAAATCTATGTGCACTAGTAATGCTCATTTTTACTAGTTTATTTGGCAATGTACAGCTAACATGAGGAATAGGAAGTCGATGTATAGCCCCCAATGTAATTTAATATTAATTTTAGAAGTGTCTGTCAGTTTTCACTAGTTATAGTAACTTGGCAGTACAGCTAAGTTGAAGGTTAGTTAAGTAAAATATTAGTAAAGTAAATATTACAAAGAGTATGGTCTAGACCTGCTCTGTATGGAAAGTGTCATGAGATAACTTTTGTTATGATATGGCGCTATATACAGTAAATAAAATTGAATTGAATTAAATGTGTAGCATGCTAATTTAATACTTCTGTTAAATATTACAAGCATTGATGTTAAAAGTGTCTACGAGCTATTAGCGATGCTAGTTTTTTCGCTAGTTCAGTTTGGCAGTATACAGTTCAGGGTAGCCAAGTTAACTTGTAGCACACTAATTTAATTTAATATTAATGTTAAAAGTGTCTGCTAGCTATTAGCAACGCTAGTTTTCACTAGCTGACTTTGTAGTGTACAGCTAAGTTGGTGAGAAGGTAGTGAAGTTAATGTGTAGCATGCTAATTTAATATTTCTGTTAAATGTTAAAAGTGTCTACTGGCTAACTTTTGCTAGCATTGCTAATAGCTTAGCATTGCTAATAGCTTAGCATTGCTAAGTTTAAACTTTGAAGCACATTTTGTTACTAACCAGATAGCATTGTTAGCTAACAAGCTTAAATTACTAATAAATAATAATAATAAATAAATAATTCTGCTTGTCTGCCCTCCAAATTAAACACACTGCTGTTTTTTTGTCTCTAACAGGTACACTGCTCATTGTTTAGCGCTGGTCTCACATATGACCGATAACCAGAAAAGCATCTTTCTGAGAAAGGTGCTCTCAAGTGATGAGATCCTGCTTATGAAAATTAAGTAAGTCCATGTTGTTTCTCTTTTATCTGTTGTTATATCTAGGACTGAATATTATGGATTTTATTTTAGTTTTAATGCTACTCTTGAAATATATTAGTAATGCCACTCAAACGGCACTTTTTCAGTACAGTTCATTATACATTCATGTACATATTTCATATTTCTGTGTGTGGAATGAATGAGTAAAACTTGAAATTGGTCTAGTACTAACTTGTCTTTTTCTCTGTTCTTTGTTTAGAGCTTTGGAAGAAACTCAGCAGCTGGAGGTAGAAAAAGCTCTGGTGTTAACCAATCAGGGCTCTGTGATGTGGCGCCAGGAGAAAGCTAATAAGTTTACCAGGGGCCAGGTGGTATCAGAGGACCTGTCCCAGAATGTTGTAGCAGTCTGTGGTGTCGTCCTGCCCAGGATAGTTCCTAGACAGGCTGAAAATGTACGTACCCTTTTGGTTTGTCACATGAAACAGTCGCTGCCGCTGATCCTTTTGGTCACAATGTTGATCTCTGTTTACAGATGAACCAAAAAGACCTGGTTCTGGTGGACTCAACCTGCCGTAATCTGAGAAGACTGGCATTGGCTGTGGCTTCCCAGAAGCCTGTGCTTCTTGAGGGCCCTATTGGGTGTGGTAAAACTGCCCTGGTGGAGTTCATGGCTGCTGTCACGGGACATACAAAAGCCACGGAGATCCTCAAGGTCCAGCTCGGGGATCAAACTGATAGCAAGGTGAGAGAGCATGGAATCCATTGAAACATTTTTATGCAGTAAAGGACGGTGGGTTGGAGTTGAACCCAGGGTGCTGTGTGTTTAAAATAGAATAACCCTGATGATGTCACAGTGATGGCACCCGGGTTACATATGCTCGGCTATAATCTTAACATTTTTAACAGAAAGCCTGCGTTACAAACTGGAGGTGTGAAGATGTGAGCATTTAGGAGGGAGGGAAGCTGAAAGTTTGTGAATAAGTTTGCTTTGTTTCACAGATGCTGCTCGGGATGTACCGCTGTACTGACATACCAGGGAAGTTTGTGTGGCAGCCAGGAACGCTGACACAAGCTGTGTCTAAAGGCCAGTGGATCCTTTTGGAAGACATCGACCATGCACCTCTGGATGTGGTGAGCTCAAACAGTCTAGGATCAGGCCTAGACCAGCCAGGTCTAGCACCACACATGTTCTAAATACATCCTTACTATAGAGATTCTTTTTAGTACTAAACCTTCTTAATGTTAGACCTTTTGTTGTGAACATACCATGTCCACAAACCACGACTGGACCGAGATGTTCTTTTTTTTTTAGATATCTGTGCTCCTCCCTTTGATGGAGAATAAAAAGCTGATGATCCCAGGACGGGAGGATTGCATCGACGTCGCTCCTGGATTTCAGTTCTTTGCAACAAGAAGGTAAAAACATGATCAGATTCTAGATGTATTTCTTCAACAGAAGATTGACTGTCCTAGTTTACATTCAGAGTGTTTATATGCACAGTATGGATGTGATTATTACAGACTTTTGACAGGAACCTGATTATCTTTGAGTCTGAACATGTCATGATTGTATAGAAGTCATTCTCTTGACTTTGTGTTGTGTGATCAATGAAGCAAAGAGAACATCAGAAGTTCCTCCAGCAAGTCACTGCATGAAGTGGCCCTGATAAGTTGTCAGACATACGTATGCTTGTGTATCACAGGATGTACTACAGTGGTGGCAGTTGGCACAAACCACAGAATTCTCATGCAGCATTGCTGGACAAATACTGGACCAAGCTGCAGATGGGCAACATGACACGAGAAGAGCTGAAGAAGGTGAGTGTTGTTCCTCATTAATCACCTTCTCTCGTGGTTTTGTTTAGCCAGTTTAGCTGGTCAGCTACAAAAAGTTTGTTCATCATCATCATTTCATTTCATTATTTTTAGTCCATAGAGTTTGGTGACATCCGTCTCTGTGACCCTCTGTCTCTGTCAACAGGTGCTCATCAGCAGGTATCCTCGGCTGACTGTGGTGTCAGATCGTCTCCTGGATATCTACTGCCAGCTCACCGGGGAGAGACACTCTGACCTGGACACGAGCAGCGTCCAGGCGCCTGATGGCAGCCAGCAGCACACGTCTGAGGATAACGGCACACCGCTGGAGGAGAGCCCTGTCACTGAGGT
The DNA here is from genome assembly GCA_036365135.1 of Miichthys miiuy. Classification (NCBI taxonomy): domain Eukaryota; kingdom Metazoa; phylum Chordata; class Actinopteri; family Sciaenidae; genus Miichthys; species Miichthys miiuy. Next base: position 1,730,318 of record CM071620.1, on the reverse strand, counting down.
GAGGCCCAGCTCGCTGCTTTCTGCACTCTCCCTTTACCTCTGTCTGCTATTTTAATGAAATAAACTGATGTTTTGTTTGAAGATAGTGATTTCAGGACATTATCTATCTATCAAACTGTATTTATATTTATATAGCACATTTAAAAAAAATGCAATTCAATGTGCTTTACAACAACTAACAAAACATGGGATGTTAAAGAGACTAATGCAAACCAAAACAAACAAAGGTAAACTGAAAAGACAACAACAAAAAGAATACATGCAATACAAATAACAGTAAGATTATTGTAGTGAAAAAATAAAGGAGAATAAAATAAATAGTAATGATGATAATAAATACATCTAAATAATAGAATACTTTGTAAAGGCCAGACTAAATAGAAGCTAGAAGGCCATGATGGCCATGCCTCATAGGCTGGAGCCAATCAGGAACAAGGAACAACACATGTTTGGAGTTGTAGTGTGTGTTCTTGGGCTCATTGGACCGTATTGGCTTCTTTTGGGTGATTCCAGCTTTATGTGTTAGTTAATGTTGCATTTCTTAACATCAGTGTTACAAATATAGAACATAGACTTTAGGCTATAATACTATATAGACACGTACCACTTCTTAGACCACTGGGTCAGCTACTGTAAGTCAACGCAGTATCTGTCTTTTATTTTGTTGCCAAGTTGACCCTCTCTTCTCATTAACATCAAGATGAGTTTGATTCAGTGTCCTGGTTGACAGCGCTAGATTTTCTCAAACTATTGTCATTAATAGCCCGGTTCATACCAGGCTCAAAATCTAACCCATTGCTGTTATGTGTGCAGAGTTTCACTTGGCACCCAATAAAAATTCAGAATCTCAACAAAAGACACTGGTGTATAAAAACTGTATTGATAGGCAAGAGGCGGAGGAGAACATCATGGAGGCAGTGTGGGCGAGGGCATTAAGGTCACTGTGGCTGCAGGGCATAGTGAGGGGCATCTTTTGTGGAGCATAAGGTCAAACTGAGGGGGCACTGTGGCCATGACCTTGATGATATTCCAGCCCTGGTATCTGGCCTCTTTGTGCTGTAACTCTCAAACAGCAGCCCGTCGTCCTGACAGTCATCATCAGCGGGGCAAACATAGAAAGCTTTACCCCCTTTTGGTTGTACATCTGTCAGGTTTCCCCCCAATCAAAACTACCAGCCCGTCTGTCACGGCAGCCTGCGCAACTTTAATTAGCTTTCCACTAGCTGCTGCAGTTCGATAGATTATTGATTGGACTGTCCTCTGATGAGGGACTGGAATCACAGAACCGACAGGTCCTGCTGGGACATTTTCAAAACACCTCCTCACTTAGAGACATTACCCATCTGCCCCGGTGCTTTTTGACGTTTCCGTACACTTTCATTGTGGTGCATAGAAGTGTGCTGGTGAGGATTCAGCTATGGATCAATGTGTTGGTAGTTTCCATGCTCTGCACTTCAATATTACATATGCTATTCACGGGTCAGTGTAATTAACTTTATAGCTCCGTCTGTGATGCTCCTGTGTTTGTGTAGGTCATCAGGTTTCATGTTATTGAAGGAGGAGAAGGAGATTAAATTCATTCCTCATTCATGCTTAGTTATGTTTCACCTGTCACTATTTGATATTATACCAAAGCTATTGATGATATCAACTGTCTGTTCTCCTCAGATCATTACATGTTTGTTTAATTCAACTCTTCCACATCTGATAGGCCTCAATATGTTTCTATCATAGACTGTAGAAATAAAAATGACTTTATGACGTCACCCACATGTTTATGAAAAGTCACTATGATACTCAGAGTGGTGACGCAGGCCGTCGCCATCTTGGCGTGTCCGATTCCGTCTAATAACCGCCGTCATCATTATGATTCCACAGGGACCTGCTGAAATGGTGTGAGCGGATCAGCGTTAACTTTGATAGCACCTCATCAGCCACAGCACAACATGTCTTCCAAGAGGTCAGTAACCAAATCCAGACGTACAGTATGTACTGTATCTTTGCCACACATTTAGTTGTGTTTAGTTTCGTGCTGCTCAGTCATACTGGACTGGAAAACATATAAAAATATGTTTTGTGTGTGTAGCTGCGTAATGCTCTAATTAGAGAAATTGTGGTGACTCAGCATGTATAGTTTTTATTGATGGATCCTTTTTCCTGGTCTTTTCTTTGTCAGGCTCTCGACTGCTTCACAGCCATGCTGTCTCGTCCTGAGAGTCGACTGCGAATGGCCGAGATCATTGGAAGCAAACTCAACATCTCCAAAGAGAAGGTAACATTTAACACAGACATTTAAGGTTTTGTTTGGTTTATAATTAAGAAAACAGTGTTTCTGATACAGAAGGATGAGACCTGCATGTTTATCTACATTTTATACAAAAATCCAAGTTGTAATCTTGATTCCTGGCCTCTGTTTTTCTCCAGGCCCAGCACTTCTGTCAGATGTATCAGCCCGGCATCATGCTGAGCGAGCTGGAGGTGGCGGTGGGCAGAGTGACTCTGGGTCGAAAGCAGACTGAAGCGGTGCAGCTGAGTGTGTAAGTGGGACATCCTGCCCATCTGCCCCCTTTGACCTCTCTTTACACCATATATGCATCAGCTAGTTGCTGTGCCGATATTCACCTACTGATAGAACCAAAAGACCCCCTCCCTGCTGGTAAATTTAATAAACATCGAATTGATTTCAAACTACATTACGGTAAACAAACCCATCTGATGGCTCGACCGTGAGGACGTGCCAAAATATTCACATTGATTCTTTCACAAAGCTAATATGAACGGGTGTCAAACTTTAGACTGAAAACAAGGAAGGCATGCAGAAACTGAGATTAGTGTGTGTGCAGTATGTCATGTGGTAACACATTTAAAGTAACCTGATGGTGTTATTTTGTACAATAACAATAACAAGGCACATTGACTTTAGACTTTTGACGTTTAAAACTGTTATAGCTCACAGTGTCAGGTAGTAAAGTAAGTGAGATGTAACTTTTGAAAGAAGAATCCATCTGGCTCTTAAAACAAGTTTCCTTATAAGAAATAAAACAGACAGACTCATGTGTGCATAAGATTGACATGACATTATCATAACCATAACATGACAAATTGTAAACATTAAGGAGTCTTTCAGGAATCTTTATGATTGTCATCATGTTTTATGAGGTAAGGGTTAATGACAATATTCTCTAAGCATTCAGTTAATTAAATGTTTACACGGGAGACTAAGAAGTATAACCTTTTATAGGATATAAGTATTTTAACTAATAACTAACTAATAAGTAATTTATGGTTAAGGGGGGCTAGATTCCAGTGACACCAGTATCTACATACAAAGAATAAGCCTGAATGTGTGATCACTAAACGTGCTTTCTCTTTCCATGAACAGGGAGAACCAGACATTTGCTGCCACTCGTCCCTCTGCTGTGCTGCTGGAACAGCTGGCGGTGTGTGTGGCTAAAGGGGAGCCTGTTCTTCTGGTGGGAGAGACAGGAACTGGAAAGACCTCCACGGTCCAACACCTGGCCAGAGTTACAGGTGAGTGCCAGAACGCAGCAGGGTTGTGGCTCAGCAGGTAGAGCGGGTCGTCCATTGTCCTGTGCACATGTCGTTTAGTGTTTTTGATAAAACACAGTCCACGTACCACTCCTGATTCAAGTACTCTGTGTTGTGTGCTCAATCCAGGACACAGGTTACGAGTTGTAAACATGAACCAGCAGAGTGACACTGCCGACCTGCTTGGAGGGTGAGTGACACACAAATTGTACCTAAATAAAATGGATGTAAGAGTAACCTTTCCCATCACTTCCAAATGCCACGTCTTGGCAAAATCAAATACCATCTGTCGTTTTGATGAAAAAAAACAACTGTTTGTGCTGCAACAGAGGTGATCTCAAAAGAGCAACCTATCATGGCATCATATTCATCACAGTCAAGTCTGTGAGAGCTGCTGCAGCTGCTGAGTGGAGCAAGTAATCCATGCGTCACATCCTTTCAGCCCCGATATTCCACATCTACAAACTCCCAAATATTTTCCAAATTCCAGAATAGTGCCAAACAAGTGCAAAGTGGTCCTGACATTTTGTTTTGGGGCAAAACTATATTATTTTCTGTCTAATCTAAAGGTACAAGCCAGTTGACCACAAGCAGATCTTGCTCCCACTGCGGGAGGCCTTCGAGGACCTGTTCTCCCAGACATACTCGAGGAAGCAGAACCTGACCTTCTTGGGTCACGTGCAGACCTGCTTCAGGGGGAAGCGCTGGCAGGATCTGCTCAAACTCATGGACCATGTGTGCAAGTCTGCTGTGACTCAGGAGCTGCAGGAGAAATCAAATGGTAGTGTACTAGAAAGAGTGAGTATACTGGCCACTGTAGCACAATGAAAGACTAATACTTCTCTGTGCTTTGTGCAGCTGCCCTGCTGCAGGAGCAGTGGGAGGCTTTGGCTGCCAAGCTGAGCCAGACCCAGCAGCAGATCCGAGCCTGTGAGACAGCCATGGTCTTCGCCTTTGTGGAGGTAAAGACCTTGAAAAGTGTTAAAAGGCGCCCTTGTAGCTGGTATAGACTATGAGCTGATCTTTATTCCTGGTGGAGCAGCTCTCACCTCTGTGTGTTCCTCTGTAGGGAACATTAGCTCAGGCAGTAAAGAAGGGCCACTGGATCCTGCTGGATGAGATCAACCTGGCAGCAGCAGAGACCCTGGAGTGTTTGAGTGGACTTCTGGAGGGCAGTGCTGGATCTCTGGTCCTGTTGGACCGAGGAGACACAGGTGAGGACTGATAACAGCCATACAGTAGGGTTTGGGTTTGAAAGCATTTCATAAAGGTTAAACTCAGTACTTTGTCTGCTTATCAAGCCCTTTAGAATCTTTTATTGGTTCTTTTAATTGGCAGTCTAAATAATGTTTACAACATGTAGATACAACCCCAAACTGAGACAAGCAGCAATGTTCATGTTGAAATGTTAACACAAAATGTAATCACACATGTAGCTACTACCTTTGCTGGAGTTACCTGATCCAAATACTTGAAGTCCCAATTCAAAGATATTAAATTGAGAAGCTTAAGGCTGACATGACACAGCAAACATACACCATCAACTGCAAAACTGCAGTTAAGTACTGCGAGAATACTTCTGATCCTGATCCACATCCAGCCTTTATACCAACCCAGCACCAAAGCACTAAATTAATAGGTGTTAGCTAGATCTGCTGAACTTCTAGATGTGCTAACGTTTTTGACCAGATGCTTGATCTAACGTGAACTCCACACTGATTGGCTTGGATTAGTATCAGTGTTATGCGTATGAATGGTTAGCTCAGCAGCTGGCACCTTGCATGGCAGACAGTGCCATGAAGTGTATGAATGTGTGTGAATGGGTGAGATATGCAGTGTAAAAGCGCTTTGAAGACTAGACAGCTCTATATAAGTACAGTTCTTTTACCATTTACCATGTGTTCCTGGCATTGTTGCTAATATAGTTGTGTTTTTTTGATCCTAGAGCCCCTGGTACGCCATCCAGACTTCCGGCTCTTTGCCTGCATGAACCCAGCTACTGATGTGGGCAAGAGAAACCTGCCTCTGGGCCTCAGGAACAGGTGAGAGTGAAGCCAAAGTGAAGTCTTTATCTCATTAGCCTAACAATGACAAGTTAAGATGTTAAAGAGGAAAATAAATAATTAAACTTAGCAATAATACACTTCTCCCTGTAAACCTGCTGTGTGTGTGCGTGTCCGTGTGTCCCAGGTTTACCGAGCTGTATGTGGAAGAGCTGGAGAATGAAGGAGACCTGCGGATTCTGGTTTCAGACTACCTCAAGGGCTTGAATCCGCACAGGAATGTCATCAGTGGCATCATAAGGTTTGCTTTTATATAATGATGCAGCAGGTCTGATCCAGTTATCACGTTTTATACACCCATTCAGTTACAGTAAACATCAATCTGATTACAGCAGCTTATTGAGGCTGTTTGCAGCCTGAGAGGCACGACTCAGGGCTGAAGAAAAGTAATGCCACCTCTTCTGCGTGGCTTTTGGGTTTAGAAAAAGAACTTAATCTGTGTTTTTACTTGCATATTCTAAAAAGATACTAAAGTTCCATTGACAATCAAATGGAGGAAAGTAAAGTAATAAAGAGATATCTCAGGCTTTTATGAAAGAACTAAGCATGAATATATAACGCCAAATATAACATTAAATAATTAGTGCATTGGTAATGCAATGATTTGTTTAGCATTTCTGTTTTCTTTATTATTAAAGTACTATTAAAGGTTACTATACTATCAAAGGGTAAAGGCATAGGTTTTGGTGACAAGGTACTTGTAACACTTCAATCCTCTTCAGCTCTGCTCAAACCTAAACCTCACTGTGTGTGCAGTTTTTACCTAGCAGTACGAAAGGAGGCCAACTCACATCTGGTGGATGGGACGGGCCACAAACCCCACTACAGCTTGCGTACTCTGTGCAGGGCGTTGAAGTACGTGGCGGCAAATCCCTGCAAGAGCGTTCAGCGCTCACTCTATGAGGTAGGAGGGTAGAAAGAAATCATTTCTGTAAAGAGTCAGTCCACTGAAATCCAAAAGACCACGTGATGCTGTGTGATACTGAAACATAGTTTTGGTTTAGTGTCGCCCTTTTTTTGCTCAGAGGTTGTTATAGGTGGCTGTAGAAAGAAGTTTGGAGTTTAGATTATTTTGACTCTTACGTTGTGAGATTGTTTCTATCACATCGCCTGCTTGCATTCTAAGTTGACTGTCTCTCTGGTTCATGGTTGCAGGGTTTCTGCCTGAGCTTCCTGACTCAGTTGGACAGAAGCTCCCACCCTCTGGTCCAGAAACTGGTGTGTCAGCACATCCTGATGGGGAACACCAAGTGTCTCAAACAAGTAAGACATTCTGAGAGCTAGTCCCTCTATTGAGCACATCTTAAACACATCTTCTCTTTTAAAAATAGTAACATTAGTAACTCAAATAGGGACCAGAGCCTTTACCTCAAATGAACAGAGATGCAGATGTTTTCCTTCATTCTTTTAAGTTTCTCTTTTAACACATTCATTACATTTTTTTCAATCTATTGTTTGTTTGCTGTTAAACCATTATCACAGAAACTTCCTGCGTAGATGTTTCACATTAAAGGTCATTATGCAGCTGAAAGAGCATAATCCCTTCATTTTTTGTGTAAATTTTTTTAGATTAAACAAAGAATCAACAGAAATGTGTAAATAAAATGTGCATGCTTGAGTTGTGTTTAGAGTTTGTCTAATTTTTGAGTTTTTGAAGTCCATATTATTGGTTTTGTGTTGAAACTACCAGTCAAGTTTATGCTGTTCTGACTGATTTCTGTGTTTTACAATTTCAGTTTTCACACCAATTATTAGTAAAACTCTAAAATGCTAAAATGATTTCATATTCAGCAGCACTTCAGTACCACAGAACCTTTTAGATAAATAGTTTTTTAATGCACAGCCATTTTGTTTTGTTACCTGCAGCCCATCCCGGCACCCTCAGGCCACCAATGTGTGGAGGTGGAGGGCTACTGGGTCTCCCAGGGGGAGATGGAGGCAGCCCTGGACCCCAGCTACATCCTCACCGCCTCAGTCAAACTCAACCTCCGCGACCTTGCCAGAGTGGTATCTGCAGGGTAGGAAAACTGTTGCCCAGGCCGACTGCCCCCCTGCACATGATTTTCCCCTGAAATCAATGAGTTCATCCATAAATGTCTAGACGCTCATTTTTTTCCAGAGCTAATTCTGGCCCTTTAGGAAAGAATGCATCAGAGAGCATCAGGACAAAAACATGGTTGGACTGAACCCCGCAGTCAAAGACCTGCTGAGCAGGAAGTGATTGGCTTTTGTGTCCCTGTATGACTTCTGTTAGGGACAGTCTGTTAGATTTGAACTTGATGGGTTATGACACAGAGCCCTGCCTTCATCCACATCTAATGCCTTATGGATGAAGTGGTACACAGATTGTGAGTCAGACTTCATCACCCAACATCACAGTACAGTATTATATTATAATATTTCCCTGAAATTGAAGTCAAATGTACACAAAAGTATCTTGACATGTGTGTTCATATCAGTATCAGAATATCAGTACCTGCTCAATGCTTCACTCTGCTCTCTAGTCACACGGCACAGGACTTTTCCCCGGGAGACTGGTGTTCCACTCCTCACACAGGAGACCAGTTAGAGTCCAGTGTGACACAAGAAGTTTCTTCCAATAATGGAAGAAATATATAGTTTTATACTCTTTTGCTAATTTTTGACAGCCATCACTTGTATGGGGATGACAGGCAATACAAGACAGTCTGTTCTGGTTTCATTATTGTCAATAATGGCTGCTATATGACTGAGTCAGATCACTCACTTTCTCTAATAATTTGGCCTCACAGGACTCACCCGGTGCTGATCCAGGGAGAGACGTCTGTGGGGAAGACCAGTTTGATCCGCTGGCTGGCTGCAGCCACCGGGAACCAGTGTGTGAGAATCAACAACCACGAGCACACCGACATCCAGGAGTACATCGGCTGCTACTCATCGGACGACAGGGGCAAACTGGTGTTCAAAGAGGGTACGAGCACTCATAATAACCTCTTCATATTTATTATGATATTACTATTATATGATATGTTAAACTTCGAAGTGAAGGTGAGGTGAAAGCAGTATCAGGAGTAAAAACAAAAATTTAAAAGTACAGAATTGAAGAAGCACAGTTAAGAAATACATAAATGAATGAGTAGAACTAAATTTTCTGACAGAATGTGACCATTATGTAGAGAAACTCAGGAACATACAAATGTTTCTAAAAGAATGTAGACAATACATAAAACTAATGATACGTGTGAATGATTTCAACACGGAGAAATCTACAAATTAAAATAAAATCCTACGGAACTTTTACTTCTGAGCTGTAGAGATACAGTTTCTATTTACAGCCTCAATATTTGGGTCGTATGAACAGACTAATATGTGTTGTCTGCTCCAGGCGTTCTGATTGACGCCATGAGGAAAGGCTACTGGATCATCCTGGATGAGCTGAACCTCGCCCCCACTGACGTCCTGGAGGCTCTCAACAGGCTACTCGACGACAACAGGGAGCTCTTTGTGGCCGAGACACAGGAAGTCATCAAGGCTCACCCCAGATTCATGCTCTTTGCTACCCAGAATCCCCCTGGTCTATATGGTGGAAGAAAGGTACAACTTTAAGGAGATAAGGAGATAAACTCTGAACTGAAAGGACTCTTAGGGCTCACACCAGAATTTAAAATGTTAACTTTCTGAGCAGATCCATTCATGTCAGTGGATTCAGCTAAATGAGTGTGCACAAATATTCACTTTGAGTTTAGTTTTGGCTAACTACCACTAATTTGGCCATAGTAATAAAACTATATTACAATAATTTGACAAAAACTTAAAGAAAAAAAAGCTTATGTGGCATCTATATTCTACATAACCATGAGCACTGTCTGTCTCTTGATAATTTGTCCTGTAGCTAGTGTCAGAAAATTACTAATAATGGGAATGTAGGAACCGACACAGAAGATAGAAAACATTTAACAGTAGACAGGAAGTTTACCAAACATGGCTTAAATGTTGAATCGTATCAGATTTTATTAAATGTCTAGGGAAAATAATAAACTGTCATCTAACTCTACATCTACCCGTCAAACAAGTAGAACAGTCTGAGTAATCTTTACGAACTGATCTCCAGGTGCTCTCCAGAGCTTTCAGAAACCGCTTTGTGGAGCTGCACTTTGATGAGCTGCCCAGCGGAGAGCTGGAGACCATCCTCCACCAGAGGTGCAGCCTGCCTCCATCCTACTGCACCAAGCTGGTCAAGGTCATGCAAGACCTTCAGGTAACTGTGAACTCTTGTATGTTGTTTTAGCACGATGCGTGGCCTACCTGTCTCAGGTGATTCTAACTGCACTTGTGAAACGTGTTTTCGTCCAGTCCTTACGCAGGGGATCTTCTGTGTTTGCGGGGAAACACGGCTTCATCACCCTCAGAGATCTGTTCCGCTGGGCAGACCGTTACAGGCTGGAGGAGCAGACGGAGGCCTCTCAGGACTGGCTGCAGCATTTGGCTGATGATGGTGAGGCTTGTCAGACTTTCTCTGATAAATCACGAACAGACACCCATGCACCACTGAAACTTTAGATAAAGGTGTCTTGTTCTTCATCAGGGTACATGCTGCTGGCAGGACGAGTGAGGAAACCTGAGGAAGAGGCCATCATCCTGTCCATCCTGGAGAAGCACTTCAAGAGAACAGTGAGCCCTGAAAGCCTGTTCTCTCAGAAACAAGTCACCAGCCAGTTCAGTGAGTGGAACATAACACTTTAATTTGCAGCACATTGTAGTGTCAGAGTTTCCTTCATTTGGAACAGCATGTTGGATCACTCTCCTGCTCTATATTTAAAGTGACTTTATAACTTCTAAAAGAACGAGTGACACGTCTTCTTAAAATCACAAAAGATAAATAGCTCTCTTGCTCAGTTCAATACAATAAAAATGTTGCTGCTTCAGTCTTAATTGATCTTGTATGACCATTAGCTCGTGGTTGCTAATGTATTAAAAAATATTCCAGGCTTTGCCCCTATTTTAAATATTCCTACAAAGCCATGCATACTCGATTAACTTGACATATTTCCTATGGCTCATGTTATATATTGTATCCAGTGCAAACCAAAGCATGTTCAAAAGCCCGTTGATATCCACGTCTTTCATCATGTTTAAAAGTAGGTGTGTTTCTCTTTCTGACCACAAATATGGGCTTTTATTTTGTGCATCTTGTCCCGGCCTTGCAAACTGTTGCCTAATTGGTTTGATTAAACACAGAGCTGATAGTAAACAGACAAAAGTCAAAATCAAAGGAGAGAATGGAGCCATCGAGCTTGTCTGATGAACACAGTATCATGGTGCACTGATGCTCTGAATCGCAGGTCCCTTCATCGACAGCATCGCCGGAGTCCCAGAAGAGTTTCGACATGTGGTGTGGACGCACGGCATGAGGAGGCTGGCTGTGCTGGTAGGACGGGCTCTTCGATTTGGCGAGTCTGTCCTGCTTGTAGGAGACACTGGGTAAGATTCAGATGTCATTCTGTGCAGACCAGGAACTTGTTGACTTTGCTGAACACTTCCTTTAGATATTAAACTTTTTTTATGCATTTCATAGCCACCATAGTTTCTCCTTCATATTAGAAAGGAGAGGGTGAGGTGAGGGAGTTGTAATCAGCCACTACACTGCTAGATGCCACTAAGTCCTGCACAATGCTCCTTTAAATTACAGAGCTTAAAGAACTCTGTCAGTGGTTATGTTAATCATGCTGAGCTTGTTATCGTGTTTCCTCACCAGATGTGGAAAGACTACAATCTGCCAGCTGTTTGCTGCTTTGGCCGGACAGAAGTTTTTCTCAGTCAACTGTCACCTCCACATGGAGACGTCCGACTTCCTGGGAGGCCTGCGACCTGTCAGACACACACATCAGGTACTGACTAGTCTGCGGTGGTATCAGGTCTATAGTCAGAGGAGTCTAACTCCTTATTATTCCTGAAACGTATCATCAGAACCAATCCAGAACCAAACCAATGAATGACAACCATCAGACATATTTAATTGCATAGAAACAAGTCCATTTGTTGCTAACTTAATTTACATACATGATGATTTACCCCTTCAAATGTTTCCAGAGAGTGGACAGGTTGATGCAGTTTAATTGGCGGAGGATATCAAAATGAGAAAACTATAAAATTTACTACCTACTACTCTGATCCTGTCCTTACACTGTGTGTGTGTGTGTGTAGACTGATGGTGAGGACAGCAGACTGTTTCAGTGGCATGATGGCCCCTTGGTGCTGGCCATGAAGGAGGGAGGAGTGTTCCTCATGGATGAGATCTCCCTGGCAGACGACTCAGTGCTGGAGAGACTCAACAGGTAGACACATGTGCACAACATTTCATTATATTATTTAAAAAAAAAGTAATAAGTATAAAGTAAAAAGTATCAAAGTATTCATTTAAGTTTAGATTCAGGGCTCTCAGGACACAGTTATGGCTTCTTGAGTATAAAACAGTCAGACAAATATGCAGAAGCATTTGATGATCAAACATCAAACTTTTTGCTCCACAAAACACACCTTCTCTGATCCTCTTCAAGCTGTCGACAGCTGCAAACCTAAGAAGAGCTGCTGACAGTGTGTTGTGTTTGCTGTCAGTGTTCTAGAGACAGAGAAGTCCCTCGTGCTGGCAGAGAAGGGTAGCGGGGACAATGATGACGTTGAGCTGATCCGAGCAGCTGCTACTTTCCGTCTGGTTGCCACCATGAACCCTGGAGGAGACTTTGGCAAGAAGGAGGTAGATAAAAAAGAATTTGGATGAAGGCAGCAGAAACAGCTGGAATCTGCTGACTGTTCTAAAGAGATGTAATTTATTCTACTGAATTTAAAGGTGGGATGTTTGTCCCAATGACTCAACATGATTTTTAAAATGTATGAATGTCCTTTAGGGATAATTAACCAGAACTGAATGTAGATACAGTCTGACTGTTGTGCTTGTTTGTTTCTGCACAGCTCTCTCCTGCCCTCAGAAACCGTTTCACAGAGATCTGGTGTCCTCAGAGCAACAGCCGCAGTGACCTGGTTCAGATCATCCAACACAACCTGCGCTCAGGCCTCTCTCTTGACGGTAAACTTGCTGCAGCAGCTTGTCCTGATTAGAACTTATCACACAACTCACAAGCTGTGATTTGTTTCATATTGTACAATAAATACTTCAGTTTTTTGGTTCCTGGACAGTTTGGAGACACATTGTAGCTCGTACAAAATTATTATTGCATAATCATTAAATAAATCTTTCAGGTGGTGATATCGCTGAGCTGATGCTGGACTTCATCGAATGGCTGACCCGACAGGACTTCGGCCGTCGCTGCATCCTGAGTGTCAGAGACATCCTGTCGTGGGTAAACTTCCTCAACATTGTGTGTGAGCGGGACGAGGACGGCTTCATGACCATGGGAGCTCTGGAAGATGAAGAAGAAGCAGAGTGGGACCTCCGACTGGACACTGTTACCGCCTTCATTCACGCCGCTTGCCTGGTCTACATAGATGGCATCGGCTCCGGTGAGCTGTTTGGCCTACTTTTACTTCCACTGAGACTTTGTCTCTCAAAGGAGCTGTTGAAGACATGACATGATCTGAGACTTCCCTTTTCTTGCAGGAACCACAGTGTCGTGTGCAGACAATGCCCTGCTGGCTCGCCGTCTGTGCCTGAGCTTCCTGCAGCGGCGACTGAGCAAGATGACCAAGCTGGATCAGGAGATGCTGGACGCTCTGAGAGTCTATGACAGCAGCATGCCGCGGGAACCCCAGTGGGGTGAAGATTTCTTTGGCATTGACCCCTTCTACATCGCCTTAGGTATCTACTTCACTTAATTCCTCATGAGATGCTCTGTTATCGTTTCATCTGCTTCTCGTACATGACGCATTCAGATGCTTCATATGCATCTACAGGTGTTTTACTTGACATGAAATTGTTGTCATATCATTTTTTGGACCTGATAATCGAAAATATGTATTATTGGATTATTGTACTGTTACATTGCACTCCTTCTCCAAATAACACCAAATATGGTACACCAAAGCTTCATGTGATTCTGATCAAGCATGCCAAATGTCTCTCTTCTCTCAGGATTACACTGATCAGATGTCACCAAATTTGGTGGAACTCAACTACACTAACTACAACTCTGCAATTCATTCTGTAAATGACATACATTTTCATAGCCTCGTCTAGAATGAGCTCCAGATTATTATTCTTTTATTTTTGTGAACAGAAGAAATGATAACCTGTTTCAGTGTGTGTATGGGCTCCTGACTATTGTTTCAGACAGACTTGAAACTATATGAACCTACCCTTTAATATATAGAACACCACTTTGCTTTCTATGTTCTCGTACTGTCACCTGGTGTCCTTTCAGAGAATAGGTTTGTTTGCACACTTGACCCTACTGCACAAACCTATGTTAAAGCCCTGTTTAGTGCTCTTGGCCTTGCGTTGGATGCCTGGGACACTGTGTACTTACTTACAGGTCCAATTGACATTTTGGGAAAAACACGTATTTGCTTACTTAAAGGGAAATTTGGACTTTATTTTCTCAGGCTGCAGTGTGTTATTCTTCAAGGCAACTGTGCACCATCATAGGACATTCACTAATGTGCTTGTTCTGCCAGATTGGCTCAGATTGTCTAACAACATCCCTACAGAGACAGACCATTATATCAAAGAGTAAGATCATTTCTGTTGTTTGGTTTGTTCAAAGCCACCAGACTCCATTGACAAAAACCCAGATTTTACATCACAGAACATGGTTGCTGATCTACCACTGCCTCGATTAGTTTGTTAGTGTTATTGTGTGACTTGGTGTTTTAACACATTAGCTCTTAGCACCAAAGTCACACAAGAAGACAAACAGAAGGAGGCAGTGGTAGACCCTTTAAAGTCTTCTCATTCTATCTTAAAGGGATACTTTAAATGAGAAGTATGATATTAGTGGATTTACTTGAGGTTTTTTTTGTGTTTGTATCAAATGCCTCATTATTTTATGTCCACCCAGGACCTCAGACCGAGAGCCGTAACTTGTCAGACTACGCCATTGCAGCGGGCACCACCGCCGTGAATGCCCAGAGGCTTCTGCGGGCGCTGAAGCTGCAGAGGCCTGTGCTGCTGGAGGGCTCGCCTGGAGTGGGAAAGACCAGCCTGGTGGCAGCGCTGGCAAAAGCTTCTGGGAACCACCTGGTCAGAATCAACCTGTCAGACCAGACGGTAAGCCTTTGTGTGACTGCTCATGAGCTCTCCATTGTAACCCTGAATGAACCTGAAATACATCTCTGGTGATGCTGATGATGTGCACTCTCTGGCAGGATGTCACTGATTTGTTTGGGACAGATCTTCCTGTGGAGGGAGGGAAGGGAGGAGAGTTTGCATGGCGTGATGGCCCCCTTTTGGCTGCTTTGAAGGCAGGCCACTGGGTTGTCCTGGACGAGGTAAGGGCCACCGTTCAGATGTTTTTACAGTTTGTACACCATGACTATGACAGAGCCTGTTTTTGTTTGCAAACTTTCATAAAACAAATTGTGATGATTCTGATCTAATCCGTTATATTGAACTCTGACAGCTGAACCTGGCCTCTCAGTCGGTGTTGGAGGGTCTGAACGCCTGCTTTGATCACCGAGCAGAGATCTACATTCCTGAGCTGAGCATGAGCTTCCAGGTTCAGCACGAGAAGACCAAGATCTTCGGCTGCCAGAACCCCTTCACTCAGGGCGGTGGGCGCAAGGGACTCCCCAAATCCTTCCTCAACAGATTCACTCAGGTAATGATTGTACAAATGTTTCTATAGAAAACAGTTTAATTGTAAGCTTATTCATTTAGTTCATTAGTTATTCACTTTTGCTTTAACTATCTACTTTACCTATTCATCTATTTATGTATTTATTGATTTGGAACATTATTATTTTTTATTTAAAAGTGCATTTATTTTATAGGGTTTGGACTTTTTTGTGTTGGGTTTAACCTTTATTTCAAAAGCAAAGACCTGTTGAGGTTTGAAATCTCTTTTTCTGAGGGAGACGAGTCTGAGCCAGCAGCATAAAAGCAGTTGTAGTTGACCCTGAAATGCACCGATCCGCCTGTATTTGTTACATTACTCATGATGATATCCTTTAAAACAATATTCTCAATTTCGATTTGAATTAATTATTTACTGTATTCTTTGAATCTTCTTCTTTTGACAGCAGCTAATGTTGTGTATCATGTTTTGTAAAATCTGGAAATACAGTCAAAAGAAATTTAAGTTGAGTTTTTGTGTGACCTGACGCTTGATATATTTCTGAAAATCATTGTTTGTGTTAATTATGGTTTCTTACATTTACCATTGCTACCGTTGCCATCTTTGAAAAGAGAAGTCAAAGAAGAAAAAGCCAAGGATTTTATCTCTGACCAAAGTCTTTTCATTCTTTTTCATCCCTGTTAATGAAGTCTCACTTCCCCCCGTGTTCTCAGGTTTTTGTGGACCAGCTCACAGACAAGGACATGGAGTTCATAGGTGACTCCATTTTCCCCACCATCGATAAGGAAATCATCGCTAAAATGGTGGAGTTCAGTAACAAGGTAGGTTTCTCTTCTCTCCACAGATTTATGACTTTGACTGTCTGCTGGAGGGACTTTATATGTTGATTAAGAGGAATTCTCTGCTGTGCATAACACAACAACATCAGGCAGTGTTTAGTTGAACCTCTCCCTGCCTCTAACAGCTTGTCCAGGAGGTGTGTGTGGAGCGGCAGTGGGGTCAGAAAGGAAGCCCCTGGGAGTTCAACCTGCGCGACATGTTCCGTTGGTGTCAGCTGATGCAGGCTGACCAATCACCAGGATTTTTCAACCCGGGCCAGCATGTAGCCTTGGTGTATGCTGAGAGGATGAGAGCAGAGGCTGACAAAGCTCAGGTACATGGTTTGACCAACTTTGCTTTTACTTGACCATCCACAAAACTGTATCTGTATATCAATATGTTAAATCAAAAGGTTAATATATTATATGTGAGTTTGATGGTGTTTTTATGGTAAATGCACCAAAACACCATTAATTGGTGGTATCCCACAGGGGAGTGTGTTTAGCCCCTTACTGTTGTTATTCTGTGTAAATATATTTTATATGATGACTCAGGTATTTTGGTTTTGAATAAGGAGAATACACTGAAGATAATCCCTGAGTCCCTGAATGTCATCAAATTAATGCAACAGAACAACATTATTAGTGTTGGTCATCGTTTGAAGGTCCGTGAAAAAGACAAGTAAAACTACAGGTCACTCAGAACAGTTAGTCAGAGTTGTGTCATGTTTGGGGGCTTTGGTGGACAGTTCTTACTCGTAACTACGTAATATCTGTAACAACAGGATCTCAAAGTGTCTCAGAGACTACCTCCGTCCGGTAACTTGTGCCCACCACACAAGGGCTAGTGTTGCTGAATTGTGCTTGCTGAGGTTTTACATCAACAACATTAAAACAAATAAAATAATGACCACAGTATAATATTATGTAACTGTTATTTTATGCTATCACTAGTCGACTTACACAAAGAAAAAAGGAGGGCCTTTTTGTTCTTCATGACATTAAAAGTCCAGTCTGTCAGATTTAGGGGGCTCTATAGCCCAGAACAGACAAACCAAATACTGGTTCTAGTTTCTTTCCTGTTCCACAGCCACCGTACTTTCTTCTTAACACTTGGAACAGGCGGGCGAGTAGAGGGGGTTATGCTATATGCCACTAAATCCTACACACTGACCCTCTGTGCCTGTATTTGTGCACATTTTTTTGACATTTTGACTTTCACTTTTCTGCATTCAGTGGCTACCCTCCATTTTCTCTGTTTAGCCTTTATCCACTGTTCAGTCAGTGAACCTCCCCTCTGTCCCACACAGGTGCTGTCTGTGTTCAGGAAGGTGTTTGGAGAAGACTTTGAGCCTTACAGCGGCTCCAGAGAGTTCCACATCACTCCACTCAACCTGCAGGTTAGTCACACCACCTGATTCTGTTTTTCAGAAGCAAATGTTTTGAATTGTACAGACAAAGTTAAGAACTTTCTCCCATGCTTTGCCCCGTAGGTGGGCTTCTCTGTACTGCAGCGCAGCGGCGGAGCCCCTGTGGCCCTGGACCCCCCACTGTCCATCACACACCAGGCACTGCGGCCCCTGGAATCCCTAATGAAGTGTGTGGAGAAGGGTTGGATGACCATACTGGTCGGCCCCACAGCCAGCGGAAAGACCAGTCTGATCAGACTGCTGGCTCTGCTGACAGGTCACCGTCTCAGGGTCATGGCCATGAACAGCGCCATGGACACCACAGAGCTGCTGGGAGGCTTTGAACAGGTAACCACGATCTCAGGTTTCTGGTTGTCCACGCTTCTTTCATTCTGAAACCATCAGACCACATCACTCTGCACTCATGTCTTCCTTCCAGGTGGATATCATGCGGCCTTGGCAACAAGTGTTGGAGAGCGTGGACTACATAGTTGCCATGGTTATAAGGCGTGGCCTGATGTCGCTGGATGTTGGCATCCAGGACACAGAGTTCCTGTTACAGACGTGGGGTCTGTTCTGCCACTGGCTGAAGGAGGAGGGCCTGCAGACAACTGGGGGAACCGTCAACTCGGAGGCACTGAACAAGCTGGAGGTCATCATCCTGCTCCTGCAGAAACTCAACACCAAGCTCAAAGTGTTCACTGGTAATAAAATGCATTCAGTCTTATTTTTATTTATTTGTCTTGTCAGGATAAGAATGTGCTGTAACGTGCTCTTGTTTGTCCTCCAGACATGTCCAAACTGCAGATGGACTTCACGCTGCTGAAGGAGCGTCTGGCTCAGCTGGAGGATGGATGGACAAACGGTGGCTTCGAGTGGTTGGATGGTATGCTGGTCCAGGCTCTGCAGGCTGGTGACTGGCTGCTCATGGACAACGTCAACTTCTGCAGGTGAGGTGCAGCGTTCTGTGTATTTGTGCGCTCGGTTTGTGTCGGCATTTCCCACTTGTGGTTTGTGCGCTCACATGGGCTTTGGAAAAAATGGCCACGTCTGCTGGGTTTCACTAAAAACACTGAAATCACACTGTTCATGTGTTATGTGCTCAGTGCCTCTGTCCTGGATCGCCTCAATGCTCTGCTGGAGCCCGGTGGATCTCTCACCATCAATGAACGTGGCGTCATAGACGGAAAGACCCCCAAAATCACACCACATCCTAACTTCAGGTAGTACGCACAACTAGCTCTTGTTCGCTTTTTTGTTTAAGTAATTAAAGACCACACTCAGCTGATGTGTGTTTCCGCTTCCGTGTGTGTGTGCAGGTTGTTCCTGACCATGGATCCTGTGCATGGGGAGCTCTCCAGAGCCATGAGGAACAGAGGGGTGGAGGTTTACATCCCAGGGGAACATGAGGGAGTGTGCTGGGACTCACTGGACCTAAAGACCCTGCTTCACACTGCAGGGGTGACCGGGGACTGTGTGTGTGATCTGCTGATCGAAATACATAAAAGCATCAAGTCTGCCATCTGGGGTAAGCCCCGGATAATGAACAGCAAATAGATAACGCTGTCAGTCAGCCAAGTTAATTATAAAAAAAAAATCAATTGTAAAATCAATTGTAAATCATTGTAATTGTACAATATGTCTGTGTTGATTTGTTCTGTACACGTGACATCTATTGCACGTCTGTCCGTCCTGGGAGAGGGATCCCTCCTCTGTGGCTCTTCCTGAGGTTTCTTCCACCTTTTTTCCCTGTTAAAAGGGTTTTTTGTGGGCAAGTTTTTCCTCACTCGAACCGAGGGTCTAAGGACAGAGGGTGTCACTCCCTGTACAGATTGTAAAGCCCTCAGAGGCAAATGTACTTTGTGACTTTGGGCTATACAAATAAAATTTGATTTGATTTGAATTCTCTCTCAGATTCCCCGGCCTCATCAGTGGCCTCCCTCCTCCATGCTGCCACCCTGCTGTCCTGCCAGCTGCAGAGAGGTGTAGATTTACCCAGCGCCCTGCAGCATGCCTGTGGAGAAGCCTACTCACTGTGCCAACGCACCACTGCCAGCCAAAAGGTATCAACACCCGCTTATCAGTCTAAATCACGGATTCTTCTGTTTGCCTGGTGACATTCACCGTTCCTGTCCAGTCACAACTGAGTCATCTATCATTTTAAAACGGTGTACATCATAAGTGAATGATGTTTGACTCTAGTCTTTCATTGGCAGCCACATGGTAATGGTATTTTGAGTCCCTTTGTGCCACAACACAGCCTGAAATCGTCAGGCAGGGTCTCCTGGCTGCTCCCAGCATGCATTATATTACCAGGGAGGAACAGGACTTTTCAGCAGCATAAATTCAAATGTTTTTGATCTTTCCTTGAGCATAAAGAAACCAGGCAAGCACATTGAGGTTGAATAAATATTAGTGCATTGTTCTCTCTCCAGCAAGCCCAGCAGGTGATTGAGCAGCACTTGGCCATCCTGGACACAGAGGACTGGGGCAGTGGGCTGCTGTGTGCTGGAGTTTGGCCTGATGGCTTCCCTTCTGCCCTCCTCTCCACGGAGGATTCCTGCTTCTCCACTGTCCTTCGAGACGGGCAGGTCCTCTTATTTTGCCTGAACACCCTCAGCATGCAGGGCAAACGGTAAGGATGGTGACAATTATGCAAGAAAAGAAATAAACCTGAAGCTGAAATAAATAAGACAGTTGAAGTAGAAGTCTTCCAGTTCTGGTGTATGAAATGAAAGATGTCACTTGTAATGTCAGCTAAAGAGTAAACACTGAGCACACAGAGAGTTTGCACGTCCAGTGTGTTGACTCCTGAAAGCATGTCAGGTGTCAGCTTTAAAAGTCATAAAGTTGAGTTAGTTGTGTTGTGCACAGGAATCGTCCTCTGAGCCTGAATGACCTGCAGAGAGCGCTGCAGAGCAGTGGTGTTCACGAAGGCTTATTCTCTGGAGGAGTGGTGGATCTGGCAGAAGGAGACGCTCTGAGGCTGATCCCCACAGCGGTGAGACTGCTCACAGAGAGAGCCTCCCATGGAGACTGGATCCTCCGCAGCAGCTGGCTCTCACACCTGGGGAAGAGCTACAAATACGCCCCTGGTGAGTTGTTCCTCACACACACACACTCAGACAGAGCACAACTCTAGACTGTCATACTCTTCAAAACAAGTGATCCATGTGCAGTGACACAGTGAGAATTCAATTTTGTTGAACTGCAAATATTTGAGACATCACATGCTTAGAGTCATCTCTCCATGTCTTCTCCAGTTTACACCACTCACAAATAAAATTTGAGTTTTCTGTCATCAGATTGTCCATCACTATATAACTGTGCTTCTTGACTCTTGCAGATCCAGCTCTGGTCCAGGTGGAGGCAGGAAACAGGGCTCTGAAGGCCGTGTTTGGCAGCAAACTTGCTGCCAAGGGCAAGTCCCTCGCAGAGCTGCTGCAGCCTCACAGCATCGGTAAACTCTTTGGATGACTTGTCCTTCTGTTTAAAAAAATTCCTGGCTGGAATATGGAAAGCAGTATCTTTTTAATATGTGTTATATTTCCAGATGAATACAGGATCCTGGTGGACATGCGGTGGAACAAGCAATACCTGGACATTTTAGCCAACAAGTGCAACTTCGAGGACGAGGAAAGATACATGGAGTTTCTGGAGGCGCTGAACGCAGTCGCCAACAGGTACAGCAGGAGTCAGTCAAGCTGTTGGACATATAAAAGGTTCTAAAAGGTGCCAATAGTTTGTTTGTGTGTTTGTTAGGATTCTTCTGATGATGGACAGAGAGGAACGCTCTGTCATCTGCACCTGTGCTATCAACCTGTCTGCTCAGAACTGTGCCCTGAGGATAGCCACAGCCTTCAGCAAAGGTTTGCACAGCAGCACACTTTGGCCAAATATTCTCTTTATATACAGTTAGTGTTCCAACAAAGTAAAAATGTCAACCCACTCAGCTCCACAGCATGCAGCATGTGTGTAACTGTGCGGCTCTGTGTTTCCCTCCCCTCACAGGCACTGTGGATATTGGTCACCTGCCCCACCCCGTGCTAATGCACCTGCGGACCTTCTTTGACCTGTGGGACTCATTTACCATGCAGGCTGTGCAAGGCGGACAGCCCTACATCTCAGACCACATCATGTTTGAGGTCAGAACTCCCTGACTATCACCGTGTCACATCCACAACTTTCTTTTCCAACTACAGCTGCTACTCAGTTGCTACCTGTACTCTGCTACCTCCTCTACTTCTACTCCTACAGTATTAAAATCATTTCGACTGCTAGAATCTTTTAGTTGACTAATTAACCAAACATTGAACAGGTTAGTCATTACAGTTAGAGCACAATGAAATGGAATGAGAAGATAAGATAATGCAAATCTGGGTAAAGTCATGAAGTCCTCAGATGTTTGCTGTGGTCTGTCCTCTCTGACAGCACTCTTCCTGTCTTGTGTTCAGATCTTACAGCTGCTGCAGTGGCTCGATCGTTTCTGGGACGTGTGCAGCACGCTGCCGGCCGACTCTCAGGGCATCTCGGTTCTGTCTCTGCACTGGCAGTGGGTCCAGAAACACCTCATCCTCCGACTGCCCCAGCTGCTGCTGGGAGAAAACGACAGCCCTTTTGAGTAAATGCTTTTCTCTATATTTTACATTTTTATTTATTTACTTTTTCAGAGATATCTATTTTCAGCCCCACTGTCACCCTGACGCAATATTTTTACTCTATGTATTACTAATCCTAAATGTCTGCAGTAAATATATTTCCTCTGTGCTGTACTCCAGAGGTCACCAGGAGCTGCAGGCGGTCTCAGCAGCCATCCAGACTGTTCTGTCCACCCCGGTGTCTGTGGCCACGGCTCTGAAAGGAATCCAGAAAACCCTGGGGAAAGCTCTGCCATTCAAGGTCTGCACTACACTTCACCAGCTTTACTTTATTGACAGACATAGTCTTTCATCAGTACTTTTTTCTTTCTTATGGTCTTTTCTAGAAGAGAAGAAAGCCAGTTCAGTATAAAATCATTCACACCTCATCTGAGATGATCAGAATGACTTCACAAACCATATCTGTATTCTCTTCATCAGTTGGAGTCGGTGGCTGAGTGTGCGTCTCGGCTCAGGCTCCTGAGTAAAGCCCTGGATGTGAGCGATCTAAGGCTGGACGGCACCACGGGTCCTTGTAGACAGGAGCTGGTCCGACTTCAGGGTGCTGGCCTCGGGCTGGACATCAAAGAGAGTCTGCTGGAAGTCTGCGGCCTCGTTCTGCTGGCAAACAACCAGCTTGATCCACAAAAGTCTGGTGAGCTTTTCTCATAGAAACACCTTTTTATGGTGTTTTGTTGTTAGTCTAATTCCTGATGTCCTGCATAACACATCTGCTGCTTTTACCACATGTTAGATAGACTCCAAATGATTTTGTTGACACATTGTTTGTCCACAACTGAAACATCTTCAGTTTCCTGTCATAGAGGACCAAAGAGAAATCAGCAGAAGCAAGCAGAAAATATTTAAAACATTATATATAAAACATTTGAAAAGCTGAAATCAGATTTTTTTTTTTCTTAAAAATAATTCAAACTAATTAATTAATTATTAATTTAATAGCTGACAGCTATTTGATTAATGAACTAATTGTTGCAGCTCTGTATTATTTTATTAGCCATCCATCCATTATCTGTAACCACTTATCCTCATCAGGGTCACGGTGGGGTTGGAGTCTATCCCAGCTGACTTTAGGAGAGGCGGAGTACATGCTGCACAAGTCACCAGCTTCTCTATAGTATTTATTCAATTAATCTGATTCATGGTCAGCAGCTTTTTCACATCATTCTGTCTACTATTCTTTAGTTTGTTTTTGCTTCATAAATAATGTGCTCCTTTTAAAAACTTGAGAACCTTTTGGTGTTCTCTGAGGAGTTTAGCTTTACGAGCTTTTAAATCTGATTCAGCAGCTGAAAATGTCGTTTCTGCTGACTGCCTGCAGTTCTCTGTAATCAGTCACACATGCCGTTTAAGTATCACTCTGTTTTCACAAGCTGTTTGTGACGACCATTCTTACTGTCTTTCTGTGACTGTCTTTCATGCTGCCGTCAGGATAAAGCCTCTTGGTTGTAATGACTCCATGTGCTTAGCACCACCCTTTCTTTATCCCCTCTGCTGTTCAGACTATTAGAATGCACAAGTCATCATTATATTGTGTGCCCTGTCCAGAACAGTGACTTTGTTAGGTGTGATGAACATTGCAGTCTGTACAGAGAAGTTATGGATCATTGAACATTTTGAGCAGAAACCTCCCGTGTGATAGTTAAGGCTCATTATGTGAATGTCTTGCTGTATTTTCCCACCAGGAGTATTGGAGAGGTTGGTGTCAAGCGTGGAGCAGCAGCAGCATCAGATGACTTCCAGAGGCCTCCTGGAGGTCTGCTCCTGCCTGAGGGTGAGGAGCCAGGAGATGGAGTCCACCTGGCCAGAGAGGAGCTGCAGCAGCTCAGCCGCAGGGCTCAGCTCTGGCCCCTGATGGAGGAACTGGCTGTACTCAACCAGCTGCGACTCAGCACAGACCTGCTGCACCTGGCCCTCTCTCCTGGGTATAAAACCTTATTTCCTCCTCAACAAAACAAACATATTTCTGAGGACTGATGTTGAAACAGTTGTTGTGAACTCTTCCTGTTGATTTGCAGCGACCAGGAAGCTGAGGACAGCTTACGGCGAGAACTGTCCAGACATCTGCGCTACTGCCTTCAGTCCACACCGATGAATGTCAGTCAGCTGCAGCCGCTGTGGTTCCTGCTCAGCAGTGACAGGGTCAGTAGATCTAAGTCTCAGTATAAATATAAAAGCCTCGCTCCATTCAGAAATATGTTTTGCTTATTGTTGTTTGAGCAGAATATTTACAGTACATGTCTGAAAACAAGAGATGGTTAGATTAGACAGGTTGTCGCTAGCTGCTTTGCTCTCTCATAGACATTCCTCACTCAGGTATGCAGCTGGTTGCCTTGGTAGCATTGTTTAGGTCTTTATTTCGTTTTATGTGAACAAATGATCAAAAATGTTCTTACTCAGTGCAAACTGTATGACCTGTTTTCAAACAAACAAAAACTCTCTGACCATTTCCAGCACTTAGTTATTAATTACAATAAAGAGTTAGAGTTAGTTATTGTATATTTAATGAGCTGATTTAATGATTTAACCTTCACAGTCACAATACAAACCTTTTGTATTTGGGTCTTTATTGATCTGCCATTTTTTTCAGTCTCATTTCGATGAAATCAAAGGAAGGTTTTAACCCGGGTGATGCTTGGCCTTAAACTTCTTCTGCCCTCTAAACCATTGAAGTATAGGTCTGTACTGTACTGACTGGTTGGATCCAGCCTGATTAGAAAAAATAGGCACCAAACCATCATCAACATGGCAACAAGGCTGTTCAACAGTTGAGTCAAACCCATGTGTATGAAGAATTAGATTTGTGTTCAGGGCGTACTTTAAATACTGGATTAAAAATGAATTCTAATTATTCAGGAAGATCCTCAGTGCTGACCATGTGATCACAGTGGTCTTGGTTTGAATCATCCTCCCCCGTCTCTCCTTCTTTAGTTTCTGTCAGCCTGAAAATATGATTTGATTCTTCTCCCTCCAGCCGGCTGAGGAGCTGCAGTTCGTGTGGTGTGAGCTGCTGTCAGAGGCTCTGGCTGCCCTGTGGACCAGCAGTGTGACCTCAGACCCCGACCTCTGGCTGAAATGGGACCCACTGAGACCCGAGACCCAGCCAGCTCCTAAGCTGCACCATGGAGCAGACAACATGGTGCTGGCCTTTAACATCTCCTGATGATGTCAGTGTATTTAGACCAAAGTGATTTCCTGCTGGTTAAACACATCTTATGTTGTTTTCAGGGACCGGCCTTGCTGAGTAAAGCAGTTTGGTCACATTGCATGCTGGGAGTGCTCAGCAGCAGTGAAACTGGAGGTCAGTGGGAGCCATCAGCCGCAGCCCTTCTCTCCCTCTCCCATGTCACCCTGGGGGAGTGGAAGGAGAGGATCCAGCAGCTGCAGGATGTGTCTGCAGTGTTGTGGGACAACATGGCCATCCCCACGCTGGCTGAGTTCAGGTAGAGTAAAACATAAACACTGATCTCAACAATCATTTATCATTTCTGGGTTTTACTAACCACCCTCACACCTCCTCAGGGGCACAGACTTTAGGCTCCAGGGTGCCGTCCTGCGTCGGCAGCTTCAGAGCATGGCTGACCTGCTGCCTCCCAGCCTGCAGGAGGGCTACATGGAGAGCTGTGAGAGCCTGGTGGAGGACCCTGACCCTCTGATAGCTGCCCAAGAGATCCAGACCGTCTTCAGAGACTTCCTTCCTCCCAGTCTGCTCCCTGATGGCCTGGTGGAGGCCTGTGTCACCTGCCTGCAGCAGTACGTACAAAGCAAAGTCCAAGGCTCCAACCAGCTGGCCCATTCTGGAGTGTTCTGGGTCAACATGGGCCTGCTGCAGATCAAAGTGTGGACACCACAGACCATCTTTGACCCGGCTGTGAAGAGAGCCTACAAACTCAACTACGCTCAGCAGGAGGTCAGCAACTGTTTTTCACCTCACGTTGTCACATAAACTGCATGTTCATTTAAAGTCTTGCCAACATGCTAACTGGACTGGTGTGTCCTTCTGTGTCTCTTGCAGCTGGCTCTGCTGCAGGAGGAGTGGAAAGCACGCAGCCTGTCGTCTCAACTGGTGACCGGAGCAGAGTTGGAGGAGAGCAGCACCACTGATGGCTTCAAGCATCCTCGAATCAGGTCAGGACTATCTGCAAGTTCTCCCTGTTCAATGTTTCAGCTAAAGTTAACATGAGACCTCAGCAGCCTTTCACAGCCAGTATGGAGATGGTCAAAGTTCTTTCAATGTACAAATGACATGATAGTCATATGTTAAGACTATCTGGCGTGTTGTAGGTACCTGTGGATCCGTATGCAGCAGGTGAAGGAGCAGATAGCTGAGCTCTCCAGGAAGCAGGCCTGTCGCCCTCATGAACCGCAGTACGGTCGCCTCTTCCAGGAGCTGCAGCACTACCTCTGCAGCATCGGCCAGGCGTCTGCAGTGGAAGACCTCCTGTCCCACCTGCTGAAGGCCCTGCAGAGCACCTCCTCCTCCAAGTCCAGGTCAGCGGTCCAGGGTCTGCTGAAGGAGGAGGCTGTATGGCAGAACTCCCAGCAGCGTTTCTGCCAGAGGCTGATGGAGGATTACCCTCTGTACCCCGACGTGGTTGGGCCGGTTCGGACCGGCATCCTCCAGCTCAGACACGGCATGAGGCTGGTGGCCTCCCAGGTAGCCGCCTCGCTCACACCTGTACCCGGTCTGCACAAGTTGGTGACCTGCCTGCTGGCCTTCCCCTCGCTGTCCCACAGCCTGCCCTCCTACCTGGCCCGGGCAGACTTCCTCTGCTCCAGGGCTTGCATGGACATTCTGCGCTGCCTGGTGAAGCTCCTGCCCCAGCAGCAGAACTCAGAGCATGTGGTTCCCCAGTCCTCCACCCTGCTCATGAACGCTCTGCTGTATGTGCAGTGCCACACCCTGTCCACTGGAGAGTTCAGCCACGAGACACGCAGCCTCTTCAGACACATCTGTCAGGTCAGAGCTTCAGTTTACACCTCAATACAATGATTTCTGAGTTAATATCTGACTATTCAACAGGAAGTACAATTTTTGTAACTGTACATGACGCTCTTCAGGCTCTGGTGAACGAGTGGGACGAGCAGGAGAGACGGAGGAGAGAGAAAGAGCAGCTGGAGGCCAGTCTGTATCGCAACCGCAGTCGACTGCACGGGTCAGGACTGACAGAGGATGAGCAGGAGGAGAGGGACTTCAGACGGCAGTTCCCTCAGTTCAACCAGGTAAATTCACGTAGACAGCGCACCTCATTTAGTCTATCTCATGAATTGTCTCATGATTAACATTGTTGGCTTGAGGTGCTCATACAATTCTTTCTGTTGTCATTGTACTACTACAAACACTATGTCTTACTTTAGACCAAAGAGTTCAGACAGTGACATGGTCAACTGAGGAGACAAAAATTGTGCAGCCAAGACAAAAATCACTCCAGGATCTTGAAGCTCACTCTATATGTCCACACTTCACTAGGACTTTGCAGACATCATGTCCCAGCCTAGTCTGGAGGGTCCAGCAGACTCAGGACTTAAGGAGGAGGAAGAGAACGCCCAGGAGGAGTCCAGTGAGAGCAGCTTCCTGTCTCCAGCTGCCATGAACACACTGGTCCAGGTTCATCAGCGCCTCTGCCTGGGATATGCACAATCACTGTGGTACCAGAGCACAAAGCCAGCCAATCACAGCAAAGAACACATCAAAGCCCTGGTGTCCTCCTATCAGATTGCTTCTCCTATGATGTCACGCTTCTATCATCTGATTGGTCAGTGATCGTGTTTGCTGTCCCTCAGGAACATTTTTCACCTGTAAGGAAACTGGATCATGACCTCTGTGTTTCCCCCTCAGATTCTGAACTGGACCAGCAGCTGACGGGCAGTGAACTGCTGCTCTCCGCCCTCCTCCAGAACACGGTGCAGGGCTCGGGCAGTCCTGACGGTCTAGCTGTCGCTTCAGAGGGACCTTACGACTTCTACCAGCAGCCCAACACGAGCGAGGCCCGCCTCTGTCTTCCTGTCCTGGAGCAGCTGAGCGTTGCAATGAAGCAGAGACTGGAGGACTGGCCGGAGCACCCAGCTCTCGTTCAGGTCAGTAAGAGTTTTTACATGGTTGCTGCATTGATTGTCCCGTATTGTTCCATATATATTTAGTATAGGGCACCTCCATTTTGAGTCCCTCGTATCACTCTGATGTTTGTTCAAGTGTTCACTTCACTGATAAGTTTGGTTTTAATTAGTTACCTGTGATAGACAGCTGGCAGAGTGTATGGGTGGGAGCTCGATACCATGGCTCCAACCCTGATCACTGCTGAGCAGACCCTGGCTCCATCCAGTCTTTCTGTCAATGGTCTAGAAGTGTAAAATGACACCATCTATATACAGAGTAGGCAAGTGTGGAATGTGTGATAGTAAAAGTGACTGCAGAGAGCTGGATTCTACTGGTTCTGTGCTCTGAAGATAAAGTAGGTCCTCTATAAGCTCTTTAGATGAGCTGTGAAACTTTGGTTGCTCTAATGTATATTTGATGTGTGTGTTGTTTCCAGCTGACTGTGGTGGTGGAGAGGATCATGGCTTTCAGTCTGGCCAGTCCACTGGCCAAGTTCCTTAACGGTCTGGAGATCCTGCTCAGCAGAGCACAGGTGAGTTCTGTTAGCAGGATGCCTCCTGTGCCATGCATGAATACATCAGCGTATTCATAGTGTTGATCCATGTAATGAGCTAGAAAGGCAGCATTTATCAGATGAATGTACCGAACGTCTGCTAGTTGTAGTTTCTAGTGTTGGCTTGTTTCTCAGAGGCGAGCTCTGTGTTATTTGTTGTTTGCTCTCTTCAGGACTGGGAGAATAACGCCAGCCGCTCAGTGTCTCTGCGGAAAGAACTGGAACCAGTCACCCAGCTCATCATCCAGTGGCGCAAACTGGAGCTCAAGTAAGACACAGAGCGTTTTAAACATCTCCCAACATTGTGTGTTACTTTTTAGAAGCTTTTAGATCAGAGAGTAGAGTGTAAACGTTTCCTGCTCTGTCACGTGTAGTTGCTGGTCGAGCAGTCTGGACAACGCGGTGAAGCGGCACACTGACAAATCAACCAAACACTGGTTCTCTATCTACCAGCTAGTGGAGCGATATCTGGAGGAGCAGAGGATGGATGCTAACACAGGTACATACACAGTGTACGGTGAGAATGACCAACTGATGACATGAATATTTTTGACATACCATTCAAAGTGCAATCATGTTCCTGTCCTCTCCAGGTGAGGAGGTGGAGTGCCTCTCCCTCTCCTCAGTGTCCTCCACTCTCCAGGCCTTCATGGAAGGCTCCACCCTGGGAGAGTTCCACACCCGCCTGGCCATGCTGCTCACCTTCCACTGCCACCTGCTGCTGATCCCCAACCAGACTGGTCAAGGTGAGCCACTACAGCTCTGTCCTACACAACACATACAAGTCTGTCTTCATGTTGTTCCCTCCTGATCACCTGTTATTGACTGTAATAATTCCTCCATACTGACCGTGACTCCTTTCATAACATGACTACACTGTCAACCTTTAACTTGTAGGTCACCTATGTTATAAGCAACCAATAAAAGGGCACAGCGGTGAGGTTCTGTGTCGAAGAACATGATGGAAACGAGTGCAAATGATTCCCATAAGCATAGCAATGATCAATTCAAGTGTTGAATCCATGGAAAGAAAGAAAACTTTGAAAGGAAAAGACGTTTTCCATTACATATGTGTGCTTAGTGACAGATGTTTCACGTATTATACACATTAATTATAGCTTATAATGTAGAAAAGGTAGAGACATTTAAAATATGCAGCGGCTTTAATTCTCTCTTCATGTTCTCAATACAAACACAAACCAACTGAAAAGTTCCTCCAGTAGAGGTCCTACACAGGATGAATAAATGCAGTCAGCAGCGTGCAGTATGAGACATTTATTTGCAAAACAGATCGATTGGTCACGTAGATATTGACGTATTTATTGATCAGCTGACCAGACGGGGTCACTGTCTGTTATCCACGTCACGCAAACTAAACTCAGCATTGTGACAGAAGTGACCATCTCATCGCCGTGTTTGTTTCACACTCATTTGACCTCTGAACTATAGTCGCTGGTGAAAACAAACTGATCTATTAATGACATGTTTCCTTATTTCAGAGTCGTTGTCCAGCCTTCTGTGGAACCTGCACAAATACTACAGTCAGTTCTCTGAGTGCATCCAGACCAGAATCAACCAGCTCAGACAGCCCATCGAGAAGGAGCTCAAGGTTTATATTAGTTATTTTTTATTGCATACCCGTGCTCCACACATGTCACAGTAATACAGTGAATGTCATGTGACTTGTTGTCCTCAGGACTTTGTCAAGATCTCCAAGTGGAACGACGTCAGTTTCTGGTCCATCAAGCAGTCAGTGGACAAGACCCATCGGTAAGACATCACCGTGTCCTGTTTTTGTGTTTGTCCTGCCCGGTCACCAACATGGTTCTCTTTATTGTTTTCTCTCAGGACACTCTTCAAGTTTGTCAAGAAGTTTCAGGAGGCTCTGAGTGGTCCGAGTGTTCCAGCTCTGGTGGAGCAGGGAAGCAGCGCCAGCTTGGACAGCGTGGATGCCAACCCAGAGGAAACACCCATTCATCGGGTTCACCGGGCACTGAAGAGCGTCCCACCTGGGAAGGGCAGAAATCTGCAGGTACAAGTCTCACAGAGCACACAGTGTTTTATTAATTATGATCATTAGTCATTGCCATGTGCTTTATGATTATGAATAATGAACGATTAACCAGAGCTCAATGCTGTTGGTGTTTCAGAATGAGGAACCAGATGAAGCAGTTGAAGCTTCGTCTCTGCAGGGACGTCTGCCTGTTCTGTGCAGGAAGATGAAGAAGATGTGCGCTCAGCTGCTGAAGAAGAACCCGATGCCTGAGCTGGCTGAAGACCTGGACTGCTTCACTGGTAAGAACCAACTTATACACCATAAAAACCAAGTCTGATGGTCAGATTGACATACAGCACATGCTGTCGAAAAGATCCACACTTCCACATGACCTTTCCTTTGGCGCCACCCTCAGCATCATTCACATTTGACCATTTTTCCACCTTTAGTCCAGACGGAAATATCACATATAATCATAAAGGTATGATCATAGATGATCATCAAATGTCTTTCTGTAAGCTTCTACAATTTGTTCAATTAAAATGCTATAAAATAGGAAAACATAATAAATAATATGGTTATTATGGAAGTGATGTGAGTAAAAACTAGTCGTCAGCTTTTGGTTGCCAAATCTGAAAATATGGTTTCCATTTCTAGTCCCCTGCTATCAGTTACCATGGTGGACAGGATTCCAGCAGTCCCTCAGAAGTGAACCCAGAAAGTCACTGGCTGCTTTGCTCTGTCATTGTTCTACGTTGCCCATGACACACATTTCACATTTCATTCTTGTTTTTTTGTTGAGGTTCATCTGATTCTCTGTCAGTGAATCCATTTGCACATTCACCTTCATTTGCTTCATTTGCTTGTCTCTAAAACAGATGCTGCGTGCATGCACAGTAAAAGCACCAACGCATGTGCTGCAACAGAATTATTTACATTACTGATGTGTTAAAAAAAAAATTGTTAAAAAGTGGCAACAAATGGCCAGAATGGTTGGCAACCATAACTGTTCAGTCCTGAGTAGAAATGTGTATAACGAGATGTTCATTCTGTGTTTCTCCTCAGAGCTCAGCAGCTGGAGTTAAATGTTAGTTTGTTGTTAAAAGTTATGAAATGATAAAATTGAAAAATAGAAACACTGAATTAAAATCTCAGACAGAACAATATGTTATAAAACTTTACAGCATGTAGCAGTTTCTTAACGTAAGATGAAAAAATGATAATTAGTTATTAACTTAATCTTAATCATGTGTTTATAGATGTCACCAGCTTGTTGTTGATTTTTGTTCCTCAGTCATTCAGACCACTAGCATTAAATCACAAAGCTGCTTCTTATTTGCTGCTTTGCTGCAAACCCCTCAGTGTTGATGCACTGTTCTTTATGTTTTCTTTTCAGGCGAGGTCATCAGCAACCTGCGAGACCTGCAGAGCCTCACCATTGACTTGTCAGCAGAGAAAGAGAAGCAGAAGGCCGAGGTGAAGCACATCCTGCAGCAGAAGCAGAGAGCTCTGTCAGACCTGTTCAAGATGCTCACAGAAATAGGTGAGTTTTCTCTCTGATTTACAGGAGCCATGTAGGAAATGAAGTCCTAGTGCTCTCGCTTATTATATCTGTATCGGTCCCATTCAGGTCTGTCGTACCGTAAAGGCCTGATGTGGAACAGGACAGCTGACCCAGAGAAAACCCTCTGCATGCCGCCTCTGGAGATGAGCGCGGCTCTTTCTGCTGTCAGGAACCAGGAGCAGGCTGAGAACATGTAAATACAAACTGTTCATAGACGCTCCAGCAGCTGAGACATTTAGTCCGGTTTAAGATGCCTGATGTGTGGTGCACACCATATCATAACTTATAGTAGCACTATACGAGCTTATGACGGCTAATGTTAGCTATATTCAGAAAAGCTCTATTGTTGTGTAATTGACTACTAATAGATTACTGAGATAGTTCAATTCATTCATTCCTTTTAGTAACCAGGTTTAATGTAGAATATGTGTTCATGTCCTGTGCCTCCTCCATGTCGTAGGTTGTTTTCAGAGTTGTTGACGGCGTGGGATGGATGTCAGAAGTACTTCTACCGTTCATGGGCCAGGAGAACGACCCTGCAGACTGCTCTTCAGCACGCTGCCAAGGTGAGACCCAGATCCTGAATGTCTGCTGATTCACTATATCAACAGCTGCTAGTATTTACTACTCTTCCAGCTCTCTGTGTAAACATGACGTGTGTTATTTCAGGAGATGGGTCTGGGGAACATAGAGCGCTGTAGAGGTTTCTCCTCTCACCTCTTCAAGCTGCTCCTCAGACAGAAGCAACGACTGGCCAAGCTCACTGAGCAGTGGGTCCATCTCAGGTCAGTCTGCTGACACGTGGCGAACAAAGGAACATACGTTCATGACAGAGAGTCAAGTCCTCACAGTCTTATCTCTGATGTTTAATTCCAGCATCTTTTGGGAGAAATATTAACTGTTGTTGTTTCATCATCACGTCCCAGGAGGCTAACAAACAGCGTTCAGGGCGTCAAAGCCCACCTGCAGAGCCACACTGAGGACCCAGACTGCACCCTCCCGCCCCAGGCACCTCTCCAGGGTTGGGTGAGCCGAGGCCAGGCGTTGGCCGCCCAGTGTACCACCCTCCTGCAGCAGCTGGCCTGGTTGCATCAGTGCTGCCCGGAGGACCTTCAGCAGAAGGAGGAGACGAGTAGCTGCAGGCAGCACACCCTGAGGTGTCCATCCCCGCTGGCAGCACAGCGCCAACCCCCCGGCTGTCTGATGAGGAGGGGCGACGCTGCCTGGTGCCAGCTGAACCAACACATGAATACTATGCTGAAGCAGACTCAGAGTTTGAAGGTGGAGCTGGACAATGTGGCACAGCAGACCTCTGAGAGAGAGCTCCACACGTGGTAAGTGACTTATTCTGTTTGAAAATCAGATGTTGCAGTGACAAAAGACAGAAAGGATCCAAATAACACTGCTGTTTTCCACAGGGACCATTTTGTTACGTGCTGTTCAGCCTTCGACCAGCTGGGAGCTGTGGTGGCTCAGATGCCCAGCGTGGAGCAGCTCTTCACCCCGTCCACGTGTGTCGGCAGCACAGAAAACCAGCCAGCCATCACCCAGAGCCTGCAGTATGTCAGAGGACAGGTGGAGGCTAACATCACTGAGTTCACCACCTGGAAGGCACAACTGCTCTCCCTGGGACACCAGAACTCAGGTGAATGCACTGACCAGACAGAGGAACACTGTCATTCCCTCAGATATTACTAAAAGGAGTAACAAAAGTAACCTTTGCTGCACTCAGACTGTACAGTAAGTTCATGTCTTTGTTTCCCTCACAGATCAGCAGTCGGCCTTCTGCACTGAGTTCTCTGCTGAGCTGGAGACGAGCATCAACACAGTGCTGTGTGCGGTGCAGACGCTCGTGAAGAGAAGCGAGAGAGAGCAACAAAGAGAACAGCGTGGAGAAGTTCAGAGAGGTGAGAACGCTGCATTCAGGTCAGCGCAGGGCTGCTTCATCTGAGTGGAGATGTTACAAACAGCGGACAACAGTCTTTGGCCGTTCATCTAAGTATGGAGAAACTGGAGCCATGAGGAGGCTGTTGTTAGCACAGAATATTAATCACACATTTTCACTGTGCTTCACTTTACTGCCACCTGTAGATAAGTGGAATAGTGTGTAACCATTGGCTGAATTGGGAATGACAGCACCCTCGTGCCTCCTATATCAGAATGTTGTCTACATGATGCTGTTTGATGTTTCAGAGGGTGCTGAAGAGGAGGAGGAGGATGAAGAGCCTGTGGAGGACCTGCTGAAGCCCGGTCACCTGACTCGACTCCTGGAGGAGGAGCTGGCAGCTGAGGTGGAGGCTCTGTGTGTGGGAGATGTGAGCGTCAGGCTGGAGGGGCTGCTGAGCCGCCTGAGGACACACAGAGACTCCTGTCAGCCAACACAGCTCCAGGTACCAAGAGCAGCCCACACTGCACAGCCACATGGATCATCTGTGACTTGCACAAATTTCAGAGCTGTTCATGAGTTGTGTTGTCCCATCATGCAATGCTATTAACGTCATGCCATGTTTCCATTGTGTGTGTGTGTGTGTTCAGGAGGTGAACAGGGCGTGCAGGTTGCTGGTGCGTCTGGAGCCTCTGTTGGGTATTTACTCTGACCTGGTGCGTTACTACCTGGCTGTGTCACTGGGAGCGCACAGGAGCACAGGCAAACTGCTGTCTGTCCTCGCCAGCATCTTCACTGAGCTCGCTCAGAAGGTACACACAGTTTATGTAATGTTTTTACACGCATTAAGTCGAACAGTGACTAAATGATGCTGTGCTCTCCTCCTCAGGGCTTCTGTCTGCCTCAGGAGCTGATGGCAGGTGGAGACGGAGAAGGTGCCACTGAGTTTCACGACTACGAGGGTGGAGGTATAGGAGAGGGCGAGGGCGCCAAAGACGTCAGTGACAAGATCGAGAATGAAGATCAGGTACACCTTCTCCACAGTAATCTTAACTAAAGGTCCACTCACTCTCACAGATTCTATTAATTGATTAATCAGACATGTATTGACTATGCCAAAAGTAAGAAGTCAAGTTCAAAGAGTTTTTAAGCCAACAGTTCTGATGGAGTCTTGTAACCAGTGAATCAGATGGATCATTTGACCAGCATGTCTCACTGAACTGTCCATGTGTTGTCTTCCAGGTGGAGGACACTTTCCAGGAGGGACAGGAAAAAGAAGAACAGCAGGATAAAGAAAACATCAAGGCGGAGGACAATGCCATCGAGATGTCAGAGGACTTTGACGGCCAAATGCATGATGGGGATGAGAATGAAGCGGGTAATCATTAACATTATTCATTTCCACAGGAACGACCTCTGAACTGGATCATCAATTAAAACTGTTCATCAACTTATGTTATACACAATGTAGCTTTTATGTTTTCACAATCCACATTTTAAAAATCCCAATAATAATTTAAACCTTAAAAAACAGCCTCATCCTGCACAAAGTTCAAACTAAAGAGCTCATAGAACGATGGTCAAACGTATTCATGTCATACTGACAGAGAAATGTTTAAAGAGCCATCAACAGTCATCTCTGATGTAACAGAAAAAAATCTGCTGAAGATTCATCCAAATAACTTCCTGCAGTTATTGTTCCAATCTTTGGATTCATTGTTCACTTTATCAGCTGTTCTCTGCTCTTATTGTTGTGCATCGAATATAAACTATGTAAAATATGTCATGTCAATATGTCAGTTTGGAACCAGCGCCCTATGTAATGATTTAGTGCAAGGTGTCTTTGATAAGAACATTCAAACTTTGAATCATTTTCAGGTGAAGATGAGGAGTCGTCTAAAGAGGATGAGGAGGAGCTGGATAAAAAGATGGGTGACCTGGGTGAAGGACAGACGGACACTCTGGATGAGAGAATGTGGGGGGATGATGAAGATGAGGATGAGGAAGGAAGTGACAAGGAGGAAGAGTCCGGTCAGGGCATGGACCAGGTACAAAATGGTTACAGTAGCAGTGGAACCTGTGATAGAGATAGAGAGACACAGATGCACAGCAGCAGCAAATCATTAACTAACTATAAACTGTAATGGAGATATGGTAGCAATGATGACAGTAACAGTAATGTTAGATGTCACCTTTGTTTTGTGACTTAACTGTCTGGATCCTCTCAGGGTGAATCGGAGCTGGTTGCTAAAGACGACAACTTGGATGCTGCAGACCCCAACAAAGACAAGAAAACCCAGGACAAGGACGAACAGATGGACGAAGGGGACAAAGAGAAGATCAATGAACAGGGAGACGAGGTGAAGTCACAGATAACTGTCCTGCAGCAGCACGAACCGCTTCACTCTTTTACTTTTGTTATTAGTATCAGACATGTCTAACTCTTTTCTCTTTGCTCTGTCTGATCGGTGTGTGTTTTCCAGAGGGAGTTTGATGAGAATGAAGTGGACCCGTACCACGGCCAGCAGGACAAGAGACCCGAGCCCGAGGCCATGGATCTGCCTGAAGATCTCAACCTGGACCAGGACGATGAGGCCGGAGACGATGGAGAGGGAGAGGGCGATGGTGAGAGCTGCCGTTAAATGAACACATGCAAAGTCTGCTGTTACTGTGCTGGAATATGACCACTGAGTATTGTGTTTAATATCATGTGACATAAATGTCAGTGTCAGACAGAACATGCAATTTCAAGATGTTGCTGCAACTGATGTTATAGAAGTTGAAGAGAAGCAGCCGTCCCTCCAGGATTTCACAGCAGCTTTAATGAAACACTGATACATGTCCAGCTAATAGCTATCAAATATAGCTAGCTCTAGCTTGTGATATAAAACACGTCTAAACAATGCATGTTGCTAGGTAACCAGGCGTGGTGTAACTGTTCGGCAATGCATTAAACAGTGGTTTCTGTCAGCGGTAAGTGACCCCTCAGCAGTTGTCGTGTAAATGGTCGTATTGTTTTCTCTCATAATTCACTGCATGATTAATAAAACAATTAGTAAAAGTCATCAACTCAGAGATGTAGGAGCCGATTTGAAGTCATTGAAGAATTTAGCTTTAATTGTCATGATCGTGACTTCCTGGAGGGACTGTGTAGTTCTATAAACTCGGGCAATATTTGTATATTAAATATTTTTAGGTAATATTAAAAACGCCGCCTTGTTAAAATAAAGGATTTATATAGGATCTATAAAATCAGCTCAGTGAACTCCTTTTCTCCTCAGAGGAGAATCCATTCGACATCGATGAGAAAGCCGGAGCCCTGGACGAGAAGGAGGACGCTCAGAAAGATGGAGACGAGGAGGAGATGGAGGAGGACCAGACTGACCAACCAGGAGACGAGAACGGTCAGGAGCCTAAGACTGAAGAGAAGGAGGAGGAGGAAGGAGGAGGAGGAGAGAAAGCAGAGGGAGACGAGGAGTCTGCAGAGAAAGATGAAGAGGAGGAGGAGAAAGAGGAGAGAGGACAGGAGGCAAGGAAAGATGAAGACCTGACTATTCCAAAAGATGAAGGACACAAACCAAAGGTGTGTATGTCAGAAAACTCCTCTACCTAATGCTCTGTGCACTGAACACACACAGTCTTGTCATTGCGTCATTGTACTGCTTTACAGGAGGAGGAGGAGGAGGAAGGAGCCGGTGAGGATGAGGAGCAGCCCGAGTCAGCTGAGAGGAAGGAGCACGACACAGACGGTCAGACGGGAGAGCAGAACGTTCAGAGTGACACAGCAGTGGAGCTGGCAGGAGAGGCATCAGAGAGAGACCAGGCTAAAGAGGTACTGCACCCTGACACGAGCTGACATGAACCACACGGAGGCCTTCAGGGCCTGTCTAAGGTTTCACCTCAGGAGGCATGAGAGAACACTGACATGGCCGACTAGTTTAAAGAAAGCTAATAAACTAGCTTATCTAGCCAGCTGTGAACATCAGTACGCCCCGACCAGCCAGTTCACCTCACTGTATGTGGTGAGAGAACTAGTGTAGAGCTGATGCAGCTGGAAAGAAATAAAACAAGTGGAGGGTAGAATATTCATTTCATCAACATATTCAAAGACAACAAACATCTCATATTTCAAACTTAGACTGCAAAACTCCAGAAATGACTCTGATGATCTGATACTTTGTGGCCTTTATGTAAAAGTTTTTCATTTATACAAAGGGGTCATAGCCGAGGCTCAGGATGAAGATATATTTCAAATATTTTGACTGCTACCATCGCACAGAGAGAAGCTCAATATGAACAATTTGTCCCATAAAATCCTGGAGAAAGATGTGACCCATTACTCAGAGGTCCTGTTTCTGTACACTTATTGTGTTGGTCATGTCAGCTCACTGTTTAGCTTAAAGATATTCATAAAAAGTTATTTTTTTTAAAGTACGTCATTTGTAAAATTGATAAGACATTTGTTTGGTCAGATTCATAAAGAGCTGTTGAGCAGTCACTTCAAAATAACGAGCATCAAAGTATTCTTTGTGTTCAGTTCATCATCCATCTTCAATTTGTCTCCATAAAAACATCAAATCTCAAATGTTTGTGGTTGGTTAGGAGCACGGGAGCGGAGCAGCTGATGCCAGCCAATCAGAGGGCCACCAGTCGAAGCTGACAGCAAGAATGGCTTCACAGACACAGACACAGAACAAGACTCAGGTAGGACCAGCTTCAGAGGATCTGGATTCTCATGAGCCTTCACGTCTGTCTGTGTTTGTTTCTCACTCCATCTGTGGCGTTCCAGAGCTTCAAGAGGAAACCGGGTCAGGCAGACAACGAGCGCTCGACTGGAGATTACAACGAACGAGTAAACAAGCGTCTGCGCACGGTGGAGAGCAGCAAAGAGCGCACAGAGGACAGCAAGCAGAGCGACGGCCGGCAGGAGTCAGACCTGTATGAACACATCAAACAGGGAGAGACAGACTATGACACACAGACATATGGTCAGTATTCACCTCACACACACACACACACACGCCAAGCATGTCACATAGTTCAGACATCACATCAGGTTTTTCTGGTCTTTGCTCTTTTCAGATGTTGCCAGCGCAGACCAGCAGAAGGCAGCAGGACCTCAGCAGGACCAGAATGAAGATCAGAATGATGAGGATGTCGCCATGGAAACAGAGAATCAGGAAGAGGACCTTCAGGCCGCTGAGGTCCAGGAGCTGAAGCCCAAGCAGCTGGACTCTACCAAGACCTCCCAGAAAGGTGAGGACTCTAACTCTGATCAGACAGACAGTTTGTGTGAGACACTGTGAAGGACACAGAGCTGCTGCAGCATAGTACTTACTACATAGTTACTTTTAATAGAATGTGTGAGAAAGTTACATCTGAAAACTGACAGACTGGAGTCCGTGTTGGTAAGTGAGTGATTCAGATGTGTTAAACTTACACACAGGGATACATAAGCCTGAAGGTGAGGATGGAGAGCTGAGAGTTTCCCTGAGGACTGAGAGACAGCCACAAGAAAGACTTTAATACCTCTCTCTGTATACATGTACATGTATGTAAACAAAAAAATGTGCATCCCCTGACTTCTCCTTCTCCTTCTTCTTCTTGTACAGGTATGGAAAGTGGAGAGATGGAGGTGCAGAGGCAGGAAGAGGAAGAGGAGGAGGAGAGGTGGAAGGGCCGACAAAATCTCAGAGAAGAAGAGCGAGCAGAGAGAAGCACAGAATCCACCATTCACACCATTCCTGAGCTGCTGTTTGACAGCATGCAGGTAGAGAACTAACACGAGCCAATCGAACAGTCCTGAGAGCTGAGAATGTGTCAGAGAATAAGTGTGTGTGTGTGTGTGTGTGTGTGTGTGTGTGTGTGTGTGTGTGTTTGCAGAAAGCAGAGAGAGACCCAGAGGAGATCAGGAGGGAGATGGAGCTGCAGCTGGAAGCCTGGCACAAACAGGCTCCAGGAACTCAGGAGGAGGTGAGATGGAGCCTGCTGTAGTTTTGCTCTGGTTCACACAGAACGTGTCCTCAACGTTTCAAGAACTTTGCCTGCAAAATATACAAACATGCCATGTCAAACATTTATCCTGAGCCACCTCCAGGTTTATCTATGTGGCTCTGGTTGAATAAAGCCCAGGTTCTGACTTGTGACTCGTGTTCCAGGAGACTGCAGCAGCCTCCATGTGGCACCAGTACCAGGGTCTGACCATGGCTCTCTCCCAGCAGCTGTGTGAGCAGCTCCGCCTCATCCTGGAGCCCACACAGGCCGCCAAACTCAAGTCAGGACCAGCACACTCACCACCTCATGTATTCTAAAAGAATATTGTTGTAATATATTACGTTGTCGTGTTGATTAAATGTGTGTGTGTGTGTGTGTGTGTGATGTTCCACTGATCCACAGGGGTGATTACCGCACAGGGAAGCGTCTGAACATGAGGAAGGTGATCCCCTACATCGCCAGTCAGTTCCGTAAAGACAAGATCTGGCTGAGGAGGACCAAGCCAAGCAAGAGGGAGTACCAGATCTGTCTGGCCGTGGACGACTCCTCCAGCATGGTGGACAACCACTCCAAACAGGTCAGAGAGCCCTGACGTGTCTTCAGGAGGGGACTCAGCACAGTGTGATGACATGATGATGACATGAAGTACAGAGTGGAGTTCAAACTGCTGTGTGTGTGTGTGTGTGTGTGTGTGTGTGTGTGTGTGTGTGTGTGGTGCAGCTGGCATTTGAGTCGCTGTCGGTGATCATCAACGCTCTCACTCTGCTGGAGGTCGGACAGGTGTCTGTGTGCAGGTAAAGTAACTTTATATGTAACTGTGAAAAAATCAAATAATATGATATAACAGTGATGGAGCTCTGATCACAGACACAGCTGGATATTGTGTTCATTGCATTTTTATTTAAATATCAGTCTGTGTGTGTGTGTGTGTGTGTGTGTGTGTGTGTTTAATGGCTGCTCGTGTGTCCAGTTTTGGCGAGCAGGTGCAGCTGCTCCACCCGTTCCAGCAGCAGTTCAGCGATGAGTCGGGGGCTCGCATCCTCAGACTCTGTCAGTTCCAACAGAAGAAGACCAGGATAGCACAGGTGAGTTTTCTTTGTACTGAGCTTCAGACATCCGCTGTATGTTTCCATGGAGACAGAAGATAACTTACTATGTTCCTTCTTGGTCATAACACATAAAACAGATATTATGTGTTTTTGTAATAGTGCAAATATTCATTAATCATGAAAATAACAGGAATGTTATGTTCATGGATGTGTGTTTGGTGACGTGATGCTCTGATAGGCTGAGCTGAATCATGTGATGTGACTGACTGACTCTCTCCCCCTGAATCTCTCTAGTTTTTGGAGACCTCCACAAAAATGTTTCTAGCGGCACGACAGCAGATTCCTGGATCCATAAACTCAGGTAATGACTCACACTGAACGTGTTCCAGTTCTGGGTCATCACATCTCTCTGTTTTTAGGCTGTCTGAAAAATGAATAGCCGACACAGAACCAGTGTGAGAAGTGGTAAATCTCTGCTGTGACTGGGTAGAGTTCCATAATTTGAACATTTAAGTATCATACCTCTTCAGACAGTTTCCTCCAGAAGAAGCCAACACACTCTAATGTGTCATATTGTTGGATTAGTTGAGCATCAGTTCCAACGTTCTGTACAGTTTTCAGCAGGTGGCACACAAACATTTTGAAGTATTGATCAATATGAATTATCTGCATGTTGTTCTATCACCTTGCACTGACCTCTGACCTCTGTCCACAGAGACAGCCCAGCTGCTGGTCATCGTGTCTGATGGCAGGGGCTTGTTCCTGGAGGGGAAGGAGCGGGTGATGGCAGCTGTACGGGCAGCACGCAGCGCAAATGTGTTTGTCATCTTCGTGGTGCTCGACAACCCAAACTCACGGGTAAGTGAACAAGAACTTCTTTTTATTTGCTTAATCTCCCGACACAAAACATAACTAAACCTGGCGCTGTGCTGCAGGACTCCATCCTGGACATCAAGGTGCCCATATTCAAAGGGCCAGGAGAGCTGCCAGAGATCCGCTCCTACATGGAAGAGTTCCCTTCCCTTCTACGTCATCCTGCGTGATGTCAACGCCTTGCCAGAGACCCTGAGCGACGCGCTCAGGCAGTGGTTTGAGCTCGTCACAGCAGCTGACCAGTAGACCAATGAGAAGCCATCTTTCACAGAAAGCGAGGAGTCGACAACAAACTGCACAACGCCTCTTGGCTGCTAGCCTCTCAGCCACAGCTGAAAACAAACGGACTCAGAAAGAAAAAGACGGTTTGCCGCTGTACATGTGCCTTTATTTTCTGATTTTTACTGTAGATTTTAGTAGAGTTTGATAGCAACCTTTGCTGTTTGTCCTTGTTATCAGGGGAGTTCTCAGTTTCTTTTGTAATGTAACAAGAATTGCTTTAACTTGCACGTCTGAGATGAAATGATAGAAACAGAAATGTGATTCCCTTGCGTGTGAAACACCTCAGTGAAGAGTCAGTAAATACCTCTGTCCCCATTGTACTATAACCCCGGCATCATGTTTGTGTGGATGTTTTAGTCAGTGTTCCATCAAGTCATTCATCTTCAGTGTACAGAGCA
The DNA here is from genome assembly GCA_036365135.1 of Miichthys miiuy. Classification (NCBI taxonomy): domain Eukaryota; kingdom Metazoa; phylum Chordata; class Actinopteri; family Sciaenidae; genus Miichthys; species Miichthys miiuy. The sequence goes on along the minus strand of CM071620.1, from coordinate 1,687,408 downwards.
GAGTTGTCGTTGGTTTTGACAGGACCCTTTCTGACGTCATGACCTAACAGTAGCACGTCACCGTGGTCAACGGCTGACATTCGAAGGAACTTCATAATGTGCCTTGGAGAGGAGAACAGTATCGCATCTGGCTTCACGCCTGAACGAGCTGTCGGGGCGATGGATCAGAGGCACTCACAGCTCCGTCAGGGTTTTTAGAACTTCAGCTCTCATGCACTTTGAAGCACAGGGACTGCAGACTCCAGTTTTGATACATTCTCCCAGTAGAACCCATTTTAGTGGTTTACAGACGCACATCTGCTGTGTTCATCCTCCATCCATGCTGTGCCACTTCTGCTAAATGACGGCTCACAGCTCATCACAGTTCGTTAGGAGTAGGTGTTGACGATGTTTATTATCACCTCTGTGTTTTGTAACGTGGACTTACATGTTAGCAGATGTCGTCGTAATTAAGAATTTTCTTCATTGCATCCATAAAAAACATGACGAATGATCCTGACAATAAACCGTTTACAAGGTTTCTCTGTGCTCGTCCTTTCACACACGCTGACGGGAAATCCCAAAACTTTGACATCATATCTGCAAACAGAAGGCACAGATCAGCATTTTGTGTATTATATGTGGAGGACTTCACACACTGCAGCTCTGATGGACGATACAGACAGAGTAGTAGCAGGGGCGCTCAGGTGTAATTACTAACACCAATAATGAGTCTCTGACCCTGTACCTGGTGAAAGTAAATGGAATTCCGTCTTTATGAATATTAATTACCCCTTTATTAATTAATTAATTAATTTCCCCGCTGTGACACACCTGTGCAGGTTCAGGCTGTTTAAACATGCTGCTGTCCTCCGCTCCTCCAGAGGGAGACAAACATCAAACGAGCCGCTCTAACGTCATCACAACATCCGCTTGTGAGGCTCACTGTCCGCACCGTGACCGGTCCTCACGCCGAGTTGTGTCGTAGCCGAGCTGTGAGAGATGTCAAGGTTACCGCACGCAGCTCTGTCCTTAAAACAGGTACATGTATTTAACGTGTGAAACAGAGGAGCGAGCTTATAATGACGTCAGTCAAACACCGACGATAGCGAGCCCTGCTAGCGGCTAATGCTAACCTTACGTCTACAGTTTATGCGTCATTAAACGTTTGTAGCGTGTTTTCATGTTGTGTAACTGTGCTCGGTGTTCAGTAAGTGTTTGAGCAGTCACGCGCTCACCGTCCACTTTACTGCAGCGTAAGCTAAGTGAGTGATAGATGAGCGCGCGCGTCGTCACAACTTTAAATGTCAATGACGTCAGAGAAATGAATATTACGTACTGTTGACGTCAAAGCAGTAATTAAACGGACATGTTTAGAGCTGAATTAAAATCTGTCCGTTTAGTTACATTAACATCAGCAGTGTGAGAGGTAATGAAAGTTGAGTTCAGCCTGCAGATAAAATGTCTCTTTAAAGATTTATTCACTTCATCTGGCTCGTTTTTAAATAAATATCGTTCCATGAAGCAGATTTCAAAATGTTGTGAACCTTCAGCTCAGGTTAAAGCAGACAGTGTCAAACAGTCCTCAGCAGTGCTGCTTGTATTCTGTACAAAGGCTCAGTCCTTCCTGTGGAAGCCCAGGGTTCCAATCCGCCCTGTGGCTCTTTCCCACATGTCGTTCCCCATCTCTCTCTCTCTCTCCTCACATTCCTGTCACTCTTCAGCTGTCGCTGCCAAATGAAGCTTTAAAAATAAATAAATAAATCTTCTTGGTCCAAATTATTCTCAAGTGTCTGATCTGCTGGTGGCGTGTCAGTTTCTACAGAGGCAGAAGATTCTGGGGATTTACAGGAACATGCTGAAGACCATACGACGGGTACCAGACGAGGCAGACAAGAAGTACCTCAGAGACTGGGCGAGAGCCGAGTTCAAGAGGAACAAGAACGCCACAGACCAGGTGAACGGAGAGCTAACAGAGTGTGTGTGTTCTGTCACATCGCTGAGTCAGTGATCAGAGCGCTGATGATGATGATGGACAGGATGTTATTCAGATATGTTCATGTGTCAAATGAAACTTTGCTGCAGATGTTTGCAGACCTTCAAACATGGAAACGTTGTTATTGTTGCAGTCACTGGTGAATTCTGCTGTATGGACTTCTGAGGTGGAACATGTGTAGAGACATTGAGTTTATTTTCCCAGCATCCCCTGCTCTGACCATGCTGTGTTTCCTCTCATGCTTTGTTCAGGATGCCATCCGTATGATGGTCACACAAGCTAACAACCATCTGACAGAGCTGCAGAAGTCTCTGGCGTTGTCCGGGAGTTAAGCACTGAGAGCTGATGTGGACTCTGGACTGATGTGGACTCTGGACCGGCTCTCAGTGAAGTCCATCCTGGGACTGATGGAGACTCTGTAAGTGTGGACAGGAAACCTGTGATCAGGTGGTGTCACTGTAAGGCTGGACTGACGGAGCCGACCTGAAGGCATCGTTCTGCTGCCGCTCACCGTCCATTGACGAGGATCTTTGATTCATGACCACGGAGAGTCATCACCCCTCGAGGCTACCTGTCAGACTGTGTATGTGTGTGTGTGTGTGTGCATATTAAAGAGGAAGTCGTGAACACGGTGTGGAATGATTATTTTTTATACAAAATGTTTGTGGCATCGTACAGAGTGCATTCTTCACATCCATGTAAACTAAGCAACATGTATGAGCAGACACACAGCAGACAGTAATACTGCGACACACTGAGCTTTCTTCATGCAACATGTTCTTTAACAGGTACACAACTGGCAGGACAATGGCATTCTGGGAAACAGGTAGTCAGCTGATCAGGATCAGGACGTGGATTACTTTATGACAACGACGGCTGCAAGCAACAAATCAGTGAGTTCATCAGTTATCTGCTGAGTGTTTCCTCGATGAACCGCTCAGAAAATGATCTGATGCAATCAGATTAAAAATAAATAAGACTGATCAAAATAGTTTCTGATGAAATTCTTTTGATTGATTTATTGACTGATTGTTGCAGCTCTGGTGTCGGAATCATTACATGAACACTGTTTCTGTGTGAAGTCAGTCTGCAGTGTTACATCACCTCTGACATCCTGAGCTTGAAGCAGTCAGGTCAGTTACTCATGAGCTTATATTTTCAAATCTCTGCAGTCTGGAGTGTTCCATCTCTGCATGTTAACAGTGTTTATGTAATAAATCATCCCTTTTTGCAGTTTTTTTTTTTATTGCTGACAGGAATGGAAAAAAAGCAGCTTACATCATCTTCCATCTTAGTTTAGCCTCTGAGAGAGGGGGGGTCTTTTTAGCCACAATGAAGGAAAGATCCTTTTTAATTCCTTTAGTTAATAAATGTATTCTGTTTGTCAAATGTGATCAATTTATGAACAAAAAAGTCTACAATGATTCTATGGACACTCCAGCCTCCACACACACCACAGCATGCAGCGCGATCAGCTGCTGATGCTCAAACTAAAACCTTCAGCAGGGTTTCGTATGACGTCGTTCAGCTACATTCTGATTCCAGCATGCACGCAAACCAACAAAGAACCAACAGACAACCAACAAAGAACCAACAAAGAGCTTATGATGCTGTGATCCTCCATCAACACATCTCACTGTGCACATCATTCCGTGCCTGATCAACATTAATGAAAGACTTTTACACAATTATTAATGTCACAAATCAATATTTAGAGTCTGGTTGGGCTGTAATGTGTATACAATGTGTGTGTGTGTGTGTATCTATCCTACAAATGGCACATTACATCAATCTGACAGCTAGCTTTATATCTACAACTTTATTTCCAACACAGTGCATGAGAGCTGCCCTTCTTTCTGTAGTACTATCAGACCAGCGTTACCATGGCAACTGACAGGAATTTTTTTTTAGCATCTGTTAAAATGGTTCAGTGGATCCAGGCCTCACGACATGGAAATAATGAGTTCATAAGAGGTGTGGTCGTGACGCGGTCGTGGCGTGTGCTGTGTTAGCAGTCGTCCTGTCTGTTGGTCCTCAGCATGCGCAGCTCGTCCTCCAGGTAGGTGATCCTCTCGACCAGAGCGGCCCTGTCGGCCTGAGCCCTCTGGCCGGCCTGCCAGCGAGCCTCCTGCACCTTCCTCTCGTACCAGCGCTCCATCTGCGTCGACACCGCCTCGAAGAAGTACTGGGTGACTTCCAGGGCATGCATGTTGTCCCTCTCCTGAGTGAAGGAGGGTTCACTGGGCTGGTCTCCAAAGACCTCCAGAGTCCTGACCCCTGTGGTCCCTCTGGACTTAGTCCTGCCCTGGGAATGCTTCTTGCGGTGCTTGCCTCTGTCCCGTCCTCGCTCCCTGTCTCTGAACCCGCCTTCAGTCCTGCTGCTGCAGCGGCGCTCTGTGGCTGGAGACAGGCTGCTGGCTCTGTAAATCCTGCCCCCCTTCGCTCCGTGCTCCACCATGTCCATGTCCTGCAGGTCCTGGTTCTTCCTCTGGGGGTCAGCACAGATCCCTGACCGCTCCTTTGGCCGGACCACCTGGACTGATGACAGCGGGCTCTTGGCAGCAGCAGTAGAGGAGACATCTGCATTCTGAGCTTTATCTCCGTCTGTTAGACGTTCAAGAGAATGTAGTCAGTGCACGCACTCCACACATCCTGCTAATGAACTCTGAATCATTAGTAACATGCCACGGGCAGACTGATGGTTTCGTCTGGCAGCAGTGTTATCGTCAGGACAGACAAATAATAAATCATGCAGTGTTAACCACACACGCCTCTGAGGAGTAAATCATATTAATATAGAAGTAAATCTTCCTCAAAGGGTGAAGCTTAAAGCACGGAGAACATTTATCACTGAGTAAACTCAGTTCAGGACCATAAGAGAACAGCTGACAGACTGACCGGCCTGCAGGAATCTGTGAATTTTGAGGAGATTATTTCCTGTGAATATTCCACAGACAGATGACTTTTTATTCCCGGTCTGTATTATAAGTTTAATAATCATACATATTAGACTTAGTGTTCTCGTTGTTTCTGTGAAGTGTTCAGGTCTTGTCACATTTATTTATGTTTTTTAAATATAATCTAAACTATTAAAAACATAATTGAACATAAAATAGTAACACACCTGAGATATAGGCCTAATGTATATGTATTTAGTTTAGTATAGTTTTCTTTCATCCCTTAAACTCCATGTTGGGAACCAGTGACATACAGTGCATACGGAGAGTATTCACAGCGCTTCACTTTTTCCACATTTTGTTATGTTACAGCCTTATTCCAAAATGGATTCAATTTATTTTTTTCCTCAAAATTCCACACATAATACCCCATAATGACAACTTAGAGTTTGTTTGAGATTTTTTGCAAATTTATTAAAAATAAAAAACAAAGAAATCACTTGTACATAAGTATTCACAGCCTTTGCGATCAAGCTCAAAATTGAGCTCAGGTGCATCCTGTTTCCAAGCGTTATGTTTGGAGGAAAGCAGGCACCGCTCATCACCTGGCCAATACCATCCCTACAGTGAAGCATGGTGGTGGCAGCATCATGCTGTGGGGATGTGGCAGGAACTGGGAGACTAGTCAGGATTGAGGGAAAGATGAATGCAGCACTGTACAGAGACATCCTGGGAGAAAACCTGCTCCAGAGTGCTCTTGACCTCAGACTGGGCCGACGGTTCATCTTTCAACAGCCAAGATATCGAAGGAGTGGCTTCAGGACAACTCTGTGAATGTCCTAGAGTGTCCCGGCCAGAGCCCAGACTTGAATCCCATTGAACATCTCTGGAGGGATCTGAAAATGGCTGTGCACCGACGCTCCCCATCCAACCTGATGGAGCTCCAGAGGTTCTGTAAAGAGGAATGGGCGAAACTGGCCAAAGATAGGTGTGCCAAGCTTGTGGCTACATATTCCAAAAGACTTAGTAGTATTGAGCAAAGGCTGTGAATACTTATGTACATATTATATTTTCGTTCTTTATTTCTAATAAATTTGCAAACATTTAAAAAAAACTTCATGTCATTATGGGGTATTATGTGTAGAATTTTGAGGAAAAAAAATGAATTGAATCCATTTTGGAATAAGGCTGTAACATAACGAAATGTGGAAAAATCTTTCAATACAAAGTTCAAAAACATGAGGAACAAAACTCACAAAGTGTTATAGATATTTTTAACATGTGTCTGATCATCCTCTTCTACAGTTGATCTGTTATAAGAGTCAGTGTGATCACAGTCATCAGTAATGATGTTTGACGTGAACGTTCCTCCTCACAGCTGTGCAGTGTATAGAGATGAGCTGTCATTAATTACTCATATCACACAGCATGTTCACTAGTTCTGGTGTACAGATGTGATACAGATGTGTATGAATGTGAGGAGCTCTGGATGTTTGAAAGTCCAGTTGGGGGCGCTGTTGGCAGCTGTTGGTGTGTGTGTGTGTGTTTCAGCTCTTTATAAACACTGTAGACACATTCTCGGGATAACATGTTCAAGTGTTACCTGGAGAGCTCTCCACATGAACCACAAAGTAGTGGTTGGCTGATCCCCCCTCTGCTGCCACGCTGGATTCCCCCCGGTTGGAGTCCAGGAGGGCGGTGCTGTGGTGGAGCTCCAGGCACTGGGAGTTGTTTCCTCCCTTGTCACAGGGCAGCACGGTGAGACCGGCTCCATCGGTTTCGTTCAGGCCCTCGGCCGCAGAGGAGGAGCGCTGCAGCTTGGTGCTGCTGGGCTCTCCCGTGAGGCGAACCTCCATGTTCTGAAGCTTGGACAGACACCAGCTCTTCAGCTCACTGACCAGAGACGCCTGCTTAAAGGACGGATACAACCACAAAAAGAGTCTCTGTGACTTTATGGAACACTTACTGACAGGAGATGAAGATTATCTCTTAACTAGAATCTGTCCTGTTTCAAACACAGTAGTTCTGACTGACTCCAGGTGAGCTGTGCTCGTTCTTAGTGTTACCTGTCTCTTGTCTGCTTCCAGTCTCTCCTGCAGGGCTCGCTGTTCAATCCTCTGCAGACACTCGCTCCTCTCTGCTGACACTCTCTCCACCGTCATCTTATCCAGAGCTCGGATCTGACGGGAAAACACAGAGATCAGGAGAGAGCAGCAGCCCAGCACGCTCTGCTTTGTCAAGAAGCTCACTGCTGCTTTTCCTCTGGTTGTGTTACATTTTTATTCACTGTGTAAAGAGTTTTCCCAGTTTGCTGTGACAGAACATGTAACTGGAACACTGACTGAGTCGGCCCACACCAGGTGGAGCTCCCTGATGTTCTGCAGGCTGGTACAGCAGCTCATTAAGCTCATAGTTTTAGAATGTTCAGCTATAACGTGTGTGATAACATCTGTTCATATACTGAACCATTTAGCTGCATAACGACAGCCTCAGTCCAGCTCACAGTGTTCTGTCAGTCAGCTGTAGAGTAAACATCTTTTTGTTCCCATGATCCTCTCTCGTGTTTAACTTTGGCCGTGCACAGCTGCTGCAGTTGTAGTTCTAATCTCGTTCATTGTACATTCCTGCCTCCATCCACCATTGTGTTTTCTCAGGCAGCAGTGATGCATCAATGGCTGTGTGCTATCTGATAGAAGCTTCCATCTGAAGCAGCCCACCGCACAGTGCTGTGAGTTCATGCGTTCTGCAGGGTGTCGCACATCAGCAGTTAAAACCGAAACATAAATATAAAGTGTGTATCTGTGCATGTTACCTGGTGTTTGTTCTTGCGGTCCAGCTGGCCCATCTTGCTGTTCATCAGGTCTTGGACGGTGTGGATCTCAGTCTTCATCTCCTCCTTGGTGGCCTCCAGCTGGTTCTCCAGTTTGTTGATGAGAGGTTCACAGCGACAGCCGTTCAGAGGAGCCTGCAACAGTTTGAGGTTTAAACACAGCTCATCATCTGCATCTGATGAAGTGCAGACTCTACCATGCACGGAGAAAGACAGACATCAACGACGTCCAGAAACACTGCAGAGGAATCTTCAGCAAATGAAGCACGTTAACAGTGAAGGACGTATTGAATGAAAAGATGCATGTACTGAGTGCATGTTTCCTCACATACTGCCTTCATTGTTACAGGAATCATGTGCAGGACAGCGTCTTCTCTTTAACGAAGTCCCACACGTGTGAGCTGTGTCACTGAGCAGACCCTCATCAGAGGCACAAACATGGATGCTCTCACTGAGACTAACATCAGTGAATGGTTTCCAGTGTTTCTGGCAGGTGGTGGTCTGCTCTGGAGCTTCTTGACACCCGTAAAGCTGAGTTAAAGGTCAGGGCGCCAGATTTAATGGCAACCAACTGAATACCTTTTACCTCACCTTCCCTTTCCAAGTGTGAAGGGGAAGCTACAGCAGCAAAACTTGCAAAAAATGTGAAAAGGCCCTATCTACAACCAGGGTTTGATTTGTCCATTCTGGGCCACAGTTCAACATGGAGGACTCTGTGGAGGACCCGTCCCTTAATAGATAGAAGAAGGCTCATTCTAAGGTAACAAAAACAAGAATTCTTATTTTCAGGTGATTATTCATTAATAAAAACAAAGATAGAGCCCCAACAATTCCCACCATGAGCAAACACCTGGTGACAGTGACAGGGAGAAGCTTCCTTTAAGAGGCAGAAACCTCGAGCAGTACCCGGCTCATGGTGGGCAGCCATCTGAGCATCTTACCTGCATGATCTTGCCATCCTTGCTGCGGTACAGCGTGTACAGCTGATAGGCTTTATAGTTGTGTGGAGGGATGGAGGAATGAAGGGCGGCTCCTTGCAGTTTGTCTTTCCTCCTGTGAAACGTCTCGCCGTGTCTGGTCTCTCTGCGGCGCAGGGGGTCAGACAGAGACGGCTGAAACAGAGACAGCAGCAGAGGTCAGGGATTATTCCATCTTGTACGAACTAAACCAAACTGAACTGAACTGAACTGAACTCCAGGACCTGGATGAGGACATCAGCATGGAATGTGTTTTTCATGGACCTACTTTTTCTTTCTGCTTCCTGTTCTTTCCCCGCCTGGTGTTTGACTCTGTCGCCTCGGCGTGTTTGCAGGCAGCTCGGTCACTGCTCTGGGTGTCGTCTGCAGCAGAAGCACTGTCCTGCAGGGAGCAGGAGGACAGGTTGGTAGTGCAGCTTGAATGCAGCAGAAATGTGTACTTTGTTCTGCTGGCTAAACAGATATGTAGTGTAAAAGCACCTCGAGTTGTTGGAAGACTAGAAAGGCACTATATAAGTCCAGTCCGTTTACAGAACTGAATCCACTAAAATCACTAAGAACCCTTCAACCTCTACAGCCACAGACTCACATAAGTCATTCCACACTCATGCTGTGCATTTGTTCAAACCCTTGATTTTAAGTTCCAAATGTATTAACCAACTCATACTTGAATAGTATGAGTTGGTTAATAATAACAATTCTCCAGTCAGAAGACCAGAAGAAGAAGGAACAACAAGATGATGTAATTAAAAGAGCAGCAGTGAAAAACAACACAGGAAACATTATAGAGCCATGAGAGCTGAGGAAACAGCTGATCAGTCACATGACTTCAGTGATATCACAACTTATTCAGAAAACGTGTTTCCATCTCACATTAAGAAAAATGAAGAACCCCTCTATCCTCCACCATGCTGCTCATGTATATCCTCACCTTCCTCTCATCCCACAAAGTTCAAAGCTCATATTCTTTTCTCTGCTCTTTCTGCTCTTTCATCGTTCACAGTTGCTTTGACACAGTGCTCTAGTTTTTACCTTACAGGGCAGCATCTCATCTCTGGGCACCGACTGAGCTCTGCCCTCTGCCTTCAGCTTGTCTCTCCTCTTCCTCACACTCCTGCCACGCACAAAACTCTGCACCTGAACACACACACACAGAGGAGACAAAATGACAGCAGACATTCATTTTTTGTTGGCAGCACCGTTGTATTTCTTATCAGTTATTTGCTGTAGACTCATTCCTTTCATTTCTTATCTTCATCCAGACATTACTGACAGTCAAACTGTCACCTGTCTTCTAAAACACCATTTATCTTTAGACCTACTGATTTATATACTTATTATTTACATACTGACAACAACTCAAATTACTAAGCACATATTTAACTTCTTTGCACAGGTTTCATTTAAATGCAGTGTCAGGAATCATTAGTTCTCCTGTTCAGAGCGTCATTGTTTACAGTGCGCTGATAAGTTTCGTTTGGATGACGTCATCGGAGCTGCTGTGACGCGGGCCGCTGCAGTTGGTCTTTGGTTCTACAGCCGTTCATATACACACACGTTCACAAACGGTTTTGTTTCTCTCGTTCCCTCACCCTTTCTCCAGTAGTTTAATCATTTTTACTGCTATGTGTAGATGACAAAAGGTGAGCATGCTGTTAATCAACTATAAACCAAACTTGTTATTGTGTTTTTCAGAATAATAGTATTTGGCAGATGTTTTTCTCGTTATCGCCTCACGGGGGCAGTATGCTAATGCTAATGTTAATCAGCCGTTAACACCTACTCATTCTGTATTACAGTCCTCATTCATATATCAGTATATGTTTAACTGTTTGTGTTTGTTACCTTATTATTAGTACTTATTCTATTGTATCTGTATTTTGTTATGCAGACCACAGCAGGATTAAATTAGCTAACTAACTGGGAAAAGTCTGTGTCCGTGTCTTTTAATGGGGACACACACCATATCTTGAGCCAACTCTAAACCACCTCATTCCCTGGAGACAACCCCTTCTATCGCTCCCTAACATCCCCCTATTTTATATGCAGATTTAGCTCATAGGTTAATTTTAATGTATGTTTATTGTAGTATAGGTTCATCTTAAAGCATGCTTACTGTGTGCTTACTGTGTTTAATGCTACTGGATCCTTGAATTTCCTTCCGGATCAATAAAGTACTTACCTATCGATCGATCAGCTGCATATTCATGAAAGTTGCAATAAAGAGTTAAAGAAACGTTGTGTAACTTTTCTCTGATAAACTAACATCTGTTACTCACTGACCTGTGATCAGGTGAACGGTGTCTCTGTCATTCGTACGTCTGTTCTCACACTATGTAACTTTGGCTTTATGCTTTAACTCTTTACAGCACTAAGTCACACACCACCGACTATTTGACTGACTTTGGTGAAACTGGATCATATTTTATGGACAAAATGTTTTCTGCTTTTCTCTCTGATGTCCTCCGGCTGCTCCGCCTCAACTCTCTGTGATTTACAGAGTTTCCTGATGGACAGTGAAGTAAACTGCTGCCAACTGTAGCTGCTGTTAGCTAATGTTAGCTCAGTTTGTTAGCCGGGCTGTCTGTATACACATGTATTTGTGTATACAGACAGCCGCTAAAACGCTAATAACATCAGTTTTTACATTATGTTTCTTTAAATGTGTTTAGTCATATTCCAAATTCGAAAACCCAAAGATCAGGTCAGTCTGAGAGAAAAAAATGATCAGAACTGATTATGGAATCTCTACAATCTCTAATAAGTTCGTGGTTTCACCTGAGGAGCTTTGGTCAGTAGTAGAGCCACATCTGGGTTGTTGTGCTCTCTGGCCTGATCCAAAGCTGTGTGACCTGCCTGCAGACACACACACACACACACAGACACACACAATGAGGACAGTGAAAACATGGCTCATTTACATTTACATTTTCAAATACTGGCCAAAGCTTTTGTTTAGCACAATGATAGACTCAAGGTAAAAAAAACACAGGAATCACATGACATGATTATTGTACTAAATTAATTAGCATGGACATGCAATTAACCCACTTTAAAGGTTTTTTTACCCAGCCTGTAATAACAATTTACAAGCAACATTTTTAATTGATATCCCTTTTTCACAACCCAATCCTTCTGCCATCCACCCATCCACCCATCCATCCATCCATCCATCCACCCACAAAGTACACAGCATCTTAAAAAGAAGAGAGTAAAGCAGACTATTAAAGAGGCAAAACCAAAGACTCTATTCTGTTGAACAGATAAATCTGCTTCCTCCACAGGAACTCCAGAAATATCACTTTGAGGAGATGAGACAATGGTTTTCCCTTCTTTCCTGTCAGAGGAGGATTTCTAAAACACAGCCAGCCTGTGGGTCATCTCCCTCTGTGCCTGTGAGCACCTGCTGCAAACCTCTGCTACGCCAGGCTTTATTTTAGACAGCAGAGTTTTCCTATGAGAGAATGCAAACCCATACTCTGCTTCCCAGACTGCTCTCTTCTTGGTTGGATCTTCCTCTAAAGTGACATCGACCTCCCAACATCAAATCAGAAGTTCAAATAGTTTTCACTCATCTACCTATCGCTTCATCTAACGTGTAACACAAGAGGAGCAGCGGCCAACTCATGAGGAGATCGCTACGTCAACAGAACAGAGGTCAACAGAACAGAAATGTGAGCCGAGTGTGTGCACAAACACTTCTTCTGAGCATTAATGATGTAGAAAGACGCTGCAGGCGCTCACATTGTTGCAGATGCGGCTGTCTGCTCCCGCCTCCAGCAGCAGCCGTACTGTCTTCTTATGATTCAGAGCAGCTGCCACGTGCAGTGGTGTGTCCCCAGCCTGCACACACACACACACACACAGAAAACGAGATGGTTTGTATGAGCATTAATATGTTCACCAGAGGCTCTCAACATAACATCAAAACATAGAAATGACTGAAACTGAACTGAGGTCTGTGACTTGTGCTGGGTGACTCACCAGGTTCTTCTCTGACACGGAGCAAAAGGCTCCCAGCAGGATGCGGATCATAGCCACATGGTTGTAGCGGGCCGCCACATGCAGACACGTATCGCCGGCCTGGAAAACATTCAGAGAAGATCAATTTTACAACAAATTCATCTAAAAAATGAGACATTCAATTACAATGAAACAAGATGTGTCACAGCAGAACACAGACAGCTGGTGCAAACTCTTAGGCCCGAGGGTCAGATAGGGTGCTGGGTGGTCTGCAGACCATCAGTGATACAAATGTCTATTTATTTTATCTGATAAATATTATTAATGTTTGTTTATGTCATTTTGCATCTTGACTGACCAATGAGATCTGCAGGTGAGTTTTTAAGCCGTCCAATGTGAAACAGCTGAGGCGCTGGTTAACTATCTAACTCTCCTCAGTGGTAAAGGCGATCGGTGTTGTGAGACAGGCTGCTGTCTGACTGTTTGTGAGCGTCACTGTCAGCCAATGACAGAACACTGATGTCACTGTTTAACATCAAATCATTTCAATGGTTTTATGCAAAGAAGTTCTCTTGAAGACAGAAAAATGACATCGTTCTGACAGGTTGTAACGTTCAAACTTTTACATTCAAACATATAAAGTATATAACATTCATAAAAAGATGCATCATCGTGTTATTTTAATTCATATCAGTTAATATCATTTTGAACTATTAACTGTTTTTTTTTTGGACTGTTGTTTAAAACACAGACTGAAATATTAAAGTCTCCTCACTGAAAGTCTGCCCATGACTGAAGACTGCTCAGACCTCACCACCAACAACAACAACAACCTCCTCCTCCTGCACTCGTGCTGAGTAACAACAGTTTCCCCCATGAAAGGCTGCGAATTACGTTTGAAGTGCAAATGTACGGCGCACTGTTTCATAATTAAGTGAATGTTGTGCCTTGTAAGAGTGCTGTGGCAGCAGTGCTCTGTAGAGAGCAGACGGCCTCGTGGATTTCAAAGCACTGGATGATAGAAAGCAAGTCAACGTGATGTGAGCGAGTGAGGAAGAAATCGAGATAGAAGTCTGTTTTCAAAGAGCATTTTACATGAAGGAAGAGCACAAACAAAGAGAGAGTAAAGGTCATGAAAGATAGAGTAACAGGTGAAGTACAAAAATCACTATGTGCACAAGCTGCATGTGGCATCAAAGGTGGAACAAACCATTTAATTAATCACTGATCAAACAGATTCTGGATCACGTTAAAGTAGCGAGTCCATCAAATGAGCAGATGAGGGACAGTGTTAAACCTTAGATTGTTATGAGGACACTGACTTCTCTCCTTGAGACACAGAGCAGCTGTATGTTAGTGTTTAGGAAAGAAGGCACCATTCTGATCATTACTATGGTAACCGAGGTCAGAGGATGGAGCTGTCTCATTCCATAGACACAACAGATAGGTACATAACGTGGCAAAAGAGCTCTGGCAGGTGATTCTAGCAGCAGCGGCAGCACCAGCGGAGCCCTGCTGGAGACTTACATGGTTCTTGCTGTCGGGCCTCGAGCCGCCCAGAAGCAGAACCTTCGAGCTCTGAGCGTGTCCGTTCTGACACGCAAGGTGGAGAGCTGTGTTTCCCGCCTGGAAAAAAGAGGATTACAGAGTCTCGTCAAGAATTTATACACAGGAAGTTTCAAATGTAAAACACTATTGGAGTTTTTCCAGAGCTCTCCATCTCAAGGTCTTCATTACTGGATGGAGATGAAATGATGATGAAAGTCAGCTCCTTTAATGACATCATCGTTAAGAACAGTTTATTTGAGGATTTTCAGTCAGGATTTAGAGTGCATCATAGCACAGAGACCGCACTAGTCAAAGTTACAAATAACCTCTTAATGGCATCAGACAAAGGACTCATCTCTGTACTTGTCCTGTTAGATCTTGTCCTGTTAGATCTTAGTGCCGCATTTGACACCATTGACCATCAAATTCTCTTACAGAGACTGGAACATCAAATTGGCATCAAAGGAACCGCCCTAAGCTGGTTTAAGTTGTATTTCTTAGATCGATCTCAGTTTGTTCACGTCAATGATGAATCCTCCATGCATACCAAAGTTTGTCATGGAGTCCCACAAGGTTCTGTACTAGGACCATTTCTATTCAGTTTATATATGCTTCCTTTAGGGAACATTATTAGGAATCACTCTATCAATTTTCATTGCTATGCAGAGGACACCCAATTATATTTATCGATCAAGCCTGATGAAACCAATCAGTTAACTAAACTCCAAGCATGCCTTAAGGATATAAAACGTTGGATGACCTACAATTTTCTAATGTTAAATTCAGACAAAACTGTAATTGGACCCAAACATAGTTACTTTAGATGGGATCACCTCCAGCTCCACCATAAAGAATCTTGGAGTTGTTTTTGACCAGGATTTGTCCTTTAATGTCCACATAAAACAAATTTTGAGGACTGCATTCTTCCACTTACTTAACATTGCAAAAATCAGACGTATCGTATCTCAAGCGGATGCAGAAAAACTAGTCCACGCATTTGTTACTTCTAGGCTGGACTATTGTAACTCTTTGTTATCAGGTTGCTCCAATAAGTCTTTTAGGACTTTGCAGCTAATTCAGAATGCTGCTGCACGTGTTCTGACAGGAACCAAGATCAGAGATCACATCTCTCCCATTTTGGCTTCCTTGCACTGGCTACCTGTTAAATCTAGAATAGAATTTAAAATTCTTCTCCTTACATACAAAGCTCTTCATGGTCAGGCACCATCATATCTAAAAGAGCTCATAGTACCTTACTACTCCTGCACGACGTCCACTACATATATTATTACTGTCATTATTGTTACCATATCTCCATTACCGTTTATAGTTTAATGTTTTGCTGCTGCTGTGCATCTGTGTCAGTTTTTCCTCACCACCGTCGCCAAGTGCTTGCTCATGGTGGAACTGTTGGTCTCTGTAAATAATATTATAAAGAGTACGGTCTAGACCTGCTCTGTATGAAAAGTGTCACAAGTTAACTTTTGTTATGATATGGCGCTATATAAATAAAATTGAATTAGACATGAGTGGAATGACAGCATAAAGAAAGGCTGGTGACAGCTGAAGGAATGATTATAAGAACACAGTTTATAGTGAACATGTTTAATCAGTGCTGTGGCTGAAAGCTGAGAACTCTGCTGTAGAATCACCTTGTTCTTTGCGTGAGCGTTGGCTCCAGCCTTCACCAGCAGTTTGACAGACTGGCTGAAGCCGTGCCAGGACACCTCATGGAGAGCTGTGTTACCGTCCTGACAGGACAAGAGACAAAGAGCCACGTTAACCAGAATCAGACTGACTTTACGTCAACACAAATCTTAGAGATAACTCCATTTATGAAGAGTCTCTAACTTTCTAACTCTGAGATCCATGAATAAGCACAGTGGTACATTAATGAGTTTCATTCATTCATTTATCCAGCAGATTATTGCAATTTAAGTTGCTCCATAGGCTTCATCTGTTCAGGAGTAAGTTGGCTACAATGTACCTGGGTCAGGTCTGACTAGTCCCAGATGCAACCAAGAGTCAGCCAACCTCAGTCGTGTGTCAATCCTAACCCTTTGACTTCTACCTTTAGTGTAGCTTCAGACAGGATGCAGTTATCAGGTGGAGGCTACAGATTTTTCCATAATATTGTCTGGACGGATTGCATTTTTAGTTGGAAAAAGGCAGCGGCACAGTCCCTGAAACACTGAGTGGAAATGGAAAATGAGTGTACACCGTCCAAGTCTCAAAAGTTCCACAGTCTGTCAATCTTTTCTATTTTATTTTGTAAAAATTGAGTATTGTGACATTTGTTTTGTAATTCTGTATATATGTGATAGAATGTGTCAGTATGTACTGTATATTATATTATAGGATAGTCTGTTGTAGTATGTCAGATGTCCAATGTTAATCAAAGTTTTGCAGAAGTGAAATTTGAATAATGATATTTCAAAAGCAGTTTCCATGTTTTAATATCTGCTCAGACACTGTCAGACAAACTTCCTGCAGAGTTTCACATAATACAGCCTTTGAGCAATAACAGCAAATTAGACAGAAGCAGATCAGCTGGAGGCATTTTAATAAAGATGAAATATTCTTATCACGCATGGGAAATTGGGAAAAAGGCCTCATTATCATTAGTACTGCTCATATAAGCATTTTAACTAAAGGCCTGTTTGGTTAAAGAAAGTAGGTAAACAAACTATACACAGACTGATTAGAGCTTCCTTTGCAGATCTTTTTTACCTCATATTTTGATACAAACCTTGGAAAAGGTGACAATACATTATGATTAAACTACAGAAAATAAAGTCATGAAATACGCTGCAAAGGAATCATTTCATCTATTACATTTGTCAAAGTTAGAAGAAATCAATAATTATTGAACTAATAAAGAATTGAAAGAAAGAAAGTTTCTGAAGTTTTCTCTAACGTTTAATGTATTTCTTTGTAAATAAGTGCATGTGGTGGAACACTGATATGTAAGAAAAGAAAGTTTGAATTGGAATTTGCTGTGATTGTAGAATGAGAACGTTAAACTGTGTTAAAGACCTTTTCACTTTTATTTAAATCAAACAACCAGAGGAGAAACAAACAATGAATGTACATGATGAACGTTGAATGAATGTTTGTAAAACCTCTTCTGAGTGGTTCAGTGGCTGATACGTAAAACAACTGTTTGTTGTTGACATAAAATATGAGTAGTTTGAATGTTCATGGTAATAATCCCTGCCGTCAACACACTGCTCTGAGGCTAAGCAGATTACAGGCATGTTGGTTATCAGATGCTTTAATGCAGTCATCACGATAGATTCAAGTCCCCCTGTTCCTCTGACTGACTGTAATAGAGATGCCATTAGCCTCTGCGTGTGTGTATGTGTGTGTTTGTGTCTTTTGATCTGCACCTTGTCCTGTCTGTCCAGTGCACACCCTTCCTGGATGAGAGCGCTGATGATGTCACTGTTTCCCACCACGGCAGCCCGCTGTAGTGCCGTCTGCTCCCCCTGTCAGCAGACACACAAACACAGCACCGCCTTAAAGAGATGTGTGTGTGTGACGAGACACACTCAGTAGCAGGACAAGAAAACATCCAGCATCCATCCACAGAAACTATTCCATCAGGTCAAACTCTCCAATTTGATCATGTTGTTAGTTTTGCTGGGTCAGCTTCATGCCACAAAAATTCAGAAATTGTGGTGGAAACTGTTTAATTATTATTATAATCAACTGACTTAAGTTGCAGAAAGGTTGACACAGAGATAAGCTCCTGTCTCTTGAAGAAATAGATCGGTTTTGTGGTTTTATTCCTGTTTATTTAGTGGAAGAGGAACAAACTCATGGATGGATGTCTTCTGTCTGTCAGTGCATGCAGTATTTAAATGGGATCAACAGTAGACCGCTCAAAGGAAATACACCCTTAAACCTTTCCACAGATAGCTGATGTACATGTGCAGTTAACATCAGTATGAAGTCTGAATCTACAGTTAAAGGAGTAGTTTGACATTTTGGGAAATGCCGTTATTTACTTGTCGCTGATTCTGACAGTGAGATGAGAAGATGGAGACTGGTCGTTTCCATCCAAATTTCAGCAAAAGGAAATTCAAATAAACGTGTTTGATCAATTTTTGCTTCATTGAGACAAACATTTCTGTTTGTGTTCTTTGGCTAACTGCTCCCCTCCACTTCCAGTCTTTAGCTCTGCTGATACTGATCTTCTAATCTCACATGTTCAGAGGAGAACAGTGGCCTGCTAAAAGGAAATGCAACTTTATCAAGCCTCGGCTTCATGGTGAACAGTAGAACCAAAGCACCAGACCACAGAACACTGTCAGTAAGCTCAAGAACATGAAGTATGACCTCAGTGTTAAAGAGCAGCTCATACACAACATGCTAAATGAAGCTAATCACAGTGATTAACATTTATTCTAAATAATACAAAATTCCCTCCAAAATAAACTCTGCCTTTAACTGTAGATAGTTTCCTACACTCCTTTTTAATAAGCACACGTGTATCATCACTGACCTTCACAGTAATGATGTTAATATGGTCCCAATACAGCAGTTATACAAACCACAGCAGGTCATGTCAAATAGCTCTGTTAGCTGCGGTGTGTATAAGTATATGAAAGCAGTGAACGTACAGTTCCAGGAAAAAAGGATGAGCTCAGCCATGAATGGAATCGCTGCACACAGAGCAGATTAGTGGTGAGTGACGCTTAGCAGGTGAAGTCTGACATGAGAGCGCAGGAAGAATGTCTCCCATGAGGGACGGAGGAGAAAGAGGAGGGAGAAGAGGAGGAGGAGAGGGTCATTCCAAGCTAGATAAGAAGTGAGCCGAGCACAGCAGCAGTAGCAGCGGCGGTGGAAGAGTGGACTGTTTGGGGGGAAGGTAGGATGGGGGGAGGACAGATTTCCGCTGGCTCAGTAGGAGCAGGTTTGGCTAACCTCCTTCACTCTCCCTGATCCTCCAGGCTCTTTCCCAGCCCTCCTCCACTGTCTTCTCCTCCTCATCATCCTCCTCCTGCTTCAGTCTGCACCTCCTGCTCCCTCCCGTCCTGGAGGATGTACTGTAGCCTGTTGCAGAGCTCATTGACCAAAGAGAATGAATTTGGCAACGCCAGAGATCTGTGATTTCACTATCTGTGGGAAAGGGGGACTTGCATCCTGAGGGCAAACCCACAAGTGGACAGTCCAAAGAGTCCCATTCAAGACCACTGGAGGTCATTACTCTACAGTTCTCTCTGTGTTAAAAAAAAAAAAAGTTGTGGGTCTAAAAAATCATTCCAACAGAACAGAATTGAGAGCAAAATAAAAAGTAATCCACCGATCAGGACCGCAGTGAGAGCTGGAAGTGGATGAAAAGTGGACATAAGGCCGCCGCAGCTGACAGACAGATAAGTACTCACGTCGTCTTGGATGTCCAGGTCGCAGCCGGCTTTGAGCAGGATACGCACAACCTCAATGTGGCCTTTGTAGGCAGCCAAGTGCAGGGGGCTCCTGCCATACTGTGGACACAGAACACACACACACACAACTCAGCCTGGTAAACAAAACACACACACACAAGGGAGCACACAGAGTTCCAGCAGGAGCAAACAAAGTTGAGTAAAAAGAAACCCACGACTCACAGTCCCTCACAACAGTGCCACAGTCCAGTGAGTCAGATACTGCACAATCTGTGACGGAGTATGATCCACCTCAGAAATGAGCCCACCCAAAACAAACAAACCCTTAATCCAGGCTTTAAGAGAAGAGTGCACCATGTGCACAGCTGGTCATGTGAGCTGAGCGGAGGATAAACTCTAAGCTGCTAAGTTTAATGTAAGAGGCAGGAGGAAGGAGAATCAGTGAATCAACAGAAACCTGATCAGTGATTGTTTTGATAATTGATCACTGATAATCACTGTAAACTGAATATGTTTGGATTGTTGAACTGTTGGACGAGACATTTGAAGTCCTCTGGGAGATTTTTCACTGACTTTTACAGTATTTGATGACAAGAATCTGCAGAATAATCATAATCACAGCTTCATGCTCACCATAATGAATCTGTATGACTACCCATCAGTCATTGCTTCAAAATGCTGACACGTGCAAAAAGAAAACTTACAGAAGAGTTTAAAAAGACAGATGAATAAATAATAAATGATAAATTGAGCGACATCTGTGAGCTAGTTCAGGCAGACAACTGGAGCTGCACTCCATATACACACACATGACATGCCTCACACTCCACAATCATCCAGTCACACACCCTCCCTCACACAAATGGCGGTCTAATTAAGCTGCAACATCTCTCCCTCTGCTCTGCCAATGCCATTTCTGCCTGCATCAGCAGCACTGCCTGTTCTTCACCACCCCAGCACCCACCTGCAGGCTCCTGCAAGCTCCGAGGGGGTTTAAGATATTTGCTCATCACTCCTCAATATCTCTATGTATGCTTATCTGCGGGGAGTGATGAGGTCAGAGCCTAGACGCCAAACTCTAACTATACTCTGCTGTTGCAATAAAACATTCCACACTACATCGTGTTGGTAACAGAAAAATCTGGTTTTATTGTATGTCAGTTTATATATTGAGTCAGTTGTTTAGGAAAAATGTCCAAGGTCTGACTCTGAATGGCTCTTGGAGGGTTTCTAATGACCTGTTAAATCATAAAAATGAATACAAAATACACAACCTTTAGCTAATACACATTATATGTCATGTGTTTAGGACACACTGTAATCTACAACTAAATGTATGTGTCACATGGAATCTCTGACTGGGTTGGTAAGACTAAACCATTACCACGGAGAGATGCAGCAGAATGAAGTGATGACATCTCTGTGGAGAGTGAGATGACATGAGGAAAGTCAACAGAGGGAAATTCCTTTTTTCAGTAGCCAGGAGATATTAGAATAATATTCTGTGAAAGGATTAGGTTAAAAGCTCTGACATCCTGCACATCACATCCAACATAATGCAGAGCAGGGTGAAGACTGACAGAGCAGGATGTCAGGATGTAGGTAACTATTCAAACTTCAAACACCAGATCTGGCAGGTGATCTCGTTAATCTGTAATCATACTCAGTAAATACACTTTAATTACACATCCAGTGTGTATTCCCACACAACAGCACAAGCCGCATTACACCCCAGGTATTATCTCGGTGTTTGGAAGTTTGTGCTTTGTTTGGGTGCGGCTCGGCTCTGCTCTGCATTCATGTGGTCCTCAGATTGAGTTACACTGGGCCTGGCTTGGAGGGAAGCCACCAGTAGAGCTCAGGTAAACAGCAGGCCTGAGGCCAGCAGGGAGCCTCTGTTGTCTCCACACTGACTCAGGGTCTGTTTGTCAGCTGCTTTTTCAGTGGCGGTTGGTATGTTTGGTTCACATCTTAGTGCTCTGCCGGCTCAAATCTTTAAGTTTAAAAATATATTCAAAGGGACAAAAAGTCCTCATACTCCTCTCTGCAGTCCACTTCTTTTTACCTAATTCTCTTTTAAATTTCACTGTGGAGCTTGTAACCTCTAGTCACACTACAGAGGTGTTTTTCCTTGTTTTGTTCTCATGCACACACCTGTGCACACAAGTGACACAAGCTACAGTCCTACCAATGGTGTCACACTACTCCACTAATCTACAGGTGGCTGTAACATGCCAAGACATTCTGCAATGCACCAGCAAAGGCAAGGGGACTGCTGGGTAATAAAGAGGATTTAAAACAAAATAAAATTTTGTTAAACAAAATATGTTTGTTATATAGTTTATATAATATAGTGATAGCAGCTTTGAGTCACTGTCAGGAGAACTCAATCAGCTGAAGCCTCATGTAGATTCTGACTGATACTTACACTGACACTGTAAAGTACATTTTAGTGTTGCATTAAGACTGACTAGCACTAACAAGTGCTAGTCAGTTCTGATGGATGTGGATATACAGTTTGGATTTTCACATAGAGGTTTGGGAGACAGCGGAAACACAACACTGACATCATTCCACCTTTGTTGCTAAGTTAATAAGGCCAGACATGCACACAGTTGCGTATTTACACATCCAGCAGACACAGAGAAATATTAGCATTCATCTGGAGCCATGTTTGTGTCCACCTGATAAATGAGTCACTCTCCTTTTAGCTCTGTTTCGGTCTCCACCAAATGCTGAGGTCTGGTCTAACACGCTGTGTTAACAGTGCTATGACAGCTGCGAGACTGAAACTAAACAGTTAAGTTGTGGGTTGTAAAACCAAAACAATGAGCTGAAAGAGGCTAAAAAGCTCTGTAGAGCTGAGGGTGATAATTCTCTGTGGGTTTGTCACTATGAGTGGCCCTTTTCTCAGTACAAGTCAACTGATCCATTGTTATTATAATAGTATTGATTATAGCTGCTTTTAGTAGACCAATTCATGGCCATTAACCAATGAATGCTATGACCACCATGCCGCTTTTATACAGCGCATTGTCTGATATACTGTGCTGCTCAGTGTAGTTCTGATGTATCAGCCACCTTTAACTTATCACAGATATGTTGGTATATATATTGGTATAGTCATTTGAAGAGAGGAAACAAAAAAAGCCTTTCATTCCACAGTTTGTCCACCAGAGAGCACTGAACATTCATTTTCAACAAGATTCACTCTTCACACTTCACAACTGTTTAAAAGGTCTGCAAAGTTTGTGTCTTACTGGTACATGTAGTTTGATGACCTCACAGTGAAAAGGGATTCCCACATCAGTAATGTGTTACGCATTTATGTAAACAAATATACATATATACATTGGCTGGTATTTAAGAGTTTATGTATCTGCTTCATAAATGCAGTATTTGTCATGCTCTGTTGCATTATTGGTATATTTTAAACACTGACACGAATCTGCTTATGAAGTGAGCAGACCTGATCGTTTTTTGCTCACATAACAATTTCCTATTTCCAAAAATGAAGCTACATGTTGTGTGTATATGCTCAGTGTAATCACTGAGCTGCGGAAACACCTGTCCCTGTGTGATGAGGCACTCTTAACTTGAGTTTCACATATAGGAAATCATATCATATCTTACTATTACAGAAGCAGTTCCTAAACGTACAGCTGTGTCCTATCTTATCTAAACTTAAGAAATCAGGACTACAACTTCCTTCTTTAATCGGCGCTCGTCCTGTCAGGTCTGCATCTGTGTTTAAAATATAGATGAGACTGCCCGTATCCATGACGACTATCTCACTTCACTTGTCACTGGCTAGCTGCATTAGGAATGTGTACCTGTGTGATCACATGTCCTTTAATGTTAGAGACTTGGTTTGCTTTATCACAACTGTGATGCTAATTTCTGTTATTTCATGTGTTAGCATCGAGCTAACTAAGTTCTTCAGTTAGGAGGTTCTATAATTATTACATGTCCATCGTAAGAAAAGGTCTGTAATACCAAATATCCTAAATGTCATCCTAAACTGTGTTAATGTTTTTAGACTGACTCCACACTTCATCGTCCCTGCCTTCTTTTCTTTTTGTCTGCTTTATGTTTTCTTACTTTCAATCCGTTTATCACAGCCTTCCAAAAACTATTCCTTACATTCCTACATTCCTGTTCCTGAGCAGAGGAATGTTTCATATGAAACTCTGCCCCTTTCATCCTGGATTTAGCTTTCATAATGGCACCCTGCCAAAGTTCCCAAATACAGCCGGTCAAAACTAAATCCTCTGCAGCGCGTGGAATATTGTTGTAGCTGTTACAATATGATGACATGTGTTCATGTTCCCACGGAAAATTGGTTTGCAGTGGCAGAAGAGAAAACACAGAGCACATGATGCACAACAAACACATCCAGTACGAAGCACTCACAGTGTTTAGCTCTGACCACTGATGTGGTGAATAAAAAAAATAATAAACTAATGATTTTACACATGTGCCTGAAACTTTTGCTTCTTAACATTAAAAGTTCAAGCCCTTACCTAAATCCAGGAACACGCAGCACAAAAGAGCTGTTGTTCCTGTGTCTGGGGACACAAATTGATGGAGGTGACAAATGCCAGAACCTCCTCAGCAGGATTATACTGCAGACTGTAAAACAAACAGTGTGGACATCTACAAACTTGACCTCATATCCCTGATTTAATAACCTTGTTTCTCCAGACAAATCCAAACTAAAATACAGGTTTCAAGTTTCAATACTCTGTGACATTATTTGTGTTTGACATTCAGTTACAGAACACTACCACTGGCCAAGCAGCAGCTCAGCTGATGAACTGAAGAACTGAGAATGAACTCACCATTAAGTATCATAAAGAATCTTAATTACGGTCATTTTGATAAACAATCCAAGCTGCCAAACTGACAGAAACATTAAGTGATTCATCTGGAGAGCATGGAGCGGTTTAGAGGTTGTTTTTTTTTTACATTTTTCTGGTCTTTCACTGTCACCAAAGAAAAAGAAAAAAAACTTCTTACAGGGAGGCAAAGTCCCTGAAATGTCAACTCAGGAACTCTATCCGCTGATGAGGACTGTGAGATGTGGTTAAAAATGGAAGTATAGAAATGCCAAAGTATGTTAGAGGTAGAAACAGCATCACCATGGATAGTGTGTGATCGTCACACTGTAAAAACACTGAAAATAGTTTGTTTATGTAAATATTAATATCTGTATTAGCCACTATGGGTAAACTTGACTTTTTTGTGCCAAATATTCATTAAAGAAAGTTGGTTTTTTTATTGAAAATGAGGTATCAAATTTGCATTAATATCAAAGTGATACCCAGCAGCCTATCACTGCCACTGCTCAAGAATTTTTAATTCGCTTTTTATGTGAAATGAAGCTGCAAACTAAGATTACTGACTTGTAGTTGACAGAAGTAAATCCTATATTTTCATATATTTTCTTCCCTTCAGCCGTCACCCTGCTAAACTCTGTATTGACTGAACCCCCCTTCCCCCTCATATTTATGATTATTTACGCCCCCACACACACCAACAATTATCTATACTGTCTGACTGTATATATCCTGGATCTGGCTGTTTTTTGTGTGTATATAATGCTGACCACACACACTATTTAAATAACTGTTCATACTGTACATAATATATGTTAATATATTCATCTACCTGTCCATGCTGCTCATACTGTACATATTCATATACTATATATATCCTATAGCATATTCATATTTATAACTGCACTATATTTAAATGTCTTAAATGTCTCATATGTACATACTTTACTACTCTGCACTTCTGGTTAGATGCTAAACTGCATTTCGTTGTCTAAGTACTTGTGCAATGACAATAAAGTTGAATCTAATGTAATCCAATCTAAAAATAAAGGAATGCCCGCTAACTAGAAGAAGGATCCAACAGAGTCATCTTGATAGCTCCTCGCCTCTCAGAAGAAGAACATATCCCTTTGAGACACCCACACAAAAATACACCATGAGAGCAAACAGAGGGTGAGTGAATGCATTAGCTGCTGGAATGATTTTCATTAGTCTGGTTGTGAAACATCCTTTCATGCTCTGTTTTGTTTCTAATTGATTAAAGATATGCAGATGAAGCCACAGAAAATGTGTTGCTGGATATTCACTGACCTCACAGTGACTGAACACATCTGATATCCAAACCACGAGCATTAGAAAATGATTTAGTGTCTTCTCCAGTGAAAGGATATTCTTAAAGCACATTCACGAGACCACATCCATGAGTCACACAACTCAGTGACACAATGGGAGTAAAATGACACCCAAAAGACGCAGACACTATAATACAGGCCGCTAACAGGAAAGATAAAGCGTGTGAGCTCATTTGGGTAACCAGTTGGCTCTGATCCTACATTCACCGTGAGCAACACGAGTCACCAAGACACACCAGGTTATAATGAATCATGTGCTGAGACAGTAAGTGTGCAGGTAGAAACAGAAACAGGACGATGAAGAGGTGTTTTAATAAGGATCTGTGCACATGAACAGGGTAGAACATGAGCTCAACGCAGCTGTTTGCACTTTCTGATGTATCAGGGGAAATCGTGCTAATGTGCATGTGTTACCATGGCTACTAAATTATCTTGCATAAATATACACATCAAAGATACAGATCAGCAATCTTTTTTTCTAGATATTTTTGGGCTTTTTATTTTAATAGACAGCTGAACAGTGACATGAAAGTGGCAGAGAGAGATGGGGGGCCGACGTGCAGCAAAAGGCCACAGGTCAGGACTGAGCCTTTGTATATGGAGCACACACTCACCAGGTGAGCTAACCAGTGCTGGTTGGGGGTTGGTTTGCTTTGATTTAATACACCAGAGTCCCACTGGAACAGGAAATAGAGACTAAACACTCAGATGAAGACTAGTGAAAAGGTGGGTGTTGGTCTGCTTGTTTGGTTTCACACCAATTGACTAATTTCACAAAAGCCTAAATCAGCTACACCAAACAGGTTTGTCTGAACCAAAGAAGTTGGTTATTGCATTACTTTGAATTACAGCCAGAAGATTTTTTGTCCAGGACTAAGTACAGTAAGAGCCTACTAATCAATGTGTCAATGAACAGAAATACAGCTGGAATCATTTTGAGAATTGATTCTAATTTTTCAAGAAAAAAAGTCTACAGCCAAGCTGATGGCTCTGTGAAGGTGTGCTTAGAAGCAGCAAACATGTTGATGATTAGCAGGTATAATGTTTACTATCTTAGGTATGTATTATGTATTTAGTATGGCACAATTTGAAACTTTAACCTGATGATGGAACTAGAGGAAATGGTACGTTGTGGACCAATCAACGCTGTCAGTTCTAGAGCCACATGACTTGCATGTAAAATGTCAAACATGTCCTGTGTCCAGCTTCTCTAATGTGAGCATTTGATATTTTTCCTGTCCAATGTACAGTAATTATGAATGAAATATCTTTTGTCTTTGGACTGTTGGTAAGACAAAACAAGAGAACTGCAGATGTGATCACTGGCACAGCCTGAGGTTGAATTAAAACAAAACAAATGTACAGATGTAATTCACTTACCTTGGTGACAGCTACTTTTGCACCCTTGTTGATAAGCTGGACCACATTGTCAGCTTGTCCCTTATGTGAAGCTACGAGGAGGCGCTCGGAGAGTGCGAGGACCTCAGCCGCATCCTGCTGGCTCATGAAGCGGGGCGAGTGATGCTGCTGTCGTGGTCAGAGACGGTGTTCCAGACGGTGGGGAAGTCAGCTGTGGCGGTGGTCCCCAGTGCTCCTCTAACTCATGGTGAGCTCTGCTGCAGACGGAGCTGTCAAATCAGGAGCCGGAAAGGCTGCCAGTGCTTCACGTTCTTTCTGCTGCTACAAACTCCACGAACTACCAGGATTCCTCCCCTTCATCCTCTCAGCTGCTGGGAAGAGAACAGGAAACACCAGGAGTGAAAAAACAAGCTAACGTGCCCTGCTCACGGCAGGCAGGCAAACAGGAAACCAGGGAGGAATGGGTAGAGCGGACTGACATCCCTACTGCCCAGGTTGTTAAACTCTACAGTCCTCGTGGGATAATGTGAGCTGTGTAGAAATAATCCACAATGAGAGCCAAACAGAGGGGTTAACCTGCTGAACTGTGAAGTGAGCCCTTCATACACAATGAGACGGAAGAAGTCGTAAACACTCAAACATCACACACACACTTCTGCGGTTTGAGGAGCTGGTCTGTGACACACTTCTGTGGTTTTGGTCTAACCACAGTGAAGGTAGAGTGACTAAAAGGAAAAACGCCGACGCGCCTCAACCGTCTCATTTTATTTCTCATCATCATTAAAATCGACATAGAGCTGTCACAGAACCTCAGACTGGAATGTCTTCCTGCCTAATTAGTCTCCTGAAGACACCCTGTAATCTTCCACTTTGTTTCACTTAGTAAGACAGTGGATGTTGATTTAAAGTTTCTGCCTCTCATCTAGACTTGCAAAGAGTGTAACAGTGCACTGCTCTGAGCTTTGACTCCTTCACCAGCAACCTTTAAACCAACCTGAAGTAACAATGTTCAAGAAAAAAACAAGGGTTTTCCTTGAACATTGTTACTGAGCCAGTATACCAAATGGTAAATGGACTGTTCTTATATATCTCCTTTCTAGTCTTCTGACCACTCAAAGCTCTTTTACACTACATATCTCATTCACCCATTCACACACATTCACACACTGATGGCATTAGCTGAACCGCAGCCACAGCTGCCCCAGTTTGACTATATGCTGTGGTTAAACAATGATGGTAACAACACCACCAACAATTTTTATTAGCACCAATACCGTGACTACTGTGGTTTTATCAGCACACCATGAACTCATTTCTTATTTTCAGGTGGTTATGAAAATTAAGTTCTGAAGCTCATGTTCCATTTGTGTAAACAGAGCCTCATTTAGGTCTCCACATATTAATCCATAAACACACAGACAGATGACAGTTATAGCAGGCAGATGGTAAAGTGTGTCAAGTATCATAAATATTTGCAGTCTGGGTGAGTGGGCTTCTTCTATACCAGTTATCAATCCAGAGTCATAAAGTGAGCATGTCATAATGTGAGTGAAAACAGACGCTCTGAGCGTGTCCTGACACGAACACTAAAGAGCCATCAAACAGCCTCGATTACATGTTCTTTGTGCTGTCACAACTCTCAATTATACTGGCATATTCAACAAGCTTTTTTCCTGTAAAAAAGTTTGTATTCTGGTACAAACTTAGATTTTATGATCCAGGGGTGTTTATTAGCTGTTAAAGTGGATAATGATCCATGCTCACTGAGCCGCACACATGCAAAACAGCACACACTGCAGCAGACTGCAGTGCACACAGAGCAGAGGGAATAACTCCTGATTGTTGAGGTTAAGCTTCACAGAGTGTCTGTGTTCTTTGAGGAGCTGAAGACAAAGCACAACAAGCAGACACACATCAAAGTCTGCTCAAACACTTCAACACAAGTCTCAACCTTCAAGAGGGTCCTTAGAAGTGGAGCACAAATCCCTCGGACTTCTTTTCCTTCTTTTCCTTTGTAAACGCAGCGTGTCACAGTGGATGGATTTTTAGAGTATTAAGTGTATATCGTCATTTATTTGGGGTTTATATCTTAATGAATTTAGATCATTTTGCCATGAGGCCTTTCATCACACATACAGCAGGCTTTTTCTCTGTCCCACAGGGCGGCTCCAGTCAGGCTGCTCACAGTCTCTTCTCCATCCAATTGTTGCCCTCAATTAACTGGATTAATGATGGTGTATGATGCCGGGGTCAGATTATTAAAGAGATCCCTGCATGCGCCTCTGATCTCCTCTGTGAACCTCAGTGAGGCTGCATGACTATCTCTGGACCAGTGCTCCTCAAAAGACAAAAAAAAAATTACATCCATAATTCCTTTCATTTTATTGATTATAACAACTAATAACAAAAAGAGCTGAGCTGAATGCAATAACATTATCTGAATGCACATATTTCCACATATCACCCCACACATCCAAACAGAGGTAATACATTTAAAATACTGATATAGTAAGATGTAAGTTAAAAAAAAGTATTATTGTTGTTTATTTAACATTTATTTTTTGTTCATGGCTACAGTGGTTTTATTTTATACCTTTCAACATTTATAAAATAATCATTTTGACCCAAACTGTTCCCTCCTAAATCTAACCAAACCTTCACCACTGTCACATCACACAACAGATTTTCAACACTGTGTGACCACTGAATATAAAAATAGATGATGTGACCGCTTCCCAAAAGTGACGCCTAATCATGTCGATGGCTCCCTGGTGGCTGGTAGCAGGATCAATCAATCAATCAATCAATCAATCAATCAATCAATCAATCAATCAATCAATCAATCAATCAATCAATCAAACTTTATTTGTATAGCACTTTTCATACCAAACAAAATGAAACACAAAGTGCTTCACATAAAAACATAAAACATAAAAACAAGCAAACACCCTCCGCCCATCCCCAACCCTCCACCCCAACACCCACAGCCCAACCCCAATTCTCCACCCCAGACCCTCCATCCCACCCATCCCATTATAAACAAAGCACAAACTGAAGCGCCATCTCATCGTCGAGCAGTGAGGAAACACTGGAGGCAGGTTAGAAATGAATTAGATAAAAAATAAATAAGATACAATAAAATAATAATAGTAATAAATAATAATAATAATAATAATAATAATAATAATAATGATAATAATAATAAAGCTAGATAAAAAGATACAAAATAAATAATTAAATAATTAAAAAGTATATATATATAGACAAATAAATAATAGCAAATAACATTTACATTTACATTTAGTCATTTAGCAGACGCTTTTATCCAAAGCGACTTACAGAGAAAGGAACAATCAAGGTACAGTGCGATAAGAAGCGTTAGTGCAACAATAAGTGCTATGACAATTCTTAAAGGGGTAGCTTTCTCATGTCCAGTTGTAGGTGGTGCTAGGAGAGTCTTAAGTTTGCTCTTAAAAATATGAACAGTCTCTGATGCCCTCAGGTCTTTAGGGAGGCTGTTCCAGAGACGTGGACCACAGTGAGTATTATTAAAAGGCCACTCCCAGAAGACCTGAGGGTCCTCGAGGGTTCATAGGGTAAAAGTAAATCAGATAAATAGGCTGGACTAAGACCATTAAGAGATTTATAAACCAGTAAAAGAATCTTAAAATCGACCAGGATAGGTCAGGTTAGCAGATGAAACAAAGATGGTTTCTGGTTCCTCAGTTCTTATCACGCTGATGTTTGTTCACGTGTTATCTTTTCTGGTTATTTTGGTTTCAATCAGTTGACTGATGCATAAAAAGTTGGTTTTACTTCATGATTGACAGCCGAGCCCTGCCTAAGATTGAGTCTGTCAAGTGTATTGGCGGGACTTTGATATCACGGCTCCAACCATCATCACTACTGTGTGGACTCCAAATGACGTCACCAGCACAAGAACCAGGATATTTTAACTTTTGTACAGTTGGTAGAAGTGTCAATGTTACTCAAAGGAAACACTTCTATATGTTGTCCTATAGAGCAGTTACACGTACTTTGTTCTGTAATTTGAAGGAGTTGTTGCTATTTTTGATGCCATGAACAATCATCATTTCCCGAAACCTCTAGATAATTGGGTGTAAAAGCTTGGCAGATGGAGGCCAGTTGAAAGAAGTGTTGGAATGCTGCACAGAAAAACATCTATGGGGGCTGTGGCATCAGGATTGTCTCTGAAGACTTTGACTACATGAGAGAACAAACTCACAAACCAACAAACAGAGTAATGGAATGATGGTAACACTATAAAAGCAGTATGAGGCGTGAAAAGGATTAGCACATTGTAATCATTTGTTTCCACAGAGGCGTTACAAAGCCAAACGTACAAACTGGTAACCTGAGCTGAGCACAGGATGTGAGAGGCAGTGAAAACAGCATTTTCAACTCAACACTGATTGTACAGCTCCACCGTGCAGAGGAAGAGGCACGTCCCATCCCATCCCTGGAGTCTAATCTGTGATGACAGTCCCTCTAATGACTGTGTGTTTCATTACTGGAAACACAGCACAGAATGAGATAACATGCTACAGATGACATCAACGGCACTGATTCACAGTGCCACAGGCATACACTGCTAAATCCACAGAGAGAGAGAAATGGATTATTTCCAAGTCATTTAGCCTTTCATCTGAACTCAACCAGAAAACATGGCTGTGCATAACACTTCCTCAGCCAAAATCACTTCCACCTTTAAAAACACTAGAGGATCACAGCTCTTAGCCCAGGTCTGATGAATTAATACAAGCACCACTTTGTTGTACACGAGCATGAAAAAGTAAAGAGCACATCCAATAGCTTCAGAAGAAATGATAACATTTAAGATCAGGGTTATTGAGCAGGTCGATACATAGATCAGTCAACTCAAACTACTACTGTCATTTTTTTAATTAAATTAATTAGTTTAGAAACATTTAATATCATCAATACTACAATAAATTGAAAGAAAATACTTTTTTTTTCAAAATACATTAAATATGTTGTAAAATAGTTGCTGAAAACATGTGAAAAGAACGATATATATTACTGAAATGTGGAGTTAGAGGTTTTGTGGGCGGTCCTTAAAGGGTGGCTCGATGACACGCTGAGGCCACCCTGAGCATACCCCTGCACCCCTAGCAGAGAGATAGAGATGAATTCATCTCGCTCAGAGTGTTTCAAAGTTAGTCATGTCATTTTCTGAACTTGTTTCAGTCGCTTCAAAATGGCTGCTTGACTGCTCCCACGGGTGGGTGTGGCTTCAGAGCATTCAGTGGACATGCCCCCACAGTCCTGGAGCTGAGAATTCATTTTTACCGGATTTTAACAGGAAGTATAAAGAAGAGAAGTGCGGATCAGGAAGTACCACTTTTTCACCCAAGTCTCTTCAGTTCTTGCACTGGTTCTGTTCAGGATTCAACAGTCATTAAAAAAAATCTTCCTGTTTGGAGTAAACCTGCCTCCTGCGTGAACCGTCTGTATCTGATTTGGGTCGGCCTGTATTTTAACATCTGTTGGTGGTGGAGCTGAATATATTCTGAGGTGGAACATGGGCTAAAACGTAGGAGAAACAATGGATTAGTCATTAAGATTAATAATGAACATTAATTAATACAAAACTGCAATCACAGAGTCCTCACATGGACAAAAAACAAAACCAAGCTGACGTCAGAGCTGTAAAATACCATTTCAACAGAAGTGCAGAGGTAGTATGTAGAAAAACATTTCCTCTGTGGAGTCCTGCTGTGCCAAACTCTGCTAAACTCTAAATGTTATTGGATGGAAATGTTGCGAGTGTCAAGCAGTACACGGGAGAAGCTGGCTTGTCATTAACTGTACTGGTGGCACTTTTTGGCCTTACTGGCTGGCTGACAGGCTGATGGTAGTCACAGATGTGTTTTTGTTTTTTTTAAACAGAGAGCTTACTGAATGCAAGGATGGCCAGATGGACTCTTAATGGTGAAAATAGTTGTACAGCTTTTGAACAGGTATCCATCCTGACAGACAATGTTAAAGATAAGAGCACACTACAGACTCACTGCAGTGTGATATTAGGATCTTATGATGGTTTACACTGGTAGAATGGTGCAACCTGCAGCATGAAATGACCTAGCGTCTGTGTTCAACAAATGTCCTCGAAAAATTCACAAAAATTAGACCGCACAATGTGGAACGCCAAAGAATGCACGAAAACCCTCACGCTCAGAGGTCGATTCACTCGAGCTGAAAAGAGTGCTAATTCACTATGGTAACATTTGAATGACTCCCTCCTGCCAGCTGAAAACTGAATAAGATTAAGCGATGGGGGGAATTCTCTCCCCGACTGCATTCCAGTTGATTCTCCAGAAGATCCTGTTCACTCAGAGACCCGTGCACACAAAGCAGGCCTGGCAGTCGCAGTGAGGCTCTTCACACGCAGCTAGGCAACGGGGCTTTTGTGCAAACTTTTGGAACTCAGGACTCAGTTCAAAAAACAAGAAATGCCAAGCCCTTGCTTTTCACATAGCTCGGGAAGGCGGCCCTGGAGAATACTTATTAACCTGCTCACTCCTGAAAAACGGCCTCCTTCTCATGCAGACACAGCGCTTAATGTCTGTACTGTTCCAACAGAGGAGATAGATGTCTTTTTTCTGATTTATGTTAGAAACTATACTACAGTGAAATTACAAGAAGAAGAGGAAAATGTAGGCGCATTAGTGCTGTACAGTATGTATTTGTTTTTTACTGTATGCAGTGTTTGGGCCTTCACTGTGGCTTTCAGGGACACATCAGCCCTCCAGCTCACCCTAACTACTACCTGCACCCATGAAATGTAAAAAGTCCATTTAAATAAAGCATGCTCCTCACAAAAGGTAGATGAGTGTCTGCTGTTCCAAACATAGTATGTCTTGCATAGCTCACTGACTGCTCAGGCTACATTCTAAGTTTGGTTTATGAACATAAATTACTATGTAGTAAATGTATTTTGCTCAGTATCCATAAAGTGTTCCTGTCAACATATTATGTGCAAAATGCAGCGTGATGAACCCATGGCTGTGACCTCACAGGATGGGACATTTCTACATACTAGGAATATGAATATTTTCACTGGACTGAACTATGAATATACATGTCCTTGTCTTTTGTTCCAAATAAATAAATATCATCACTTTCCAGCACTTACATATCACTGACACATAAGGCTTCCAGTAAACAGAGTGTTCAAGAAACAGTCTTGAAAAAGTAATTGACGACAATCATCAAATCCTCTGTCCTCTGTCCTGATGCAGTCGATATTTTTTCAGCACAAAATCAGAGCCGATCACCATGAAGACAAATTTCTAGCCACGCTAGATTAAATGTACACTTCCCTGGGGTGTCGTTTAGCTCAGTTGGTAGAGCATCTGCCCCATGTACAAAGGCTCAGGCCTTACCGCAGCGGCCCAGGGTTCAAATCCGACCTGTGGCTCTTTGCTGCATGTCATTCCCCATCTCTCTCTCCCCACTCCCTGTCACTTTTCAGTTCAAGTTCAAGTTCAATAGTGGCTCGTCATCGTATTTCAACGTATTCCAGCACTTGAATTTTTAATACTGCTCTATGACTCAATCGGAACCGGAATCGGAAACAACATAAAACCTGTCAGTTCAAAAGAGAGCTGAGCTAAAAGCTATACTGACAACTGGTACCCCAGTGATGGCCATAAAATTGGCAAATTCTATTTACCAATTTGATTTAATTCAATCTAATGGGTAGCAACATAGACATGCCTTGACTACAGAGGCCCATGAAGGTAATCCACAAAGTAATACAACAATGTACTGTCTTGTTACACATTGTGGGGTAAGAAAGGCTATTTATGGTTTGGTGTAGCCTGTAATTCAGCCCACAGACAGCTGAGATCATCAGGGTTCATCCACTCTGCTCAACCTCACCCCAACAACCAGGCGTTAAGTAACTTTTCTACCATGAAATAACAAAATCATTCTGATGCAAGAGAAGGAACAGCGCACAAGAACCAGAGCCGGGCAAGCAGGAAATGTGACTGGGCTCAGCAGAGGTAGAACATGACAGAGGGTTAGAGGACGCTGATGGAAGTTAAGAAGATAAAAAGAGAGAGCCAAACCAAGTAAGGCCGCATTCAGACAGGATCCGGCGCTGCAGTGAAATGCAGGTTTTTCCATTCACTTGAGTGGGAGCGGTGCATTTTGACTGCAGCAGTGCAGGTCACAGGAGCGTCTGCCTAAAAACGCAGCGACCTGTGACAGAGAAGTTGTGCCGGATCCAGCTTTTCTATTGTGTGAAGCACTTTGTGTTACATTTTTTGTATGAGAAGTGCTATACAAATAAAGTTTGATTGATTTAGTGGTCGGTGAGAGCTTGGTGAAATAAAAGGCTGAAAGACAGACGCCGAGCTGGGCTGACTGCTGCTGGACTAGTCAGTAATATTAGCTGGCTGCTATGTTAGCAAAGTTGTCGACGCTCTAGTTTTTGATCAGAAGTAATGTGATCAGAAGAAATACTCAAGTACAGCTGAACATATTTAACACAGTGGAATTACACTTGTAAAAACTACCAAGTCTTACATAATGTTGCTTTAATGACAAATAATAATAACTACATCATGTTCATATTTGCATCACATAATGCATACAGTGTGCATTATAAGCCTCTTCACTTCAGACAATAGTTTGTGGCAGGAGAAGCAGAAAGAACAGGCAGCGGGAGCTCCTGTGTTTGGGCCAAAGCAGCTTGTCTGACAGCTGACGTGTTGCATCTTGCTGTGATGGGCTTCATTCACAGAAACAGCTGTGACGGGAGGTGCACACTTGACAACCTCAGTCAGATACCTGCTCTGACCTCCTCACCCATTCACACAATCACAACCAGTGAACCCTAATACAATTGGGACCATGTCATTTATGATGACTGGAGTTCACTTTAGTGTCTGCACATGTTAACTAGTTTAGAAATGTTTAACTGTTTGATGCATCCCAATGCTCAGAGGTACAGACAGATGCAGCTGAGTGCAGGTAAGGCATGTGTTCAAAGCTTTAGTCATAGTTTTGATAACAGTGTACCCAGCAAATCAGTTCATCTACTTAGAGGTAAAACTGAAAGTGAACGCACCTGAACTGGCCGAAACAATCCCTTATTGCACAGGAAACTGTGTGTGTGTGTGTGTGTGTGTATAACTGTGGGAAGTACAGCAGGTCAGAGTTGAATCAGGAAGTAGGTCAGTAAACTGTAGGCCTTTGTCAATCTGTGCTCTTGTCTGCATTTGTGTTCTGGTGGGCCACGTACTGTGTCGGTTCAGTACGAATACACATACCGTTACAGTCCTGCTGTTAACATTATCACACATTATGTCATATGACTGACAGAGCAACAGACCGTGGTGAGATGAAGTTACAGTTTGTCACGGCAAGTGTGCCAACTAAATCAGATTACCACAACACCATACTGGCCTGAATTACACCTTCGCAACAGTGTTTAACTGTTGAGTCACGCTCACTGTTTTCTTCTATATGTTCACAATGCTGTGCTGAAGTCAGTGTCAGCGCCGTCACCACGGAGGATAAATGAGGAGGCTACTGTGCATCCTTAAAGAACCCGGACAGCAGTCAATATCTAAAGCATGTCAGGAATGTGTCTGCGAGTGCCCGTCTGCCAACATGTGGTCCATTCAAAACCAGAACCAGCACAGGGTTTCATTAAAGTTTTAGTGGGTGTGAGCATTAAAGTGATGTGACCCATTCACTGACCCCAAAATATCTTGAAAAGCGCATGGTCTGTGTTATTTAACCTACATGTCAGGAGAGGAATGTTGTCTTCCATTTTCCCATTAGATTTCCATTAGTTACTAACTACACAAGGCAAAACTTGGCTTGTGATAATAGGTTTTGGATTACAGTCTACAAATGATTGACTGAAGGGACAGAGGGGGGATTTGTCTACTCTACGACCCACTCCGACAGGTAACCCGCAAAAAAATTAATGGTCCTATTCTGTAAAAGCTTAAGATCTTAGATCCACCAGCAAGGCTGCGATCAACTTGCAGTCGTTCTGGACAATGATTTCAGAAGTGTCCCAGAAGCTGTTCTACTTTTTGACTGATTCCACTACCAGCCGCCTCATGCAGCACAGAGCAGCTCGAGCAGAAACAGCATAGAGAATCAGGTCACTTTTCAGATTAAAACACCCTGTGCAAACTTCCGATTGTGAAAACAGACAAGGGAAACTATGTAACTACGTACGCTACTTGTGCTAAAAGCCTATGAACCAAGAAGAAATGACCAAATCTGACGAGTAAAACGCTTCTGAAATACTCCTGGTGGGATATGAAGCCATGTGGAGAACAAACCAAAACAGCGTTGCAGCCCGCGGGTCCAGGTGTAAGCTTTCTAATGCGATGTAGGAGCTGCTCACTTTGTCATGCAGTAATCATATTCATAGAGCAAACAAATAACTTTCAAATAACCCATTTTAAGACAGCTCACATTTATAAAAAAGTTAACATTCCCCTCATGAAATGCTCTCAGACAACCAGCAACAAGAAGTCTGAAGAGGTCACAGCCTACACATGCAGCCTGGCTGCAGTGTGTTACCCATCTGAGGATGGAAACATTCATTACCTTTGTGAAATGAAGCAGGGCACGCACGCACTAAAATTAACTCCAGTGCTCTGAGCTACATCACTGCCTGCTGCACACTCCCTGTTATGTGGGTCATGGTTTCCCTCTGTTTGCATGAGCACTCGCAGCCCTGCAAGAACACCTGTGTTACTATCCAGTCCCATGAGCTTTAGCACACAGAGAAACATGTGTTCACCAAAACACAACTTCTTTTATCAAAGGTACTTAGTTATGATTTTAGTTGAGTATGTGCACAGTCCACTACTTCAGATTACCCTGTCAGTGTGAGGATCTGCTGCTATACATGAGCGAGATGCAAAGATGAGAGGAAACGAAGAAGAAGAAATGTTTGATGGATAAAGGCGATCACTCAGAACAACTCTTTAATGATCTGCAGTGACTCTTCACTCTAAGGGGACTGATGGATCCAAACCATGTCAGCCCCCCACAGCATAACAGAGCCCTGTTACCACTCACTGTAGGGGTCCAGCATTCAGGCCTGTAGCGTTCTCTTGGAGGAGAATGTGGTGAAGGATGAGTCATGTGACCAGATCACATCTCTGTCAACCAGTGCTGATGGTTCTCACGCCGCTTAACTCTCAAATGTGTGTGATGAAGGCTTTATGCACTGCAGCCCGACTATAACATCCTCTATGGGACTGTTTGGAATGATTGGAAGAGTTGCTCTTCGGTTTTTCATTAAATAAATGATAACTAATACACAAGCATCAGTCATCACATGTCCACAATGTCTGTTTACTATTGTGTTTTCCACAGATCTAGATGCAGATTTAGTTTTTTTAGAGCCAATCATCTGTGCCCCAACAATGAATCCTGTTCCTGTTAATTCGTCATCCAACAAAACAAAAAGTTTCCACTCTTATATTAAAGGCAAATTGTTGCTGAGGATATTCTCGATGTTGTAGTTATGTGATTATAATCTTTACATTTGATTTTGCAGAATATCAAACTACTTTGAATGATCTGTATAACCGTGTTAACAGAGACAGCTGATAAGCAGCTTCACGATACCGGTTATTATCCAGGATCACCCGTGTTAGTTTAAGTGAAGTAACTCAAAGACAGACAGAGACCGCACGACAGCAGCTGCTCGTCTGGAAGTCAGCTGGTAAACTTCTCATCCAAAACAAACTTTGAAATAGTAATACATTACAAAATGTTATGGGAGAGTTTTTTGAGGAAATTTTTTTTTAATTTTTTTTTAATGTTTTTATGGGCAAGTGTATAGACACACACACACACACAGAGGGTATCTTCTGTTGTTTCTTTTGTGGTACGATGCTTCCCTCAGTGCAGTGAATGCTGTCTCAACCTGACCGAGTGTAATGAAACACAAAGAACCATGAGCTTTAACTGGGATTGATTATGACACTTTTTTGGGGGGGGGGGGGGCTCCTGGTCCTCCGAAATTACACACATCTAATAATAAAAACAGCAACAGGTTGTCATATTTTTCCTTTGTGTCTAAGTCTCTAACAGAGTGATCCTGCTCTGGTTGGTTGGTTCACCTTCAGCAGCAGTGATTGTGAGGTGCTTGATAAACATAGACCCAGACAAAATAGACTTTTGTTTTCGTGTAACCTTGAAGTGAAGCATTGTGGCTGGAGTGCAGCTGGTGTTTTCTCTCATCACATTATAAAAAAAAACATATTGTGACTGCAGACAGACCCACGGGACAACAACAGAGAGATAAACTGCAGCTCCGCCTCCATGCTCTTCCCACAGGAGGGCTTTTCCCTCATTTTCTGTACATGTGACGGATCAGTGACATCACCATGTGTGAAAGCAGTAGTCAGAATGGAAAGTCCCCCCTCGACCCCTCCCTCCACCCTCGAGATATCACTCAAAACTCAGCCATCTGTCTTTCCTGCACCAGTCAGGGACAGAGAGCCAAAACCAGATTAAAACAATACTTTGACCCACTCCATAATCCCAAGATCTGTTTCACTGAGAGCTCGCTCACTGCAGCAGCAGCAGCAGCAGCAGCAGCAGGGCAGAGAGATCCTGTGCCATTTGAAGCATTTATGGTGCACAGAATGGGCCATAAATACCCAGAGGGAATGCAGGACAAATATTTACGGCTGTATTATCACTTCCATCGCTGCTTTGCAATTTGTGCATTTTGTGCATAGATGGGAGGCTGATACACTAATCCTGAGGTCACTGCTGGAAACAAACCTTCTGTCATCATGTGACAGCTGAGCCAGATGTGAACAGAGAGGACAGAGGTCAACACAAACAAAGACTAAAAATAACAACATGCAATGCCTTTTAATACAACAATAGTATCAAAATCTACAAAACCACAACAAAGCATTAAATAACATTGTGAGGACCGACCTGGTAGTCAACAAATAGGTATGAAACACGTTCTTCATTTACTCAAACAAATCATGTGTAATGTTATGTGTATAACTGGCCTCATAAAACGAGAAGCTCCCAGAGGAACACTTCAGTCCCATGGTCAGGGTGGTGATGTGTGGCATCTGGAGGACAGTGGTGTTTTGATATTCACGGTACACAGTGAGAACATCTTATCAAAGTACAGTGCAATACCGGCTAGAGGAGAGAAAAGCCTGAACAAGTCACCACATTAAGTGTGTGTGTTCTTGTAGTGAGCAATACTGCATTTCCGGTTTTTGCTGTCTTTTCTTCTAGAGTCTGTCCATCTGCAGAAAACTGTTTTAGGTTTTATTAAAGTCAGTGTAAAGGCAATTCAGAGACTTCTATCAGAATACATTAAATATGTTGGAAAATAGTTGCTGAAAACATGAAAATACTTTGAACGATATATCACTGAAATGTGGAGTTAGAGGTTCAAACAGTCCAGGATTTTGTGGGCGGTCCTTAAAGGGTGGCTCGATGACACGCTGAGGCCACCCCGAGCATACCCCTGCACCCCTAGCAGAGACAGAGATGAATTCATCTCGCTCAGAGTGTTTCAAAGTTAGTCGTGTCATTTTTCTGAACTTGCTTCAGTCAGGTGGGTGTGGCTTCAGAGCATTCAGAGGAAACGCCCCCACAGTCCTGGAGCTGAGAATTCATTTTTACCTGATTTTGAAACTTGTCGATATTTTTAATCATTCAGATTTGGCTGCGTGGTTAATAACACTTTCTTCTTTGGTCTGACAAACTCACAGCACATATTTATTCCTATTTACACGGACTTTAAATCCAAATGGAACTGACAGAAGCTACAGCACTGTCTGCAAAGCCACACTGCAAAATACTACAGTCACTTCAAACTTATGTTGAAATGTGACTATGTTCTGGTAATAACTCAAAAAGATTCAGACTGACCCTGAACTTGAACTTCCCTGAACGGACGTAAGTCCACTGGAGGTGGAGGCACTGCA
Source organism: Miichthys miiuy (assembly GCA_036365135.1). Classification (NCBI taxonomy): domain Eukaryota; kingdom Metazoa; phylum Chordata; class Actinopteri; family Sciaenidae; genus Miichthys; species Miichthys miiuy. The sequence continues at coordinate 1,646,276 of CM071620.1, read as the reverse complement.
CCATGTGCAGCACCCCAAAAAAGACGTTATATTGCAGCACAAGCTATTGAAAATAATGGGCTTCAGAGCACATTGTGTCTGAAAGGGCCGTGACACCAGGCTGAAAAGCAGTGTGTCACCCCAACTCCTAAACCTGACCAGCAGAGTGGTGATTTGAGTTGGTTGGGCGGTTTCTACTTCATTTCAATTTCAAACTGCCAACATGAAGTGATTGCTCTGTGCAGCATCTGTTTGACCTATTTTCATTCTCTCTCTCATCCATTAATCTGTCAATCATTGTCTCGATCAAGTCTTAAAACGTCTTAAAATCAACAATCATACGTCATAAGTCGGTTTAATTTTGTGTTAGCTACAAACTCAGAATGTTCTGTCACTGCATCGACATCGCATTCCACTGCATTCCACATCGTGATTCATCTTCAGTAATCAGTAAATTAACTGACCTTAACTTGGACCATCAGGTCGATAAACTGAAATAATTCCTTCATTTAGTCTCTGGTGTTTGGTATTACCCTGATATTTCATGTCAGCATAAGTCTCTGAGCATCCAAACATTGTTTTTTCAAACAGTCCTGGGTACAAGAAGAGAGTCCAGTGGATGAATAGGGATGTTTTGTAGTATGACATGATTAAAGGACGCAGCTGCACGACAAAGAAGAAGACACTCCCACATAACTCAGTTTGAAGATGCTCGCCAGTCTGGTAGTCGTAATCACCTCCTGGGCTCTACTGCATTGTCCGGGAGCACTGAGCAGAAAAGGCCCCTTGTGCTCTACCCTTTTAGTGGTCCTTTACAATGAGTTCACCACCCATGGGCTAAGAAAATGCATTAACACAACACCACATGTGGTCATTAAGTGTAAAATCACATGGCCCCTCCTGTTTTCTGTGTTTTTAATAATTTTGTTTTTATTTTTGTAATTCTGGCAATCAATCCGATCATCCAGATAAACTGATGTGTGAAGTCCCATCTGGCTTTTTCACACAGTGTTTTCATGCTGTAGATATCATAAGCAATTACTAATATAATCTTAATTGTAATAAACTGGAATTACACTTACACACACAGGAAATGTAAAAACACACACACTGTATAAGGACATCTGAAGAGGTGTAGCTGCTCATGCATCTGAGTGCCACACACACACACACACACACACATATAAAGTGCAGCGCTCTCCTGCTGCACAAGCCTTTTGTCTCTTTTCACCGTACACTAATATTTGCCCCACTCCTTTAATCCCCTGCACTGGAAGAACGTAATGACAGCAGATGCAGTGTCTGAGAAAGAGCGAGGGGCTGAGCATGACCGCAGAGCTCATTGTTTCAAGCTACCAATAAAAGGGTTAAGTGGGATTTAGAGCCCCTGTGAGGCAAAGGTGGAAAGAAAGCTCCTTTTCTCATGCCACAGAGCTATTCACTTGCACCTCCAGTGCCTCACTATGGAGCAGTGCAATGACAAACTGTGCTAATCCCAGGGTCTGTCCTATTATACCGCCACCTGACGCTTCAGGCTTTAAAGCTTCTGGAAATGTGCTGAAATAGTAAAAATGCAGATATAATTTTGAGGTGGAGCGTCCACAAATATGTGAGTGAATAGAAATGTTCATGATTATGTCTGTTAAAAAAGCTGCTTCATAAGCAGCTCATTGTGCTCCCCAGACCATCTTTAAGAACACACACATGACAGATTATGTTTTGATTGACAGCTCCCTCAGGAATCTATAGGAGGTTAAACAATGGACTGTTGGGTACGGGGATCAGCAAAACTATTTTACACACTTCAGAATGTCAGGTGAAGTGTTAGACTATATTTAGAATGTTTTCAACAAGAATTTTACCTGAATATTTCCACATGTCGCTCAGTGAACCGATGATTTCTATTGATAAAAAACAGACTGAATGGTTGTTGGAACAGCGTCAGGCTAACTAAGAGCTTTATTGTGTTTCTTTACGTTTGAATGAAGTGTGTTTCACGTTGGGTTATCGAGGCAGTTAAGCTGATCTCAGATCAGTAAAACAGACAAAGTTGTATTGAGAAGATGTACAGTTGAATATTTCCTGTCTTCACAGTCTGAGTTTATTTATTACACTAAATGTAGTAAAGATGGTTTCCATCAGCTTCAGCTTTGAGGCAGACTGAGCGTGAGCAGAGAGGTTTTATTTTGTGGATCACCTCATGTACATTTTATTTTTATGACTGGTTTGCAGAATTAATTGTGCAATAAATGTCCAAATATAACTACTGCAAATTCAAAAAATATAAAAAGTTTACAAAAACTGAAACGACTATATTCCATACAATACTTTCTAAGATGCTCACCATATGTAGATAAGACCCTACATTCCATAGTTAGAGCTGTATCTTTGGGTTTCCAGTGGCTCCAACTGTGATATGCAAATTTGATCCCAAAAAGACATTTTCTCTTACAACATTAATATCATAGATTTAAAATCAGAAAGCGCTGTGAACTGCTGATATGTTGACACCATAGAAAGCTCTCAGCATCTGTACTTGCACTTGACAACAAATGCTCACAATAGGCTCCGTCTCACCATCTGACAGACAAATCTAATAAGCAGCTCTCATACAGTGTCTAGTTTCAGGAGGCTGTAAAATGGGCCTCCCCCTGCCCTGTGGCCCATTAAGGCTCATTATGTGCCCATTATACACCTGGTGACCTCTGACCTCGTCAGCACTGTGCTGTGCTAATCAGCACCCCGGGGACATGAGCAGACGGACAGACGGGTGAGGCTGTTTGTACCCTAACTGCCTGGGTGCATTCATCGCCATCATACAGAGCCCACACAGACACAAGCACACACACACACACACACACACACACACACACACACACACACACACACACACAGCATGGCTGCATGTCTGCTGCATCGGCTGCTACCTGTCAACAATGTCAAAGCAGCATTTTGACTTAATCCAAAGATTGGAAAGATTTTCAGGAAATTACGATTCATAACATAGTTCCCGGAATCATGAAAAGTGGATGAATCATAAGTGAAACTAAATCTCTCATCAGTTCAATAGCTTTTCGACACAATAACGCTGTGAGGACACATTGCTGGTTCTGCTAGAGTAAGTGCTGTTATTGTTATGAACCGTTCTGATCAGTTTAGCACACAACCAGTCATACATAAGCAAAAACACTGGAATTACAACATACATCATTATGGCAATATACAATAATATATGCCAAGACATTGACACTGATCTCCTTCTCCGAGCTCAAACATTTAAAAGGGCCAGTGTATTTTGTGGCAGCTGTTGATTGCAAACCCCTCGCCTCACCCTCTCCTTCCTAGTGTAAAGTAGAAACTATGGCTGCCACGAAAAGCGCAAAAAATCCAAAAGGCCCTATTGAGAGCCGGTGTTCAGTTTGTCTCTACTGGGCTACTGTAGAAACATGGTGCACTCAGAAGATGACCTGCTCCCTCTGTAGATATATAAAGCTCATTCTAAAGTAACAGCAACAACAAGTTTTATTGTACGCTATTGAAAATTGAAAATATTCTAAATCTGACCCACTGGACCTTTAATGTCCAACAGATACTGCAGATCCTCAAAGAACCAAAGTGACTGTATTATAAGTGTCAGAAAGCAGAGCGTGAAGCTGCCTTATCTCTAGTGAGACAGTGAGAGTCCTGGGTATTCCCTCCACACTTCCTGGACCCTGACTTCACCCTGAACAACTGAAACCTTCTAAACAAATCCCATTCAAATAAATGCACTTCATTAAGGTTACTGCCAGCCCACAACAACCATTTCCTGTGTTCTGGGTGTAAGTTGCTGTATTGTGCTGAGGTATTATTATTATCACACATTACTGAGCAGCCTTTCCTAATAAGCTCATATCTTGAACTGTTAAATACGCTCATTTTGAAGCCTTGTAGATTTAAATATTTAGGCTAAGCCTTGGGCTAAATTCCATGCAGCAGAGAAGATTTCATTTAAGCATGCTTTATTTCACATATTCTTGTTTTTTTTTTCTTTCAGGGCCTGGAGCCTCATTTGCATCAGATATAGTACAGCACTATGTTACATCCAGTAATTATTTTTTTAATTGCTGAATCGCTGAATTTTGGTTTCTTTTCAGACACATTTTACACATGGGTACACTGAACTCATCTGAGCCCAGACCACAATCCTTTGAAATAATGAGACATTTTGTAGAATATTAAGCTGTAACGTCCCCACAGGGCGTTTACACTGTGTGGCTATAATGAGAACACTGAGGGAATATCTCAGAGAGGTCACTGCACAGTGAGCAGCACTGACAGAGCCACGGCAGATTTCTTCTGAGAGGCATTTCAACCACAAAACGGTTAAATAAAGAGAATGTAAAGTGTCTGACGAACACACTGGGAATTACAGTAAATTCACAGAAAGACTTAACCCACACAGAAAGCAATGTAAAATGTCAAATAAAGTCACTAAAACTCGCCACTGACGCTAAGAAGTTATCATAATATTGTACCGCCGTCACTTAGAGTTTGGTAGAAGAAGAGGCACTTAAACAGAGTGAAAAATAACGATACCAGCGTAATAAATGTATCAGAACAGGCTAACATAAAGCTCGAGGTTACATTAAAGTTAGCGTATATTGCATTATTTAAATATTGCAGTGATTTCTCTCGAAGTCGGAGGCTCGTTATTCAAGTGAGCAGAACCCAGCGCGAGCTGGTCACGTCCAGTGTGCGCAGTAATAAAACACAGAGCCACGTAAAACGTCATATTCTTTAGAAAAGCGCCAAAAGTACAGAGAATAAATAAAGAGACTCACCTCGAAGAGAAGCGGTCACACGGAGGGTCGACTCGGACGGAGACGGCGTCAAAGCTAGTCCGACAGTCCCGTGAAGTGCACGCTGGTGGAGGGGGAAACTACAGAGTGAAAACACGGTCGCTTGTGCCGTCGCTCCGCGCTGCCGCCGCCTCCCTCTCTGTCCAATTTGCATGTGAACAGAGCGGCTGACAGACTCTGTCAGTGCGGTGATAGGAGGAGAGGAAGAATACACAGGTCAGGGACTGTCCAACTTTCTCCTCAGATCAAATGTGTTCCGGTGCAACATGATTCACCCCTCTTCACCCTGCAAACGTCTACTTTCTTCAGTCATTTACCAGCTGTAGACAGGTGATTCATTTACAGCCTAATAAAATCATAATGGAGTAAAAAAAAATGTAGATCAAACGTGATCGAACACCTCAGACTGAGATTTTAAGTAACATTCCAGTGATTTGAGCCCTGCAGGAGACACAGAGTTCTGTGGCCTTGCATTCATACCACATCATTTTATACAGTCTACTTATTATCAAAGTAGACTATTTTTGAAGGTCGTGTCCAAAATAAGCAAAATACTTTACATATTTATACTAAAAGGATATTAACAAGTGTCCATCGAAATGCAACTTTGGAAGGTCACTGCCAGGTCAGCATAACAACAACATAGTTTATTTATTCTATTCTATTCAATTTTATTTATATAGCCCCATATCACAACAAAAGTTATCTCATGACACTTTTCATACAGAGCAGGTCTAGGCCGTACTCTATATAATATTATTTACAGAGACCAACAGTTCCACCATGAGCAAGCACTTGGTGATGGTGGCGAGGAAAAACTTCCTTTTAACAGGCAGAAACCTCGAGCAGACCCAAGCTCATTGGTAGACAGTCATCCACCACGACCAATGATGATTGCTGGATAATATGTTGACATGATATGATATACGGTATCTTTTGTGATTGTATCTATCAATCACAATAGCCCATTGTCGCTACCTGATGCCACTGGTGTGTTGTGTGAAATCTGGAGACAGCACACATCTTTAACCTCCACGCCTTAAGTTTATAACATACTCAGATAAAGCTCAGATAACCCCTGATGACCCGATGACATCATCGGGGTTATTTTCTCAGACCTGCGGGCTGATGGTACCCACATGACCAGCAAACTAATCTTTAGGAACTTTTTTGCTTCTTTTTTGTAATATGATCAGAGATGTGGTTCTTTATGGCTTCAACACAATTCTCTGTCCAAGAAAAACACTTTGGAGACCACTTAAACCTGCAGCAGATCCCAGGGCAGGGCATCCAGGAAAAGTAAATCTAGATTTGTACAGTAACCCTACCACCCAGTGCAGGTACTTCTGGATGAAACACACTTGGGTCAGGGGCTTGACTGGTTTTCAAGGTATTGAACTGAAGCTTTGAATTGATAGCATTTGGAAAGAATTTGTACGATTTCCTGCCAAAAAGTAAAAGTATTCAGTTTTTCTCCCACAAGTCAATCCTTACAAGTCTGTAAAGCCTCAGGCATTTAGCCTGTGATGGGACACTAAATGCCTCACTGAAATCCAAGATAATGAAAACCCCTGAGGTTTGGCTGTTCCTTGAGGCAGGAAATAAAGGTCTGATTTTTCTGAGAATCAACAGTCGACTCAGTCCACAGTCCAGTGGTAGTAGATACTGTATGTGCTGGAGGATGTGACAAAAATGACTGATGTCAACAAACTGCTTTACACCGCTACATGCCTGAGCCAGACAACTCTGCTGTCAGCTGCTGGCATTCTACATCCCGCTGTTTGCAGATCGTGCCACAAAATGATCTGAAAGAGTATCTTTCTTCAAGAAATGCCTTAATTTGTTTTAACTTGCTGCTGTCAATCATGTGAACAGGTTCATATTTTAAATGTTAGATTTTTTCATAGGTAGAAACCCTGAGATATCATCAGACAGAGTGTTTGTAAAGAACCTTCTGGTGGTGACGTCAGAGCAAGTCCCTGTGTTGTGGGTCTCATTCTCTGCATCTACAGCACCAGCCCCCGAGCCATGAAGACCAGAGTGAGGCCCCGTCCTGGAGAGTAAGGGTGTGTCTGGATGTTTTACTCCTCTTCTCTTTGTGCATCCATCTGCTGTCAGCCTAAGACAATATTTCCAAAGAAAGGAACTAGATATTGGAGAAACGTGGACTGAATGAGCGGTGAAACCGTCAGTTCATGATTCTCTGGTGATTCCTCTGCTGACACCGACACACTTTCTTCAGGTTGATAGAAACGGCATTGTCTCATCCAGTGAGTCAGAGGAATGGGAGCTGATCCAAACTGTGTTACAGTAACCTAAGGGCTTGGTCTGATCTATCCACAGTGCAAAGCGGTACGGCCACACACACACACACACACACACATATATAAGGTGCTTACCAGTGTTGATTTCATTAGTGAAAGGATAAAGCAAAGACTGGAGGATAAGCACATATGAAGGATGTGGGGTTCAGAGAATACTGAATGAATGTTATGTTCCTTGAAAATGTCCAGAGGATGAGGGGACTAACTAATTACTACTAACTAAACTAATAAATATGAAGCAGCAGTGTATCCATAAACAATGATTTATTAATGAATTAAAATTAATTAAGACAGTTCCTACAACAAAAGCATCCTCCTAAGTATTACACTAATATCTTGCACCGTCGGTAGCTCCCTCCAGGTGCCTTGAGCTCCAGGCTGTTGAGATGGTTGGAAACAGCTGCTACCAATCACATACTGCAGCTGCTGGGAGGAGGGGGGGGGGGCACCTGCAGAGAACACGCACAACAATAGAGCATGCATGTGACACTGAACATCCACACATCTGTAATAGAACAGAGCTGGAGTCAGGATGAAGTTAGCCTATCTTAGAATGAAGGATGGAAGCAGGTGGAAACAGTTCAAAAATATGCCTGTCATAAGTTCACTGAGTAATAATGTTTGATATGTACATTGAACTTTGTACAAATTTACTTTTGATGTCATTAAATGTAATTTAAAACGTTAAATGAAAGAAACAATGAAACAGAAATGTTTCATTAGGAGGCAAACAGGGAATCTGCATCCATGTCTCCTAAAAATTAGTTTTAGTAAATAAACTTTAAAACTAACAATTCCCTTTTATCAATTTGATTATGAGTTCATAATGTAAATAGAATATAAGTAAAAAGGAGTCAAATCATTTATTTTCTTTAACCAACAGATTGAGGATCAGCTGGAACCTCAATGGCTGTTCAATTATCAGAGTGTCTGTTGATTCATCTGTTGTCAACTGATGAACTGATGAATAATGGTTCCAGCACTTTAAGCACATAAGCACAATCACAACACCACATCCTGTAGCTTTCCAGATTTTATATCTCAGCATCCCAGGTGGGTTGGGGAGGTAAGTGGTTCACTGCGCTGGTTCTTTTTCTTATTTCAGTTTTAAACCCGAAACTCCAGCAGGAAGATGTAGCAAGAAAAACACACAAAGAACCACAAGTGCAATCTGAGGAGGAGGAGGAGGAGGAGGAGGAGGAGGAGGAGGAGGAGGAGTTCGTGTTAAGAGCCAGAGTGTCTGTGTGAGTCACTCCCACAGATTTTAGAGCAAAGCCCGCTGAAACCTGATCAGTGTAATCTTTCGACCTGGAGCTGCGACATAAAGCCAGGAATGATTTGTCAGCTGATGTCAGAGGCTTTAGTTCAGTCACACTAACCTTGCTGAGGTAAATGTGCCTTTCTTGCCCACTTCACTGTTTCTGACCTTTGATGTTCAGCAGAGAGCTTCTCAACAAAAGCACTAAAGACATTTTCATTTCTCTCATCTCAGATTCCAGAGCAGGAATCTGACCCTCCATTACCGCACCGCTTTCTGATTTGACGCTTGAGTTTTGCCAGAGGAAAACCTTCGCCATTGAGGTTGATAACGTCAACCTCTTTGGAATGTTACACATGGTGTCATCTATACTACAGCTCAACAACAATCTCACTAGTTTAGATAAAGCTTGAAAAGTGAGGAGGTGGAACGGCCACATGTCACCATTGCATTTTAGAAGGTTGATGTTACTGTACGTCTTGGAGCTGTGTGTTAAGTTAGACAAACACCACACGTTTTGTTAGCTTTAAAAACATGCGGTGTGTTTCATTCACCCATCCACACACACATTTCTGCTAGGGTGAGCAGACCGGAGATCAGTGTAAGCTATCACATTAAACACAGCATAACTCTGGTCTGTACAATCAGTGCATAGTGGAGGACACAGACAGACTGCAAGTGTGTCTGCAGGGCCCTGCTGGCCCTTTAGTTTGCCTCTACCTGGGGCCAGTTATGTCTGCATAAAGAGGTCCCATAAATCTGACAGAGCTGTATTTTCTCTTTGAGCAGCACAGTGTGAAGATGTTGAGTTCAAGACAGCAGATTCTATGAGCAAGCCTGTTTTGTCATAGTCCACCTCTATATTTAACTGCTGTTTACTAAATAGTGTACAAACTGTGAAACACTACAACATATAAATACAATTTTAATAGATTTCACAACATTTCTTTTGGAGTCATGAGAAAGAAAAATGCATAACAGAATTCACAAAGGTGGACTTTACCTGCCACTGTGCCACAATGGTACCATATAACTGAGGAGGTTTAGTAACAACATAGTGCCACTGTGTGGTGAGATGAGTGAACAACATCATGAAAATATTTGTTCATATGATGAGCAGCTGAACGCCCTGCTGTTGAAGCATTCCATTTTTTTTAAATAGCTCCAAATCATAACAGAAGTTATCTCATGACACTTTCCACACAGAGCAGGTCTAGACCGTACTCTATATAATATTATTTACAGAGACCAACAGTTCCACCATGAGCAAGCACTTTGTGACGGTGGTGAATAATGAATGAATAAAAGTGGTCCGAGCACAGAAACTTGTGGAACTCCGTGACTGACTTTGGTGTGCATGGAGGATTCGTCATTAACATGAACAAACTGAGGTCGATCTGAAAAATATGAACAATGACAATGAACAATTTGCAGACAGGGATTCTTATTCTCCACCAGTGATCTATAACACACATATTAAAAGTGGAGTCTCATTGCCAGGTCAGTAGTTGCTGGTATTTGAAGGCCGGGGAATGAGACTCAACAATCATCTTTCTTCAGGATGACCAACCACTTTTAAATAATTTACTTTTTACACATAGGGAGGAATTTTATGTGGATGCTACCATATTTTGTATATTAAATCTGCATAGAAGTAAAATAATAAAATGATTTGTTTCTGTAACCGCTTATCCTCATCATGGTCATGGGGGGCTAGAGCCTATACCTGCTGAAATATTCATACCTTCGGGCAATTTAGAGTCACCAATTAACCTATTAAGTGCATGTCTTTGGACTGTGGGAGGAAGCCGGAGTACCCGGAGAGAACCCACGCAGACACGGGGAGCACATGCAAACTCCACACAGAAAGACCCAACCCAGGTTCGAACCTACCTGCTGTGAGGCGACAGTGCTAACCACTGCACCACCGTGCTACCCTATTTTCCATATGTGCTGTATGTCCTCTGAGGTTGCTACACATATGCTTAAACATTTGAGTCTTCTACCAAATGAATGGAACACCTTACAAATTATTATTGATGAAATGAAACGAAGTACATCTACTCAAGTACAGTTAAGTACTGAAATTTGTACTTTTTGTTTCAATACACTAACAGCTATAATTGTGATTAAGGTTATACATTCTGATTAAAAACAGGTTTGGACTCAAAAGCTCTTAGCCCAGGCTGCTCACATAGAAGGTTCAAGTTTACTAATGGTCAGAAGCAGACAGATGGGGTGTGTGTGAGGTAAACTTATCCATCAGGGGATCGGGCTGGTAAGCAGGTGTCCAAGAGGCAGGCAGGAGGTGATAACAGGCGAAACTCAGTCAGGCAGAGAAAACTGCTGGATCACTGTGTCAGAAGCATGATAGATGATCTGGCAGGGAGACAAATTGAAGTGGGTCAGTATATATGCTACTACTTTTTGTTTGTCTTTGAGCTTTATATATTCAGGAAATGTCTGAGCAACACGTTCACAAAAGGAAACTCACTGACTTACTTTTTCTGACCAGAATCAGTGTGAATCAAACTAGCAACTTCGGTCCCAGTCACAAAACCCTTTTATCTCTTAGAGTATACGATCTGAAATTATAAATCATGATCTGACAGTCTGCATCATCCTGAAGTGCCTGCAGGAGCCTTTTCACTGTTTGTTTTTATTGCATCACTCCGCTGCCTCTTGCCCTCACCAGTGTTTTCAACACGTGCAACAGTAACTGATTGGGTGCTTGATGCAGAGTGACAGCTTTTTTTCCCATTATGCTTTATGTGTCACACATGGACACGTACACAAGCACAGGCTGACTGCATAATGTTACAGAAATGTATTTCTGCAGTCAACCATGGCAGGAATCCTCTTTAAGACTCAATCTTTCTTTCCTCATTGACACCAGAGTTCTTTTTGTGCAGTCTTTGGTGGACTGTTGAGTAAATGCTGTTCATGGAAAATGAAGGGATGATGAAGGTATAGGAAATGAATGCTTGATGTAGATTATATATATCATTAGACAAGTTTGAAAAGATTTGATTTTATCTGAAGGAGAAGTTCCATTTTATAGCCAGGTTCAGGAACAAAGACCACGCCCTGAGCTCATCCCATTTCCGCACCTAAAGAACTTAAACAGATCTTATCCACTCACTTCCACTTTGACTCAGTGTCCCGCCCAAACAAACCCCTTTTCCCCCTTCTCTGTCTCTTTTGTTTGGAAACAGGAACCTCTGGGGATCTAATCTCCATAGAGCTAAGAAGAGATAGCTCCCCCACTTAGAGTCTCAATTCTCTCCTGGATCCTTCCAGCTGACACCAGTCCATCTCCAAACTCCTCCGTCCATCCATCTATGACCCAGATTTCCCCCTTCCTCCCTTACCACTTCCACTTCATCCTCCAATCTTTATCCTCCCATCCCCCATCCCTTCTACAGTACATCATCTTGGTTCACCTTTAACCATAATATGCAGTAAGCCATTCTAAATCTATATCCATATTGACGACTTTGAATTAGCGACTTACTCTCCAAGCTTTCCATCTCAGTTACTGACTCTGAATCTGGGCTTCCAGCTGTGAATCTGAAAATGTGAATTAAAAGACATTATCACAATAATGCTCCTGTTTATCTGCAAGATGGTTCTTCAAATGTACAATCAATCACATGTATGAATTTCAGGGTGGACAGCGATTTAGAGACGACGCAGTTTCGCAGTATGATGTGAGTACATCAGTGAAACCAGCAGGTGTCAGCAGAATGCCATGTAGCATGTAACACTCTTCATATCGTCAGAGGATGTAAGGCTGAGTCTTTTGCAGTGCCACTCCTCTGACCTATCAAAGAACTTTCTGTTCACTGCAGCCATCACAGTCATCATCAGTGATCAGAGTTTGCTCTCCTGTCATCATGTGACCTAAGTATGGAACTTCAGTCACAGGTGGTAACTGGTAACAGGTGGTTGTATAAGTATATGTATATAAGATGGTTTGTTTCTGGTGTCAGATGTGAATGTCCTCCTTGGTATTTCTCCAGTCATCCACTGACTCCTGGTCGATGACCTCTGACCTTTTTCTCATCGAAACCGTTCAACCATTCAACCTCTTAATGATACACGAATACATAGATTTATATTTGACTTTGTGCAAAAAAAGGGAGGCAGAGGAGACTGGCCTCCAAGAAAAATGAAAGCATTAGTGTCCCAAAACATTTTATGTTAACGTTAGGGTAGATCATCAGACTCGTCTCCTGACAATTGGTTTCTTTTAACCATGATTGTGCCCGTTCTTTGACTGTTTGTTATTGGTCATGTTATTATTGTAACCATGATGACAAAGGTCCCTTCTCCGGTCTATACACTATACTACACCAAACAGTCATTCTAACCTCTAATTCGAACCTTAATAAACAGTCATTCTAACCTCTAATTCTAACCATTATGTTCCCCTCACCCTAATCACACATTAAGATTAGTTATTGTTGTTAAGAAAGATAAGAACATGGTTTTATTTTTGAAACTCGATGTGGTCCTGTTGATTGTAGCATCAAATCAGAAATACTTTTATTTGGAGGACTAGTTCCACTAGGCTCTATAGAACTTTTAAGTGTCTTTTAAGGTCATTGTTTTTGTTTTATGAGCTACCTAGGAAAGGTCAAAGATCATTGACCAGGAGTCAGTGGACATCCAGAGAAGATCAAGGAAGACATTTCATATCTGACACCAGAGATCGCCTTTGAACAGATCCAGGTTCCAAACCTTAGTAATGAGATGAAAACTAGGTCAACGCCTTCCATTGATGAAGGCGACTTTCACACATACTGTATGAAGACAGTATCATTCAGACACCAAATGTATGGTTTAGAAATAGTCTTGGCCCCAAAAGAAGAATAAAACCATTAAAACTTCCATTTTCTCGATGTCCCCACAGTGTTGCATACCATGTTTTCCTCCAAATACCACAACAGTCTTTGCATTTTAGCTCTAAATATTTTGGGAACCGGTTTTTCTTTGGGCCCTGCTGTCTTCCCAGTGAGCAACTGTGATTTGTTAGACCCCAGAACCTTTAACTAATATTCTGTGATCCAAACCACCAACCTTCTATTTCTATTTTGAAGTTTTAAAAATGTTTTTAACTGTTGAACAATTAGTTGTTTGTCTCTTTCTGCCCTTTCAGTTGGTAGTCTGGTTTAACCACTGTGCAGTGTTTTGTTCTCTATTCATACAAAATAACATCTATTGAGAAAGAGGACTTTCTACTGTGTAAAAGCATGAAAGGCCATTTGAAAGTATTCCCATCAGTCATCTGATTTTACAAAATCTAGCTTTTGTGGCAGGTGACCCCAAAATTTTGAACTCTAATTGCATAATCCTATCATTCTGGTGTTTTATCTGATGGTATCAAATGATAATGTTATCTTGCTTTATCTTCTTACAATTGTTTTGTCAGTAAATTATAATAAAATAATAATAAAAAAACCCCAAAACATTTAAGCTTCACTTGCTAACTTTTCCAGACTTTCAATCAAAGTGTCTCAGGTGTCATCATGTGAGCCAAGCATTGAATTTTAGCCATATGATAACAATATAAGCCATCCAATCCAATACAAGATTATTACAATGTTTAGTTCAATAAGAAAGTATTGTAACACCTGTTGAATTATCCATATTGAAATAGTAGGACGTGACATGACTGATTAACAGATTACAGAAACCAAACTCTTACCAGCCTGATGAGAGCAAGGTGGAAATGTTCATGACAAACTCCTGAGCAAGCACATGAATGAAATGAGTCTCCAAGTTCACATTTGAGAGAGTGCAGAGATGGATTTATACACAAAGAACAAGATTTGAGTGCAAGTGAGGACAGAATCATGAACATAATCAAAGTTCTGAGGAATTGTCTCACTAGATTTGAGCATCAGTAGGGTTCGATTTGCTCGCTGTCTTCAAAGCCGCTCATTCTCAGTTCTGGCAGTTTGTATCCCTCACACACAAGCTTCAGCTGAAAGCTACAGTCCATGGCTACAGTCCATGGCTGGCTACAGTCCATGAGTAAATCATGGTAATGTAGCCATTACTGAAGTGTCATTCTGTTAAGTAACATTCTCAGTGTGCACCATTCACTTATTCGTTTGTCTGTGAAAAGATCTGACCAGGGTGTCTTTTTAAAGCATGCTAACCAAAAGCTGTTACTAAGCTTCCTTTCATGTCATGTTTGGACGTATACATTTGGATTTTCAGCCTTGTAGGAAAGTTCGATCTTTGGGAAATGTGGTTACTCACTTTCAGAAAGTGAGATTAAAGCAGAATTAGACATACAACGATTTAATTAAAAAAACTTTAGTCTGGGTAGATGTATTTTTTCCCTTAAAACAGATGCAGGTTAAATCTTTCTAGCTTTGATTCCCTACACTAAGCCAGGACAACTACACCCAAGCTCCATCGTTCAAGCAACATTTATCAATATTTTGATATTAATGAAAGTGAAGTGAAATGCGTTGCTTGTAGTGACAATCCCAAGTAGCTCTACAGAGCGTTTAGCTTCTATGAGCTCATTGTTTTGATTACTGCCCCCCCCCCCCATCACATACGTAACCAGTATGGACAAAGTTAGTAACTAGCTGGTGACTACACTGGAGCATTGACAGCCAAAGAGACAGATATTCTTCTCAGGAGTTGGAGGAGGCCAAACAAGAGCTAAAACGAGAGTAAATATTGGACTTACATTGATTAGGCTGCCACAACTATTTCTGCAAATACATGCTAATGTTGCCTACAAAGCCTATAGCTTTAGCACAGCCATCAGACTGATATCAAACTGCTCGCTCTCAGAAAGGAAGCAAACAAGTGCATTACTCAAAGGATCAAACTCCTTTAAAGTAGTTTTGTACAGAGATCTACGCTGAACTTTCACATCTAGATAAAAGCCCAAAACATTTAAGAGAATGTCAGCATAATTACCAGTGTCTGACTTGTAAGTACTGTGCACGTCGACATCCAGTCATAATTGCTTGGTAACTTTGGCCTTGCTTTGAACAGTTAATTCAATGGATGAAATGTACAAATAAAATGTTTTTGCAGATATTCTGTTATTTAATGCTACTGGTCAGCACTCATTGTTTTATCATAGATGGGTAAAGGAATAGTTAACCTACATCACAAACATACACAATAAAAACATTTTCTTCATGTTTTCTGAGTGGTATAGAGTCATGCAGCTATTTTTGGTATATAGAATAGATCTTTTCATATAATTACATGCCAAAGCAACAATGATGTAAGCCGGGAAGCCATCGACAGTCATCTCTCGCTGACACGACTTAACATTCCACCTGAGCTCCCCTGTTAATGAGGGTTTAGATCAGCGCATCAAGTAATTGCTGTTACCTCTGTAACCTTTTTAATGTCTGTTGAGCAAAGATTCAAATAAACCAAAGAAAAAAAACACAGAGCAGAAACCCTAGATCTGGGTCATATTCAGTTTAAATCAGATCCTCTTCCTTCCCATTCAAATCTGACCAAACTACCCAGAGCCATCGGCTTTGCACACCACGCCTTCGGATTTTAAAAACTATTTATAACATGTTTCCCCTTTTTGGCTTTTCAAAGAAATTGTGTAAATGCTTATTAATTTATTCCAGACACAACGTATTACAATCAACAGCACAGACGTCCTTTGAGGACAATAAGTCCTCAAGGATCTGCCAGTGGGTATAAATCATAGCCAGACATATTAGAGCATGAGTCAGTGTATTCCCTTAAAGCAGCAGATGCATTAATAAACAACACAGATCAGAGTGCGGGATCAGTTGCCTTACTGCAGCACTGTGATTTTAAGTAGTGGTAGCACAGGCAAATCTGACGTGATTTGTTTA
The DNA here is from genome assembly GCA_036365135.1 of Miichthys miiuy. Classification (NCBI taxonomy): domain Eukaryota; kingdom Metazoa; phylum Chordata; class Actinopteri; family Sciaenidae; genus Miichthys; species Miichthys miiuy. Next base: position 1,630,012 of record CM071620.1, on the reverse strand, counting down.
TTTGGGGATTAGATGTGCCCAGAGTGCTCTTCTAAAATCTGGATTAAAGATGGCTGTGCGTCACCCAGGAAGATTCAGTCTGATACATTATTCTTGGAAGTTATGAGTTTTTTACTAAAGCTGCTTCTTAGCCATCACTGTCTTCAGGAAACAGGAGTTTGACAGCATTGTGGCCTCAAATCCTCAAATTCTGTCGACTCATGGTCAATTACGTTGGATGTGTAAATAAGGACTCATTTAAATGTGTGAAAGAAAGACTTTATTTATGAAATTTGCTCTGAAAGCATTACATTCTGAACATTTTGTCTGAAGCTGAAGGTAGAAGTGATGTTGGTTTGGAAGCTGACGGATCTGCAAGCGTGCTCGTCTTTCTTGTTACTTTTTTTTTTCACTGAGAAATCATCTTTGCTGTTATGAGAGTTTCATTCCAAGGTGATATGCACCATAAGAAAAAAAGAAAAAAAAAATCACATTTAGTTTTGGCAAATGAATGCTGCCATGGAGCTAGAGTGCATATATGAACCGGATAGAGACATTTACTAAGAAAAAGTTTGACCCTTTTACAAAATGCACATTTTCACTTTCTTGTTGAGAGATGAAAAGATTTTGATATCATATCTGGGCAACAAGTGAAGAGCTAGAGCAAAGACATGGTTAGCATGGCTCAGACTCGGACCTGCGAACCCCCTTTGATTTGTTCACATAGTCAAACTGGTCTGGTGTTGTGTGCACTGACATCTGCTTCCAAACACTCGTCCAATCAGAGCTTGGTATGTGGAATGAGGATGGAAACCACATAACTAGCCTACCAAGCTACATTCATGAAAAAGTGAAAATAGTGACAAGTGCAGTTGAGATTGACACAGCTGTACAGGTTGTTATGATGTCATCAGGGTGGATTTGTCACTCATTTCTGATTGGTTAAGGAAAAACTAATTAAAGTAAACTCCTCCCAAACAGAAACACCTCATGATGTCTAAACGAACAAGATAAAACATGTCGACTAGAAAGCTTTAGAGGTGCTGTAGGTGTATTTTTAATGTTGCTCATAGATAGGCTAGCTGTTTCCACCTGCTTCCAATACTTATGCTAAGCTAAGCTAAGCGCCTCCTGCTCCAGCTCTATGGCCTCACAGACACATCTTCTAATCTAACTCTTGGCAAGAAAGTGAATAAGGTCATATGTTTGAAGGTAGAATCTGCTTTTGAAACATTGACTTGTAAATCAGAATTGTGGAACGAAACTGCAGCACTTGTGATGGGTGATCACAGTGTGGCCAGCCTCGGTTTAGCTTCTAGCATACTATTTACCCACATGAATAAATGCTAAACTGGATGGAATACTGCTTAGATAACCCCAAACATGACTATGCAGTCACTCATGATACTCAAACAAACAAATGAAAAAAACAAGAATACAGCCAACCATGTATGAAAAAAATGTTCACTTAAGGCGGTTCAAGTTGGTTACATCACTGGTAAAGCTTTCCATGTTTTTAAGTCCTTTCCAAGAAATATACAGCTAGAAAGATACAGAATCGTACGTCTGCAGCATGCATCAAGCAGTCCTGTACAAGCCCTGTATCGTGCATCTTGCCAACTGACAGTATAATGGCACATGGATCTATTGCTGCACTAAAAACAAACAAATAAATATTAAATAAAAGAAACTTGATGAATGAACAAGCTTCATAAATGGACAAAGATTTTGCTCAGCAACTGTGGTGTTTGGTGCTTTAACACCAATAAAAGAGCAAGATCATGTTTAGTCCTGGCATTACGGGTTGTTTCAGTCTGGTTAATGCCAATAGCAGTCCACGAGTACAGGGAAGCAGCATTTACTGTCACTGTAATTGAAATGTTGTCACTGTAGACAGAATGCTGTTAACGGAAGAAAGCCTGATATTTAGCTCACTTACTGCCTCATTAGCCATCTGCTCTGGACACATTCAATTGTGACTCAGTTCATTTCAAAGGTTACAGAGGCAATAGCAGCCAAATTATATGCTCTTATTTTTTTGACAGTTTGATCATGAAGACTGAGCCTCTGAGAAGAGAGTGTTGTTTAGGGAAGTCTAGGCAGGGGCTGGTTGCACAAAGGTTTGACCTCAGATCAAACAGTCCAACTTCAGATAAACATACAGATTCTTAGTTGTGCAAAGCTTTGGATTTTTAAAAGAATTTGGGCTTTTTCCACTTTCTTTGATGTGCAGCTGACGGCAGAAGGGAAAGGAGGATAGACAGAAAGTGAATGACGTGACGAGCAGCAAACATGTGGGTCATGCTCAGGTTTAAATCTAACCCAGAATCCTGTGGTAAGGACTCAGGTTTGGTACAAGGGCACAATGTACCAGGCACCCCATTGCAAAGCTTTCACGACAGTGTGGAACCTTTAAAATCAATATTCTGTATATTTATCCATGCCAAGATCCAAATGATGATGAGGGTCAAAATGGTGAAGACCAAAATAGAGAGAAAAGAAGAGTCAAAAAAAAATTGACCAGAAACAAAATGAATGCTAATGTTGCTGTGTGTTTGCTGGTCTGAGGCAACTGATTGCTGATACGTTACCTAAAACCAACTTCATATGACAAGATGTCCAAAGTGTTTTTACCTTGCTGTGAAGGTCTTCTGTACGTTTGTTCCAGACCTGTTGATCAACTCAGGCTTCAAGGCTGGATTAAGAATGGGGACATTATCTTTCTGCATAGTTACCTAGCTAGATACATCCATGAAAAATAGCAAGAAAACAGTGGCTGTTTGTGTGAATGAGATGCATGCAGCTTTACAGAATGGTGCAAGTCAACTTACAGAAATAAATCAGCATTTTCCTTTATGTTCTGAAAATGTTACATCGACATTTAACTTAAAAAATTGGTGATAAGTGTAGCAGAGAAAAATGGGGCATAGAAAATAGTGCTAAAGTTAAAGCTAACACAGGAATGAAAATGAAACCAAATGCAAACAGAGCTTTAAAAGATGATATCTGGCAGGCGGTCATCTCTGTTTTGGTGTGGGCATATTAGTTGTTGAATCAGCAGTGATAGCATTATCATAGCCTTGGGGTACAGTGGCTAACATTTTAGTCTTATTTTTGTACAGCTGGCATTAGACTAGTCTAAAAGCAAAACTTGCACAACCAGCCCCACAAGGTAGTTGCAGTATGACAGGGGTAAATATGAGCTTTTCATATAATTATGTAAAAGAGGAGAAGCTGTATAAGTGGTCCAGTCCATCGTGGCATATGAGTCAGAGTTACAGATATTCACACCCAGAAGCCTCTCATTGGCATCCTACCAAACTCAGTGTTCCACCTGAACATGCAGATGAGAACTACTAAGGTCAAAGGTTTCACAGTTTTTTTTTTTTCTTTCACTGCTACAGTTACAATGCATATGCTCAGCAGTACACACACCAGTAGATCAGGTTAAACAGGATGTAGGCGCCTGGGAAAATCATGCGAGAGTAGGTGTCGATAGCGTGGGTGTTCTGGATGATTCGGAAGCCACGGATGCCTTTTTTCTTGGGCCCTGTGGGCTCGTTGTCTAGGGAGAGATGCACCACCATCCGCTCCTGTTTTTCTGATGCATCCTCAGTTGCCATGGATGCTCTTGTGTAGCCTGCCAGGCTGTTGGCGTCTGCTTCACTGTACGTACCATCCAGCATCATGGTCCTGGCGTGGGACATGCCACAGGTGCAGGGAAGTGTCTGGGACTGGACGGAGGGAAGGAAGGGAGTAAATATTGAATAAAAAGTTGAAAGCACCATTTGGAGACTAATGCCATTTGTGTACCTGTTCCCTCACTTTTTCTCTGAGCTTTCGGTCTTTCCCATCCCTCACTGTCGTCAGGTAGTTGACAGCAGCATATTCAAGCACAGACAGGAAGACAAAGACGAAACTGACCCAGAGGTAAATATCTACAGCTTTGATGTATGAGACCCGGGGCATGGAGGCGTTGACTCCAGTGATGATGGTGGACATGGTGAGCACTGTGGTTATACCTGAAACACAGAGAATGTAAACTTTGTATCAGCATGGCAGTCAAGAAGATTCATATGTGTTTTACCTCTGTCTGTCCAGTTCATAGATAATTCTGGAACTTGTAGGACAAGGCAAAAAGTTGAGGGAACTTTACTTGTTCAAAAGTGTATTCTAGGTGCAGAGCACAGTGATAGCAGACAATGAGGCTGGTGGTCCAGTCGAGTCAAACCTGAAGGCTCCTCACCATCATTTCCTTAGTTGCATTTTTCTGGTCTGGTCTATATATTTACAACAGAATAAAGTTGGTGATAGTGGTATGTTTTGGCCAAAAAGTAATTGTTTAAAGTACTTTGTACTTTTGAGGACATGTTAAGCAAAGGTCACATTTCATCCATCCATCCATCCATCCATCCATCCATCCATCCACCCATTCTCTTCCGCTTATCCAGGGTCAGGTTGTGTTGGTAGCAGGTTTAGCAGGGCACTCCAGACGCCCTTCTCCAACACATTCCAGCTCCTCCTGGGGGATCCTGAGGCGTTCCCAGGCTAGATGGGCTATGTAGTCCCTCCAGAGGGTTCTTGGTCTGCCCCAGGGTCTCCTCCCAGTTGGATGTGCCCAGAACACCTCCAAAGGGAGGCGGCCAGAAGGCATCCTAATCAGATGCCTGAACCACCTCTGCTGGCCCATTTCTACACGAAAGAGCAGCAGCTGTACTCTGAGCCCCTCTGGGATGTCGGAGCTTCTTACTGTGTAAGGCTGAGCCTGTGAGGTCATTTGAGTGATCATTTCTACCCTCTTTGTGTTACACTGTCAGGGCTGAAGGAATCGTTTATGATTTACGAACTTAGGAAATTTTTGCAACTATTTCTTCACAAACAACAATTTATTTATTCACCTAACACTTCTATACAGAGTTTCCAGCTGCAGTGAAAGTTACTAGATACAGTTGGTGACTTTTAATATAGTCTGCTTTATTAGTTTTAATATAGTTCTCTTTCATTGTATCAAACCTTGTTCAGCAGGAAATAACTCCAGTCTGTACAGCACTGCCAACTATTTTCAACACCTGCCGGAAAATGTTGCTTAGTGTGATTACATCCCACACTAATTTGCATGTATATGATGTCACAATGTCACTATTTACATACTGTATATGCAAAAGTCAAACTGAACTAAATTGACTCACGAGTTCTATCATTAGCTATTATTATATATTATATAATTAGATTATATTATTATTATTATTTTTCAAGCTACTTTCATCTCAATCATCAATGTGAATCTAAATGTACCTTTTAACTTGAAAACGTTTTCATGAAAGCTGTTGTATGATACATGAAGTGCCATGAATAAAGAGGATTCAGACAAAATAAACTCTGTATAAAGAAAAAATAAAAAGCAAAGGGTCTGTCCAAATAGTCAAAGAAATGTATTTCCATAAGCTCCTACAATTTGTTCAATTAAGGGTAGGACAGGATAGAGTGCCACCGTACGTTCAGGTAATAGAACCGCTCATCACGCTTCTCGATGGTGCAGTCGTATAAATTCTTGTATTTGAGGGATACCCATTTCAATTTCCTCAGGCCTCTAAGGTGAAACAGCCTCTGCTTTGACTGTCTCACCACAGAGTCAGTATGCAGACCACTATCCACTTCACTATCATCTTCTTAGTCTTGCTAATGTTCAGGAGGAGGTTGTTGCCATAACAGCAGCGGGTCAGGTTCACTACTTCCTTCAGAGAGACCTTTTCATTGTTTTCAGGCCGACCCAGTTGGATTTGGCAGCTGGGGAACCCTTAAATCAAACGTAACCAGTGAGGGGGCAGATTAAATAGATGTTTAACATGTCCCTCATTGGGGGCATTGCTTCACATAAAATGTAAATTTTGTGCTTTTATTATAAAATTCCCTCTCTTGTCCAGTTGGAATAAGGTGGTGTGCATCTTCTGTTGATCAGTAGGGACTGTACACAAACTGTAGTGGGTCCAGTGTGTTAGGTAGCAGATGTAATCCTTGACCAGCCACTCAAAGTGCTTCAGAGGTGAGTGCCACTGGGTGCTGGGGTTCTGGTGTGATAACTGGGTTATGCTCTCAGGTCACTGTGGATGCACATTAAATGCGAACAGGCAGGATGGTCATTGTGATGCATATCTTCTTACCTAATGAGACTCTGGCAGGGACGGCCCTGCGGTCGATCCAGAAGGACACCCAGGACAACATGACCATCAGAGTGGCAGGGAAGTAGGTCTGCAGCAGGAAGAAGAAGATGTGACGCCGCAGAGTAAAGTTGATGTACAGACGGTTGTACCAGCCTGGAGAGGGGAGAAGTAAAATACAGCGTATTTGCAAATGATTTTATGCTTTTAAAATAGCATAATAAACACAGAACCAGGTCAAATGAATAACTAATGTACTCAGAGATGATAGAAATCTTGATGGGCATAAACAAAACAACAGCTGGATATAAAAGAGATAATTGCTTTGGATAGCAAAAACTATGACAGCAGAGCACAGAAAGGAAGTAAATGGAACACTAAAAATGTAAGGAAAATATATGAAATATCCTAAATAATATGAATCAATGGTGCATTTTTCACATCAGTGTTTTTGCTACTGCATTACAAAATCATTTCTCAGAGGAAGAGCTTTTCTCTGGATACTGCGCTTGGTTGAGTAAAACCTCTTTGAGCAAAGCCAAACAATTATTTTCAGACTGAACAGCTTTTACCTTTCCTACCATACTGTCTATGTTGGATTACTGTTGTCAGTGTGTTCTGTGGAAGTATTGAGGACATTGTTTCCGTACAGGCAAGTTGAAACAGACTTCTAAAGTAATTATTCAGTTAAAAGTATTTGAACTCTAGTATATTGCGTTAGGGGCTACGACTGTCACTACGTATTTGACATTTGAACAAAAGAATATATATATTTTACGGAAACTGACAACGACCGTGCTTGCAATTATTAATAGTTAATAGCTATACGAAAATTTTTTTTTATATTTTTATTATTAAACGATTTTTGATTTGATTTGATTTGATTTTGAAGTTAATAATAACATAATAGCAAAAGTTGTTTTGTCATGATATATTTTGTCAGATTTTGGACAACCAGGGAGGGGAGGTTTTCAGTCTGGTAGCTGCATTTTGAACTATTTGGAGTCAAGAAAGGGTGGAACAGGTCAACCCCATATACTGAGAATTGCAGTAATTGAGCTGAGTAAGGTGGTAAAAGCCTGGATAATAGCTTCCAGATCCATAAAAACGGCTTTATTTGGTTCACAGATTATAAATTTTCTTTTTGACTTAACTCTCCAAGCTGATAAAAGCACCCCTCACAACACAACTGACCTGTTTTATTAAAATTCAATGAAGGATCCAAGAAAACATCTAGATTTTTCACCTCATTGTGCAAATTTGCAGACAGAGGTTTAAGGATTGTTTAGGCTGCAGACAGAGTTAGGAGGGCGTTAAGGCAGTTAGAGAGGTTTTTCAGTAAGCAGGCACTCTCAGGTGTAACTGGTAGGTAAAACTGAGTATCATCTGCATAACAGCGGTACAAATATTGTATTTCTCAAAGATAGAGCCAAGGGCAAGCATTTATAATAAGAATAACAAAAGGTTTGAAATTGAACCTTGGGAAATGCTAGATTTGATAGGAGGAGGAGATTAAGAAAAGCTTCCTATTGTGACAGAAAAGGTTATTTCCTTTAGATAATAGGTAAAGGATTTTAACATAGGGCCCTGCAGATTGACAGGACTAAAATGATACAGGAACCCAGGAGTCCACAAAGAGAAGGATGTCATTATGTACCTTCAGCAAAGAGGATTCAGGACTATGCAGAGATCTAAAACTAGATTGTAATTTGTCATAGATGTTGAATGAGTTCAAATCAAAGGAGAGCAGGGAGAACTTTTTCCTAAATCTACTGGAATCTACTGGACTGGCCTTGAGTTATGGTCATTGTGGTCTAAGCTAGGTTTCTTTAGTAGGGGCTGTATGTTGTATTGTATGTAATTGTATGTTAAAAACTGAATGAGTCCATGTGTTAAAGAGCTATATATTTTAGGTCTGTGTGCATTTTTATTAATCAGTTGAGCACAATGTTATGCCTTAGTTGTCCTAATAGAATGTCGGTTCTATTTACAGAATATGATAGAAATTGAATATAATATTCATAACTGTTTTTATTATTGTAAAATAAAAAAAAAAATAAAAATAAAATTGTTTTTGTTATCATAGAATGAGCCTTTTATATCTACAGATATTGTATCGAATCACCATGTACAGTAGCCCAGAACAAACAAACTAAACACTGGCTCTTGATAGGCCAATTTTTCGCACATTTCACAGCCACTGTAGTTTACTCCTTTAGAGGAAGCTGAGAGGAAGAGGGTGAGATGAGGGGGTTGCAATCAGTGGTCTCTGCGCCAGTTGTCAGGCAGGAGTCAAGACCATTTTAGTCAGAGACAAGTCCCTGATAATAGAAAAAAGTACTATAGGTAAATAGAAAAGTACTACTGCTTGTCCAGAAATAGCTTAGCACCAAAATACATGTGTGATCACTATATCTCCAACCACATGAAGCCTCTCCTGAGTCCAAAGTAAACAAAAAGCAGCGAGTAAACTCACTATTTACTGCATGTCTCTCTGTTTGCATCTTTTTAAATTTAATTTGATTTAATTCTTTTAATTCATTATGTGAAGTCTTTTGAATTGCCTCTGTGTATAAATGCACTTTGTGATTCTTTGGCTTGCCTCACTGCGGTTAAACTCATCCAATGCGATCACTTCTAATTCTACAATATGAGGGTCTGATGGAGCCAGCAGCAGGCCTCAGGCCAGGAAGTGAACTGAGGGTCCCTGCTGATTCTTCAACTTACTTGGTTATATGTTGATTAAACATGAATTTATTTTAAAATGTGCACCGTGTAAGCATAATGTCAACTGAAATATTAATCATATTACAGAAGATTTTAACATCAGGCCCCTTGACAACACAGGCCCTTGTGATTAGGCTCAAATGCAAGAGTCACACTAAGGTCCTTTCCTTCAGTTCATATCGATCAATTAATCAATTGGCTCCATACAAATTGCCACACCGGGGCCTTTGGGGCTTTGAGGTTTTCTAGCCTTTCAGAAAATATCTATGTAAAACTCCACTCAGCGTTGGCTCTTCCAGTCTACCTGTGCTGCTGTAGAAAGCCAGTCTGGAGGTAGTGTGAAACTTCTGGATAAGGAACTGAGACAGAGAAATCCTGTCATCAGTGCTCAGGGACTCATCGCCGCTTTTCCAATACAGCATCAGGTCTTCATCTGTGTAAGCATCTGAAGAACACAAAGAGAGAGAGAAGAGAGAGAGGAAGGAAGGAAGAAGGAAATTCTGTTATTTGACTCCATTATACAGCTCACAGACACAGACAGACAGACATGTCTGTATACAAACACTCAGAGGACATATAGACATACTGTTAGGGGAGAGTTGTTGGAATGGCCACATAGTGGAGCCCCAGACCTTGGCAGGTGAAGGTGAAGTGGCAGCTACCAATCCACATTCATCACTTAGTAAGGGATAATGCACCACAAGCCAGTCATTAATGTTACTTAGTAAAGAAATCAACAATTTGACAAAAAATATTTATTAAAAATCATTTTATTGATTCTGCTGTGGTCCTCCAGAGTCTGTTTTCACAATGGCCATGTAGAAGCCAATATTCAACTGATGGCTGAGTGGTGAATGATAGATAAATAAACCAGTCTCTAATAAAGACTTGTACAAAAACATTGCTATAGATACGTATATATAGACTCTATATGGGTATCTACTATCATAGTTACAGTACGTTTACAGTATGTTAACTAGTTCTCTGATTTTGGTGAAACTGGATCATAGTTTATGGAGAAAATGTTTTCAGGGTTAGGTGTCGTGCCAGAATCAGAGCTGGGCATGCGGGCAATGTAACCAGGCTCAACAGCCTCTATAGACATAATGACAGAGGACAAAAGACTGAAGAGGACATTGACGGAGAAAGCTAAGAAGAGAAAATAGAGAAGAAGAGTAAATGTGGGACTGACTTTAGGTGGTTGGTGAGAGCTTGGTGAAATAAAAGGCTGAAAGACAGACGCCGAGCTGGGCTGACTGCTGTTGGACTAGTCAGTAATATTAGCTGGCTGCTATGTCTGCTGTTGGTGATGTTTGGCTGTTAGTTGTTGATTTGCTGTTTTTAATCATAAGTAATGTAATCAGAAGAAATACACGTGTACAGCTGAACATATTTACCACAGTGGGATTACACTCTGAACAAAATACCAATTTCTATGCAATGTTGCTTTGACAGCGACACAAAACCTGCAACACTGATGCGACTGTAAATAATTAGTGAATGAAAACTGTAGAGACATACTAAATATAGTGTACCGATGTGAAAACATGATGCAGTTAACATTCACTGTTGTTCTGCCAACGTCTTACTGATTGAAACATTAACGAAAAATACATTGGCCAGTGTGGTGCTGATTGAGGCAACATAATGCACTGAGTACTGTGAGTGTCAGAGCATATGAATACTTACAGCTCTCCAGCTCCAGCGTACATGTCTGCGAGTCCAAAGGAAAACGACTGAAATCCATGTTGCACGCAGCAGTAACTGTAACCCTGGGGAATTAAAAGGAGAATGTAAACGTCACCAGCTTTGTGCATGTGACACCAAGGCATACCAAAGTCTCCTTTAGGTGGTGTGCAAAAAAACCAAGTGAAGGCAGATATCTGTGCCTGGGGTGGGTGCTTCATGTCCTCACCTCAGACTGTACAGGACGTGACCATCAGGGAAGACCCGCAGCATGATGTTGTCAGTGGTGGTGTCATGGATGAAAGACCTTTTAGAGTGGACGAAAAACACATCAGGCACCCAGATTTTCTTCACCAGGCGCCCGTCGAAGGTCATGCTCTTGTTGGTGGTGCTCGGGAAGGCCAGCCTCTCGTCCTTCCAGTAGTGCCTCAGGTACAGGGTCATGGTGAAGTCCTGAGGGAGCGGGGAGGGTGACAGAAACAGAAACAGTCTCTGGATTAAGTCTCACTACGAGGACTCGTTTGCTGGTTTATTGAGCTCCTCTCGGATTACACTGCTGCAGCCCGTGTCTGCTGGATTATATGGATTGTTTATGACTAAACATACACGGTCAAGAGAAGTGTTGAACATATGTTAACTAAGTGCAGGCCAAAGCTTCCACTGGTCCTAGATTACCCTTGTCTTCTCGCCTCCTGCCTCCTGTTGCTATGCAGACAGGAGTGGACCTGAGTCTGCACTGCTCCCCCTGCCACAGGAGATCATCCTCTATCCCATTCTCCTCACAGCATTACATAAGACCAGATCAGTTTGGAATAATGGCTCCAGCAACACACTGCACTCTACTCTTGGCACCCAAAGTAAAAGTACCTTTAATGTTGCATAAGATGAATTCAGGGGCATGTCTGAATAACTGTAATGTGTCGTAAGTTTACTACTTAGAAAGTCTGCGCCCTTGAATGTATAAAAGTTAGCTAATGTTAGCTCAGTCCGTTAGCTGGGGTGCCCAATACAGTTAGTGTAGTACTACAGTCATTTCGGACCACTGGGAAGAGGACGGTTCAGGCCTGGGGTGTGAGGGAATGATGACTGGGGTGCTGGTGTCGTGCCAGAACCAGAGCTGGGCAAGCGGGCAATGTAACCAGGTGCAACAGCCTCAATAGACATAATGACAGAGGACAAGAGACCGAAGAGGACATTGACAGAGAAAGCTAAGAGAAAATAGAGAAGAAGAGTAAATCTGGGACTGGCTTTTAGTCGTTGGCGAGGTGAAATAAAAGGCTGAAAAATGGAACACAACAGTGCCACCATATATGCAGTTTTAAACTACGTGAAATAGATTCCTATGGTCCTGAAAGTTCAATCTCTTCCAGCGAGTATGTCATTTTTCTGACACAGACAACAAAAAGTTAAATTTATTAACAACAAAACGCACCCTTGCTCAGGTCCCTGCACTCTACCTCATTTGGTCTGGTATAACCATAGACTGTATAAAACATGGATGTAGTCTGATGCCTGCGACGTCATGTGCTCTGGACATAGCCATCTTGGCAGTCCTATCACCACCAAGAGTCTGTTCGAAGTTGAATTCATAAACTACTCTGTGACACAAGGTAGGCAGAAGGACCCAGAAGCAGACTTGGAGACAGAAGACAAGTGGAATTTCTTGACTGAAGAATTCACAAACTCAGTCTTGGAGAAAGTGATCACTCTCCATGCAAAACAGAAGTTGCAAAAAACGAAAACAGCTGAGAGGCAACTCGTCAGCATGCAGCCCTCAACTTATATAAACCACTGATGATGATCCTTCACAGGTGTGTTCCCAGCAGGAGTCCACTCACAGAGAGAGAGAGAGAGAGAGAGAGAGAGAGAGAGAGAGAGAGAACCAAAGCACACCAGGGACACAGCATTCGTACTCGAAGGAGATTAAAAAATAAATAGAACACACACTCACTCTCACGAGGGTAGGGCCGTGACACTGTGGTGTCTGGTGTGAACCAATAACAAGCGAACTTTAGATAGATACTGCTGAGTGACTAAATATAAAGAGTCAGTTCACTGGCTTTATGACTCTTTTCCTGAGCTACTCTTATGCTACATTTAAGCACGCATTATCATCCCATACAGTAATTGCCACAAAACATAGGGTTGAATTGTTCAGTAAAAGCAGGGCTACACTCTGGTCTGCTGTCAGTTACGTTAGCAAACTGTAAGAGATATTACTGTGAGAATGGCATTATTGAGTCAGTGCTATGCCTTAACGGCTTCTCTAATTGTGCTACCTCTAAATTATGTTTAAGTTGTATGGTTGCCTGCTTTAAATTAAATTAATGGGTGATATATATTTTCCTTCTTGTTAACAAATTCCATGTGCAAACCAACAGTGAATGTATCTACTAATAAGCTGTGTGTGTGTGTGTGTGTGTGTGTGTGTGTGCGTGTGTGTGTCCAGAGCCCATTGTACCAAAAACCTCTAACCTTTTACAATCCCACAAACACGAGTAGTCTCCACAGTTGTAGCATAAAATTCTGGGCCCAGTGTTTCCTTTTAATTACATCCATCCTCAGACATGTACAAATAACTGAATCCCCAAGCTAACACACATATGTATCAACATGAGGACACCAAAATGATGATGCTTTTATTATGTAGTTTAAACCCATCATAGTTTTCTTTCAGTGTTGACCACCACTAACTAGTATTTACATTTGAAATGTCTTTTTAGTTGTGTTAGTTAAACTCATCTTGTTGCAACAGCAGAACATAAAAATCATCGTACATGTAAAATGTAATGTATTCAGCAAACAATGATCATTTTCTTGCTAATATAATCTAGAGAGCCTCCCCATGTTGGAGCCCTGGATAGTTTGTTTCACCATTTCTCAAACTACAGCACCGCTGCCAAGAAAGTTCAATCTTTCAACTGTTTGAGTGACATCTGATTGAGACTTTTGCACAGATTTGAGTGTGCCAATGCTTTTCTCCATTGAGTTTCAGAGTCTATAGCTCCAGCACATCAGTTAAGTCTGATACTGGATGAGCTGTTCTGTTTTATATTTTGGAGTAACGTTTGTTAAAACCTACAGTGAGCTGCTGTTTTTGGAAATTAATGAGCTTTCTTGCTTTATTTTTTAAAAAGTGTTCAGTCTGTGAGGTGTTTTTTAAAGATTCATGTCTTCAGTAGAAACCTATGGGCTCTGGGCTCCACAGATGGGGTAAGAGAGTCAGATAGTATTGATGGTTTTGTTTTTTTCATGACATATGTTTGACAGTGGGAAAATGTAAAATAACACCATACTTATACTTTAAAATCTCCTGTTTGCTACACCTGCCAGCTTCTAAATGAAACAGCCATAGACGGTGTGCTGTGTTAAGCAACCTGCAGCTTTGTGATGTGACATAATGTCATTAAGAGCAGCCGTCATCGAATCATTCATTATTTTTCTACCTCTCTTCCAAAACAATTAAATACACAACTGTGGGATCCAAATGAAATGTAATCCTTGGTCGTCCTTGCAAACAGGAGCTTACAGAACATCAGGACGACAGTTTTGGATCCAATTTATGGTTTTAGAACAGAAGGTTGATGTAATTACATTACTCAACATGCATTCAGACTGACTTTGAGCAAAATAAATGATTCCTACCACTGAGCTTTCATAATCTGCTTCTGATTATTCAACCGAAAACAACAGCTAAATGACTTTAACTAAAAGGGTAGATTCATCTGTCTGTTCAAAGTACAGAATCCCTCTAATGCCAGTGGCAGAACACAGATATGTGATAAACTGATTACTTCAGACCATATCTTGGCTTGGATCTGGTGTGTCCAATCAGAAAGTTGGATTGAGAAGTGTTACCCCAGTCGCAGTCACAGTGGTGCCCATGCGCCCATTCTCATTCTGTTAATGAAGAGTGGTTCTGTCTCATTAGCTGCTCTGTCTGAAGAGAGCTTCTTCCCCATGTGTTGACTTCATTTGTTAAATTCAGCAACTTTCACGGCTACCAACTGAAATCAGTCACACATTTGCTGGTTACGTTTGCCACCAGTATCATAATCTACTGGAAGAGTAGCATTAATAATGACATTATATTTCGACTTCTTCCATAGTCTCATTACTTTCAGTTTGTGCTTGTCTTTGCTTTCAAACCCAACTGAATATTAACTTAGAGAGACAGAATGATGCCACTAATCACTTTCACGCCCACGCTGAATCTATTCTAATTACGGTAGTTATTTTCAGTATCTGCAGCAGATTTCAGCTCTTTTTGAAGTCACATCACAGACACTACATCACTTGGGATTTCTCCAATAATCTCACTCCGTGTACTGTATGGAACACAATCAAGCCACTCACCATGTCGACCTCTGATATACTGTCCAAGCTCTCCACCTGAACATCCACCCCGACAGGAACAGCTGGACCTGCAGAAACGTAACACACACATTAGAGTGTCATTCATATATTTCACAGACAAATAACTATACAGTACATATAGACTGTTTCAGGTTCATTAATTCGCTCAGTTTGTGTTCAAGTTACATCATAATGCAGACCAAGATGCATGTCAGACTAATAAATCCACATATTAGAAGCAGGTAGAACTAAAATCCAGACAGATACAAGCAGGTTTATCATCCCTGTTGCCTGAGAGAAAGTTGATGTTCGAAGATTCTGCAAACCCCAGATTACATTCATGGTGAAATGTTTTTTTTAACATTCAGTGCCAATCTTTTTAAAACCAGTTCTTTTGACAGTATCTGCACACGATGACTACAGCAGGGATTTGGTGAGGAACTGGTTGTGGCTATGGAAGATAAACTATATTAGGGAACGCTTAAGGTTAGGCAACTTCAGTTTAAGGAAGTGTGAAAGTCTTGAGTGCTCATGCACTATCCCAGCCTCCACAGCCTTACACACATCACTGACTTTTCTCTTTGTTACACTGACACTACTTCCTACCTTTTACCAACAGGTAAAAGGTAGGAAGTAGTGTCAGGAACAACATAAAAGGTTCTTCAAAGCACTACAAGCGCTGCAATTTTGACTCAACAAACTTTTTTTGCATTCACCTCCCCAAAGAACCTTAAACAGCAAGAAAAGGTTCTCCAGAGAACCCAAAGTGCTGCAGAGCACTTATCAAGAACCAGTTTTTGCTATTATAAAATGTTTCATACTGTGGTTTGTCTCTAATCAAGAATGTTAACTTAAAAAAAAATAGATATGCAAAGACATTATTTAATATAAATATGAAGACGTGAATCCTGATGCAGTCATTATCATCTGTCCCCTGTCATCAGCTCATCATGTCACACACAATCCTAAAATAATTAGGATGGGATGCTAACTCCATTAAGAACTTCATTAAACAGATGCAATATTCTCATATTTGTTTAGCTGCTGATTGATTGACTGATTTCCAGTTATATGGAAAAGTATCGTCATAGCTTTATCATCAGAATGCACCAACCAAATGCACACCCCCTTCTGCAGTCTGTGTGTTGAAGTCACATTGACTGCTGTCATATTGTTAATCTGAGAAGCAGTGAGGGTGCCAGCCTTACATAACTATGGCACAGCAAATCTGCTACCTGGAAGGCAAGGATGTTAAGTCATGCACAGTTCCAGCTGTCAGCACAGCGTCCTCCCCGCTCTTACTCACACCATATGTCACATCTCACGTGCCAGACCAACATGTTGCATCAGTGGATGGAACACCAGACACCTTCTGAGAAAAAAAAGCCTGGACCAGCAGTGTTTGGGTCTGTCTCAGTTCTCTGTGCAGCTGGATCACAGGACACACAGCCAGAAACTACCAGGAGTAAATAAACTTCTGTCCAAAGGGTTATAGCTGTGTATGCATGCTCCCTAAATCACAGCTTGACACAGTTTGACAGCATGTTTTCTGTGCTTCACTCTTCAAAACATCGGCAAATTATTCCACATCACCGATTATCAGATGAGACCCATGAATGCGTCATAGAGATGCTCCACTTCATAAATTCCAGTTGGCCCTTGTAGCCTTCAGTAGCACTTCTGTGTGGGCTGTTTTCAAATGGGGCATGAAGCAAGAGAGTGCCCGCCAGTGCTTTGCCTCTGACCTTACAGTCCCACAAACATCAGCACTGAGTATCAACATCTCGGAGGAGCAAACACTATAAGTCAAAGTTAAAATGCAAAACAGCCCTTTGGGCACACACAGCCTGCAGAACAGGCATATTGATAGTTTCATGGTTCTGCTTTCCTGAGAGCTCCACTAAACCCCAGCGGCTTCATTTTATACCACCGTCTTACTCTTTAAAATGGAATTATCATCAAAGTGAAAACAAAAGCACATAATCCATAGGCATACATAACGTGGCAGAGAAGCAAACATTTTATTGGCTACATGTGGGGATTTATCCAGCTACTGAATTTTTTATCAGGCTAATTATTTGAGACATTGTTTATATGGATTTCCATTTCTCCCCGTGGGGGAAATTTCACAATATCTCTAATTAAGAAAGTTACACTTATAAAGAGAAGACTGCGCACACTGAGGTGGTTTGCATATATGACTCAAAGTTCGAGAACAGGCGTAGAACGTCGGTGTGTGCGGCTGCAGAAAATGGTGAATTTATGAGCGAAAACAACGATTTTTTTTTAGATGGTTAAGAGAAGTGGATAAAACTTAATTATACTTTATTATACTAAATAATGTGATTAGGGTGACTGTGGATGCATACAAAGAGAAGAGGCCTGAGGTCACCTCTGCTTTAAGCTTTGGGAGGGAAGCAGCGATGCTCTCCATAAGAGCTGAACGGGAAGCAGAGACTGAAATAACAGAGGCATCAAATATGTGAGACACAATGTACACCCACAAACTCAACAGCATGGAGGGAATTCTGCTGGAAGGACTCGATTTTTCACAACAGCCACAATAAAAAGCAGGAAAGTTGCAGCACAGCAAGTCTGTTGGAGGCTGAGTGGGAGCACGCAGGCTGACCACTCACAGATGTTCTGATGCAGCCGATGAAAATATTTTGAGATATGAAATTACAAATACCTGCCCTGTGTTGTAGTCGATAGTGACCTGCCTTTCCAGAGTCAAAGAGGATACATTAAGACTGGAGAATGGAACATTTCTATGAGACATGAATGCCTAATTAAAATAACTTTGTATGAACATTTTAATTTTCATTGTTATTTCTTCTCATGTCGATGCTGATGTGCTGCTCTGTTTCTCTCGATATTAAAGGAAAAAAGAAGGTTGCATTTGAAGGCTACGTGATGATCATTAATCTGAAACAGAGGCTGCTGGTGTTGTGCAGGAACTTTTATTTTGATGTGCACCAGCAGATCCCCCGGTGTATTAAAGTCTAAAGCATGAAATTAGGCAATAGGGGAGTATTTCACCTGTGGAGGCAGCTTCCTGAGTTTCTGCAGGTACTTTTAAAGATGGGTAATATACTGTACATTATCAAATACATCAAGGTGTTTTATTTGTTGGTAAGAGGTTGTAAGAAAAACCTCATGATGGAAAACAAGAAATGAAATAAATGTAACTGTAAGAGCAATTGGAATGATAAAGGTCTTAAAATGATATTATGTTCTTGGCTCCATTTACTAGCTTTGAATGTGTGATAAAACAAAAGAACAAAACAACCGGCAAACAACAGACAATGTGCAAAAACAAGTACTGTTACGACCCGGCCCGTTTGGTGAGCAGTAACATAAGATAGGGATAAGAAATGAAATGGAGAATGACAACTGATTCAGGTTCGTCAGGAGTTTAATTTCTCTTAACAAAAGGAGGTGAGGAAAAAGGGAACAAAGGCGTACGAGTGCTGTTTAAAAGAACAAATAAGTATAACAAAAAGAGAACTCTAAGCAGAGCCTATACTATTCTAGATCAATTTAAACAAAACGAGAAACAAAAACCTCACTAGCTAAATCTTATATTATTGTTAACAAAAAACATCAGAAACAGCACCCCTAACTAATGAATCTAACAAAAAAGCTTCTCATATGCAATCAGTGAATCTAACTAAACCTAACCCTGCGCAGTCCCAGAAATGTTTCTCCACCAACCTCCACAATTTTCAAACACAATTTTAAGTAAGAACTACGAGGCGAGCTTACAGACCCATACACAACACAAGCCGCCGCGAACTGCAGACACACAGTCTATTTAAACTGAAGCTGGGTTGATTGAGGACTCCCATTGGTCGCACCACAGCCACGGCAACACAGTCCAAAACAGCAACAACTTCACTCCAAAACAATGGAGGTGAATGGAATGTGTATTTAAAATGCTGAGCAGTGTATGTTAATGGTTCTATGATGTAGAATTGTTGAGGTTTATGGTAATGTACGTGAAGTAATAAGAGAGCTCTGTATGGGTGCGGGGGAATTAAACTGCTGCGGCTCTTAAATGAACAGTTCAAGAGTCAAAGTGTCTGCAGCTCTCACGAACATGCACCTTTGTTCCTGTGATCTGTCTTC
Organism: Miichthys miiuy; assembly: GCA_036365135.1. NCBI lineage: Eukaryota > Metazoa > Chordata > Actinopteri > Sciaenidae > Miichthys > Miichthys miiuy. The sequence continues at coordinate 1,610,978 of CM071620.1, read as the reverse complement.
ATAAACACTTTTATGTAGTTTTTAAGGCTCGCTGTGACCGTGACAAAAAGAGCGAGAAAAACAATATTAACATAATTTCACTGATTTCTCTGAGGTCCCTGAATTCTAATGTTTAACGTTCAAGGTTCGTTCATTTGTCACTCTACAACACAGGCTTACACAACCACAAGCACAAGCACAAGCACAAGCATCAGTTCAAAACTTCAAAGTTTTATTACTCAGTCTAGTACAATTAACAACCTTCATAAGACTAGTTAGTTAGTTAGCAAACCTGCTAATTGAACATTAACTTACATGTTGTGTCATGTTGCTTGATTTATTTTGAGACACAACCTGCTCTATTTAGCTGGATGATGAGATTATAGTAGTTAGTTATTAGTTAGACTTTATAGTCCCTGGGGTAAATTATTTTTACATGATCACAGGAAACACACATCATCAACGGCAGGCCAGACAACATAAAAAACAAGAGTCACAGTGTTTAGGGCTGCTGTGGCTGCAGATACCAGCCAGGCGTTTGCCACATCATTGCCCTTCAGCACCTCAGGGACCTGTACCTGCATCCAGAGGGCTGTACAATGAAGTGGCGGTTGAGTGGGTGTGTGATGACCTCTGCTGTTATATTTGTACACTGTGTGTGATGACCTTCCAACTGAGCTCTGAGAGATTGTGTGGGGACATCTATATTCTTGGCAGTGATGTTGGTTATATTTGAGTTTGAGTCGATTTGTGACACAGAGCATGTTGGTAAAACAGGTGGAGCAGCAGAGCAAGATATTACTAATACTTTGGTACGACATTGGGATGAGATGGGACTTTGATGGCTCTTTTTTTGAATGTCCTTTGTGTGCTGTTCAAGGCTGAATTTGTTCAGTGTGAATCCGATATAGCAGCAGCCTGAAGTGTATGGCACAGGGAGTTGGATTTAGCCGGGAACATATAATATACACAATAACAAGATCTCTTAAGAGAGTGAGGCAGGAAACAAACATGTCATTTTAGTATGTGCCTTTCTAGTCTTCTGACCACTTAAAGCACGTTTACACTGCATTGGGGTTCAGTACAATATTTCCCAAACACACTTAAACATGCAGACTGGAGGAGCCGGGGATTGAACTACCGATCATCTGATTAGTGGACGACCCGCTCTACCTCCTGAGCATGTCTCCTGGTGAGATAGTCTATATCAACTCCCCAATTTACTTTTGGGATAAAACCATTCAAATATTTATCTGTGTTGTTCTCAAACTATGACTCCTGCTGCCTACTTACTTCATGCGATACATAATAATTAAAGACCACATCAAACCTGCAGACAGGTATGAAAACCAAACGTCACAGTATGACACAGTGCAGCCAACTTAAGCAGGACACAGTACACTGTGCAGAGTGATGTATGATGACTACGTTCTATATCAGTACAAATAAGACACAGAGAGATCACATAGCAAAACAGCCCATAAACACAGAATGGATGAGCATTAAATTAAAATCAGAGCAAGCCATGCTGCCAAGTCAAGTCCTCATCACAGGTTACAGTTAGCCACCACATCTGCATGAGCAAAGTCATTTCTCAGTACAATAAGACATCAGAGTGTAATATCACCGTGATAAACACAGAATCCAGCAGCAGTCAGCCCAGCTCGGCGTCTGTCTTTCAGCCTTTTATTTCACCAAGCTCTCACCAACCACTAAAAGTCAGTCCCAGATTTACTCTTGTCCGGCAGCTTCTGGTTCACTCACTCTCTCATTTTCTTTTCTTCTAGCTTCTTCTGCCAACGTCCTCTTCGACTCTGCCATTATGTCCATAGAGGCTCCCGTCAGTATTCCGCTGCACTCCGAGTCTGAAAACTTCCTCTTCCTGGTGGTCCAAAACACCTGTGGTCCTAACACTAATTAGGACTTGGCGTCCTGTCTAACAAACTGAGCTAACATTAGCTAGCAGCAGCTACAGTTGGCAGCAGTTTACTTCACTGTCCATCAGGAAACCCTCCAGAGGACATCACAGGGAAAACAAGAAAACATTTTCTCCATGAAATATGATCCAGTTTCACCAAAATCAAATAGCAGTCTGATTGTTACGTACTTCTCCCGACCCGGAGCTCAAAGTTACATAGTGTGAGAACAGACATACGAATGACAGAGACACCATTCACCAAAATGATTTACAATCTGTCATTTTGTGGTAGAAAAGTTCCACAATGGGGCTCAGAGTGAGTGAAATGTATGATTTTGTGCTGCATGAGGAGCATGGAGTGTTAGTATCTTTATTAAAGTGGAGTGGTGATGAATCATTCTCATGCATAACTCAAACATCAATAAGAGCATGATTTCACGCATGATCCATGATGATGAAGATAGAGAAGCAAAAAAGCACATTCATATCCAGCATAGTCAATATTTTAGAGACCCCAAAGTTTCACAAATCACGTTTTCAGGGGAGCTCATGTGTTATTAAGAGGAGCCAAGCTCCTCCTGGCTCCCTGTAGCTCACACCCTGCCTGTCCATCATCCTCCTCACACACAGCTGATCCTGAAACATACATTCATCTTGTGAATTACTCAGCCAAAGCTTTTACACAAAGTCAGACATCTCAGATTACAGCTGCACTCTGAAAAGAGTCTCATTTGTTGGTTTACTCAGTCATGCTTTCATGGATTGTTCTCGTATCATTTCTATCATACAGACGTGTCGAGAATAGAGGGAGAAAATAAACAACCCTCTATCCATTCCACCTAATGATGGTGGACTGCTCTTCTTTTCATGGATTAGCAACTGTAAAGCCACTATTCACCCTGACTAGATTAGACCGGCTCAAGAGAAATCCAAGTGAAAGGATGCATCATGGGGGGAGTTCTTGAGAATCCCAAAGGTGAAACAGGGACAAAACACGCCGTCTCTTTTATGCAAATGTGACTCATGCATGACGGGGTACATCCACCCCATCAGATGTTAAACCCGAGGCAGACAGGGAGGAGGAGCTATGTAACATAAATAGATGTACTCAGGAAATGTGATGACAAATACTCCAAACAAATGTCTTCGCTCCGGCTTCCTGTATGCGTTTGATTTGTTGGGCCACAGTGGGGGACCGCCCAATGGGAGCAGTGCAGGTGCTCTAATTAGGATAACAGAACCCTTATCAACATTCACAGCTCTACCTGCACGTTATTGATAATACACACCTCATCTGAGGCAGCAGAAGAATTTAACCGAACAATTAACATTTTTCCATTCAATATCTTTGTTTTTAGGATACGAGATCACAACAAAGCGGTTTATTGTGTACATTTGGACAATAAACTGCTCCACAGTCAGGGCTTGTCTGATTGTTACTTTGGATTTTTTTTCTCCATTCCCTACTCCGACATCCACACTGGCACGTAACAGCGTTGTTCTCGATATCATTTCCCCAGCGAACGGGAAGCTGCCGTGTAAGAGGCTTTCATTAGTAACACTGCAGTCGCTCCTTTTGAAGCCAGGAGGAACCACAGCAGCTGCTGCTGCGCACACACTTTTTCCTCAGCCAAATGAACGCACGGCGGTCTCACAGGCAGCAGCGGGGCGCTCACACAAGTCAGCTTTTGATGATGTTTGAATAAGAAGATTGCATTCTTCTGCTGCTGCTGCTGCTGCTGTTGCTGCTGCTGCTGCTGCAGAAAAGCAAGCAAAAGCGAAAGCTGACAAACGCAAGACAAAAAGTGATCCACAGTGGGAGCCACGTCCCCATCTGTGGCTGCAACTGTAGTCCCAGAGGAGCATGAAATTCACTGTGGGACGTTTCATTTAGCTCACCACCTCCTTCTGTGCTTAAACCGGGACCCGTTTATGCTAAATGCCAGAGAATGGGACTTCACTTCAACAAATAAGCTTCTTATTTTTAATTGCCTCCCCAAATCCCAACAGAGGTGCCATTGTCCTGACATTCAAGGTGTAAAGAGAGAACACACAAGTTGAACCAACACATGACTGATCAGTGTCACCGCTGGTAGATTCAAACAATCACACTGATGAACAATGAGGGAATTTTTGCAGGTTTTTAACAAGGTGCTCTTTGAGATGACCTGTGCTCACCTCTGTATCAGAATACATTTACAACCAGCTGAGGATTTCTCTGTTTTGCTTTTATTCTTAGCTGTATGCTCTCACCTATTTCTGTCCTCTTTAGGTGTGAGTGGAAGAGTAGACAAGCGTGGAGAATCAAGCTGCCTCTGCTTTGTGTGGTATTTCTAAATTCATGTCACGCTCGGGTTGAACAAAGGGTGAACCTAATCTAATCCTGTTGGTGTGTGACATCACTCTGAAATCAGACTTCTTTAAAGACGCCACAAGCAGCGACGTGTCTCCTGAAGCTTACCTGCGAAGGCGGGCCTCATGGTGAAGTCATGCTCGTCTATGCGCAGAAGGTGGCTCGTCTTCACCTTCCGAGTTTTGGTTCCATCCGCAACCTTCTTCGACAGAGGACTGGCCACAGGCAAGAAGACAGAGAGGAGAGAGAGAGGTTTAGTCTGCACTAAGTCACACAGCAACAACTATTTGACTGATTTTGGTGAAACTGGATCATATTTTATGGAGAAAATGTTTTCTGCTTTTCTCTCTGATGTCCTCCGGCTGCTCTGCCTCAACTCTCTGTGATTTACAGAGTTTCCTGATGGACAGTGAAGTAAACTGCCGCCAACTATAGCTGCTGTTAGCTAATATTAGCTCAGTTTGTTAGCCGGGCTACCTGGACTGTGAGCTCCGAGGACCCAAGGAGTCTTGTGTCTTATGTCGTGTCGCTAGTTTTTGATCATAAGTAATGTAATCAGAACAAATACACGTGTACAGCTGTCCACGTTTACCACAGAGGGATTACACTCTGGAACTGGGGACGACAGGTTTCACTTCCTATATTGTTGTTTAACACAAGATCCCGCCGTTTGCTTCGTGTTTCTAATGATCAACAATGTTTTTACAATTACACTCCGGTTAATCTGCTTTGACTGTTTTTGGTGTGCTACAGCCGTCAAATAATGCAACGCTCCATGATGTTGCTGGTGTGTGTTGTGCTTTGCTTTATGTCTGTTACATTGACACTGTATGTTTATTTACACTGAATGTAAATCAAGAGGTGCAGAGGTTTCTAATATCAATGCACATCTAAGCATACCGCGAAGGATTGATAATTCCCATGGAAAATGTAAATCTTTAAAAAAATATCACACTAATTGAAGTTTCATTTAAGGCTCAGAATTTTTAAAACAGCTGGTCATTGTAGGACTGTATCCAGTGTTGCTCAAAGAGAAGGAAATAGTTCATTTGTTTAGGGACTATTTTCAGCAGTGGATTAATCCACATTTGATGCTCTTGTGAGTATTTGTGGCAGCAGGATGGAAGAAACACACAGACTATCATCAGACTTGAACAGGTTACCAGGATAAGCAGCTGATAGCTGCTCTGCAAAGTTCATTTGAAACAGTAACAAATTGGTTTTGCAGTGTAAATAGGATTGTGTGCAGATTTACAGTAGGACCCACACAATGTTTGGACTGACACTGATGGGACTCAAACCTGCTGAATTGTCTGAATAATGATGAAACAATTAGTTGATGAGCGAACACATTTTAGACAGAAATCAATTATAGGGGAAAATAATGGGAAGATTAATCGACAATGAACATTTGCAGAGCATCTTATTAAAAAAAATTAAACAAAAAAGTGTGTGATGAAGCTACAGTTTGAGATGAGCTCCACATTACATGAGGAGATAGGTGGAGCTGCTGCTGAGGAATGTGTGATCCTGGAGTGTGACAGTCAGGGAACAATAGCAGCCAAACAATAAGCTTCAGCTCCAGTTCTCCTTTTTTTAGTCTCTGCTATTAACCCTCAGAACAATTCTAATAAAGAACCCCAAATAACATCCAGCATGCTGCATCTCAAGGGCTGGATTGTCTCTGCTGTCACACACACACACACACACGCGTTTTTACACGCAGCTGAAGGACAGTGACGGTGACTCGCTGTTGGTTTGGTTCTGACACATAAACCGGGTCACGTTAGTATTCAGATACTTTACTTCAATAAAAATACTAAAGATGTAGCTTAAGTCCACAGTGACTGTTGTTCTGTTGTCTCTGATCTCATTGGACGACTGTGACTCATGCACTGATGTAAAAACAGGATTGTACAGTTGGAGTTGTTAAGGTGGAGCTCAGTTTGAACTATTATCTATGTATCAAACTGAAACTAAGGATTATTTTCTCCATGAATCTTGATTGTTTTGTAAAAAAAAAAAAAAATCGTGTGAAATGCCACCACAATTACCCAGAATTCAAAGTGACGCCTTCACAGTGTTTGTTTTGTCCAAACCTCAACATTATTACAAATACATTCAAATTATTCAGAGGAAAAGCAGCAAATAATCTATTTTCTGTCAGTCGACTCATTCATTCATGGACTAATCATTTCATCTGTACTGTATGAACTGTTGGCTCCTTTAATTTAGAACATCATCATCAGCTCTCAGGTAACTGTAGTGAGGTAAAGAGTGCAGTATTTCCCTCTGAACTCTGGTGAGAAAGTAAAAGTACTTGAGTAAATGTTACTTTCCACCACTGGTTACAAGAAGTTGACTGAATGGTTTAGACTGGAAGCTCTGGGTGGTGCGCACTTCGCATACAAATGTTGACATTCTGACATTCTTGGGGATGAAGAGGAGGGAAAATCCGCAAAGCGCCTCCAACCTTCAGCCTCTTCTTCACACTGATGAAGTGTGAACTGCTCTGCTGCGCACAAGTGTGCGTAAATGTGACTTCTTAGAGAAAGGAAAGTGATGCATCATCTGCAGGGTGTTTGTCCTAAAATGTTCTCTGAGGTCACGTTTCAGATTAACCCAAATTAAAGAACAGAAAAGCTTCGGCTTCAGGTTCGGGTTCCGGGTCAGTACTTACGTGCCTGGCTTGTGAGTCTCCGCCGGCGCGGACCAGCGCTTTTTCCTACTTTTGTGTTTCCTGCACTCCCCGATCAGGATCAAGCACAAAAGTAAGAGCAGAACCCGTGCGTAACGCGCCATGATGACTTTAAAAGTCCCGCAGCCAGTCGATCAGTGACACCTTCGGACCGCGTGCAGGACGCTCTGTGAACGGTACCATCTTCCTGTCAGAGGCAGGAGGAAGAGTGCGGGAGTCGTGGGACTGTGGTAGTGAACAAGTGCGCCGGAGAGAGACGGGATGGTGAAGTCTGATGAGCGCTCTGATTGGTCTTCAGACTCCAGAGGAGCGCGCAGCATCAGCACCACATGCAGCGGAAACACGTCCCTCCTGACGAGCCGTTTAGAGGCAGAGACACCGCTGAGAGGAGTTAGGCAGTCCTCAGAGAGGAGCCCTGAAAGAGAAGCAGCAAGGGGGAACATGGAGTCACGTGTTCTGCTGCAGCTCCCCACAAACCAAAATGTTCAAATGAGTTTTCCATTAAAAAAAAAAAGGTTTTTATTATTTTATTTTTTTATTTGAACACATTTTTTATGCAGTGTGGGACAGTGACCATCCTCTGAACATGTCTCACTCTCTGGAGCCTCCTGAAGATGGATGGAAAACTTCTTGGAAGATGGAGCACTGCTCCAGTAGAATTAGAATCAGGGGTGTAGCACAAAACTCTGGACCCTGTTCATAGACCTTCTCTCTCAGGTTTCCTCAGTCAAACACCCTGACGATATGTTGTGTCATTAAGGACTTCAGAAGAGGAATGTGTGTAGCACATCAGACATCCACAATTTCCCATAGTCACATAGGATTTAATTGGAAAAATCTTCTTCATTTCCTTATCACACCTAACATAAAAGGTAAACAGCTCTTGCAAATCATACACATATGTTCTGGAATTGCCCAAAAAAAACAGCCATACTGGGGAAGAGTGAATGCAGTATTGAATGTGGTATTAGGCTATGTAGTCGTATGTATGTTTTATATCTGGGTAATGTAGCTAATGTTATTACTTAGCCAAAGTGCCACTCACAGCTAGCAGAAAGGCCATCACAAGAAAATGGCTTGATGTGGATCCACCCAGACACAGTCAGTGGTTAGATTTATGATGGAAAAAAATGACTTATTCTTTAACAGAAAATGTGAAAAATGGATTAGGTTTCAACATCAGCGGTGTATAATGCATGTATTAAAGTGTTAAGTTAACAGTACAGTAAAATGTATTACTGGATGGAAGCTGTAATCCGCTCGGAGCAGTCGTAAGTTGTGTTGTTTGTTTGTTTTGCCTGTATATGAAGAAGGTGTCAGTGTGAAGTCCAACATTTGAGGGCGTGTTGCAGTTAAGCCTTCACTCCTCTTCAGAAAAGGTTGAAACATTTCGCTTTCAACACGATGTTGTGATAGTTTCAGGGACTAATTCATTTCAATACGCAGTCCAACAGTACAGATACGCCTGCTGCTGTTTTATCTTTCAACATTACTATCAGATCAAAACCTCAGAGGACACTTTCCTTGAGACTTTAATTCATTTAATGATTTCCTCAGCTCTGTTGACAGCACGTTGAATGAAGAAAACACACACACATCCACACACACACACACACACACACACATCCAATGAGAACATCTGAACACAAGCAGGAACTCTGATGCTGTGAGGCGACAGTGCTAAACACTGAACACAGTAAACATGGTAAACATTCTACCTGCTGACGACCAGCTTGTTAGCCTTGAGCTCAGAATACCAATGTACCTAATTATGAGCTGACAGAAGCGCCAGCATGTGTGAGGACTATTCAGTCGTGTTTGAACATAAACGACTAAAATCTACACAAAAGAACACAAAAGCAGAAACAGTGTGTTGTGCTAATTATTCACTCTGCATGTATTAGACAATGAGATAAATGTATTTTACACACATTGATCCGTCGTGAGGATTCTTTTAAAGGCAATGCTTCATATTCCCTGTGGGTGTAGGTGTAACAAAACCTGACACACGGAAAACACATTTGTTCATTCAAGCGATTTATTTTCTGTTTATATCCCAGAGCAGAGCAGAACAGAGCCGAGCCGAGCCGAGCCAAGCAGAGCGGCCCCGGGCACGACAAATATGGAGAAATTATGAGAACATGGATATTCATAAAAGAACCTCTGCTTGCCTTCAAGTAAAACCTGGACATGTGACGCTCAAATTAAAGAAGAACTACAGAGGCAGATTTGTTCCCCTCAACAGGTAGACTGCCAGGACTACCTCAGAGCTATTTGTATGCTGCCAAGTTGGTGTACACGTCAGAAAGCCGTCAGCCACGATGAGCAGAAGAGTGAATTTAAATTGTTTCCCAGTTCCAAGTCTCATCAGAGTGATAAAGCCCTACTCAAAGTATATCAATGAGGGTAAACGTTAGACAGTGTTTGGGTCTATTTATACAAGCAGGGAGGAAAAAAATGAGTGTTTGCACACAGCTTCAGAGAATGCAAGGCAAACAAGAGATTAATGCACGGGGACGTGGTGTGAATACCCTGAAACAGCAGAGAAACAGTGAGAGAGAGAGAGAGGCAGTGAGGGGGATTACAGTGTCCACGGAAAAATGACTTCCTGTTTCAAATAAATAAAATCTATTTGTGTTGACAGGAAGCAGACAGGTTTACTGTGTCATGTGTTTACTGGTGGAAATAATCCCTAAAATGATCTCAGCACTAAATGTTGCTGTGCTGATAACAGTTCAAAGCGCGCCCTCGTGCTTTACCTCAGTAAACATGTTGTATTCAGCCGATGCTAGATCAGTCAGGTCGTTCCCTTCACAGGGCTGCTGTGACGGTACGGGCTCTATTTCAGTGGAAGCACAAAGACCAGAGGAGGCTGCACGCCGGCAGATTCTCTTTTTGCTTTTGGTATTGTTGCCCAGCGCAGGCGGGGGGTTGATTTAAGTGCAGCAGCCCAAACATGTAGTCGGTATTTTGGTGGAAGTTGTGCTGCACATCTGTTTCTGGAGCAACGTCACTACACCGGCAATTTGGACTACAAGAGCAAACAATCCTTAAAAATGTGAATAAACAACTTCAATGAAACTCCCTCCAACCAGTAGATGATTTGAAATGTGCTTTACAGAGCAGGTTTAATGTGATGACAGCAGGTGTTACAACAGATTCTGTGAGCGTCTTCAAAGAGAACGCCGCTGATTTATCATCGCCAACACCGTCATGGCAGAACCATGTCAAAACCTGCTGCCTAAAATTACCCACAATGCCACAGTTGTCAGTCAGAGTTGTACTCGTAGCAGCTAATGTAGCCCCGAGCCTAAGAGGAGCAGCTACAGAGGGCTGATACGACCTCTTCTTTCTAACTCCAGGTCATTTTTTTAATGTTCAAACTGATCCTGACTCGAGTGACATCACTCGAGGGCGTCTATCAGACTTCATACAGCCCCCCTCTGGAGAAACAAAAGTGTTTTCGACACAACATGCTTCACATACTGCAGTAGTCCTCTCTCCGGGCCCTGTAAACAGACTTTGATGTGTAAAAACGGCGGGGTTCCCCTTTAATGTGTGACTGCGGGAGGCGCCGTCACACTTCTACAAGTGGCTGTTATTACTAAATGATGTGATTCAGTCTCTAATAGAGGAGAGAGCGAGTGAAAGTACCTGACGATATTTGGATGCAGGCAGATTTTTGTGGCGTTGGCAGTTTATGTAAAAAGATGAGAGACAGGCCAAGAACCTGTCAGAACTCTGACCGCTCACAGAGGCTCATTCTGTGATAACAGGCCTGCAGTCACACATTAGAACGGTCTCACAGCGTGCTGTAACACACACGTTGGTAAATGAATGATGGTAATTATTACAGTATCTGTTCTCCACAGCCGCTTCATACTGTAAAGTTTCCCCTTCGGTTCACGCAAGATAAAATATGGAACATTTACACATTCAAATGTTGCTACATGTGTTATATATCTTATTGACTTTTGTCTTTATATCATCCTCAATGTGTCCAACAAGGTTCAGACACAGAAATCTGAATGTTCAGGTAACGTTGTTTCCTTCCTCGCTGTGACTCTGTGTACGTCACAGCGAGGAAGGAAGACAGAGAACACGACAAAACAAATGTTAGATAGCTTTTCATCAGCGATAGTGGTTAACAATGAAGACAACAACTCCCATGATGCCACACAATGCCACTACTCCAAGACATCTTGAAACTATGTCTTTGTTATTGTTTTAATGTGAGAGACAGAAATGACATACTGTATGTGTAAGGATACATGGTGATGAACTGCTGATTTGATAGATGCCACACACACACACACACACACACACAGAGTCCCCGTACGGCCTGACTGAGCTGACATTACAGGAAGTTAAAGCACAGAAGGAGGAAGTCGTTCCAGCACACACACTCTCCCGTCATTAAATAATGTGTTGTGACCAAAATCCCCCATAATTCCATCTTGTTGAAATATTATATCACTTTTAATTAAATAATGGGAACAAGCGGCAGCCCTGGGATAGGCAACAATTATATGTGAGGAGGCGTGTGGTGTGTGTGTGTGTGTGTGTGTGTGTGTGTGTGGCTGCTGAACTGATCACAAACACAACAAAGCTTCCCATTTTTAAAAATGCATGACACTCTGGAGAGTAAAATTCACATTGATTAAAAGACACCCTGGAGGTGGTGTTGTGAGCGGAGCCTCCTCTGCAGGAATGAAAGTTCCCCCTCAGTGGAGACTGAACCCTCCGCTGACAAGCAGGGAGGGCACAAAGTCAGCGCTAGACACCGCCTCGGCTCTGGTTCCACTTCAGCGGGTCATAGTTCTGTAAGGGCGGTAGCGGGAGGGGTTGACTCGAGGCTGAGGAGGCGGGGGCCTGGTTGGTCACAGCTCGTAGTCAAACTTGTACTCTTGAGCCAGGTAGATCCTGCGGAAGATGAGTGCGGCCAGAGCCAGAGTGAGCACCACAATGAGGACCGCCGAGCCTGCGTGGCTTTCGTCCAGAGGCTGGCGAGGAGCCGGAGCGAAGGCCGGCCTGCTGGCCGGATCCCTGCCTTCTCTCTGGCCCTGCTGGCTGTGCTGCTGGGCGCGGCGCTGCCGGGGGCTGAGAGGACGTCCGGTGGTGGGGGCCACCACAGGGGCCTGGGGTCCCTCTACTCCTGTGGCTGCCTGTGGAGGAGGCATGGAGAGGATAATGAGACAGAAACAATTCATTCATTAACAGATTATGTCACTGGATCTGGCTGCGTTGAGAATCTATTTTTCAGCATGCACAGTGACAACTCGTTTACAGTTTACCAACATTTTGTTGTGTTTAGAACAAAGACTGTACAAGTAAAAACAAACAGGTTTCTGAAGCTCAGTGTGGAGGCTCTGGCTGTCTCCATCTTGGCAGTCCTGCCTCCACTGGCACCCCACTAATCCAAAAATAGACAAAGACGTAGAACGGGTGGAGCTGAGGCGGGCTGAATGAAGCAACCACCTGTCAGTCAAAGTTTCCATGCTCTTAATCCTGCATAACTTTAAGCCTTCATATAATCTGAACAGGTGAGTTGTATAAAGATTCTCCCGCAGTACAGGTGTCATGAACGGGGAAATTAGCTACAGAGACCAAAACTGCAGTTTTTGGCACTTCCTGTGCTGACTTCACTTGACAGCCACAGAAGTTGCTGCTTGGTTTAAGACATGTTCGCAGTTCATTTAGATGTGTAATGCAGTGCAGCTATAATTTACTTGATTGATTGATGATTGATTCAGACAATGTTGACATCATAGAATTATGACGTGATCAGCAGCCAGCTACTTGGAAATGACTGCTGCTTAAAATGGTGGCAACAATTCTGACAACTGAGTCCTGGCTTCAGTCTCAGGTTTTAAAATGATTTAAAAAATCTATCTGGAATTCTGAACAGTTGGTCAGATGAAACAGGACATTTGCAGACGTCTGTGATTTTATGACATTTTGAAGTCCAGACGACTGATTGATGAGAAAATAATTAGCACATTAATCGATAATAAATCATCAATCGTAGCTCAACTTGTAATTCATGTATCCACACACAGCTACACACACACACACAGTGTATACACCAAAAAATGAACCCTGCAAGCAAATTTTCCAAATTTGTATTTCTGTCGACACCAGACACATTTTTTCCTTTCATGCAACTTCATACAAATAATGAATAATTCATGAGCTTCCTGGATCAACGCGTCAAACCTACTCCCATTTACAGCATAAACACCTAGTGTTAGTGAGTTATGGATCAAATTAATGATGTTCCTGTTTGTTTAGTGACCAGTGCTGATAGAATGAGTCCTCTGTGGAGGCTGTGAGGGTGATGACTAACCAATGAGCAGAGCTGACGGCCTCACACACATTTCACTAAATCAGAGAATGGCTGGAGGGAGTGTGCAGAAAGTGGAGAGAGGCAGTAAACAGTACACAGTTATCCTACATCCTAAACTCAGTACTTGGGGGAACAGCAGCAAGGCAGTGCGGGATACCACGGATGAGTTCAGCGGCAGATGGTGAGTCCTATTTTTGACATTGCCCTCCTCGGTTCATCCAAACTCAGAAAAACTAGTCTAAGTTGACCCTCCTCTCTGCTCCTTCAGTCGCTGTGGTTCTGTGGGAAGCAGCTGGCGCCAAAAATCAATCCTCTTAGGCAACAAAGCTCGTCCATATCATCAGAAGTCGTGAAAAGAAGTCATGGAAGCACAGGCTTCAAGCTACCGTACACACTCACCATGATGTTAGGAGAGAGCTGCTTGGTTTCACACACTAACTCAGTGCAACTAATGCAGCTGGCATGGTGCTGCTGTACAATCATGCATAATCATTTCCTTCCATTCACTTCCAAAGTGACTGTGGAGCTCAGTGGGATGTCAGCAGGTGATGAAGCATGCCACCAATTAAAAAAACAATGTGAAAGATGGGTAACTGACTGCAGACAGACAGACAGACAGACAGACAGACAGACAGACAGACAGACAGACAGACAGACAGACAGACAGACAGACAGACATAAATAATCTACACGGGGAGCTTTAGGACATCCACTGCTCTGTCCAAAAACAAACGCTGATTGTCTGTTTTTAATGATGCCATATCAGGAGAAGGAAAGCCTAAATAACCCAGAGTGTCTACTTTGTTGCATGGCAGTGAACATGATTTAGAGTTCGGTGGTTTGTCCAGCAGTAAAAGGTTTCTGAAGAGCAGTTTTGAAGTTCAAATTATGTGGCACTGGCCTCGGCCGCCTCCCGGCTAATCTAACAATCTGCAAACGAGGAAAAAGGAAAAGGTTCAAAATGAACATGCAGGTGTTTATTTTAATACAGCCTGCATGCCTATTAGTATTGTATAAATGAGGAATTTTACAAACCATATCTCTAAAGGCTGTTTTCTCAAAATGATTTTTGACTCCACTTCAGTAGTTTGATTCCAATCTATTCTGAAGGTTGTTACAGAAGGCTTTGTTCAGATAGCCTCATTTTTTATTCCTGAAAACATGGTGGGGTTTTTTTTATGGCTGTTGACAATATTTTCTGATTTATGGAGTTATAAAGAGAGAAATCCAAAGTTCCCTCTGTAAAAACATTTGTCTCTAATATGTCAACAAATTAAAACAAGAGGTTTGAACTCCGCAGATGTATGCTAATTAGCATAGCATAGCATAATTAATCAGATAATGCCTCATTTGCACAACAACAACATCAGATTTGTCTGCCTGTAATGTCTTGCTTTAATCAGCTCATATTAAAAGAGGCACAAGGACAAACAAACAGAATCCAAACAACATAAACTAATAAAGGTTGCAGATATTTTGATGGGATGAGTAAGGCTGCTGTTGATGTTAGGACAGACAGAAAAAGGTGCGACTGCACTGATGGAAATGTTTGGTCTTTTTTCCAGTGAGACAGCACATATATGAAGTTGGGAATGCACAGTACCACGGTGAATGGATATCCATTTTGCATAAGCAGCCTGTCCGTGAAGCTCTGAGCAGAGTGAGTCTGATTATACTCAGACTGTCCTGTCAGACTTATCGAGGGCCGAGCTGTATCATTTCTCTCAGCTCTGTTTACTGCCTCAAATCTTTCCATCAGAACATCGACCCTCACTATTTCTCTTGACTGCTGAGCTCCAGCTGCAAAGCGTGTTAGGTTACCATGCTGACTAGCATTAGTGAGCAATCATTAGCTGCAGCTTAACTGAACATTTCATACGCTGATTCTTTATTTTAATGACCTTTTTCTTTTGTTCTTACATGTTTGAAAATGTAAAGAATATAGTTCATAGAAATGTTTCTTTATGTGGTGAAACATTATTAAGAATGCACAATAAATATACACTGATATGAATCTAGGTGCACCCTGGGCTCATCTATCAGGCACCCCATGGTGCTGCTGTATCCCCTTTGGGAATCACTGATCTAGATTATCAACTGTTTTTTTCACATGTTTTTCAGAAGTGAGAATGAAAAATGCTCCTTGAAGAGTAACTTAAAACCTGGCTGAAAGGCACCACATCCAACAGTGATGTCATGGTGAACTGACACAACCTAGATCAACATCATGATGAGTGCTTAAATCACCGGAGGTCAAGCCTTTGTGTACAGGTAGGCTGCATGATGATCACAGCATCAGACGGTTGCTTTACATACATTTGTTTGCATGAAATCATTGTTGATAATGCTAAAGTCAATGAGCAGTGCTGATTTTATTAATCATATATTTTATCAACACATTTTTCTGGAAAAGTCACTATACCGTGTTATTTATCAATCATGCAATATAAAATGACTTCATTATATTTCCAATATTAACTCTTGAAGCTCATGAAACAGGAAGCTCCTTCCTGATTTTTGCATATTTCCTGTAAAAACGCTCAGATATAGAAGCACATGTCGTGGATATTGACTGATGTTTACGCCAATCCAGTGAACTTCAGTTCTTTCAGTGAACACGGTTGGACCTGGGACTGAGCACAACCTCCGAGACCAGCAGTGGTACAGTGGTCTACCGAGGTGGTTTTCGTGCCAGCTTTGGCTCCTAGCATCCTGGGATGAATTAGTTTGGTTAGCTACAGTACACAGCTGACCAAACTAACAACAGTTAGCGGTTCACTACTTACCAATCAAAAGTCTGTAAATCACCTTATGTCAGTTGGTCTCAGAGGTTGTGATCAAACCCGGTCCGGTTGCTGAGCCCAGTTCTTTTGCCTGCTAACGGCAGTTTCAGTGAACAGTAGTTCAGCTACTTCAGCAATTAGTTAGGCTAAAGCTTTGCATCAGGAAACTAAACACTAGAACTGTGAAGTTATGAAGTTATGCTTTTGTACCGTAATCAATGAGGACTGGATAGATGCATGTAGCAGCCTCTGAGTGCAGGATGAGTCATCAACAACTTTTTATGGTTTATCAGGAAATGTCAAACTCTAAAATACCATGAAGAATACCCGAAAATACTGAAAACATGATTTTTTGTTTGGACAAGTGAAAAAACACTTCAAAACATTAATCTTGACTTAAACTGACTGTTGTGAAAAATGTAGTCTCACTCCCCATCCTTCCTGTGGTCATATGTACTACGCTACAATGGGTCTGAGATATAACAGTAGTGAGTTTGACAATTTGGATGTTCCCTAAGAAGGAACCACGCTGGTTGTTTTTGAACGGTTCAGCCTACAAATCACATACACTCCACATTATTGTTGACCGTTTTCCAAAACATATCTCAAAGGATAATTTCAATTTGTTGCAACTTGGGTCTTATTATCTTGTTTTGGCTCTCGTGACTATCAGTTAAAAATACATTATACTGTAGACAACAAAGTATGAAATGCTGATATCTGGCAACAGGGTGACACAAAACAGTCCAACTGATCCTTACTGTGTCACTACCATTACCCCACTGCACTGTGATGATGGTCTACAACAGGCACTATGGGTACCATCCCCCTTCATTTCATAACAGCTTTAGCTAACACGCAGGCTGTTTCTTCTTCTCACTAATTCCAGCACATCACAGGTCACAGGAAGTAACTTGGTAAATAAACTCACCTCATAAGATCCACTGTGCAACAAAACAGAATTATATCCACTTTTAGGGGGATTTCCTGGATTTAGGAGTTAACTGTTTATTTGGATCCGTATTACTTGTTACCATGGTTACATCTACACTTGGTGGGGTGCAGCGAGACACAGCACAGTGAAACACAAACTCAAACAACAATATCAGCAACAAATACGTATAATCATCCTGACCATTTTTCAGAGCACGCTGAAATGAAGTGAGTCCAGTGGCAGATAGAAACATATCTGAAACACAGTACTCTGTGCAATGGTTGCCAGTAAGTAGTGTTGCATTTGTAGTTGATAGGTTAAAAGAAGTAAAACCATGGTGTTGTTCTGTTCTGTAGGTGGTGGGCTGACTGCAGGCAGGTATCTGTGATGTCCTGTGTAAACCCAGAGTGGCAGTTTAACACCTACCTGTTCAGCCCGGGGAGCGTCAGCAGCTTCCTGGCCTGCAGATGTGGATGTGTCTCCCTGGGTGAGTGTGGAAGGCTCGCTTTCTGCACCCCCGCTCTCACTTGCCTGTCTGGATGAACTGGACTCTGCCTGCATTAACACACAGGGTCAACACAGTCATCTCCACTGTGGCTCATAGGGCTGAACAATAGAACATTAAATATAATGTCTCTTTTTAAAATAAAGCAGTGCGTGATATTTCCTCTTTCTTGTGGCTTTCTTCACATGAATTTGTGCTTCTGGTTCACTGGTTGTTACAGCTACCATAAAATTTAGTTTAGTAAGAAAGTAACAGAAGACTCAAATAACAGCACAAGACGTGACTGAAACAGTTTAAAATCAATGCAGTAGGTAGAATGTACTAATTCCATTAGTACAACAACACATTCAAGTCACACACTTCGATCAAAGCCAAGCTTAATGAAACTTAACACTTCCTGCATCTGCTGGATAATGTTCTGTGAGCTGCTAGAACTTTATATTGAACTTTTAATGTGAAACACCTGTGCAGGAAGTGAAAAAAACTGAAATGGAAACGACTAGATTAATAAAAGAACGAATCCAGTATTTCTTTATGTATCTGTGTTTCTGTATTAGCAGTAGTATTTATTTACCGTATTCAGCTAAAATATTTCAGAACAGCCAATAAATCGTGTTGAGATCATTTTGTCATCTGCTGTTTCCAGAGAAATAAAGCGCAAAACTTTTCTATAAAAATGAACTTCACTGTTCCTGATCATCGCAGGTGGAGACAAAAGTTATGCAATACAGTTTTAACTTTAAAGCTGAAATTTTTAGCCAGTATGCATGCAAAGTGTGTGAAGAGTGAACACCAAAACTGACCAGATGAGAACAAACAACTAGAACGAAGAAGAATGTGTTCTGTGAACTGTGTCTCACACAGCACCAACTATTTGACTGATTTTGGTGAAACTGGATCATATTTTATGAAGAAAATGTTTTCTGCTTTTCTCTCTGATGTCCTCTGGCTGCTCTGCCTCAACTCTCTGTGATTTACAGAGTTTCCTGATGGACAGTGAAGTAAACTGCTGCCAACTGTAGCTGCTGTTAGCTAATGTTAGCAGAGATTGTTAGCCGGGCTGCCAAGATTGTGAGATCAGAGCACGTGTTTGTACCACAGGCGTTTTGGAGTACCAGGAAGAAGAGGAGGTTTTCAGGCCCAGGGTGTGGGGTAATGCTGATGGAGAGCAGAGCTGGATAAGCAGGCAATTCAACCGGGCTTAGCAGCTTCTATTGACATGGCTAATTGCAACCAAAGGTGATGTTGACGGAAGAAGCTAAGAAGAGAAAAGGAGAGAGTGAGCGAGCAAGAAGCCGCCAGACAAGAGTAAATCGGGGTGTCGTTTAGCTCAGTTGGTAGAGCATCTGCCCCATGTACAAAGTTG
The DNA here is from genome assembly GCA_036365135.1 of Miichthys miiuy. NCBI lineage: Eukaryota > Metazoa > Chordata > Actinopteri > Sciaenidae > Miichthys > Miichthys miiuy. Next base: position 1,592,096 of record CM071620.1, on the reverse strand, counting down.
CTGTAGTGTATGGCGTCATTTCAGTGCCAAAATCCATGCACATAAAAACCATAATCAGCACACATAAAGACCACTCTGTGCGCTCGCCGTCACTCTCTGCGTGCTCGCAGTCTCTGTGCACACGCTCGCCGTCACTTTAAACGCCTACTGTCTCCAGGTCAGAGCCAATCCGAGGCAGTGTAGGGCGGGTCATCATTGCGGTTGGCGGCAGAATTTGATTGCGGATCGAGATGTCAGAGAAAAAAGAGAGTTGAGGAACAGACAGATATTTAAATTTAAATGTATTGAACAGCAGTAACTGTGATAGTTTACTGACTTGCTACAAGGGAGAATGGAGGCTCTCCTCCAGCAAGTCAGTAAACTATCACAATCAAATCACATCAAATTCTGCCGCCAACCGCAATGATGACCCGCCCTACTCTGCCTCGGATTGGCTCAGCAAAGGCAAGCGAGTAGAATGCACAGAGAGTGACAGCGAGCATATACACAGAGACAGCGAGCGCACAGAGAGTGACGGCGAGCGCACAGAGAGTGGTATTTATGTGTGCTGATTCAGGTTTTTATGCACACGGATTTTGGCACTGAAATGATGCCATAATTGCGGCCCAGGGTTTGAATCCGACCTGCGGCCCTTTGCTACATGTCATGCCCCATCTCTCTCTCCCCACATTCCTGTCAGTCTTCAGCTGTCTCTATACAATAAACTTGAAAAGGCCAAAAAAAAAAAAAAATCTGGGACTGACTTTTAGTGGTTGGTGAGAGCTTGGTGAAATAAAAGGCTGAAAGACAGACGCCGAGCTGGGCTGACTGCTGTTGGACTAGTCAGTAATATTAGCTGGCTGCTATGTCTGCTGTTGGTGACCTTGTTGATGTTTGGCTGTGAGCAAAGTTGATGGAAAATGTTGAAAATTGAAAAGGTTGCCAGCAATTTAAAAAAAAAAAAAAAAAATTTTAACAAGTATATAATCATCAAAAATACTGATGAAATGGGAAATGATAAGGCTTTTGTCTAGTCTCTCTTTTCAAATAAAGACACTATATTTGGGTATAATATTTGGGTATAATATTCATAATGGTTTATTGTCCAGCCTGAACATGTCACAACGCTGAGCAATCAGCTTTTTCTATGCACGGAGAAAGAAGAAGGAAAACATCCACAGGCGTTCCTGTAGCTTGTGCTGTCAGCAGCTCTGTTGCTCTCGGGGTTAAATCGCTGACTGAACTGGGAATCAAATGTGACTTATGTAACAGCCAGTGTTCTTACCTTGAAGTTGATTTGCTGGGCCAGCTCTTTAGCCTTGTGGTCTTCAGCGCTGGGGTTACTGTTGGGTGTCAGAGCCAGGAGGGCAGAGCGCATGGAGCAGCCGCACGTCTCACAGCAGAAGTCCTGAGATCTGCCGGAGAACAGACGGTAAATGGTGAGGTCGTCCTCTCATTCTCTAACATTCATTTTAAAAAGTCTTTTGAGACAGAAACAGAATATTTGATGAATGACCAGGTGCCTCCACTCTATGAGTGAACAGCTGCTTCACAAATGAAAATATTACTGTGAGTACAATGGCGGTGGTTCAGTATCAAAATAAATGACCTGTTAGTTATGAACAGTACCCAACGTTAACGTTGTGGCAGACTTATCACAGTCAGGTTTACCTGCCAAGTTAACTGAACCTGCCAGACTTTTTACCAGCCGACTTCTACAGTAATTACATTTGTCACTGACATGTCACGCTGCCTGTATGCAATTATATGGTAGCACCTCATCTTAAACACACAAAGTCACAGCTACATGCTTAAAGGTCCACGGTGAACACTTAGTGGCGTCTAGCAGCGAGGTTGCAGACTGAATATCTGATAACTGAATACCCCTTGCCTCACCATCCCCTTCAAAGCATGAAGGATAAACTATAGTGGCTGAAAACGTACAAGGCCCTGTTTAGAGTCAGTGTTTAGCTTGTCCATTTCGGACTACTGTAGAAACATGGTGGTGCAATATGAATATGAGTCGACTGTATCTGTTCATATAAAAGGCTCATTCTAAGAGAACAAAAAAAAGAACGACTCTGCATGAAGATTATTAAAATATTACATTCAATAGATCCCACTCAATCTTACACACTGGACCTTTAAAAAAAAAAAATTCAACCTGGGTCTTAACATAACTTACATAATGTGCATATTCTGTCTGTGGATCAAGATTTGGGAAACATAATCAAATAACTGCAAGCAGATCACTTTAGGAAGTTTACATACATCTTTCAAGAACCAACTGAAAGTAAACAGAGAAATTCTGCCTCTGAATTAGCTACTGTAGCTAACTGCATAAGAAGTAGTTTACACGTATTTTCTGTGCAGCAGAGTCTGATTACCCAAATCTTGGTGAGTGTTAGCGTGACCCATAGTCAAAAGAAATTTAAAAAAAAAAAACAAGACAGATGCTTAGTTGAGCAGTAACATTGATGCAGCCATCAATGAAATTTTCTAAGCGTTTAAGAGATTTAAGAGTTGTTATTTTTGTAAGTTGACGTACAACAGCCTGTATGACTCAGTGTTGCTAACTATGTAGGAATATGACATCCCCATTCTTCCATTCCACATTTACAGTGCAAAGCTTCGATTACTCAATGGTTTCTCCAAAAGACATCAGGAAGCAAAACAACAGATCTAAACTCTAGAATTCAGTCGTGACTGACAGCCCAATCCTCACTGCAGTGTTGTAAATGTGAACAAACAGAATTATTGTGGAGCAGTGTACCAGACAGCCAATCAACAATGTGTTGACACAGAGCCACAATTTAGATTTGTTGGCTCGTGGTCAGAGAGTGCGTCGTGGTCAACACAAACAAAGAACTCTAAATTACTCAGACATTTAAATGCTGCATTTCATAAAGTTAGCAGCCTGCAGTGGGTGGCTCATTGATTTATTTGCCAAAGAAAAATATACTATCATCTGGTGCTCAGCCAGTGGTAATTTGGCATCTTGATTATGAAGCTATAAAGATTTTTAGATTGAGCTGCCCATCATTTTCAGGGCTGTGTATGAATCCTGTAAACATACTGGCAGAAAAGCCAGCTTCAAAAGCTGTGTGCATCCATAAGAGTGTGTTTACGGCATTGGCTTCCTGTTTGTACTCTTGGCTGCCTCACACTGTATCCTCACCTGACAGGTTTGTTTTGCTTTCACCACCTGTGGCACATTCACATGCCAGATCCCTGCTAAGGGTTCAGTAACCGTTGCGTGCACCTTTACGCCTTCATGTCAGTCCTGACAGAGGGGTTCAGTGCTAAGAGAAGGATCAACACAGCTGCTTAGCGCAGTGAAGTGGAAAAAACATAAAAATGCAACACAGAAAAGAGGTCTGTGGATTTGTCTTAGAAAAGCTAATCATCCCTTGCAGCAGCTAATGGACTGATGTTACAGCTGTGAAGAGGAGGCATGAATCATGCTCTGAGGAACACCACATTATCACTATGGAGCTCCTCAGGCTAAAGGTGGCATGGATAGATTTGGATACATTATGGTATTAAATGATCCAAATCAGTGTCTTCCTCTGCAGCCAAATTGAAATTGGATTCTATTCAAGTGAAGTTAAGATGTAGCTGGAGAAGAAGCTGGGCTTATTTGGCATCAGACACAGCAAATGATCTGCTATGCCTCCAGTCATCATGTCACTGGACTATGACAGCTTAAACAGGCAATCTGTGTGTCCAAAAGCAGATGCCATGCAGACAGGCTCTGTGGTTGGTTGATGGATGCTCAAAATATGCCCTATTAGGCATAAGTGCTGATCATCAAGAACACATCCGAGCTTAAAGAGAAATGCCAAAACTAAAGGTTTGGCTGGTAATATGTCAGATCCATACTGAAAGGACAGTAGCATGTTTGAGTCATTGTGTCAATCATTGGTTCAGAAGTCAATTTTATTGCATATTTGGCATCATTTAGTGCCAGAAAGGTTTTAAGGCATCAGTATGCTCCAAATGAAGTGCTTGTCAGATTGTCTTACAGCATCTTAAATTCCCTTTGCAATGGTGGAATCCAATGAGTTTTGTATCTTTTCAAAACAGACAATCCCACAACCATGTTCACTACTTTAAGAAGAGACTGTCCAAAAGTATGTGCTGTTGCATGATTCATGTGGCCATTTGAATATTATGCCTTTAGATGTGCTCATTGTACTGCAGTTCATTTAAAGCACACTGAGGTCTTAAAGTCACATTCAGACCAAAGTCATTGGGACCACTTTGTTGGCTCAGTCAGGGTCCCAAGTAGAGGGCTTTGGAAAAAAAATGATGGGTTGTCAAGTAAAAAGTAGCTCACTGAATCGATTATGTACAAATGCACATTCCTGGTAGATACTTTACTTTGTTAATCTAAAGTTTACTTTACAATCATCTAGATGGAGGATAAAATTGTTATTTGTTATGAGTAGTAAAATTCTGCCTGATAATATTATTAAGTGCTATGAACTCACAACGCTATTATTAAAACTGGACTTGGATTGAGTACCTACCTGTAGCAACATGTTCACACCATTGCAGCCTCTTGCATTTTTATATGCATCACAAACACATGCTGAATTATTAAGATTCTGCAACATGCAAAAAATGGAAAAAGGATATAACTAAGGAAAATGCTCACACTTTCAACTAAAGCTGAAAAACTGATTTAAAAAAAAAAATCTTTTTAAAAAGTAAAGGGGGAATGATTCCACTGATAACTGGGAGTATGCTTTCTTGTATTTTGCCCAGTTTTACCCACAAGCTATTTGTTTGGTTGTTAAATATTAATGCATGCTGCAACAACTGGCCACCCAGTCTCACCATAGGCGATTCATTGAGTACACAGCTTCAAGCAATGTAAATAACAAAGCAGAAAATTTTGGCACCATGGTGCAGGGGTAGAAACTGCTTACTACACTGTAACATACTGTATGGGTGGGCTTTACACAAAATACTATGAACAGCTTTCTGGACACGGTTGAAGCTGCTGCACCAAAACTGTCCTCATTAATGTAACAAACAATCTTTTATTTACAGATGATGCTGGAGATTGTTCCATTTTAATTCTTCTCAATCTCAGCTCAGCATATGACAAAGCTGATCATTTATTGGATCCTCTCGAGACTTTAAATCTTATGTCAAGCAGAACTTTTTGGCACTGCCTCCTCTTTTGTGTCCCTTCTGACATGTGGTGTTCCCCAAGGCTCTATCCTTGGCCCACTGTTGTTCTGTGTATACATACTGCCACTGAGACATTGAGTATAATATTGAATACTATTATATCATTGTCATGCTGATAAGATGAAAATTTATGTCCCATTAAAAAGCGGCGAAGAAGGCTTTTTTCATCAGTACTAGATAAGAGCTGGATGTCCCATAGCTTCCATCTGAATGAAAACTAATCTATTTTCTTACCTCCAAAGTTTATCTCAATTGTACAGCATCTTGGCTCCCTGTGTACAAATGTCAAACCAGCCAGAAACCTGGGTGTGATATTTTAGAGGAAACTTTCATCTAAGAAACAAGTTATAAACATTGTTTGAACATTTTTTAAATAGAGAAACATCTCAAAAATCTAATCTTTTTTCTATCAGCCTGATATCAAGAAGGTCACATATGCTTTTATATCATCATATCTTCGTTCGTTCGTCTTCTTCCGCTTATCCGAAGTCGGGTCGCGGGGGCAGCAGCTACAGTAGGGAAGCCCAGACTTCCCTCTCCCCGGCCACTTCGTCCAGCTCTTCCAGGGGAACCCCAAGGTGTTCCCAGGCCAGCCGAGAGACATAGTCTCTCCAGCGTGTCCTGGGTCTTCCCCGGGGCCGCCTCCCGGAGGGACGTGCCCGGAACACCTCACCAGGGAGACATCCAGGAGGCATCCTAACTAGATACCCGAGCCACCTCAACTGGTTCCTCTCGATGCGGAGGAGCAGCGTCTCTACTCCGAGCTCCCTATCTCTAAGGGAGAGCCCAGCCACCCTGCGAAGGAAGCTCATTTCGGCCGCTTGTATTCGCGATCTCATTCTTTTGGTCACTACCCAAAGCTCGTGACCATAGGTGAGGGTAGGAACGTAGACCGACCGGTAAATCGAGAGCTTCGCCTTTCGGCTCAGCTCCTTCTTCACCACAACAGACCTGTGCTGAGTCCGCATCACTGCAGAAGCCGCACCAATCCGCTGGTCAATCTCCCGCTCCATCCTTCCCTCACTCGTGAACAAGACCCCGAGATACTTGAACTCCTCCACTTGAGGCAGGATCTCATCCCGACCGGAGGCTGCACTCCACCCTTTTCGGTGCTGATTCTCATCCCAGCAGCTTCACACTCGGCTGCGAACCGTTCCAGAGAGAGCTGAAGGTCACGCTCCGATGAAGCCAACAGGACCAGATCATCCGCAAAAAGCAGCGACCCAATCCTGAGGCCACCGAACCGCAGCCCCACAACGCCCTGGCTGCGCCTAGAAATTCTGTCCATGAAGGTTATGAACAGAACCGGTGACAAAGGGCAGCCCTGGCGGAGTCCAACTCCCACTGGAAACAAGTCCGACTTACTGCCGGCAATGCGGACCAAGCTCTGGCACCGGGAGTACAGGGAGCGGATAACCCGTATTAGTGGGTCTGGAACCCCATACACCTTTTGCCTCCGCAACCGCTGAGGCCGTCGATACCCGTCAGCTGCTTCAGGAGTCCCACAGGCCAAAAAGGTTCTGTAGGACTCCTTCTTCAGCTTGACGGCCTCCCTCACTGCCAGGGTTCACCAGCGGGTTCGGGGTCTGCCGCCACGACAGGCACCGACCACCTTACGGCCACAGCTCCGGTCAGATGCTTCGGTATACAAGGTATACTCGGACTCAATGTCCCCCGCCTCCCCCGGGACGTGAGTGAAGCTCTCCCAGAGGTGCGAGTTGAAGCTCTTTCTGACAGGAGATTCAGCCAGACGTTCCCAGCAAACCCGCACAGAACGTTTGGGCCTGCCAGGTCTGACCGCCATCCTCCCCCACCTTCGGAGTCAACTCACCACCAGGTGGTGATCAGTTGACAGCTCCGCCCCTCTCTTCACCCGAGTGTCCAAGACATGTGGCCGCAAGTCTGACGACACGACTACAAAGTCGATCATCGAACTGCGGCCAAGGGCGTCCTGGTGCCAAGTGCACATATGGACACCCTTATGCTTGAACATGGTGTTCGTTATATCTGGTGTTATCATATCTGATTACCTTTAAAGAACTTTGTGGTTTAGCTCCCAGCTTTACTGCTGAATTACTGCTACTCTATGAATCAGAACACAGCTGCACATCCTCTGGCAGGGCTCTGCTGGTCGAGATGTCCCATCTCAAACTAAAGGCAGTCAAGACCCCTCAGCTCTGAGTTCAACTCCCTGCATGAAGATCTGAGGCTTGTAGAATCAGTGACATCTTAAAAACCACTTCTCAAAATTCAAAAAAGTGCTGTTATGATTCTAGCACACTGTTTCTTTTTCAGCATGTCTTATCTGTTATTATTATATTATCATCTATCACAACGCAGCTTCAATATCCAGAGTGTAACAGCATGCCCACATCACAGACACCTGCGGCTAGTGGTTGGTGACTGAAGATGCAGTTTAGCTTGCAAACTTGCAGCTCCTAAAGTCACGGCTCAAAAAGGGAAGGATTCACTTCCAATTCTAAGAGACTGAAAGATGCTAATAATGTTATTAAAACATTTTAGCACGTACACTTCTGCCAACATGCCAGCTTTTCCTCTAATCTTTTTTTCCTTTCTATCACAATAACCCACTGAGCATCTGAAGTTAACTTTGATCTGTAGAAGAGAAGACTGAGGAGTTAAATGGCTAAAGTAAAGATAAATCCAGTGTGGACTGACTGACTAACAGTGGCTGACATTAACTTTGGTCAAGCTCCTCCAACAGTTTTGGCTCACTGATAACAGAACTTCAGTTGGATAATATTTTCAGGTTGACATGCACTCAGTGAAGGCCTTTTTATCAGCTTACACCAGTGGCACCATTGAGTTTGAATTAACAGGAGCAGATATTGTTATCAACTGTGTTGTTCAGAGGTAGTGTTGACACACAGTAAATAGCTCTGTTCAACTACTGTAGTAATCCATATTATGGCAGGAACCACTCAACTAAGTAAAGAGAATCAACAGTCCATCATTACTTTAAGACAAGGTCAGTCAGTCCAGAACACTTCAACAACTTTGAAGGTGTCTTCATTTCACAAAAACCATCAAACATTATTGATAGGCATCAAAGGAACCGCCCTAAGCTGGTTTAAGTCGTATTTCTTAGATCGATCTCAGTTTGTTCATGTCAATGATGAATCCTCCATGCATACCAAAGTTTGTCACGGAGTCCCACAAGGTTCTGTACTTGGACCATTTCTATTCAGTTTATATATGCTTCCTCTAGGGAACATTATTAGGAATCACTCCATTAATTTTCATTGTTATGCTGACGACACCCAATTATATTTATTGATCAAGCCTGATGAAACCAATCAGTTAACTAAACTTCAAGCATGCCTTAAGGATATAAAACGTTGGATGACCTACAACTTTCTGATGTTAATTTCAGACAAAACTGAAGTTCTTGTAATTGGACCCAAACACCTCAGAAACTCTCTAGATCTAGGTCTTCTAGAGACTTAGTTACTTGAGATGGGATCACCCTGGCCTCCAGCTCCACCGTAAAGAATCTTGGGAGTTGTTTTTGATCAGGATTTGTCCTTTAACGTCCACATAAAACAAATTTCAAGGACTGCATTCTTCCACTTACGTAACATTGCCAAAATCAGACACATTGTGTCTCAAGCGGATGCAGAAAAACTAGTCCACGCATTTGTTACTTCTAGGCTGGACTATTGTAACTCTTTGTTGTCAGGCTTCTCCAATAAGTTTCTTAGGACTTTGCAGCTAATTCAGAATGCTGCTGCACGTGTTCTGACAGGAACCAAGATCAGAGATCACATCTGTCCCATTTTGGCTTCCTTGCACTGGCTACCTGTTAAATCTAGAATAGAATTTAAAATTCTTCTCCTTACATACAAAGCTCTTCATGATTAGGCACCATCATATATAAAAGAGCTCATAGTACCTTACTACCCCTCTAGAACACTGCACTCTCAGAATGCTGGGTTCCTTGTGGTTCCTATAGTTTCCAAAAGTAGATTGGGAGCCAGAGCTTTCAGCTATCAAGCTCCTCTTCTGTGGAACAAACTACCATTCTGGGTTCGGGAGGCAGACACGGTCAACACTTTTAAGAGTAGACTTAAGACTTTCCTTTTTGATAGAGCTTATAGTTAGGGCTGGCTCAGGTCATCCCTTAGTTATGCTGCCATAGGACTTGATTTGATTTAATTTGATAGTAAGCAAAGCATAAAGTTTGAAGAATATAGAATAGAAGAATATTCTGCTTTATTTACACTTACACTTATAATTTCATACGTGTTATTATATAGTTTAGATGTCTTCAGTGTTTATCTACAATGTAGAAAATATTAAAAATAGAAAAACCACTGAATGAAAAGGTGTGTCCAAACTTTTGACTAGTTCTGTATATGACTTCAGATTTCAGGGTTCAACATTAATGTTTGTTTCAGTTCTTTAATGTATGGGTCAGAAATCCACTTGCTCAAAGTAAATTTTGAATTGCCCCTGTACAAACTATTTTTGTACAGTATTTTTCAGTGGTCAGTTATCAACAACAAAAGGTCGCTGTCAGCTCTTGTTATGCATTCGTTTTCGGAAACTTAAAAAAAAATCAACCCTGTTTTATCCACCTTGCTCTTAAACATGTGGAGTTTCACTCACATCTTTTAAAACTACCCAGCTAAACAGAAAACAGTGTACAATGTTGTTGAATGTAATTCAACTCAAACCATTTTTATCAGGGCAAATTAATTTGTATAGTTAGTTGGCAATAAACACAAATATGCCCATCAAAAGACCTGAAAGCCTTCTCCCCTCAGCCCCAAGGTGAAGGGCTGATCATTTCCAGAGCGTCTCGAGTTGACTTGAATTTCTGGTTCTGTAAATAACACGGTCCATTGGTAAAACCATGTATCCTGGCCGTCAGTTAGGCCACTACATCCTTAGACTGTAAGTTACTTTTAACAACTAATATCACACTATACGTATGTCATAACAGCAGGTCTCCTGTATATGAAATGTGAACTCAGGTGTCAGGAATGAATGACATTGTTCATATTCTTTTCAGAGATTTCCCAGACCTCCACAGAGCCCCGTGTGTTTGTCCTGCCACATCACAAGATGGAAAACTTCTTTGGCAGTTTACCTGTCAGTCACAAACTCAGCAAACTCTGAAAATATTGGACAGGAGCCTTTTCCTGCTGTGCAGAGGACCTTCTCTGACTGACAGTTCTCACAATCACTAGGGGCACAGAAACTGAAGATGAGAAACCAAAGAGAAGTGCTGCCTCAGCCTTAGACTGAGTGGGGGGGAAAAAAGAATAAAAAAGGTTTTTCATCAAGGAGATAAGCAGCAATATATTTATAGCAAAGTGTGTCTTCCTGTCTATCTCATGTCCATGTGCTAATGAAACAGCCCGTTGATCAAGACCCCATCTCATCTGCTAATAGAAGAGTGAATTTAGCTGGATCCTCTCCTTCTCCTCCTTTGTACTGTTTTCTCTGAGGGAAATGCGGTGTGAAATGAAGAGCAACGTGCCCATTCGTGCTCCCTCCAGAGACCAGGTATTCTGGCGATAATTAATTTGTCATCTTGCAATACCAAGATTGGCATGGCCGTGCTCCTTTCCCTTTGTGACTAGGCAGTTATTAGACTCAGATGCTGATAACATGACATGTTCGTATAAAGTTTGCTCTGTTAATACCCAGCATCACATGTGTAATGCTGGCAATCTGTATGTTTGCTAATCCAGCATACAACATCATATCATCTATATGATACACACTGTTCCACACCTGTACCCACACTCACCTCATTATCATTCTCTATCCATAGCAGAGCACACACAACACATGCTCTGCAGAGTAAACATTGGACAGATTTTCATCTACCACATCTTACTTTTTGGCAAGGGCTCTCCTCTCTTCTGGGGTATAATCAAGAGATCCTATTGCTCCCTCTCCTTTTGTTGGCATGAATCCGATTATAGCTATTAGGGCAGTTCGGACTGGAAGACAGACAGACAAGAGGAGAAAAAACAAAGAGGAGATGAGAAAAATTAAAAACAGAGCACATTCAACATAACAGAGTAGGTGAAATTACAAGTCAGGCCGTGCTGTCGTCATGTTCAGTACCCATGTTACATAAGTGGCGGGGATGCTTTGTTTTGTGTGTCTAAGCCTGGATTTACCCTGGTCTCTCTGTGAGGACATCCACCATGTGTCTGTACTCACACATTCTCCAGCTGGCACGAGACACGTTTTACAATACGGTTAGGGTCAGGGGTTTGTTTGTGTCTCGGTTATGACTGGCTGTGCATCAATCTATCCAATATACCCAATAATAAGAAAGAATTTACACAGTACTTGTACAGTAATTGTTTTGGTCAGTCATTTAAGCATATCACTGGAGATTTGGCCACAGGTTCAGGCTCTCACAAGTCATGCCCCACATCCCAACAGCTACATGGTAACATACAGTAAAAGCAGTTTACACCTGGCAGCAGTCACTCTTTGGTACGGTCCATTAAAACTACTCTTGGTGGATTGTTATTCCATTTTTTCCATCCGTACATCAGAACTGGATATTCAGCTTCCTGTACGAGGTGTAACGATTCTTGAAATCCACAACTTAATTCAATTTTTGATTTGAACTTTTATTTTCCAGCACTGATGGCTCTGCAATTGTTCAGGTCTTAATTTTAATCAACAGTTCATTGGTTTTATGCCCGACGACTGTCATTTGCATTCTCAAATTCTTCTTGGAAAAGATAAGCTGCCAGTAGGAGCAGCTACATGGTATCAAGTGTGATAGAACTGCCATATCTTTTTTGGAACGTACCACACTAAGGCTGTATGGTTTTACCTAACTAACAATGATAATGTGATTCAACATAAGGAAGCAGCTGCCCTCATGACAGACAGTGATCAGACACCTGGACTGATTACTACATGCCACAGGATTAATCGGAGTACTCCAGGAAACATCCATCTATCCATGTTTCTGAATCCTGAATCCTGAATATAGTTCTTATGTTTAAATATAGAACCAGGAAGATCAGGTCCATCAGCCACCACCATGACACCTTGTAGTTGTTACATGTCATCATTTCCACTTCATGGTGTCTAATGTGTAACATAAGATCATACAGGGACTGTACAAAAACTGTTACAATGCCAAAGTGGACTGAAGACAGCATCTGAATTGAAACACAAACACACACACACAAAGGTTTTTGTGAAGACAGCAGTTATTAGATTGACAGCTTTTTCCCCTTCTCAGACTCACAGTGTCAAATTATGTAGTTGCAGCGCGGCCTGAGATGAAAACCCATTACATTAAATTAACTTCACTCTGTGTCATTTGAATTAAATAAGCAGAAAAATCAAAGTAAGAGCAAAAAGTTAGTTTTGAAGTTAAGTGTACACTCTTGATTAATACGAGAATGAGCAGGAGCACATCTGACTTTGATAACAGCAGTCTGCAAGTCTGTAACTCTCCTCAGGTCCAACTTTTGAACTTTTGAGTCTTAGTTTCTAGAAAAAGAAGAATGGATCTGTGTGTGTGTGTGTGTGTGTGTGTGTGTGTGTGTGTGTACACTACTCCTCCTATTCAACAATCTATGTGAATGTAACTAAATAATGCATGGTAAAACTCATTGTGGACTGCACATTAAAATACGAGCGGATGAGTAAAGGAGCTTGAAAAAAAAACATAAACATATTCATAAATTAATATTTATTCATAAATGGATCTAAATAAATAGGAATATGTAAAATAGAAAAATGTAAATCTTCTCCAAAGTGACATCAGAGGGAATGTTTGAATTACTTAGCCACACTTTATTTTATTAATGTAAGCGAAGCATATGAAGTAAAGCAGCAGCCAGCAGTCTGGAGCGTAACCCTGGAACCACTGCAGCTGGCCTGCCTGTGACGGAACTCAGAGCAATTATCCAGCCAGGCCTCCTGCGGTCATTCCAAACATGATGAGACACAACTTGTACACAACACTTTAAGAACTCAGCAGGGGAAATCAAATCTCCAAGGCATGGCCAGCCATGTGACCTGCAGTGTGCTGGTAGAAAGAGGTTTAGAGCAACCTTTGTCTTTGATTTAATCCTGTTATTGACAACTTTTTTTTTTTTTGTTATGAAAAGGAACCAGTTAGGGAAAACGCTTGAGGAAGACACACCGCCTCCCACTGAGTTCTCTCTGATTAAAGACCCATGCTGAGACGTTACATGAAAGCAGGACTCGGCAGAAGGATGAATCGCCAGTAGAACTAAAATGAGTTCTTGGTAGAAATAAATTATCAGCTTTGACTTTAGAGGTACAAAAATATGCCTTTCTGCCAATGAACAGGCTCACCATGGGGTCCTCGATAAGTATGGAATTAGCAGCAACAAACACTAAAGATATGAGGTTAATTCCATTGATTTATTATTTATTTTGACGTATTTTTAACGTATTAACTGAAGATTTGGTTGGACAAAAGATATGGACTCTCATGTGTAATGGAAGTTTTAATTTAATTTTAAACCACAGAGCACAGAGCACCTTCACCTCTGTGAGTAAAGGTGTCATATTTGTCTAACAGACCTTTTCACAGCAGCCATTATGACATAGTAGGTAAACACAGGTGTTACCAATGATACTAAATAAGGTTCAGTTCCATTCAGGTTAAACAGAGTCAGTGGTGCATGTAGACCACTGACAAGGCATCTGTGACAGCACCAACCTGTCAATCATAGTAGCCATGCAGTTAATTCTGCATAACTTTAAGTCTTAATATCATTTGAACAGGTGAGTTGTATATAAATTCACCCTCAGTACAGTTGTCGTGAACGGAGAAATTAGCTATAGAGACCAAAACTGTTTTTTGTACCAGGCTGTAAACATGTTTGTTTCTGCTGTTCTGTAGCTAGCCAAGTGGACGTTCAAGGAACTACAGTTTTTGGCACTGGCTTCATTTCCCAGTCACTGGCTCTGCTGCCCTAAATGGAATGGTACCTTAATTAGTATCATTAGATACTGCTGCTGTGAAAAAAGACGGTGGGGCCTTTATTTACCTCAAATGCAGACATGCCTTCACTTTAAACAGGCTTTATCCATCTGAATTTATCAATGTATCAACTCATATTTTAGAAGAAGAATGTTTTCCATGTCTACTTATTGTCCTGATAAATGAATAATTCCATCAGTACAACAGAGTCATATAAAATACAGCGAATTGATTAATTATTTTCAGTCAGTAGCATTTTGACAAATCTTTGGTTGCTGTTAGCTTCTATCAATGAAACTTCTGCAGAGAGCTTTCAAAATGAAAGTCAGCTAGCAACTCAAAGGGAGTCATTTCTTCTGTTCTTTTAAATGTTCGGGTTTTATTGATGGCAGTGCCAAAACAACAATTTCAATTTGGAAATAATTAGTGAATAGTCTGTACTGATGGAATTAGTGCTGTGGAAATGTACAAATTTCTTAAAAATGCTGATTTTACTGTGCGAGTCATTAGAGTACAGATAATTGCTCTGCTTTTATTTGCGACCAACCTTTAGTGCCGCCCTACTCTGAGACCCTGCCATTATCTGAATAGCGGCATTTATTTGAGAATTAGGGCGATTTATGAGAAGAGTGGACAGTCATTTGATTCTGTCATTCAAGATTCCTCTTTAGAACACAGAGAGATAAAATAATAAGATAACTGTGCATGGACTGACACATGAGGACAGAGCATCAATAGTTTTTCATATTTCTGCTATAAATGTCTGTGACTGATCATATTTTCCAGCTCTACAAATAATAAGACTCATTATTGAGACTTTTTCCAGACTCTCCTGGCTACACTAAAACACTGACCTTGGACAATGACTAACTGAGGCTTGGGGAACTAACTACATGTGAAACTTGAGGATACTTACTGCTCCAAGAGGGTTGCCAGGTTTCTGGATGATGACCAGAGATGCTCAGACAAATCTTCTTCCCAACCTCGAATCTTCCATTCGGCTAGAAGGAAAGGCAATAAAAGGAGGCAGAGGGTGGAGACATGAATAAAACATACATTCTCAAAAGTTATGGCATGCAGACAGAAAGACTGAAAGTTTGAAACAGTCGAGAGTGTTGAATGAAGAATTGCAGGCTGCTCTTCTGCAGAGTTTTCGAACAATGGATGCAAACTAAAGAAGAAACATTAGAAAAAAGACAAAGAGTAGCTGGACACAATGAAAAGGTGGTGTCTGTCACAACAAGGACTCTGCCTTTATCAGTCTGTCATTAGTGCAGGTGCCATACAGCTGCCTGAATATAATAAGACAGTCTCATATTCTCACAAAACCAGAGCAATTCCCTCTGACAGTGTGTTGACAGGCGGGGCTTTGATCCAACAGCTGTCACTTGGTGTGTTGCAACCAGAAATGGCTGAGGGTTAAATGACACGCGTCCATTTTCCACTCTTTGATCATCTGATTTGACGTCTTCCCGTTCCGCTTCAGCTGGGGGAATAATTGGATGGGATTGTGACGCCGAACTCGTCTGCATCTTACCGTGAGGAGGATGATGCTGGGGGGCTTCATGGGGTACTCTGGGGGAAGCACGATCCTGCCGTGGTAAACCCCGCCATCGAAATCGGAATCTGGGGGGCCGCGTACAGAGAAGTGCCACTCAAAGAGGTTATCCTGCAGGAAGAGAGAGAGAGGTCACACTGAGCACATACTACACACGTTGATCAGGATAAAGTCCAGCGGTGACAGTCACATTTCCTGTGGAGCAGTTTCTAATGAATAAAGAAATGATTTTTATTTATGGATTGTAAATGAAACATTTCTAACCTCTAGGCTGTTTTGGCTCAGGTCTCTCTCTCTTTATGTTCAGCCTTTTGGCATGACATCCACTACATGTCTTGGTATATCATCAATCAATGTGGAGGATTTGTTCTAACCGCCCCCTAAATTCACTCTGTTCCTCATTTCTGTCAAGCTTTTACTGCCTCAAACACATTTTTCAGTACCCATGGATACTAAGGCCTCACTATAGAGGAGGCTGTCAGTGTTTTTAATAGATCATGCCCGAATATTTTAGATTCTGTAGCACCTGTCCAAATCTTCTTTCTCTGCCACGGTTAAATGAAGAAATAAGAATTGTAAAAAGACAATATAGGGAGGCTGAGCAGATATTGAAGAAGGAAAACAGTGTCTCCTCGCTTCTCTTAAAAATTTGATCTTTTCTGTCTGCAATCAAAGAAGCAAGGAGCTAATATTTTTTGAGAATGATCGATATCTCCGAATCCTCTGTAAAAACCATAAATCATTTTTTCATTACCTTCATGAGTGGAGATCTGAAAGCACATTCATACAGAATTCAGAACGCTTCACATTGACTCCTGCACACCTTTCACAACACACACGCACGCACGCACACAGACACACACACAAAAAGCTGTGTCAGACAGTTTCTCTGGATATTTGAGCCTTTATTAACAGCCCTCTGTCTTCTGACATTTCCCCCTCAGATTTTACACATGCCACCGTCTACCCCTCATAAAGAAGCTCTGATGGGATCCCACTGATTTATGTTTTTTCAGACTGATCTCTAAGCTGCCATCTTTGTCCAAAACTTTAGACAAAAGAAATAAATATCTCCATTCAATTCAATTTACTCCACAAAGCAGTGAGAGTGCTCTGTGGTGCTCGCTGCTTGTAGCCGACACAGGCGTGTATTCCATTTTAATCCTCCTTGACCTCGGCTCAGCCTCTGACAAAACCACAATCAGCCATCTGAAAAACTGTACTGGGATCAGTGACGCGGCTCGGGATTGGTTCATCTCTGAGGTCCTTCTATATGATGCTTCTCTTTTGCAGGGTCAATTCTGCGTCTCTCTTTTATTTATTTTTTTTAAAGATTTTTTTTGGCCTTTTCAAGCTTTATTTTCGATAGAGACAGCTGAAGAGTGACAGGAATGTGGGGAGAGAGAGATGGGGAATGACATGCGGGAAAAAGCCACAGGTCGGATTCGAACCCTGGGCTGCCGCGGCAAGGACTGAGCCTTCGTACATGGGGCGGACGCTCTACTAACTGAGCTAAACAACACCCCGAGTCTCTCTTTTATTTACTGTATACAGTGCATATGGAAAGAATTCACAGCGTTTCACGTTTTCCACATTTCGTTATGTTACAGCCTTATTCCAAAATGGATTCAATTCATTTTTTTCCTCAAAATTCTACACATAATACCCCATAATGACATGAAGTTTTTTTTAAATGTTTGCAAA
This sequence comes from Miichthys miiuy, assembly GCA_036365135.1. Taxonomy (NCBI): domain Eukaryota; kingdom Metazoa; phylum Chordata; class Actinopteri; family Sciaenidae; genus Miichthys; species Miichthys miiuy. The sequence continues at coordinate 1,574,682 of CM071620.1, read as the reverse complement.
TTTATTAGAAATAAAGAACGAAAATATAATATGTACATAAGTATTCACAGCCTTTGCTCAATACTACTAAGTCTTTTGGAATATGTAGCCACAAGCTTGGCACACCTATCTTTGGCCAGTTTCGCCCATTCCTCTTTACAGAACCTCTGGAGCTCCATCAGGTTGGATGGGGAGCGTCGGTGCACAGCCATTTTCAGATCCCTCCAGAGATGTTCAATGGGATTCAAGTCTGGGCTCTGGCAGGGACACTCTAGGACATTCACAGAGTTGTCCTGAAGCCACTCCTTCGATATCTTGGCTGTTGAAAGATGAACCGTCGGCCCAGTCTGAGGTCAAGAGCACTCTGGAGCAGGTTTTCTTCCAGGATGTCTCTGTACATTGCTGCATTCATCTTTCCCTCAAACCAGTTCCTGCCGCTGAAAAACATCCCCACAGCATGATGCTGCCACCACCATGCTTCACTGTAGGGATGGTATTGGCCAGGTGATGAGCGGTGCCTGCTTTCCTCCAAACATAACGCTTGGAAACAGGATGCACCTGAGCTCAATTTTGAGCTTGATCGCAAAGGCTGTGAATACTTATGTACAAGTGATTTCTTTGTTTTTTATTTTTAATAAATTTGCAAAAATCTAAAACAAACTCTTTTTAAGTTGTCATTATGGGGTATTATGTGTGGAATTTTAAGGAAAAAATAAATTGAATCCATTTTGGAATAAGGCTGTAACATAACAAAATGTGGAAAAAGTGAAGCGCTGTAGCATTTTATATGACTCTGTTGCACTGATGGAATTATTCATTTATCAGGACAATAAGTAGACATGGAAAACATGGATTCTTCTTCTAAAATATGAGTTGATACATTGATAAATTCAGATGGATAAATCACTGTACATGCTACCGCCTGCATAGACACACAGTCATATCTATCTTCATTGCTACATGACAACTGTCCTGTTAAAGCCTGGTACCACTCGTGTCCGACTTCTCAGCTGAGCGTACACACACACACATACATTCATATAGAGCATGTGGGGGTGGGACTGTCACGCATGTTCCTCCATTATCATACTCACATTGTACTGAAGTTATTGACGGTTAGTGGTCAGAAAATGCTGGAGTGCAGCCATGACAGGCAGCAACTCTTGCACCATAACTGGCTGACAGGATGTCATCTTTGCCCCAATTTAAAAGTTTTAGTCATAACATTTCATCGCAGTGGTCTGCTTTGGGAGTCTACCAGCTGAAGAGTGTTTGAGATGACACTACGATGGGAAAGAGGAACGTTCTTGAAAAGAACTTAACACAGTAACTTGACTGGCTGTGTGTGTGTGTGCGGCTTATGTGTTTGTGAAGTCTTTAAAATTGCTCGATTTTGACTGTTTCCTGAGTGTTCTGATTTGGCACTATACAAAGAAAATTGAATTGAATAAATGTTCACTGGGATTAAGGTCAGGTGACTGTGGAGGAAAGTCAATGACAGTCAGGACTTCTTGGTTAAGTAGTTCTTGCAAATCCTGGAGATGTGTTCGGGCTCATTATGCTGCTGCAGTATGAATCCTTCTCCACAGATTCCAACCAGAGGTTGTAGCATGTCTCTGAAGACTGGGGTGCAACTTCTCCATGGTCAGGGTGGAGTCAATTCAATGCAGGTGTTCAACTTCAGAAACAGAAAAAACACCCCTAGACTTGATTGAATATTCCCTCAGACCACCATGTTTCACTGTGGGTTTGATACCCTGCAGCGTCATTGTCTCCTCCTGTCTCCTTCCATACACCCTTCTGTTACTGCCAGAAATCTCAAACTTGGATTTATCATTATATAAAACTTTTTTTCAGTCATCCACTGCTGGTGTTTCTTAGTCCACCCCAAGTGTTAGGCCTTGTTTCCCCTCTTGCGAAGTGGTTTAGAAACTGCTACTCATTCATTCAGTCCACTGTTGCGTTCTTTATTTAGCAAATTCTGAATGGATGTCTGGATGTAGTGATCTTCTGATGCTTTGGATACAACTGATCCGGTTTCTGCTAGGGTTGCAAAATTCTGGTAATTTTCAAAGTTGGAAACTTTCATTTGAATTAACAGGAATTTATTGGAATGAATGTGAATAAACCATTAATTCACACACACACACACACACACACACACACACACACACACACACACACACACATACATACATATATATTTTCATAATTTCCATAGAGTTTCCGGAATAGTTCCCATATTCCATAGTTTAACTTCCCATGGAAAATTTCCAGAAAGTTTCTGGAAATTTAGAAATGTTCCACCCCTTAGTAACCCTAGTTTCTGCAAAGCATTTTAGAGCTCCATGCACTGCCTACACCTTAAGTCTAGTCTTGATTTGACACTGACTTCTATTTATTTTTATTCTTCTATTCTTCTTTATCCATCTTACATCAAATTTTCTGATCAGTACTACACATGTGCAACTCTGATAAGGACAGACATAAAAAAAGAATGCAGATGGCTCACCCTTTTACATCCGTCTTTAGCTCCTGAAAAAATATTTCAACTTGCCCAGTCATATTGGGGTAAACTGCCAAACTGCTGGGATATGTTGCTTTTTCACTACAGTAAGAAAGAATCCATACCATGACAGCCCTATGGCAGGTACAGTTCCTCCATATTACCATTGATAGAAATTGGAGAAAACGACAGTATCAAAATAAGACAGCAGTTGTATGAAACCAGAAATGGAGTTATTGTGGTGATCCTTAAGTCAAATATTGCAGTACAAACACTGGCACTCTACAGGTACCCCAGCACAGTAGTGTTCTGTGGTGAACTTACTTCCAGTGGCTGGGCGTGGTAGTGCTCTGTGGGATCCCTCAGTTCAGCAGCCTCTTTCATCAGCCTCTTTACCGCTGGTTATTCAAAAGAAACACAGACACACAAAAAAAACACCAAGATTAGTGCATTCAGGACAATTCACATCTTCTTCATGATCTTTACAGCTTACATCCTCAGTGTTTGCAGTAGTCCACCACCTTGTGTGTGAAGCCCTACAATTCAGTTTTCAAATGCAGCACTTTTACAGGCTGACATTTCTGATTTATAGATGCAGAGGGCTGCGAATCTGCTGCTCCCGAGTAACAGGACGTTAACATGGACCGACAGATGAGAAGAGCAAGCAGAAGGACTGGGCTCCACGTAACGACGGCGCACAAAGTCTCTGCTAAAATTCATACTGACAGTCACACTCATTCAGACAGCTAGGATAAAAAAAGCTGAAGCAACAATGAAGCTCCTTGTACTATCCAAAAATCTGGGGTTAAAACCACCTTTGGCTCTTCTGTTTCTTCGCATATATTCAACAAGACACTTCCGTGTCACATCGGCTCCCACTAAGCCCTTGGTGCGTGGACTGGCATACTGCATGATTAAATCACGAGTCTTTGATTAAGAAACAGATTTTAAACACTTGAGAAGCAGAACACTGGGTACATATTTAGTTACAGGGGACAGCCAAGCTGTCAGAAGATTGTATCCCTGTTCATTGAGCAGAGTGTACTTCTCTACAGCACTAATTCCATCAGTACAGCAACAGAATCATGTCATACTCACCACTTGGCTGCTTGCAGTTTCTCTTTTTAAAAGCAATTCTCATTTCACTTAGTAATTAATCACAGTCCACTATACTTTGCTGTTAAGCTGCTGTCACATTAAAAGCTTTCCAGCGTCTCAGAGGCCATAATACCTCCGTTTCCTGATAGGGTTTTAATGTGACATGCCAGTGTTTCCACCACAAATGGTCTTCCATAGGTAAAGGTGAGGAACGCTATAAATGGAAGTTGTCATGTCCGTGTAGAATAAAAGAAGTGGAAATGAGACAGCTCTGTGATGGGGTTTTTCAACTCTTTGTGAAGATATTTTTTACCCTGGCTGCGTGTGCCTCTTTCAGCTTTTTAATGTTTTAATGCGTTGGCTTAACTCTGAATAAAAAATAAAAAAATCATCAAAGTAGAAACAATTGGAACTTTTTATGACATGACGTCACGCTGTGGTTGTTGTTATGCTGATGAAATTAGTGGTCCAGAATTGTACATTTTACTGATCTTACCCTGCTCATCATCATAGTATACTGAGCTAATCAACATGATTAGTTGATTAACTGGAGTTCCTTGTGGTTCCTATAGTTTCCAAAAGACTCTCTCTCTCTCTGGCTGGTCGTGGTGGATGACCGTCCATCAATGAGCTTGGGTCTGCATAAGGTTAAAGGTTAAAGCTTTGGGAAGTTTTTCCTCACCACTGTCGCCAAGTGCGTGTTCATGGTGGAATTGTTGGTCTCTGTAAATAATATTATAAAGAATACGGTCTAGACCTGCTCTGTATAGAAAGTGTCAATTTCTGAATGAATGAAAATGCCAAATATAACTAGTTCCAGCATCTCAAATGTGACTATTTGTCCAGTTTTCAGTCTTTTATGATACAAAATTAACCAAATGATGAATCAATTGATAAAGACAGCGATTGTCAGATCAATCCAGCACTCTGCAGAAAGAAAGACAAGATGAATATATGCTGTTGATGTCAGAGCTCAACCCGCTGTGGTCAAACTGAAAGACTGCTTATTAAAGCAAAGTTAACAAAAGATTAGCAGATGACAGCAGGAGTCATGATCCTGCTGTATGCTACAAACAGCTGAAGTCAGGCTCAAGGCAGAAAGAGAGTAAACAAGTTTTTTTTTACATTTGTGTATGAGGGGTCAATCTCTACCAACGGCACCGTTTGGGGAATTTATGTGCAGACGCAACATGCTCTTAGAATGAGGCGGCAGGGAAACATCTGCTGGCATTAACCCTCGTGTCATGACCCAGCCTGCAACACACTCAGGCCTGCTGGGTTAATCTGAATATAAACAACCTCATCACTCTTAAAAGGATGGTTACACAAGTCCAGCTGTTGTTACTCACTGTCCTGGCAGCAAAGACACAGAGATGCTCCTTGATGTAATTCTGACCACCAGGCTGCAGCTACACCAGTCCAGGAGGCGGGTTCTCACAGTGAGCCCACATTAGAGTCCATCCAGGGCAAAGCCTGGGGTTAAATATCCCATCGTGCTCTAACACAAGGTCATGAGTCACAACAACAGGTGCTGATGTCACAGTCTCAGCCTCATGTTGACAATGTGCTCATCGGACAGCAAGGTCAATTTGCTTGCTTTTGCTCTCTTAATGGGGCTGCTACTCGAGCCCCAGCTATCAGCTACCAGCCGGCTGCAAGAGGAAACAGGATGGGGCTGAAAATTGGAAAGTAATTGTGAAAAGGAAAGCGGAACTAAGAGGTATTCATGGAGGCAAAATTGGTTTAGAATCCAATCGAGCGCAGACTGCTAGGGTGTTCAGCTGGAAATGGAGACTGTGAAATGAACAGAGAAGAAGCGGACCAAGGGCAGCGGTGGAGATGGGTGGGAGGGCAAATAACAGGGATGAAGGCGAGGCGAGCTGAGAGGATGTGTAGGCTGCAAGGGGGGAGTGAAGCAGTGGAGCAGAGAGATGGTCTGACACAACGCGGCTATCGGGGCACGTGTTCTGTCGGATTCTGCCCGAGGACAGACACTCTTCAGTGAAGATGTGAACAAACCACAGTAATCCCACACTGGACACACAAGGAGACTGGGGGAAGAGTACGTGGGTCTGTGGCTTCCACCGCCTCCTCTGCTTTACACAATAGTGCAGGGGTCATTGAGTCCTTGCAGTCTCACTCAAGCCTAAAATTAGACAAGGGGGCATATGAGAAGCTGAACCTGTGAATGAAGAAATACACCCTCCATGCACCAGCCTACTGAAGCATCCCGTCCCAGCACTGATCAGAATACAATTCATGTTCTGGCGGTTCTGCACAGCAAAAACCTTTCAGACTGTATCCCAGGGCGATGAACCTCACAAATGTTTCCCAGGTTTTAGAAGAGGAAAGGAGCCAGGATTCCTGCCTTCTGAATTTACTGCTCAACTCCACCAACCAACATCCACCAGCTGACATCTGTCCATTTCATTCAAAGACAACTCCAAAAACAGAAGAGTCCTGAGCTGAGAAACATCTCCATCAGAATGATGAAATAATCTTCTTAGGGGGTGTTACTGCCTGGGAATGATGGCACGTGCCTTTTATGTTGTGAGTTTGATTCCAGCTTCTGGTATCATCTCTGCTCTCTCCACACATATGTATGCATACATTATTCCACCTCCATCAATGACAATCTGTTGGCTTTTCTGGAAATGTCAAGCTTCAGCAGAAACCCAAATTATGACAAAGCTGTAGTCCCATGTGGCGACGCACACGAGAGCCAACAAATTAAATAACAGACAGGAAGCTTAACTGTGCAGTGATCTGTGAACAGCTCAACATGGAGCTGCAGCGCTTCACAGTGTGAGCTCCATCCGTCACGAGCGGAAACAAAACGTCAAATTCACGACTGCTGAGCCAGCTGTAGGTGGAGCAGCCTACGTGTTGAAAAGGCCAACTGACAACCAGAACTGGAAGGTCACAAATGTGACCTGTGGAAGTGTGATCAGCAGGACAGGCAGGACAGTGATCATAAAGGATGTTCAGGCTGGGTGGTACTGACAGAATCAAAAAAGGTTTACTGCATACCTAAATATCAATGACAATATTTAGATGACGACTACTGGCTCCTTCAGGCTCAACAGTATTTTATTGAATCCAAATTGAGTATCAGATATGCTGATCCAACCCAAATTATTTCAGCTCTTTTACTGAATCCAATAAGGTTTCACATTCTACGTTCCTGTAGGACTTGAGTTATAACTTTGCCTGGTCCAGACCAAATCCTTGCCTCCGCCGGGTTTCTTAATCACCTGTTGCTGGCTGAAATGTCTGGCTGACTGGAGTTTTTAGCAGCAGCATAATTAATGTTCACAACCTGAAAAAGAAATTAGCAGCTGAGGAAAAAAGTGGATCAGACACACTGAATTAAAATGTGTATTCTAGCAACTTTGCAGGTCTAATGTTCCATGTGCCAGTTGCAGTCTCATCATACTGGCAGTCTCAATTATTGACATACTGAGAATCTTAAAATACTGGTACGATATGCACTGAAGTTTACCTGGGAGATTCTCCTGAAACTGGCATCTTTTATACAAGTCACCACTCTGTTGGTGTTGTTTAACTACAGAAACACACAGCCCACTAACAAGTGCTGATAGAGTGTGATGTTTCTTTTGCTGTAAGCTAAAAAAATAACAGGCCTGCTACCTGAAAGTTTCCGACATGGTTGTTGCTTTGCTGATAAAACAAAATGTGACCAAACGGGCAGAGTAACTTCGATGTTAGTCAACATATATGAATATATGATTATGGCATCAACATATTATCCACTGCTCCTCCTGATATCTAATGTAATATTCCAATGAAATAATATATTGAGGCATGCACACACACACAGACACACACACGAGCCAAATCAGAGAGCCGCAGACATTCTGCAGTCTAATGGAAGGTCTCTGACCGCTCACATTATTTTGAAACTTAGTATAATGAATGAAATAACAATAAAACAGAAAGTCTCACTGAACCAAAGAAAGTTTCTTTTATTATCTAACTCTGACTCCATTCTGTGTGAAGTGGTTTCTCATGCTAAAGAAAAATGACAGACAAAAGCAATGGAATTCCACTGAAGGTAGAAAAAGAAAGGAGACTTTAATGTTGGTCACACACACTCCAGTAGCATCCTTAGAGTTCCTACTACACCAAAAGTAAAAGCAGCTGGTAGCTGGGAGTCAACCAAAGTGTCCTAAAGATGTTGGTGAGACCACAGAATTGTTATGCCAGAGAGTAGAAGAGAGCGGCGCTCTGAAAAGAAATAAAGAGAAATATTTTTGACAGCAATTAGGATGAAAAGAGGAGAGGGGGAACGAGCCGGGAGAAGGTGACGTGAGGTATCTTTTCAAGTGAGTTTTCAACCTGCGATGGAAGCTGCAGAGCATGTGTGTGCGACTGAAGAGGAAAATGTTATTCCACCATTTTGGACCCAAGAGGGAAACTTTGAAAATGCTGATTGGTATGCTGCTGTTATGTCTGTTGTGCCTGTTGTCAATGCAGAGAGGACTGGAGGACATGTGTTGCATTGCTGAGAGTGTGAGGAGGAAAATGAAAGCTAATCACTGTGTGCGTGTGTGTGTGTTTGTGTGTCTGTGTGTGTGTGTGTGTGTGTGTGCGTGTTTTTGTCTTTTGTTGCATTTCTTTTATTATTGGTTTCTTACATGTTTTCCATTTCATAATTCCAGAGTTTATTTATGAAGTTTAATCCTCACCTGCCTTAAAAGATTTGAGTCTTTACTCCGTGTTCTGTGCTGGTGCAACAGTTCGTGGTATTATGGATGCTAAACTAGACCAGATCACTCTATGGATCTGTCTTCAGAACAACACCACCTAAATTTAGTGAAGGGCTTTGTCTGTAGGAGTGCAGTTAATATGTAATTATTCGTGTGTGTGCCCAGAGTCTGGCACAGAATCAGCATTTTATAGAGCTTTGCAAATCACAGCAACATTTCAAAGTTGGAAAATGAACTCTGCCTAATGTTAATGAACTAACTCTGCCTACTTAATGTTTGATTTTCTATAATTAAAACATAACTTTTGTCTAAATGAATAGAAGCAGACTTAACAACACTCATTACCACTCAGTCACAGAGAAGTCAACTTCTAAATGACTTTAGCTACTTTTCTATGAACGCTAACATGCTCACAGTGACAATACTAGAATGCAGATGTCTAGCTGGTGTTATATTTACCATGTTCCCTAATTTAGTTTAGGGTGCTAGCATGCCAACATTTACATATAGACCCAGCAGCCATCTTGACATGAAATAGTAGTCAGGTGTTACCAGTGATAGTAGTTCAGGTTCAGTTCCATTCAGCTCAAACAGAGTCAGGGTGCTGCTGTGGGGCATGTTGGCTCACTGGAAAGGCTCTGCTGCACTAAATCTAACTGAACTTGAATTAGTCTCATTGGTAGCACCTCTTGACCCTACTATCAAAATGGCTGCTGTGAAAAGGGTCTATTAACAAAGTACAGCTGCAGCTGATGGGCCTGTCATTGTTTTTCAGGTATTTGGTCATAAACCAAAGTATTAGACAAACTAAAGAACTGATGATGGTGCGAGATGAAAAGTCAGAGAATCAGTTATTTTATGTCTGAAACCAATCTAATATCTATCCATCCGATAGTTGACGTGATGGGTCAATAAAAACCCAAAAGTCAAGCTCACCGTGTGAGTGGATAACCAAAATCATAAAATTTCATCCTCTTGGGAGCTTGCATATGTGAACTAAATTTCATGGCAATCCATTAATAGTTAGTGAGATATTCACTCAGAACCACAAACATAAGTCAACCTCATGGTGCAATAGAGGAATAGACCAGGGAACACCAAATTCAGTGAGACTCAGCATCTTGCTACAGATTGCCATTCCTACAGCCACAGGTGGGCTCGCTGTGGTAGTTGGTGTCTTTGAGTCCACACTGATTACACACCAACTGCATTACTTACCCAACTCAGTCTTTTAAAAATAATTATTTTATAGGAATAAAACCCATTTAGTTCATTTTCATATATCAGCTCCAACATCCGTCAAATTTAAATATTCCAATTTGTAAAATAGCCGAATGACAGACATGACAATTATAAACTGGAAGGGTGTGCTCTGTGAAGCAGCAGCAGAGTCAAAGTTGAGATTTTACTTATCACATGACGAGAGTAAGGAGAGTGGAACGACATGACGATGGCAGAGATTTTGGTGTCAAAGCAAAAAGAAAAAGCACTTGCACAAAATGTTGGATTTAATCCCGGTGCTAAAGGGGAACTGACTGATAACTTTAATGGGACAACCTGTAAGCTTGATGAAGGTGGTAGCACCTGGAGGCAACACCTCTAATCTACACATACACCTTTAAGTGCACCACAAGAGTGAGGCTGTAGCTAAAGCCCGACCGGAGAGGCCAGACACACAGTGTTAGCTAGCTCCGCGTCGACTATGATCAAGAGGGGATTACCACTAACCGACCTCCTGAGGGAAGCCCTGCTCTCTGATGGAGTTCTTGGACCCACATCACAGAGTCACACAGGTCACTATATTTGATATTTTCCCAAGCAGTACACTTACACGGAGCAGTGTGTCTTTTTCTACAAGTTATAAAATCATTTGGTCGAGCGTAAATAGCAGTACATCAACATGCAGAGAGCAGAATAACCCAACAACTCACAGGATTAGTGTTAATTAGCTAACTTTACCAAAAATCAGATTCCAGCTAAAATCTCCATCTCCTCTGCTGCCCTGTGATTTAAAAGTCACACACTTTTAAACGATGCATCGTTCACCTTATCTGTGTTTTTCTGTTAGTTCCAGGCCTGTGTAGGAAGCCTGAGGCATCGAGTTGCCATGCAGTGAATGACTTCCAGTTACCATGCGTCTACGTGTATGTAGTGTTTACAGTAAGTTCAGCTTCAGAGTATGGTACATGGCTGTTGCCCAAAGCGACAACAAGCCCGATGTGTGGCTTAAGTTGTCCTGACAGCACAGGGAGTAGTGGTCCCTGTCAACAACTACCCAGCAGGCCTTGGCACACGCCAGCAGCACTCGGTTTTGCTCCCACAGCGGCAGCAGCAGCAGCAAATGAGGCATTTGGCTCTACATTCTGGCTGTGTGGAGGAGCAGATAAAACTATCAGGACCATGTGCCATGTGCCATGCCACGGTTTTTGTCTCCACATACACATATTCTGTTTATGTGATGACTTGTCCGAACACTGAAGAACTTTTTGTCTCAGTTCTAGAAAATACTGATGACATTGGTCAGATAGACAAACAGAGAGGGAGAGGGGGCTCCAGCTAAAAGCTATTAAGGTTAAAACATCTTCCCTATCTTCCTGGCCAGTTAGTCATGATTCTCCACTTGGGGAATCCATCAGTGGCCTGCAGAGAGGAATCAGAGCACTCAGAGGTGTGATAGGCTATCAGGGCCGAACAGGCACTTCTGAATGAGAGATGAGCCATTTGGGGGAGTCAGCTCAGTGCCTCATCCACCAGTATCTTCTGGGATGGCGGGTGGCAGCACTAGCTTTGATGGCAGGGCCGGTGGCAGCTCCGCGGGTCATGGACTAAATATCCTGGTGTCTAGACCAAATCTCAGAGCACTCCTGTGTCAAGTTATCTTTCCACGTGCCTGTATATCCAGCCAGTCATCATCAAAACTTAAAGGCCATGTCAGTCATGGTCAATATATAATATGAATACTGGCATTTTAGAAATAGTTCATCTTTAACATAACATGAATAAAATTGGTGATAAGGATCCTACAGAAGCCGAGACGGCCATGGATTTTTCCTTTTTTTTATGCACTGTTGTCTCTTGTCATTTAAGGAGAAGACTAGCCCAGTTAAACTTCATAGGCGACGGTTAAGTGATCCTGCTGAGACTGTTCACTTCATTAGCAACAAGATAAGAGGAGGAGTCCATATGCCCATAATTAGTGCCGAGTGCCTACGATACGAGGCAACGCTTGGGAGAGCCTGCTCATAGCCACTAGGAATTAAATACATGCTCATGCTAATGCTAACATGCTAATAATTTATACATAGAAACGTAGGAAAATTTGTCTTCTCACTCACATTCGTCTGCTAAAGCTGTCAGCCTTATAGTTTTGTCATAACACTCAAAGATGCGCCAGCAACACCCATCCACAGCCTCATAGACCGCCATGTTAAAAAGGGGAAATTTCTGGAGGAAAGCAGAAGTAACGCTTCTTTGAATCGCTCTAAAGGGCACATTTCTTCATTTTATCGACACAAAATAACTATCTAGACATTCAGAAAGGGCTCAGCATGCTCCCAGTGATTTCGGTTCAATGATTGGAAATACGGTTTGGCCAGAAATCCTTCCTGTTCGAGGGGTGGTCTCAGCATTTTCTCTCTCTCTCTCTGTCACCATTTCCAACTGACATTCCAACTGACAACAGGTGCAGTAACTGCTCTGCTGATTAGGGCCGGCAGGCAGAAGCCAGCAGGCAGAAGCCCGGCGGCAGCCATTTTAGTAGTTTTTGGCACTTAATTTGAACTTGTCTGTCTAAAATGACAGACAGAGACAGCAGAGCAGTAAAGAGCTGTAAAGACATGCTAATTGCTAACATTAGCCACTAGGAATTAAATACATGCTCATGCGCTGACGCGCTAGCAATTAGCATTAGCCACTAAGTATTAAATACATGCTAATTGCTAACATGCTAATGCTAATTGCTAGCGCGTCAGTGCTAACAATTGGTATTAGTGGCTAATGTTAGCCACTAAGAACTAAATACATGCTAATTACTAACATACTAATGCTAATTGTCTAGCTCGAGCGCTAGCTTCTCCTGTGTCTAAATAAACATGTTAAAAATGACTATTTGAGGTGTGCTTTTTGAATACAGACCCCGGCAACAGCCCACTCGGCACTCTCAAAATTTCCGCGGGAATTTTCTAGTTATTTTTATTTTTTTTTTTATTTTAGAAACTTTATTAATCACGTAGACGTGAAATTATTTTTCCGCATTTGACCCATCCAGTTGGCACCTGTCGGAACACACATGCACATGCACAGGATCACACATAGTGGCAGATGCCTAACACGCACAGACTGGAGTGGTGGACAGCGATTCGCAGCGCCCGAGGAGCATATATTGTTGGGGGTACGGTGCCTTGCGCAAGGGCACTTCGGCCGTGGCAAGGAGGTGGACTGACACCCCACCAGCTGTCAGTTCACCTTTCCAATCTTCGAGCAGTGAGAGCGGGGAGAACTGCCAACCTTCGGTAATTGGGCCCTGGGACACTATAAGATCTTCTCCAAAGTCTTGTTCCTCTCCGTTGCTGTACGCCGTCTGGGTCAAGATGTGACTGAACCTCCTGAACCATGTCTCGAGTAACGCGCAGTCCAGCCAATCTGCACCTCTCGTGCATCATTCGGTAACCATAAAGACGACCCGGTCCTCTTATCTGGTTGCTAATTGTGCATAAAAAAAGAAAAATCCATGGCTGTTCTCGGCTTCCGTAGGATCCCTTGAATTGGGGTAATTAAAGACTTGTGTGCAGAATTTGAGTGACATTTTAGAGTAGCCAGGCATATTTCAAGATACAGTGATCCCTCACTTATCGCGGTTAATGGGGTCCAGAACCGACCGCGAAAAGTGAAAAACCGCAAAGTAGCGTCACCTCTGACAATAGCTCCTCTCCACGAGAGAGGAGCTATTGTCAGAGATTCCCGAGCCAAGCCAACACGAGAACAAAATCTAGAGTCGGGAGCGATCTCTTAGGGGGGGGGGGTGCTGGCCAGCGAATTAGAGAAGGTGGATTTTGAGTTGTGCGGGCTCTCCGTGTTGATACCTGATGTTCTAATGTAGTCTCCCTGCCTTCTGCTAGCGCCCGGGCAACTTTCGCGCCATTTTTTCTCAATTTTGAATTTTTGATGAATATTTTTGAAAAATCTGCGATGCACTGAGGGCGCGAAAGGTGAGGCGCGAAGTAGCGAGGGATCACTGTATTCCTTAAAAATCAATTATTGGTCGCTTGATCAATTAATAGTGGATTCATTCTTGCAAAATTACATCAAGTTAAGAGCACACTTTTCCAGAATAAAGGCTTCTTTTAAACTACTGCTTCTGTATAATCCAAGTAGTGTTGCAAAGATCTGGGAATTATCAATGTTGGAAACTTTCCATGGGAATTAATTGGAATTTATGGGAATAAACAGGCATAAACCAGGAATTTACTAAATTGAAGGTTGGCCCATAACAGAGAACCTAAATATAGTTGGGGAAAATATATTTTAGCATAATCTTGACTAAAACAACCAGATTTTATGTAGGTATACTTCTATGAATATCTGCTGTTCCTCAATCACATGCACGTAGCACACTGCTTACTGCAGGGCTATTGAGGCCACGCCCCTACCTGCACAGGTGATTTCTGTACCTGGACCACACTTCAGAGCCCAGAGCACACAGAGACTATTGAAGACACACATTTGAGTTTGTGGACTACATAATATTGTTCAATAAAATAATTCAAACTTGATAAAGTTCTACTTAAATCTGTTGAAATGTTTTTTTAAAATTGTATTATTTTTCATGGATGTCTCTGTGCAGACCTGTGGTCAACAAACTCAACCCAAGGAATCATGGGAATGATGGCAAATGGCTAACAACATGCCAACAGCAACAGCCTTTAACAACAGACACACCCATCTCTCCACAGCAGATTTATTTACAGTAATGAGCATAGCTACATGAAGGGTAAGTTGAGGGCAGTTTGTTGCCTGTGGACAGTTCAGTGAAAACACCTTCTCAACCTATTTTGGCAGCTCGGAGAACAATTCACTTTCACCAGTAAACTGTAGGTGCGCTTGTAGGGGGAATGTTGTTTAACTAGCTAAACCAGATGAAGTTTGATGAAAGGGCTTATGGAGACTGACTCACTTCTGGAGCCAGCCTGCAGATTTCGGCACTTTTTGGTTTTCACTTCACAGCCACAGAAGTTGCAGGTTGCTTTTCTCCTGCCAGTTTTTGTAATTTCAGTCTCTGGTTCAATAAAACTGAAACTAAACAAGTTTTTAGTCTTCATTGTCAACCAACTTTTATTTAAATATGTTTTTATTTATTTTATTATAAGATCAGACAAAACTCTGTTTTTGTTTTAAGCGAGCATCAAAACATTAATTCAGTATTTGAACAAAAATGTGAGATATGGTCACAATGTGCTCTTCTCATCCTGAATTAATGTGTTGAATTTAAAAAAAAAGTGTTTTCGCAGAACATTATGATGTCACAGTGAAGTTGACCATTTATCAGCAATGTTATCACTTCATTGTTTTATCCTATTGGACATTTGTGAAAAAAGCATATTGTCCACAGCTGTCACCAGGATGGAGGCAAAACACGATAACATTATAGCCATCTGAAAATGGATATATGATTTCAACATGGCTGAAAAAGATGATAAATCCTCCACCATGGTATAAGATCAACAATAAAGACATGCTATACTTAAAGATTGCATGGTAGCCTAGCCTGGAGGTTGATTGGATGTCTTTACAAATCAGCTACCTATCACCTGGTGGCTTCATTTCTAAAAGTTAAAAAGTTAATAATCATTCATGCATAACAAGGAGTTCAACACTTTACCAAAGCACCTTTTTTTAATGTCCGGCCCGATGCTGGCTGTGATTGGTTGGGTCCCACAGCATGGCATTGATGAGTGCAATTTTATGAAAAGTTGACCATGTTTGAACAAAAGGCTCCTGATGTAGCTAAAGAGTCAGCTAGATAAACTCCAGTACATCCCTGTTGTCTTCTGTCTTACTGCTGCAGCTGCAAACCCTTGAAAGAGTTGAACTGGTATCACTGGGCTGCGCTCTCAGCTGTCAGTGCCGTTCAGGTTCACTGAGCTCAGATGATTGACAGGTAAGGACACAGAATGAATGATTTGTTATTTTAAAACATTTATCTGCATCAGCCCCACAAGACTTTCTCTTCTTTTTTTTCTCTCTTTTTTAACTCTGCAGCACCATTTTTAAGTTTTTGTTTGTCCATCTCACTCCACTCCATTATTTATCCAAAAGTTTGAAATCTATACAACAGACATGGGAACGGTTCCAGTCCGGAGAGAGGCTGACAGATATGATACCCAAACCTGTTTGGCCGGCAGCCCACATGCCTGGGCTAGTCAGCCACTCAGCACTTGGTTATTTAATTAAGCAGGGCATGGGGTCATTTCAAAATATATATATTACTGCTTCAGCCCCAACTGACAAGCGGTCCACAGGAAAACTGGTGTTCCAGATGGTCGGTCCGTTATTGCACTGATTGCTTACATGGCCTCTCTGGACTACAATTGATGGAAATCCGTCGTATCAACGAAGAACCTTAATCCCTGCAGACAGCAGCCAGACAACAACATGGTGGGATTTTCTTTATGCTGCAGAAGTCATCAACACGTACCAACTGGTTACCCAGTCAGGGGAGTTAGCTGCTCTCGAGACGAAGCAAAGTGTGATTAACTTCATCCTTGAAGCGCAGTGGAGGAGGGGCATTGGTTTATTCTGTGTGTGTGGCCAATAAAATCTGTCTGACCATCATACAACTTCTCTGACCACGTCCCATTTAAGTTAAGTAAAGCCTGGTTGTCAGTGAAGCTTCTTACTGGCTGCCTGATGTATGTGTGTGTGTGTCGGGATGGAATATGAATGTGGTCGCCCTTTGTGAAAGCTGAATATTAATTATACACTGGTGAGAGCACAATATAAATGGTTTGGTTTTGCCATGACAAGGCAATGTTTAATGCAATGTACGTGGCATCTGATGAAATCGTTGCAGATGGTATCATCCTAATAGTTAGGGAATAAGGCTACGCAGCCCATGATTGAATAATCAATCATTTGGACACATGCTTTGTTGTCAGTGAGAGCTACTTACAGCATCGTCCAGCTTTGAAGATATTCTTGGATGGATTGGCCCTGTGGTTTGCTCTAGAATATTTAATGAAGCTGCCCTTAATTTTCTCATGGATAGTAAGAGAGAAACTGGACAACTTGACAGACTTTATGCAGCCTGTCACGTCAGGATTTACGATTCCAAAAAAGTTTTGACACTGTAAAACATAAATGAGAACAGAATGTAACGATTGCAGATCCTTTGACCTGTATTTATTTGAATATACATGTACAAACGAAACATGAACTCTTTCTGAATTTGATGCCTAAAAATGTTCTAGAAAGTTGATGAATACTCAAAACACTCCTATTGGGAAGCTTCCACTGGTAAACAGGATCATTGGTAACAGGTGATAGTATCATGATTAAGTATTAAAGGGGATCCGTGAACAGCTCAGTTCATAAGCAAGGATGATGCAAGGTGATAGGGCTGTCAAAATTGCTCCAAAATGACGTTTGAATATTCACTCAAAAAAAACAGGTTCGAACCATTCGAATATCTATATTTGCGCATTATGTCAATAACAGGAGGACAAACTAATACGAGACATAACTACTTGTATAGGTATTTTTATATACATATATTCTCACTCTCACATACATATATTCTCACTCTCACATACATATATTCTCACTCTCACATACATATATTCTCACTCTCACATACATATATTCTCACTCTCACATACATATATTCTCCTCTCACATACATATATTCTCACTCTCACATACATATATTCTCCTCTCACATACATATATTCTCCTCTCACATACATATATTCTCCTCTCACATACATATATTCTCACTCTCACATACATATATTCTCACTCTCACATACATATATTCTCCTCTCACATACATATATTCTTCTCTCACATACATATATTCTCACTCTCACATACATATATTCTCACTCTCACATACATATATTCTCACTCTCACATACATATATTCTTCTCTTACATACATATATTCTCACTCTCACATACATATATTCTCCTCTCTCACATACATATATTCTCACTCTCACATACATATATTCTCCTCTCACATACATATATTCTCACTCTTACATACATATATTCTCACTCTCACATACATATATTCTCCTCTCACATACATATATTCTCCTCTCTCACATACATATATTCTCACTCTTACATACATATATTCTCCTCTCACATACATATATTCTCCTCTCTCACATACATATATTCTCACTCTCACATACATATATTCTCCCTCTCACATACATATATTCTCACTCTCACATACATATATTCTCACTCTTACATACATATATTCTCCTCTCACATACATATATTCTCACTCTCACATACATATATTCTCACTCTCTCATACATATATTCTCACTCTCTCATACATATATTCTCACTCTTACATACATATATTCTCCTCTCACATACATATATTCTCACTCTCACATACATATATTCTCCTCTCACATACATATATTCTCACTCTCACATACATATATTCTCCTCTCACATACATATATTCTCACTCTTACATACATATATTCTCACTCTCACATACATATATTCTCACTCTCACATACATATATTCTCCTCTCACATACATATATTCTCCTCTCACATACATATATTCTCCTCTCACATACATATATTCTCACTCTTACATACATATATTCTCCTCTCACATACATATATTCTCACTCTCACATACATATATTCTCACTCTCACATACATATATTCTCACTCTCACATACATATATTCTTCTCTTACATACATATATTCTCCTCTCACATACATATATTCTCACTCTCACATACATATATTCTCCTCTCTCACATACATATATTCTCACTCTCACATACATATATTCTCACTCTCATACATATATTCTCCTCTCACATACATATATTCTCCTCTCACATACATATATTCTCACTCTTACATACATATATTCTCACTCTCACATACATATATTCTCACTCTTACATACATATATTGCTCTAGACTTTCATGGCCTTATGGAATGGTTCTAAGACTAGCACAGGTGGCTTAGACTCTCCTGAATTCTCTAAGTTGTACTCTGTGCACTAAAGGTACTTTTAACATAAAGTAAGTAAATGTGCAATGTGAGACTATTTTTGTTTTTGTTGTTTCTTATCCTAAATCCTATTCTCACAGATTCCACTGATATTGTATTCATATTGGATGTAGCTCACTGAGTGAATCTAATACACTATGCTTCTCCATAAAGTTGAAGAGATTTACAAAGTGAAATGACACTACTCGATGTAGCTCTGCCCACAATCTCTCGATTCTTTGATTATGCATTGATCTACCAGTAATAACACTACACTCTGTTAAGTCCTCTCCTGGACAGCATGAAGCGGGCAACACCGGTGTTTTCCAGTCCATGATCGCATCTCATGGACTGGAAGTGCATGTTTCAATATATATTCTTGTGTAGGTTTTACAAAGCCTCCCAGCTTTTTGGAATTGGCAGACTAAATTTGAATGATCACTCCCTTATTTATCATTATAGGGCTGGTCAGTCAAGAAGACCAACTCACATTTTGTCTCTGTTTTTAGCTGCATTATTGTACAAGGAGCACATGGTACTCCTGTATCAGCCTACACAAGTCTCATGTTTTACCTGTAAGACTCTCTGATCTATGATGAATTTATAGTGTCTTACAGGTAAAACATGAGACTTGTGTGGGCTGATACAGGAGTACCATGTGGCCCTGAATTAAAAAAAGAAAAAGGAACAAATGGTTCAAATCAAATTCGACTGTCAAAATTACAAGCTGGGTGCCGCTTTGTCACAGCAGGAGCTCAGACACTTTTTGTTCTGCACTATTTATTGTCTGCAGAAGATCATTTATAAAGTTACTGACTGCACTTCCTGCATGTGTTTCACAATAAATGTGTTTTATCATGAAGGCAGTGGTCGGCAAATACAGGAAAACCACTCAAAGTGGAGATGATAGTGGACTATAGGAGGAGCCCCCTCACTCCCCACCATTACCATACTCAACAATACTGTGCCTACTCTGTCAGTCACGGTTTCTGGGATCCACAGTCTCCCAGGACCCAAAGAGGGCGTCCAGCATAGACTCAAAAAGACTAAGCAAAGAACGTCACTCCTGCCCCAGGTCAGAAGGTTCACCTGCCCCATGATCTGCTGATGCAGTTCTACTCTAGAACAATCCACTCTGGTCTCTGTTGATCCATCATTGTCTGATCTGGATTGGCCACCAAACAGGACTACTAGAGAAAACCACTGGTGCTGACCTGCCCTTATTTGGTACTTGAACATGTCCAGAGTTGTTTTGGTGCTGTAGCACCACCGACAAAAGACCAGTTTGTATCCACAGTCAACAGTTAACATCAGGCAGTGTCAGTAAGAAAACATCCACTTACCTACTAATTAGAAATGTATAATCTTGTACATATTGTACATATCATCATGCACTGTCACTGTATATAGACATGTATGTATACATACATACTGTACAGTCATCCACTCCATATACATTCAACAGTTACGGCTCTCTTTTTAATCATGTTGTTGGTCACTAATTACCAACTGTGGCAGTCCACCATAGTCCAATTTGTCCCGCCACAGTTTTCTAATGAACTGGCAGGTCTACCGGAGTGCACCGCTGATAAGACAATAAAACAAATGAGGGTGGAAAGCCAGCTCAGAGACTCTCACACCGACTTACAGCTGCCTCTGACACTCTTTCTTTGTGGTACACTACAGGTACACTTACTGTATATACACACACTAGGGATGGGCGATACGGTATCACGGTAAGGATAAAAATGACAATGAATAAACACCAATTCAGCCTAATCTTTTTGACTATAAATCTATCACCAAAATAATAATAAAGGCTAGGGGGAGCTGGTGGTGGGCGTGTCTATACCTGCTGACTGTAACCGCTGTGAAACAATCAGGAAATAACTTTTTATTTCACTGATTAATATTTGCTTTATCAAGGTCTGCGCTCGCTCTCTGTCTTTATTAGTGTGAGGAAAGAGCTCCTCACTGCCCGGCGTATCTGCTCCTCTTTCCTCTATGTGTGTCTATATGTGTGTTGGGCTGCAAGTGTGTCACGCACATATATACATCAGTAATGGAAATTTATCGTTTTTATCGTGGGATGACATATTCTTACCCTGGGGAATGTGATGACATATCGCACATTGCTAACACACATACAAATTATTTGACATACTTATGTACATAATAGTCCTGTCTATTTTTTACCTTATCTGTTCATTGAAATGAATGAAAAAGGAGTTACACTGCTTGTATGTGTACACATATTCAGCTAATAAAGCTCACCCTGAGTCCAATCCTGAAAATAACGACAGTGTTAGCAACTCAACAAACCTTGATTCATTAGTCAGTTTATCTTAAAAATGGAGTTAAGGCATTTCAGTTGAAGAAATGGATTGTCATTACATCCCCAACAATGCATTATAAAAGAAGAAGGCTGACGTTACATCTGATGAACAACACTGGAGTAAAAGAAAAAGGGAAACAGACTGTGCCAGCTACTTAAGAAACACATGTGTCCATGCACAGATAAAGATGTTAGATTAGGGCCATAGCTCTTTATGATTTGGGCAAACCTCAAACTTGTAATGTGATGACAAGTTGCACCTCTCTCCAGTGGGGTCTGGTGAGATGGCTATGGTACAGAACATTTATGTCAAAATTTTAAATCACACATGTTGGCTGCTGCCCATGATTAGACAACTATTACACTAACTTGAAACCTTGTGACTTTTTCATCCATTACCCAGACCTCCATACTGTTTCTGTCTCACTATGTGAAGGTCAATAAATGTATAAACTGTAACACCTGGAAGAGGAGAGGGCAGGGGCAGGCATTCCGGATCTCAGCACAGCATCCTCTTAACACCACTGTCCCTGCCA
Source organism: Miichthys miiuy (assembly GCA_036365135.1). Classification (NCBI taxonomy): domain Eukaryota; kingdom Metazoa; phylum Chordata; class Actinopteri; family Sciaenidae; genus Miichthys; species Miichthys miiuy. Next base: position 1,553,238 of record CM071620.1, on the reverse strand, counting down.
GTGGCAGGATGCACTGTGACAGGCACTCCAGTGCTCCATATCCCCTTCTAAATTCCATATCCTGCGCCAGTAACAGTAAGCAGAGATGACATGGAAAAGCCCTTTCCCACACAAGTGCCTCTGGCCTCTGCTGGGTTAGCAGAGGTCTGGTCACTCCCCCAAGGCGATGGGGTGATAATCCTTGTACGCCAAATCATATTATGCAACACCTTTTTGAGTGTTTGCCACCGGGAGTGATTCATAGTTGGTCCAGAGGAGAGGAGACACTGTTGCATAATAGCAACAACTCCGAAGATGTGAAAGGCACAGAGCAAGAGGAGGGAAGGGAAAGACTCCTCCAAAGTCTTCTGCTGCTGCTTCCAACACATTCAGCTACAAAGGTAAAGCCAAGAGTACAAAAGAGAGCTAATCCCGTTCTTTCAGTCAGCTCCTGAATTTAGTGAAAATGGAGACAGTAAGGAAGGATTGTGCACAGACAGCACACTAACTGCAGCCATTAAAATAAAAACTACTGCACTGTGGATGTGATCATCAGTGACGTGCACAGAAAAATAAAAGGCCAGCCAGGAGTCAAATGGAAACAGCTGGCAAGCTGAAGGTTTTCTGTCAAGGGCACAGCATCAGAGTACATTCATTTAGGAGACATTCATTATGAACATTCTCACTATTTATTTTCTTTTATGTATTAACTCAGTAGGAGCAGCTGAGACAGGAAAGTGGGGATGGCATGCAGCGAGGGGACGTGGGTCAGAACTGAACCCAGTAAGGATTCAGCCATTGTACATGTGTTAACAGGCGAGCTCCCAGGAGGCCCATTCATTGAACCTCAGAGGAACTACAAGCTTCAAGCCACATTTGCTGCTATCCATGGTTTGAGGGAGAAACACAAACAAGGGCTGAAGAAACCTTCCCTCCACGATGTAACAAGAGGTCACACTGAGATGTACTGTAGCTATTCCTGTCAGGAAATGATATTAAAGCCTCGTTACAACAGCTTCGTTATCATTTTGATGCTACACTGACTTCTAATTGAACAAATATGCTCCTTACGTCTGTTCTCATACTGTAACTGTCCGGGTCAGGACCAGCTAAGACTTTACGGAACTAAGTCACACACAACCAACTATTTGACTGATTGAAACTGGATCATATTTTGTGGAGAAAATGTTTTCTGGTTTTCCTCTGATGTCCTCCGGCTGCTCCACCTCAACTCTCTGTGATTTACAGAGTTCACTCATGGACAGTGAAGCGATATGCTGCAAAACGTAGCTGCTGATAGTTAGTTAGCCGTACTGCACCAGGCTGTGGTATGTTAGTGTTAACACTGGTAGCACAGGAGCTGGGAGGATGTGGAGCGGATGCTAACAGAGAACGATAGTGGTGTTATCTCACCACACTGCAGGGTGAGCAGGCACTGTAACTATTTACAGTAGTTTTTAACAACAGAAACTGGGGCCGCCAAATTGTACATCATAATCATACATGTTGTACATCATTGAATGATGGAGCTATCCTGGAAGCTTATGCTGCTGCCTGTAGTGTCCCCACCACGTAAAAGGGCAGAGGATGCTGCTTGGCACTGGAAAACGTTAAAAGGAGATGTTGAGGCAGCTGATCATGCAGAAGTTCAGTGAGGTAGGACTGGACAGTGTGGTCAAACCATTTACATTACATCTGAGTCAAAAACATTAAATGCTGTTGCAAGAACTAAACTTTCCACTCTTCTCATAAGATGTTTGATTGATTTGAAAGAGTACTTATTATAATTATATCTATTCTGATTATCTATGACCCCCCTCCCCCTGTTATTTCATTCATTTCTATCTGCAGGATGTCTCATTTATCTATGATTCACTCTGTATTAAGTGATTGTTATTTGGGGTGGTTTAACTGTGTACTCTCCGCATGCTTTGGGACATACAGAAAGCTCTTTTCACTCTGCTGGACTGTTACAGAGCATAAGCACCGTCTATGATACTCACAGCGGGACGTTTTATGTTGTTTTACAGTGTCATTCCCTCGTAAATATCAGGTAATGTACTGTGCCATGTGTGTGCCATCAGTATCCCAGGCTGGGGTCTTAGGGCGTGCAGTGATCAACTTGCAGTGGAGTCTCCCTTAGACAGAGCCCCACCCTCTGACAAAGGACCTCTCCTGGACACTTCACACACCATGGTCACGGAAGCTCTCCAATTTCTGAGGAGACTGAGGAAGTATGGCATGAATGCATCTCCACAAACTTCTACAAGTGCACAATCGAGAGCTTGCTGATCACCGTCACTAGACATCACCGTCTGGTACGGGAGCTGCTCTGCCCACAGCAGCAGATCACTACAGAGAGTGGTGAAGTGGTACATCACATCACAGACTGCCAGCCATACAAGACATTTTCATCAGTGAAGCCTGTGGAAGGCACACGGCATCGTCAGGGACCACAGCCACCCAGCTTGGAGGCTGTTCTCGTTGTTACCATCTGGCAGACGATACAGAAGCATGGCTGCACGTAGCTCCGGCCATGAGAACAGCTGTTACCACCAGGCCATTGATTGATTAAGAGCTTCTCAGCTCTTAATCAAACAGGACTGCTGTCTGCAAAAGTACACAGCCAACCAACCATGACTGCTGCTTTAGACGGTGATAAGAAACACCACGTACTCTAGCTCCAGAATCAGTACAGCAGAAAAAAAGCTGTTTACGGGAACCACAAGGTGGCCCACACAGTAAGCAGTTGTGGATAAGGCCACATTTTACAAGGAGGACCACACTTGGGCAAGGTGCAGGAGCGTTCCTGTCCTCTTAGTCATGTGTCTTGTGTTCATGGTGTGTTTGGGCCTCATCACTTGGCTGAAATGAAAAGCCTGTAAACAACTGTGGGATTAGCAAGAAATCCTCTAAAAGGAATGATATTACAGAACAGAGAACATTTCTTATGTTCTATTCTGCTTCATATTATTGTGCTCAAAGAAATGACTGACAGTACATAAAAACAGTTGAGTCAGTTATCATGTCATGTGTCATAAGTTTCCCTCATCTTAGAGCTTTCACTGAACCTGCTGTGTCAGTGTCTCGGTGTCAGTTTGTGTGCAGTACTGGACAGTGTGAGAGCGCAACACTGAAGGCAATTTGTGGCGCGTTCAAGCTAAAGAAATGATATTTGTTTCACGAACAAGCTTTAGAAGCAGTGTAACTCCAGAGTCTATGAGTACAGACTAAGGATATTTGCTGGTGGGTTCATTCATTTTAAAAGAGCAACAGTCAATGGGGAAACTCCGGCGCTCAACTGACCAATAGTGTAAATGTATTGCTCTCTCACTCAGACACTCATGTTTATGGTGGGGGAAAACCACACCAAAGATGTAAATGATATTTCATATTTAATCTGTGTATGTGTACTTTCTGAAGTTTAACTAACTAGCTCTGTAGTATTTAACCTTGTTTTATGGTCAGTAAGGTCTGGCATGATTTGTTAGCATTAAACAGACTCTTCATTAAGATTAGTAATTCTGAAACTGTGAATAGTGAAACTGAAAGACTAGACTCACCAGTTCCAACCCAATGGCCCTAAACAAACAAATCATGTGTGCTCGTGGGTACAGAGCACCTGCATGTGTGTGTATGTGTTAGGAGAAGGAGCTGTACACCGGAAGAGCAAATATTAAACTTACATGATACTCTAGCAGGTGATACGTGGCATGAACTCATTGCTTTCTTGGGAAGTTCCTAACAAATAATTTCCCTGTCGATAAACAGAAATGAAGATTTAGACTAGTCAACTAGTCACACAGTGCTTTTATTATGTTATCAGGGTCGTGTTTTTGTTTTCAGTTCTCAGTTCTCAGTTTACCACACTGTGTCTGATAACAGCTGCATGTGAAGGAGAGCTGCGACACGCACTAAAAACCTGGAATACAAATGTGAAACACACATTCACAAGTCCAAACATCAAGAAAACAAAGTTACATACACCTAGTTACCACACAAACTGGTAGCTTTAACTGTAAGCTCTTATTATTGATCAATTGCTGATTATTATTTTTTCATTTTGGGGCTTTTGAACCTTTATCGTACAGTGACAGCTGAAAGGGAAGATGACATTCAGCAAATGGCCACAGGTTGCAATCAAACCCCTGGGAGTCATTTGGCCTATGAAATGCCAGAAAAACCCCAGTAAAACCAAAGCTATTCACAGCCTCACAAAGGCTCTTCTTCAAATGCCTTGTCTGATCAGGGATAATAAAGGAAAATTGAATTGAAGACACCAGAGAAGGGTGTTTCCAGGCACAGTATCATGGTTTCTATTGTAGTATAACAGGAAGCACATTTTGTTTCGTCTTTTAAACCACTGGTTATGACGTTAATGTGGCTGGATGTGAAGGATATAATGTTAACACTGTATCCTTTTAAGAAACACACACAAAACCGGGATTTCACAAAACTCTGATTAGACGCCCAACGTCACGCTGCGGATGCCAATCACAAGCTCGGATTGGGCAAACCGTCCGCAGGCAGCCTGAGGTGTCTCTCAGACTGACACCATCTAAACTCTGATACTCTGCCTGTTGTGTTCTTTCATGTACAAGCTTCTAAATCTGAGTCTGACTGAAATTTAGGCTCCAAAATAGTGACACAAAGAAGTTTAATTTGATTTGTGAGCGATGGTTTGAGAGAGACAGAGACAGAGAATGTCCATGTAATGTCCATGTCAACACTGACTGACCAGGTTCTCTGGTTTTAACTAACTCTCTGCTTGTAGTTTGTAGCATTTATAACATAGTAACATGCATTTTTCTGCACCCAACTCAGCTTCTTCAGCACCATGTACTCCTTGAGTAAACAGAGTTAGACCAAAGAAAGTCCTATGAGAACTGAACCAGTACTGAATAATGTAAAAACAAACCAGCTCTGTATGGACTACACTACTGAAAACACACACACACACTGTATGCAGTATATACTAATGTACTATATACTAATGTCAGGTATCACTCTCATTTTGACCAGCTGTATGTTAACGTCATTAAACGTCCACAGTGAGTTTGGGGGCTCCAGCTGTCAGTCATGACTCGCTGCCAGCTGCATTACAACAGAGCAGCAGGGGCTTACCTGGACTCTTCAGGTTGTATTTGTTCTCCATGCTGCCAGCCGTTGAGCTCTCTGTGTGATGATGAACGGCTGTTCAGTTCCTCTTGCTAACTCGCTAGCTAGCCACCAGCTAGCTTGCTACCTTCTTAACGTTAGCTTCACTTTGTAGCCGGGCTAGCTTGCTTCGGACAGCTGACGCCGCGGCTCGTTCCCGCTCCCCGGTGCTCCGGTGTGTAGCTAAAAGAGAAGCTGTTGGAACAGAGCCGTCAGAAGAGTGTTGGAAAGTAGTTTCTCAAGTTTTTCTGCTCTGGTTCCAGTTCGGCTTCGAAAACTGTGAGTTAAATGTTATCCGCGTGACGTCATTTGTGGAAACGTAAACAGGAAGTGACTGAGTATTGGCTGGCTTTCTTCATGTGGGGGGGATCTGAGGGTGCACATGCGCGTTAATGCAAGAAACTTTGAGGATTTGACAGGATAACTCAGCATGTCACGTGATCAGTTTGTTTATGGACGTAAAACTGACCTTAAATCTTTGACTCATATAATACCGAATTCTAACATTTATTCATTGCTGAATTATTAATGTTGTAATGTAAACACCAATGAAACTGTCAGTATTTGACTTTTTACTTTGTGGTGTGAATTCCCATCAATGAAATTTTCAGTAGTCGATTTTTTATAATTATATTTTGGGATTCACAGGTTATGAAATTTAAAACCCAATAGTAAAAAACGACATGTTTAATAACAATTAAATGCTGTATTAAACAGAATAAATTCATATGCATTATCTTTCTCAAACTATGGGATGAGTACCACTAGTGGTACATGACCTTCCTGCAATAATACTTGGAGGAATCCCTGGAATATTTTCTTAAAAATGAAATAAATACATTTAAAAGTATATTACACTATCAAGATTTTTGCATTTCCTGAAATGTTTGGTTTCAATATCCTGCTATGTAGTCACATTCTTGCCCTTTGCACACATACATGATACTAGTGTGATGTAGAGAAGTGGTTCATAAACTCTGCAATTGTGGCTCCAAATGGGAAAAATCAGGAATAGAAGTGTGAATCAGGAGATCGCTTTCCAACAAATGAGCTCTGGTTCTTTAACTGGTGTGATTCAGGATTCAACTGTCAACAATAAATAATCTTCCTATTAGTAATAAACCTGCTGCCTGTGTGAACTGTCTGCAGCTGAAAAGGGTCAGCCTATACTGCTGTATTTCAACATCAGGAGGGAAGAATGTGTTTCAGGAGCCTGTGATGTCTTATGCTGTGATATTTATTAACGCTTGATCAAGGAGAAAGAGACATTCACACATACAATCAGGTATGCATATGAGTCGGTCTTTATTCTGCCCAACTCATCCTAGTGGTCAGACTTTAAACCCATACAGACGATGCCACAAATACTATACGCCCAGAATTAGTCAAAGAGAATGTTTTTACCCATGTTAGTGTTCACCTTCAGCACATTCTAGTCTAGGGACACTCTTGTCTGTTCATGTTAATGGAACGTCAACAGTTAGCTACCTATTATGTCTAGGAGGCCAACATTCAGTTTCTTCGACCCTGGTCACCAGGCAACTCTGAGATAGGCTGGCACCTGCACTCCTTCAGCAATCCAAACAGCGGCCCCACATACGAAAGAGAGTCATCTCTGATATGATTTAGTGCTGTAACTGTCTATGACCTCAAGGCCCATGCATGACCATGTGTAACCTAAGGATAGAAAATTCCATAACAACCTACAACTACTCCTTACAGTGTCATGTAAACATGCTAATTTATATTCTTCAGAATAAACAAGGATTACAAGTTAGTAGGATTCAGCTTTTCAAGGATTCAAATTGTAATTCAGTTCAAATATTATAATAATCAGTTATTAGCTTTAATAACAAACAAACAAAACAAAACAAAAAACTCACTATGTTGTGCTAACAAAACAGGCTTGCTTTTTGTTCCAATAAAGTAAGTCAGTTCTAATAATTTGGACTGTCTAGCTGTGACTTATGACAAGGTCAGAAAGTTCTGTTAACTTGTGTTCTAATGCAAAACCAGCTTTTAAAGTTCACTTGTTGAACTGGACTCCTCTACACTTTAAAACCTCATAAACAATTTAATTAAAGCAACTAACCTTGATGATTAACTCGTTAGATAAGATCAGTTATAAGAAGGGTCAACTTAAATATCACATTTCAGTCCCTTTAACCTGAGTAATGTCATGTAAAAATCATTTCTTAGAAACACAGACCTTTTTCACAGCAGCCATTTTGACATGAAATAGTAGGATAATGTTAATGTATTATCAAACTTCACAGAATGCATTGTATTTGGTTTGCAACTTGTCCATACAGCCCTACACTTACTTCTCATATCTTAAACTCTCTGAATATCTTATAGTTATAGTTATTTGGATTATGCAGGTCATGGCTGCAGATCAAACGCAGCTGAAATGGCAGAATTGGTGCTATATTCTGCACACAGTCATATTCAAACAGAATATTTTTGTCTACTTAAATTTCATCTTCCAGAGCGCTGGCAGAAGCTGATACACAAGCAGGTGCTGTCAGGTGAAGAGAGACAAAATAAGACATTCCATGTCCCATCTTTTGTTTTATGCTCCCTGCATGTTATTTTTACTGAGTCAAAAAGCACACAGTCATTCTGCTTGACATCTCCCAGGCTGTTTAGAAACTCTACCATGAGGCTCTGCTGACACCCTCCTGCACTGCTGTCAGTCCCATCACAGGTAGTACTCATATGATCTCTCTGTATTGATCCAGCTTTATGTTTAGAACTAACTGCCACCATCCTGTCTTCCTCTTCCTGTCTGCAAACATTCCAAAGGCGAGGATTTGAATATATAGCAAAAAAAAAAAACAATCTGTCCTTCCCCCTCACTTCATTGCCTCTTAACATTAATGCAAAAGTTATTCAAAGGCTGAAAAGCCAAGCAAATGTCAGTTTCAGGGATGAAGCAATACAGGGAAATCTGGGACCCTCAGAGCAGGGTATTTTACAGAGATTCTGCAGATGCCTTGAAAGCTTTTTGGAGGTTAATGGGGGTTACTTTGATCTTCATCTGTTCATGGCTTTGCCCTGCAAGTGTTTATTAAATGTATTCCAAACGTTCCTTGAAGAACTAATTCCCCAAGATTTCACGAGGTGTGGATAGTTATAACAATGAATATCTTGAATCACAATGCATTCTCTTGGATGTAGTCTTTTCACTATTTCCTCATTAAAGTGACATATATTAGTATTTATTTTGTTGTTTAGTAGGGCACTCCAGATGTGCCACTCCAGAATGCAGAAGAGCAGAGCGAAAGTGGAAAAAAGACAAACTTTGCGTGTCCCATGGAATTTTAAGAGATTGTTTGACAAACTACCAGATCGCTGTTAAGGCTGCAGGGAACACATATTACTCGAACTTAATTGCAAATCACTGCCATAGACCAAGAATCCTATTCAATGTTATAAATTCTGTCATTAACCCACCTGCTCCTATATGTCCAAATATGTCTTCTGGTATGTGTGACACTTTTCTGAATTTCTTTCAAAATAAGATCACTCAACTCAGATCGCATGTCACACCATATAATTATGACCCAGTCAGTTCGTGCTCCCTACTGTTTGTCTTGGATCAGTTCGAGTCCGTCTCTCTTTCAGCCATAACAAAAATTGTTGCTAAATTGAAATCCACAAACTGCAACTCAGATATTATTCCTTCCAGGCTCTTCAAAGAGATCTTTTGTGTTATTGGACCTGGATTTTAACAATTTTAAATACTTGCCTGGAGACAGGCTCAGTTCCAAGGTATCTTAAACATGCAACAGTACATCCTCTCATAAAGAAAACTAATCTGGATCCTACAGACTTTCACAGAATTTCAGACCGATCTCCACTCTACCTTTTTTGTCTAAGGTAATATAAAAAGCAACTTCAGTCTTTTTTACCTCGGAATGGCATTTGTGAGGTCTTTCAATCTGGTTTTAAATCACATCACAGCACTGAATCTGCCCTTTTAAGAGTTTTTAATGATCTTTTACTCGTTGCTGACGCTGGTGACCCCGCTGTCCTTGTTTTACTTGACCTCACTGCTGCAGTTGACCATTTGATTTTGATCCCATCTCGAGCAGTATGTTGGTATCTGTGGCACCGCTCTAAATTGGTTTAGGTCCTACCTGACTGATAGAACCTTCTGTGTCAGCACTGGCGACTACTCATCCCAGTCAGCCCCTCTGACCAGCGGTGTACCTCAAGGGTCCATACTGGGGCCAATTCTATTCTCAGTATATACGCTGCCTTTGGGGTCTATTTTTAAAAAACACAATATTGGCTATCATTTTTATGTGTTTTTTATGTACTCAGATATACCTGCCGCTGAATCCTACCACTGACTCCATAAATTCATTAACAAGTTGTTTGGCTGATGTTAAAACATGGCTTTCGCAAAACTGGTCAAACCCTTCCTTTCCCCTAGAGACCTTGAGAAGGTCACTCATGCTTTCGTTTCCTCCAGGCTTGACTACTGCAATTTCTTGTATGTCAGAATGGGCCAAATACAAATATCTAGGCTGCAGCTGGTTCAAAATGCTGCAGCTAGGCTCCTGACTGGTACACGCAAGCGTGAACATATCTCGCCTGTCCTGGCATCCTTACATTGGTTACCAGTTCCTCATACAATTGACTATAAACTACTATTGATTGTCTATAAATGCCTAAATGGTCTAGGCCCAGCCTATCTGACAGATCTCATCAATACATATGTCCCACATCACTTGCTCAGGTCAGTCGACCAACAACTATTAGTAGTTCCAAGATCTAGACTGGCGCTAAGGGCCGACATGGCTTTCTCAGTGGCAGCTCCAAAACTATGGAACAGCCTCCCCCTCCAGATCAGGTTGGCAACCTCGCTACCAGCCTTCAAATCTTTGTTAAAAACACATTTATTCACGCTGGCGTTTAAGAGTTGATCAATTTTCAATTTTGTTATTGTCTACAGTATTTATGACTGTCCATTACTCTATGTAATTGCTTAATTTGTCTTTAACTTGTTTTATTTATTTATTTATTTTCTTCCTTCCTTCTAATGTATTTTATTTTGTTTTGATGTTGTGCAGCACTTTGGGCAATGTCTTGTTGTATTTAAATGTGCTATATAAATAAATTGACTTATGACTTATGACTTATATAAATGTAATGCATGTAACATGAAAACTCATGTTACATGCATTACATTTTTTGACAAATACCCCAAAATAAATTCCTGTTATCATCATGGGCACCTTTCTTTGGAGGTGTTTCAGGCACCCGCTGGACTACATAGTCCATCTACCCTGGGAATGCCTCGGGATGCCCCAGGAGGAGCTGGAGGAGAAGGACATCTGGAGTATCCTACTAAACAACAAAATAAATACTAAACTGACAAAAACGTTTCTGTCCTCGAGTGTTTGCCCTTTTCTTTTGAATCTCTGGATACTTTTAACTCCATTGGCCTCCCAGATTTATTGATTTAATCAATGTGAGAAAGAAAGCAAAGTAAAGTATGTGTAGATAACACACCTGTGTGAGTGAGTACATTGTGCACAAGAGAGAAAAAGAAAAAATGAGGGCAAGAAATGGGAGCAAACAAAAGCAGGTGCAGACAGTAAGACCATGGTCTGAACCAAGCAGTAGGTTCTAATCGAACCTTATCAGTAATAATTACTTTTCATAATCATATTTCATCTCATAAAAAAAACTTGGCCCATCCATTTGAGGTCTGATCCAGAGATGATCCCTGGAGCCTCGGGAGCAGCATGTTCATTAGGAGCTGGCAAGATATATTTAGATGGAAAATTATGCGGAGATCCACACAAAAAGATGAAAACATCTGGACACAACAACATGGCTCAGACTCACATTTACCTGAGGAAGACCATTTGTGCTTTAAATGCTGTCGAGTCCTTATAGAGTAAAATAAGAAGTATGAGTAATATTGTGCAGATATTTATTACTCACTAGCTGTTAAAACTTTGTGAATGTGCATGTGGCTCCTGATGACCAGTCTTTGTAGAGATCCAGGCCTTCAACACAACAGGTCTGGTCGAGTTTGGTCGAGTGACCTTCATCAAAAACTTCATACAGCAAATGAAAATGAAGCTGTATAAACTGTATCCACACACATAGAGCAACCAACCAATCCCAAAGACCAAGTCATCAACCATCTTATAAGACATCACACTGGGGGAGTTAAAAAAAACTAAAGAACTGACACCCACAGCCCCACCTGCATCAGTAATGAAACTGTTGAGATGGTGGAGTGCTTCAAATGCCTCGGACTCACGATGGACAATAAAGTGAGCTTTGAACAGCACACCACCGATGTCTACAAATGCTGCCAACAAAGACTCTCTGACATCTGCAAACTCAAAGTGCTTTCTGCTGCCCCCCACCTTCTGTTGCTGCTCTATAAAAGTATAATCCAACCCACTCTCTTCTATTGTTCCTCCTATTAACTGCCTCCAACAGGAACACATGCACAATGCCTCCAAAATCATTGGTCTCCCCACACCAAACCCGTTCAACCTCAACAACAAAGCCATCACACGTAGAGCACACAGTATACAACATGACCCCAGCTATGCCCTCAACCCATCTTCACACTGTTCCCATCTGGTCACAGATACAGATCCCAGGTCAGGAAATGGGCATGCTATGGCAGGAGTTTCTTTCTTGTGGTTATGTTTGTATCTGTGTACTTTTGCATTTGCCCTAAAAATAGTCATCATCAGGCCAGAGGTGCAGTCCCATCACTGTTTCTGGAAAGATAAGCTGAAGATTCTTTATCCGTAACAGGAATGGGATAATTGTTCACATCTGAAGTCTGTGATGAAGTTTCAATATTAAAAATCAAATGTTTTCTACTTGCGTCGAAGGAAGACATGGAAAAGGAAAAACAATCCTTTGGCACAGATAAGGGCCAAGTGGGACACATTTTACTGTATTCAACATTGCTCAGACAGCAGAACAGCACATCACTGTTATACAACATTAACAATAGAAGAGTCTGTGACTTCAAAAAACCCTGCATCATCATTTCTAACCAGCGACTGTGCGAACAAACGAACATCAGATCTCCAGATGATTTTGCAAAGCAACAAAGAGATGTTTGACCACCGGCTCATGTCACACCACATCAAGTGAAATCCACTTCTTCTGCATGTGTGCCCTCACACTTCAACCCTTACAGTCGATTGCTCGTCACATTCAGATTCCCAGGGCATCAAAAAGCATATGAAATGAAAAGTAAAGTAATGAATGAATTTTTACTATTAGTACTTCTTTCAATTATTTTAAAAAGTTGGCCAGTTGGTTTTTAAGTGTAAAAGTCTGGAAGTTTGGTCACGTCTTTGTCTTTCTGCCAATGAAGTATCTTGTTTGCTAACTACAAAATTGTACAGTACAATACTACAGTATGTCAATTAGTTTAATATATGTAATGTATACAGACAACAGTCTTGCTCAGAGACACTCCATCAGGGCAGAAGATTATTAACCTCCAATCTGAGTTGACCTCGTCTGTACAGCCCCGCAGTGTCCATGCCACAGTGGTAATGAGTCATCTCAATGTCACGACCAAACAGTGGGCTCTTCCAGACGTTCACTCCTTCTGAATCCATCTCATGCTGCTAAATGTGAGTGAGTGCCTCTGACACATTCACAGGAAATGTCCCGAGCTTAAAGCTCAGCGTCCGTTTGATCGCAGCGACTTGTTAGAATCATGTCATTTATTTTATGCCATATTAATGTCACATTACTGCTGACAAATTGCAACATAAAGAAGTAATGCTTTAAATCATGAGATAATCCACTGTTTCCTTTGTGTCTTTATTATTTCAGATTTTCTAGACAGTGACTAACGATGAGAGATATGAATGTAAAATGGGAGGTAACAAAAGTAAACCTGCAGGTCCCACCTTACCACTCTACTTCCTTTTTTAATGTGTGAAGTGTGCAGACCCTCGTGCATACATATTACCCAAAGGACTTAAAGCAACATTATGCAACTGTTTTACCTCAGAATAACAGCTTCAAAAACATCCCGATGCTACACTGACTTGTAAAAGCGAGAATGGCTCCTCTTTCATTCCCACTCCAGGTCCCTTATGGCTGTTTTTGCATGTAACTTGAGTATTATATTGAACATAACAGACCCAAAATGCCAACACAGCCAGAGACTGAGAACAGTTTAAACACTTTATTGAAAAATGGATGGAGGTATGAAAGGCAGGTGGAGGTTTTGTAGTGAGGGAATCTAAAGAGTTGATCACAGTGTCATTATCACAAGAGAGACCGAAGGATCTGCCAGCGTCCAGGAGGTTGAACAGGTCTTTTATATCACATGGGTTGATGGATGACAAGGAGCAGGTGGTGTAGTGGTCAGTCAGGTGAGAGGGAAAACTGGAGGCCATGACCAGCAACACACACAACAGAGAGAGACAAGACAGAAACACAAGGAGAGGAGAAAATGAAGGGAAAAGATTGGCAGGAAGCCTCACATTAGGCTGAGGTGTTACAGTCCACATCAACTGTGGTCTTTATTCTCACTACAGACATCATGGCAGAGATGAGGAGACCAGATAGGATGTTGACAAAGGAAGCTAAGAAAAGAAAAATAGAGTAATCCCCGCATGGTCAGGGTGTGTGCTGTCAGCTGCAAACATTTATGTGTACGTAGTCATGAAAGTCAAGCTGTCAACCTGTGCAGGACCTGCCATTGACCCTGCAGTGGAGCAAATACCATTGTTAGATTACAAACTTTATAGTGTCTGTATGCTGCCACTGTAGTGCAGAGTCTTAAATAAATAACATTGATGGTCTGATCTGAAAGGAAGTGATTGGTTTGGGGTTCCCACAGACCAATGAGCCAATCATCAACAAGGAGCTACACACAGTTAGCGCAGTCGCAGATCTTGGTGTTTCACGCACTGGGCCCATGTAATCGCAGAAAGAAGAATGCAGCTGGCTTTATGCTCTTTCTTTCAGAGAGTGAGAAGATGGATATCAGTCTCATGTTTGTGTTCAGTACAGAGCTGGCGTCAGGATGTGGTTAGCTTATCTTACCATGAAGACTAGAAGCGGGTGAAACAGATAGCCTGGCTCACGCCAAAAAAAAAAAGAAAAGAAAAAAGAATGCACTTACAACACCTCTAAAGCTCTCTAATTAATCAACAATTTCTGGTTTCAGATGGAGTTACGTGCTGGAACTATTTCTTGACAAACTGCAGCCAGATTCACAGCTTTGTTAAACCTACCAAAACCATGTGGGTCACAGAGGAATACTCCATTAGCAGACATGTAATGCCCCTACATTCACTCAGTTCAATTTCTGTGTGAATATGGAAGACACAACAAGATAAAGGAGTGCTTGTTATTCAGATAGTGAATTTATGAAAGTAAATATGCATATTTCCCAAAATGCTGAACTATTATTTCTTTAGTCGTTTGGGTTTTAATAGTCGATAAATGCAGAATGTTAGTGTCTCACGATGATCCAAAAGCTGTTTCACAGGCTTTTCTATTCTGCAAAGAAAATAATGATGTTTTTGACATGACAGATAAACTGATATTTAAAATCATATAAAGCATCATCATCATTTTACACTGTGAAACTTTAAATGTTGCAGTTAATGTGGCTTGTTTTTATTTGGCTCATCCCTCAGTCTCACAGTGAAGTCTTTCTGTGTCTCTGTCAGCTAACTTCGTCCGACTATTCAAATTCTGAACATCAACTTTAACTGCGTCTCATCGTCTGTGATGAAAATAAATAAATAAATAAAGAGTTATCACATTGCAACACTGCTGTAAAAATGATGGTGTGTGATTTTGACACGTCTGGGCCATATGATCAGCTGAACAGTTGGTGTGTGTGTGTGTGTGTGTGCGTGTGTGCGTGTGTGTGTGCGTGTGTGCGTGTTTGTCCGTGTGTGTGTGTAGATTAACCTCTAATGAAGAGAGACAGAAAAAAAAAGCTTTATGTAACGTCATGAGCTTGGCTCTCCATCAAGTGCAGCAATCTTCCACTCACCAAATCCAGATTAATTCTGCTTGTGTGTGTGCGAGTGTGTGTGTGTGTGTGAGTGTGAGCGTGTGTGTGTGTGTCAGCATGAGCATGTGTGTGAGAGAGACAGGGAAAATCTCTCAGTTGCTGAAAGAAACTGCCACACATGATAATTATGAGCGTGTGCTGGTGGTCTGGTGGTGTGGACTTGAAGTTGACACACTCAGCACATTTCTGCCATACAAGTATTAGATATTGAGTATTTATTGATTTGATTAGAAATCACACTTTGTATAGCTGACATGAGTTTGATCATTTATAATGCACGTTTGTGTTTTTTTCCAAGGTCAGTCACTGTCAATATGAAGAGTCCGCTCCATGTCTCATCAGGGTTTAGTCTGTTCTGCCCTCTACTGGCTCAATAGATGAAATGCACAAAGACATCATTAACCCAGCACTGTCAGGTTTTATTTATTTATTTACTCATGCACACATAGCCCTGCACATGCACATTACCCAAAGGACATAACACATCTCATCAGTGCTGTGAACAAACTAATTAGACGCTGGAGCGAAGCAGAGAAGGGAGATTGATGTGGGATGATTTGGCACGGATTATTCAACAGTTGGTAGCAGTCTGATTAAATTCCAGATTCTAAGAGAAAACAGGGAGCGAGGTGCAAATAAGCAAAACAATCCACTGAGATCATTAAAAATCAGACGACATGAAGGAATGACAGGCTTTTTTTTAACCCAGCAGAGTCAGATTTAATGTTTTAACCACTTCATTTAGGAAAGCAAAGCTCACAGTACCACTACTACTCTCTATCAAATTAGTACATACAGTTAATAATAAAAACAAATCATGTCATTTTCTCAAGTTCAAGTTCTAAGTAATAAATAACAAATGTGCAATGTTGTCAGAGGCTCCTCATATTTTATCTAAACTTCATGTTTCCTGGGTGAAAACCATGTTCTCCCACAGTCTAAATGTTTGAGGTGGGCGCACTGATTGTTCCTCATACATTTGTTTTTGTTCTTGAAACTGCATGTGAATTCACAGTTCACTATGTATGTGAATCTGCTGTGGGTAGAATTTAATCTTTAGGTGCAGATGACAGCAGTACTTTAACATCTGACGGAACAGCATGTGAGCTTCACAGAAAGCAGTCTATAAAATATGTCTTTTAAGTGCAGTTTTCTGCACACTTAATGAATCTGGTGATTAAGATTGAACCAGTGGATCAAGTGTTGTTTTGCTTTGAAGAATTTAGCCACTTTCACTTTCCTGTATCTGTTTTCTACGCTGCTGTGACAAGCCTTCACATGAACATGAGCGCTGACTGTCAGTGTTCTCAGTAATCAGCAGGTGGAGCTGTACCACCACTACAGAATCAAGTCCTAGGGTGATGGATTAGTTTCTGGTGCATCAAAAGCAAAAATTTATTCTGATAATATGATACAGTGTTTTCTTTTTTGCTTAGATGCGTTGTGGAAAAACAAAAATTCCAATTTTGAGAATGGACTTTTTGTTGTCTCCATGCAAAGCTGGTTCAAAATTCATCTGGAACTGTTGTGAGTGACAAAAGTTCAATTTATTGACAGTTAGCTGGATCATGATCAACTGTTGAAGCCATTACACTAACTTGTGGTTTACCTATACTATACCATATTCATGTGAGTAACTTATAATCATGCTGCCATCTATATATCAAATTATGCTGATCATAATGAAATTTTGTTGATCATGTTGACGTGATATTGCTGAAATGATTATGATGATGTCAGGGGGTGTTGGCTCTAGATGTAGACGTCACCTGAGCGCAGGTGAACAGGTGTGTTTGGCTAGAGCGGAAGGGCAAACTATTTTCAACCGCATTTTGAGAGACAGTGAGTTTTTTGTTTAAGATGAGTTTTATTTATTTTGCTGTTGCCGTGAAGCAATAAAAGGAAGTATTACTGTGACACTATGAAAAAATGCGCTGACCGCTCCTACATCAACCATACCTCAGATGACCTCAGACATCATTTCATATGCTTTCTAAATATGATTATAGAACATGTTAGAACAACGTGCAGGTCATTGTGCAGTAAAGTTTCCCTGTTTGTGGAGTTACCACAATTGCATCAAACGTACAAAAACCTTGCATGCCTGCTGTGATGTCATCACAGGTGAGGTCCATGGTATTAGCGAGTGTGACCTGGACATTAGACTTGAGTTTGTAATCTCTCATCACTACGCTGAGAGAATTCCACTGGTCAGACGGTTGAAGATGGATCATTACTTCATGTTTGAACACTTACTGTGTCTCGCATTCACAGTATTTTAAAGATGGTTTTGTATCTGTGGTGTGCTACTGTGATACTGGAAAAGATACAAATAAAGTATACTGCAGTCAAAACAAACCTTTGTGCACACTATTCTCCCATAATGCAGTGCACAAAGGAAACGGAGGAGCTGTTCACAGTTGAAAAAGACTAGGTTTTGTTGAAAGAGCTACAGAAGCGTGACAAACATAACCATTACATCTTTACTCCAGCCTCAAAACATCTTGATTTTCAACAGTCTGCTGGTTTGTTTGTTGACAATCTGAAGTTATGAAGAATGACTCAGTTTACATTTAAACCAACAACAGTGTCTGTTTCCATCTGTGCTGCATTTGTATTCCACAGGAACACACACACACACACACACACACACACACACACACACACACAGACACACAGACACATAGAGAGCCTGCTGAAGTGTCCTTGAGCAAGAAATTGTATCCCAAGCAGCTTCCAAGAGGCTCAGCTCTTATTCTGACACTTTGTTTAGTGGACGGGTCTCCTTTACTGTGATTTGTCAGTGTAGTGTGGAACTGGGCAGAGGTTCCCAAAACTGACTGACATATTTTATGGATATATTATATTATATATTTAATGTAGAACAATAACAGAACAGAACAACTGATAAAGTGAACGACCAATCCAAATAGTGAAACAATAACTGCAGGAACCCTAACCCTAACCCCTGTCAAATGAGCAATTTAGATTAATTTAGTTTTTTCCTTTTTGTTTTGTTTTTTTCCTGTGAATATTTACTCAGAGATGATATTCTTAAAGTATTAAATGTCATAATTATTCTTTTTTTTGTATTAAAAAATAATTCTGTCTGTAATATACTGTATATTATTTCTACTATTTTTTAAAGAATTATACACACTAATTAACAGATTCAGTGTTTTCTTCTCATTGCTCTTTGAGCTCTTGTTGTTCCAAGCCCTAACCTCTGTGGCTGTGAAGTGAAGCCAATGTGGAAACTGCAGTTCCTCAAACGGCCACTTGAGGCTGGCTCCAGGATCTTGTAGTTCTGTTTTCTTTTGTTCAGATCATCAGAATTGACTGTCTCTCTGTAACGATTGTGTTGGTATGAACATCACTCTACATGAAGTCCTCAGAGACATGTCAGTGTAGTGCTGATACAGACACAGATACAGTACAGGTCTCTCGTACAGTCATACTGATTTATGATATTATAAGAATGCCAATCAGCCAAAAGCAGCAAAATCCTGCCTGCGGATTAATTTCATGAGTCATGTTACGTTTTATTTGAATATAAGGATTTTAATATGAGAAATGAACGGGTATGACCATCAGAGCAAGAGAACAGACTGTACACAGCTTATTGAAACATTGGACCAGCTCTTGTTAATAGAAATAGAAATATAATACAGCATATAATGAAAAACAGTATAAGAGTATAGTATGTGGTGAAATGTAATAATACAGTATACCATAATATAAAGTATAGCAGGGGTCTTCAACCTTTTTCAGCCCAAGGAGCCCTTGGGCGAGAGACAAAAAGAACACAGACCCCCACATGTAATTCATTTTTAAAAATGTGTCACATTTTAAGCCTGGCCTATAATATAATAATAATAATAATATAACAATACTTTATTCACCTTTTTTTTCACCTTATTAACCTATTTATATACTGGGTTATTAGCCTACATGTGTCTAAATCAAATCAAATCAGATTTTATTTCTATAGCCCAAAGTCACAAAGTACATTTGCCTCGGAGGGCTTTACAATCTGTACAGGGAGTGACACCCTCTGTCCTTAGACCCTCGGTTCGAGTGAGGAAAAACCTGCCCACAAAAAACCCTTTTAACAGGGAAAAAAGGTGGAAGAAACCTCAGGAAGAGCCACAGAGGAGGGATCCCACTTCCAGGACGGACAGACGTGCAATAGTAATCAAGATAATCTTAAAACATACAGGAAGGCTCTCTGTAATGCCAGAGCAGCCTATTACTCTTCATTAATAGAGGAAAATAAGAACAACCCCAGGTTTCTCTTCAGCACTGTAGCCAGGCTAACAGAGAATCACAGCTCTACTGAGCCATCTATTCCTTTAGGTCTAAGTAGTAATGACTTCATGAGCTTGTTTAATGATAAAATTATAACTATTAGAGATAAAATCCATCATCTCCTGCCCTCAACAGGCACTGATCTGCATTCTGATACAGCAACTTTGGAAACAGCTGTAAAACCTGATATATATTTAGACTCTTTTTCTCCCATCGACCTTCATCAAATAACTTCAATAATTTCTGCATCTAAGCCGTCAACCTGTCTCCTAGACCCCATCCCAACCAGGCTGCTCAAGGATGTTTTACCTCTAGTTAGCCCTTCTTTATTGGATATGATTAATCTGTCTTTATTATCAGGATATGTACCACAGTCCTTTAAAGTAGCTGTAATTAAACCTCTTCTTAAAAAGCCCTCTCTAGACCCAGAGGTCTTAGCCAACTACAGACCGATATCAAACCTTCCCTTTCTCTCCAAGATACTTGAGAAAGCTGTAGCTAATCAGCTGTGTGACTTTCTCCATAAGAACAGTCTATTTGAAGATTTTCAGTCAGGATTTAGAGTGCATCATAGCACAGAAACCGCATTAGTCAAAGTGACAAATGACCTCCTAATGGCATCAGACAAAGGACTCATCTCTATACTTGTCCTGTTAGATCTTAGTGCCGCATTTGACACCATTGACCATCAAATTCTCTTACAGAGACTGGAACATCAAATTGCCATCAAAGGAACCGCCCTAAGCTGGTTTAAGTCGTATTTCTTAGATCGATCTCAGTTTGTTCACGTCAATGATGAATCCTCCATGCATACCAAAGTTTGTCATGGAGTCCCACAAGGTTCTGTACTAGGACCACTCCTATTTAGTTTATATATGCTTCCTTTAGGGAACATTATTAGGAATCACTCTATCAATTTTCATTGCTATGCTGACGACACCCAATTATATTTATCGATCAAGCCTGATGAAACAAATCAATTAACTAAACTCCAAGCATGCCTTAAGGATATAAAAAGTTGGATGACCTACAATTTTCTAATGTTAAATTCAGACAAAACTGAAGTTCTTGTAATTGGACGGAAACACCTCAGAAACTCTCTCTCTAGAGACTTAGTTACTCTAGACGGGATCACCCTGGCCTCCAGCTCCACCGTAAAGAATCTTGGAGTTGTTTTTGATCAGGATTTGTTCTTTAATGTCCACATAAAACAAATTTCGAGGACTGCATTCTTCCACTTACGTAACATCGCCAAAATCAGACGCATTGTATCTCAAGTGGATGCAGAAAAACTAGTCCACGCATTTGTTACTTCTAGGCTGGACTATTGTAACTCTTTGCTATCAGGTTGCTCCAATAAGTCTCTTAGGACTTTGCAGTTAATTCAGAATGCTGCTGCACGTGTTCTGACAGGAACCAAGATCAGAGATAAAACGTTCATGCATGATGGAATGATTTATAAATAATATATACATAGTAATAGATTTTGTCTTGTAGTTTTTTTTAATATTGCATATTAATGCTTTCAGTTTACTCAGTATCATTTTTGTTATTTTTTTAATTCTCACAAATTATTTTGTTGAACATTGTCAATTATTATGACAAAAATTGACAGACCCCTGCAGTACCTCTGCAGACCCCCTAGGGGATCACGGACCCCTGGTTGAAGACTCCTCCAGTATAGTATAATATAATAATTAATACAGTATCCAGTATATAGATACACATATAAATTATACTGTAGATGACAAACTATATAAATCAGCCCAGTAGTACTTGTAGATTTGGAGGAGGTTGATACGACCATGTGTCTCTTTCTGTTTGTGACTTCATGGGCAGAGTCCTGTTTAATGACCTCAGGATCTCTGCTTTAGTTCTGTTGTCACTAAAATGTCAGACACCAAAGTATGAATATTTCAGAAGGTTTTGCTGCATTGAAAATAAATGTCAGTAATGAAAGTGAAACACCTTTGATTATTTAAGATTATTATTATTGAAATGTGGCTGAATATCTAAAGATGATTTTGTATTTTCATGGCAGTGAGTAGAGTACAGTCTCACACAGTGTAGATTTTGGAACTGGGGAGAGGATCCAGTTAAAACTCTGCAACCAGCATTTTTCAGAATGCACCACACACTCAGCTCTGCCCTGGGAACATCACCATTTAGAAAAGCTAAAAGCTAAAAACTAAAAACAACTGAGCCCCACTCACTTCACAAACACCCGAGAGGAGGCGAGTCCTCTCAGTCAGCTGGTCCTGGGACTTAGTGTCTTAACGCTGTCAGGCATTCTAAACACATCAGAACATCAGGACAACATTCAATTAGCACAAACAGTGAACCATCATCTCCCAGGACCTGAAGTCCTGGGAGATGATGAAGGATTTTAGTGCATCGGTTGCAGCACCTAGTAGGTATCTCTGGTACCGCCCTGGACTGGTTCAAGTCCTACCTGGCTAACAGGACCATGTGCGTTAGCCTTGGTGGTTCTGAGTCCCGCTCTGCTCCGCTGTCATATGGGGTTCCACAGGGTTCAATTTTAGGGCCCCTGCTTTTCTCATTGTACCTGCTGCCCCTGGGTTCCATCCTGAGAAAGCATGGTATCTCTTTTCATTGTTACGCTGATGACAGCCAGATCTATGTGCCGCTAAAGAAGAAGGACGCGTTCTCTTTGAATTCACTTCTGTTATGTCTTGAAGACATTAAAGCCTGGATGTCCTTGAACTTTTTTTAAATTTAATGAAAGTAAAACGGAAGTGATGGTGTTCAGTCCCAGTGGCTCTTGTGAACCACCTCCTGTTGACTTGGGCCCCTTGGTGCACTACAGGAAGCAAACAGTCACAAACTTGGGTTTTAAGATGGACAGTGATTTTAAACTCGACCGGCAAATTGGTGCAATAGTGAAGTCCAGCTTTTTTTCATCTTAGGCAGCTGGCAAAGGTGAAGCCTTTCCTTGCACAAAAGCACTTTGAAACAGTAATCCACGCCTTCATTACATCGCGGCTGGATTACTGTAACGCACTTTATCTTGAGTCAGCCAGTCCTCCTCGCACGTCTCCAGTTAGTTCAAAATGCTGCGCTCGCCTCCTAACTGGAACACGTAAGAGGGAGCACATTACTCCCATTTTAGCCTCTCTCCACTGGCTGCCTGTGCATTTTAGAGTCCATTTTAAGATTCTTTTATTTGTTTTAAATCTTTAAATGGTCTCGCCCCGCCTTACCTCTCTGAGCTGCTCCATCTATACACCCCTGCCCGGTGCCTCAGGTCAGCTGATCAGCTGCTCCTGGAGGTACCAAGGGCTAAACGGAAGCTCAGAGGATAGAGCCTTTTCCACTGCTGGTCCTAAATTATGGAATGACCTCCCTCTACACATTAGACAAGCCCCTTCACTGTCCATTTTTAAAACGCGTCTTAAGACCCATTTTTATTCCTTGGCTTTTAACCCAGCATGAGACTCTGTTTCTGTTTTTGCTTTATTATTATTATTTTAATATTGTTTTTTGTTTATTATTGTTTTTATATTGTTCTTATGTTTTATGTATTATATTTTATGTTCTATTTCATGTACAGCACTTTGTGTCAGCTGCGGCTGTCTTTAAAGGGCTTTATAAATAAAGTTGAGTTGAGTTGAGTTGAGAAGTGGGCAGTTCCTACACCTCCATCATTGAGTCCATGCTCACCTCCTCCATCACTATCTAGCACGCTGCTGCCACTGCCAAGGTCAAGGGCAGACTGCACCATGTCATTCAGTCAGCAGAGAAGGTGATTAGCTGCAATCTGCCATCTCTCCAGAACCAGTACGCCTCCAGGACTCTGAGGCGTGCAGGTAAGATTGTGGCTGACACAGACTCTTTGAGTCACTCCCCTCTGGTAGGAGGCTGCGGTCCATCAGGACCAAAACCTCACAGCACAGAAACAGTTTCTTTCCGTCTGCTACTAGCCTTATCAACAAGGCCAACAGTTGTGCAATTCCTGCACTGCTTTTTATTTTACAACATATTGTATACATTAATATTGTTTAGTGGACAACATGCAGCAAAGTTGGCATCTAACCCAGACTGTTGAGGTAAAGATTTGGCCTCAGTACTGGGCATCCTGAGTTTTACATCTTTAACCTCACTGCTGTGTTAGTCTGTCCTAAACTACTTAAAACTTTTTCAGAAGTACAGATCCAGGCCTCGCTCTGTTACCTCGGACAGAAGCTCCCCTCTGGGCTCCCATTGAACAGACTGTCTGCACTTACTGTTACCATGTTGTGATTTAATGACAATAGCAAACATAATGACAGAGGATCAAACGTAATCTCATGCAGTAAAGTTAAATAAAGCTTTGGTTCTCTTTGGATAATCCTATAAACAGCATATCTGACAACAAATCAACTTCTGCTGCCTTGTGGACATGAATACCTGTCCACAGCCTCAACAAGTCACAGAGGAAACTCTTTATATCCTGAAGGTGTTCAAACAGCACAAATGAATCAATATGAAGCATGAAAGAATGAATATGGAGCACGGATAATAAACACTGGACTTGGCTGTTATGTTAGAGGAGAACCTCACTCATTTTATTTGAAGCCTGAGAACTAACTCATCATCTCTGATTTAGACTACACATTCATAGAAAGTCTGTTGCAAACTGGATGTGTTGAGTGTGTTTAGGGGTATTCTAATAGAGAGAGATGCTATTGTATTGCATTGTGGGAAATGTAGGCTCCACAGTCTTAGAGTTTGACTCATAGGGACTTAAAGTCAGGATAGCTTACTCTGCTGCACCAATTTTGTCTTTTAAATGCAAGTGGAAGTGCACCTTTAAAAGCCAGCGGTTCTATTTAGCTGATGTGGACCATAATGTAATGAACGTTCTGTTTTACATGTTTTATTTATTATTACATTTCATATTAATTAAAGACTTAGTCATAATCCTGACATAATCTCCACGTAATATCTCTTTGACTTTGAAACTTTCATATAAACTTTTCATATAAATGTTTGTTTTATTTTTGTCTAATTTATTTATTTGATTTGATATTTTTGACACTTTTCCTGGCCTGGTGATTCCACAGGAACACGTAATGTTGACACTATTAGCAGGTCACTGTGACCAACTTTAAAGGTCCAGTGTGTAGGATTTAGTGGTGAGCATCTCGTGGTAAAGTTGATGATTACAACCGCCTCATCTCCTCATCTCCTCATCAGACTACTGTGGCTGCAAACTTGGCTGTTTCATTTGTCCGTTCTGGGTTACTGTAGAAATGGTTCAATGTGACGGACTCTGTGTAAACAGTCTCATTCTGAGGCAACAAAAAGATAAAGATTCTTATTTCCAGGTGATTTTACACTAATGAAAACAGAGTTTGTTTGTTTGTTTGGTAGTTAAACTGTGTGAGAATGTGCATTATAACTTAACGTCAAACCACTACACTGTAAATCTAACTCAGAAGATCATAGCAGACCCACTGAACCCTCCGTGGTCTGAATATGCTTCTTTTACCTTCAGCGTGAAGACATAATGTACTCAGGATACAGATTAAACAGGACATCACATGTTTGTCTCACACAGCATCCAGCTGATTAACCAGCTCTGATCACATGGTCTGAATGTGGCACTTATTTTATGATGTACCTGATGTCTTTATCAATTTCCCAAATGATGCTTTTTATGATGTTTATGTTTTTTATGTCACATTATGTATTGTCACATGCTTGATTTTAAATCCTATATGTTCACAGTGCAAAGAAAACTCTAAATGTTTCATTCATTCATGCCTGCACTCAGCAGTTAATGTTTATAGTGTACATGGACGGGCTATTAATGATAATTGGTAATGTGCTTTTCAGATCTATTTTCAGTCTTATTTGCAGATTATTCATCGTCATCACAATGATCCATCATCCTGATACACCTGTGAATATAAACGGATCAAATAATGCCAAATGTTTTCCTTCGTTCACCTCATCCAATTCTGATAATTCATCATTTATCGCGTGATATAAGAGAGTCTGCACATCAGATGCTTCATTCTGATGACCTGCACAGCTGTCAGCTTCTACCTGTGCATGTGGAGGTGAAAGACGCGGGAATAAAAGTCGCTCAGCGTTCCAACAAAGCGCACGGAGAGCAAATCCGAGCCATCTGACGTGGAGGATTTGTAGGTTTATGCGAAATTGCTTCCCCCACTCCTCTGTGAGATTAAATACTGTGACATCCATGTATAGATTCTCACTGTTTGCGGCGGGAAGCATGTGCGGAATGGAATGCGCGTCCCGTGTGGGAAAAGTTGTGGCAGCAGCCTGAAGTTTTGAGACTTTTGGAGAGGCGCTGGGACGCCGGACACCATGCATCCGGATGTGGTGCTGCTCAGCTTTCTGCTTTGGATGGTCGTTGTGTCCGGGCAGCCGCGTCCGAAAGGCCAAATACTGCAGTCATACAGACACGTCAGGTCAGTTCATTATGATGGAAATGTAGGAGACGTTAGGCTCACATGGCGTAATGCGCCGTGCGTAAACACGCGTAAAGCTGAAAGCAGCCATGTCATTTTTTAAACTGTGAGATCTTAAATGTCATACTTTTATTTTAAACAAGCAACATTTCCTCCATTACGATTGCAACCATGGTTAAACACACACAAGAAATTCAATAAAAACACAGTGCTTTGGAACATCAATCCAAGAAAATACATCTTCATTCGAGAAGGTTCTTCAATGAGCTGACACTACACCGAGCCTGACAGAGAAACAGCAGCTGGCAAAACAATCCCAACTGCAATCCACTTACAGACTTGTTCAGGAACTTTCGATCATGGTCCTCCTCAGCTGATTGAGTTTTCTCACTTTGACTTATATGCTATATATGCTTATCACTGTTAATCAATCACACAATGCAAATTGCCGTTTGTTTGCTGTAAATTTATTCAATCTATGTGATGATGAAGATGGTGACATATGGTTGAAAGCTATAGTGAACACTGAGTTATCTTGGATTGTTTCAGATCTCAGATTTGCCTTTTGTCTCAGCATGGAGCTCAGTGATATAATAGGTGTAAGAAAGCAAATAACAGTGTTCAACAACTCAAAGCTTTATTACTACACTCTACTGCCATGTAAGGTGCCAACAGCTCATCAGGAGTGATACAGCACTTCCTGTCCAAAGTGCTCACGATGAACTCACCCATACACTCACTTACACAACGACGTCACAGTGTGTGAGTGTGCTATTTGGGGTTCAGTATCTTGTCCAGAGCACTTTAACTGGAGCGTCAACCAGGGAAGTAAGTAATCAAACTAGCGATCCTTATTAGACAACCTGAGTCACAGCCAACTGGTCCTAAAGCTTCTTTCTGCAAGTAATGTCTGGTCATATATCTGCAAATAAAGCCAAAATATATCAAACATTTTCCCCAAAAGAATTTGAAAGTGCAAAAATTATCCATGGGCTCCTTTCAGTTTCCGTATCACCCAGCTTAGTTTGGTTAAGCTACAAGTTAGCTGAATTATTTCATATGTCATATTTAAGCGGTATTCCTATGCATACATAAGACATAATGTTGTCAGATATGGTACATATGTATAAGGAGAGGGAGGTCGGGCATCAGTCAGCAGGGGTTATGGCAGGGGCAGCCTCTGGTGTTGTTGGATGAAGGGTTAATGTTTCAAAGTAGTTGGTGCTGATCTTCCTCTTGAATATTCCAGTTATAATTATTATGAAACATAAGTGAATATAAAGGATGAATGACTGCTGTTGTTTAGATCATAGTTTGCCACATAACCCAACAACTTCCAGTACAAGAGCACTGACAGCAGTGCACCCAGTCTTGAGTTTTTGCACCTGCTTACTGTAAGTTGGTGTCCTTTCTTTCTTAGCCGGGCTGATGTGGATTCAGGACAGAGCTGTCCTACATGCCTGATAATTAATGCTCTGTTTTTAGCTGACAGCAGCAAAATGTTGCATGTGCATGGTTAGAAAATCACTTACTCTGATTACGTAACCTGTAATCTAAGCGTGTTAATGTGCTTTCTGAATTATTGCTATTGTGGCTTTGGGAAAGGTCAGCCGGGCGGAATGAAGGCCAGCAATTAAATATAATTTGTAGTAAAGCACAGATGTAAAACATGTTATACTGTCTGTCTGCGCTGCATCTGTTCAAACCTACAGTTTTGAACTTGAGAAGTTTAGCTTAGCGGATATTAGAGGTTATAACTAGACATGTACTCCACTTGCCTCCGGAAACTAAAGCTACATCTTACTTCATGGAAAGTTTCATGTGCTGATGCAGGTTCTGCTGTGAGAAAATGACTAAATATTAATACAATCCAGGATATAATGAATTGTGTTACTGTCTCCTGTCACTGAATAATGACAACTGTGACTCAACCTAAAGCCTTTACACTTCTTCTGTATACAGTGAGCTATGTTCTGCCACAGGAAAGCTCCTGTGGTGTACACAGAGTGGTCTGATGAAATTCATCATAAACTGCATGTTGTCATTAGCATCAATACATGATTTGAATGTTTGTTATGAGCTTATCTCATGAAACTGAACCTCTTACAGAACCTCTTGAACAGATAAAACTTCCTCTTCAAATGAAATACTGAGTTTGTTAGCAACAAAACATACCCTCATCCAGCTGGACTCGGATCACACGAGAGTTTATTCCCCAGGCTTCAAGCTGTGCTTTTATGTCTGAACACGCTGGGTGTGTTTCTCAAACCTTTTTGTATCATTCACTGAAAGTCTCCATACCTTTGTCTGATAAAAACAACAGATTTTGTGACTGAAAAATGCCAAAATAAAAGACAAAATATCTGTCTATGATCGGGACAATACCGATGCCTTCCAAGACCTTTACAAACACCACCACTATAGTGAAGTTTATAGTGAAGTCAACTAAAACTATGTAGTTAAGACTGTGATCATGGGTAAAATAACTAACACTTGTTACTAACTACCACAGTTGACAAAGTCATGAATCCTTGCAGTGTTTTGCTGAAAATCAACGGCACCAGGTCAGGAGGGAAGAAAGTGTTTAGGAGCCTCTGATGTCTTATGCTGTGATATTTATTGAAGCTTAATCAAGGAGAAAGAGACATTCACACATACAGTCAGGTACACGTATGAGTCAGTCTTTATTCTGCCCAACTCATGCTGGTGGTCAGACTTTAAACCTATACCCATACACAAATACTATACGCCCTAAAATAGTCAAAGAGAATGTTTTTACCCATGTTAGTGTTCACCTTCAGCACATTCTAGTCTGGAGACACTCTTGTCTGTTCATGTTAATGGAACGTCAACAGTTAGCTATCTATTATGTCTAGGAGGCCAACATACAGTTTCTAGATGCCCTTTGTGGTGTATGAAATACTCATGTACACCTGATGAATCTGTGCAGTGGATTTCCGCAAAGCAGGTGGTGCGCTGCCAGCTCATCAGCTCTTTGACCTCTCCGTGGTCTATCCTCCCTTACATGTTTAATCACTTCTCAGTTCAACTGCATCCAGGCTGATCAGTTAAGGTAAAAGCACTGGCACTAGCTAAAGATAGAGGACTAACCTTCTCGTTCAAACGAGTTAACCTTTCCCAGTAATATGGCTCCAGAAATCTGACAGTTACACTCATTGCAATGACAAGCGGCAGCCACAACAGTCCCAGGCAGCCAAGACTACGTTTGATTGCAATTTTGGGGTGCTTTACAATGGTCAGTGGAGGTCAGTGGGCAATTTCAGTTGCTGATAACTTCCTGTGCACAGCATACTGTTGTGCACCACCAGTCACCACATCTGACTCCAAAGTTTCAATCTTTATTCATTAGAATATGATGTTTGTTTGCATTTTTTTTCTATTTTCCAACATGTCCAACTTATCTTCAGTGCTGTTTAATGTTGTTGTAATGTTTGAGTAACATCACTTAAAGTTTTTCCCTTTCCCTTTCAGATCGAAAAGAGAGATGCCTCCAACCAAAGGATCCAGTCGCAAGATTGGCAGGTATGTGTGTGTAAAATCGTTTTTGGTTCAATTAGAATGATAACTGAAGCAGGAGAATCCTATAGTGGAGATTAAAGGAGCCTCGCTGGACTTAGAGGTCCATGGTCAACATTTTAATCATACCATTGTTAGCAGTGTGTAGTGAGGAGGATGGGCTGCTTCTGTGTATCTTACTAAGCCCATACTATAATCCATTCTCATCCTTAAGAATGAGGAAAAGATTATTCACTTATTCTACATAACCTCAATACAATGACACACGACAATGGACAAAACCCTACCACTAGGACACTTACACTCTCAGTCACATTTACACTGACACTGAAACAAACATATTTGACGCACTGGAAGTCACCTCCGACACATGAAGGTAATCTGAGTGAATGTGGAAGTTATTCAAAGCACAAAAACTTAAATCTGAAATGTAATTATGACACACATTTGGGAAACTAACTCAAAAGTAAGCATCTCCAGTCATTCTAGCAGCTCTGTGTGGCTGTTGTTAGGCACAGCACTCCTTCAAGCTAAATGTTAAATGCATGCTAACACAAAACTGAGTGGACTCACCAAAACTGGACAGCAGAAGATTGTAATAATTGTAATCAAGACTGCTGCCTAAACAAGCTAAACGAACATTTTCAGCTCAGTTCCCAAAGCTGCCATGCTCTTAATTCTGCATAATATAATCTGAATAAAATTCACCCTCAGTACAGTTGACATGAATGGGGAAATTAGCTATAGAGACCAAAACGGTTTTTTGTACCAGGCTGTAAATTCTATTCTATTCTATTTATTTCTACTATAATGTTGGACATTTTAACATGGGGACTAATGGAGACTGACTCAATTCTGGAGCCAGCCTCAAGTGGACGTTTGAGGAACTGCAGTTTTTGGCACTTTTGCATTGGGTTCACTTTACAGCGACAGAAGTTGCAGATTGGGTCATACATAGAACTAGAAAAATGTAGCTACATGTTACAGTGGCCACTGAGTGCATTTATCAGACATATAGCAATGTAAACTTTTAATTCAGTACTTGATTTAGTTATGTCTTCATGTCATGTTATGACAGGATTCAGTCTTGAACCTTTTTCAAGTGGAAATATGATTCTGGTTCCAGAAAATTATGTCCTATGGACCTGTCTAATTATAGGCATATTGTTTCTATTGATTTCTTTTGTGCATCACAACCAACCATAAGTTTATTTCACACATTCAAAGATAAAAGGACCATAGCACAGTAGATAAAAGAAACATAATACACACAAAAAACAGTAAATACATAGCAACACATATACATCTGAAAAGACTGAAAGACAGAAATCAACAGACTCGAGCGCCAGTGGTTCCACAATCTGGATGAAAACCTGACTGAGCTCAGCGCAGGATTGGTCAATGCCACAATAATTAAGCCAGCACATGTATCTGTACATAAGATTTCGTAATAATGCAGAGCAGGTTGGCACACTTACATTTACAACATTTGGCTGGCACTACACCATAATGGAAGTTTAAGGAGCATTCTCATAACATAGCACCTCAGAAACATGAAGTTTTCATGAGTCCTTGTATTCAGTTGGTCTGTCCTGGGAATAAAGTCAAAAATTTGGCAAATATTGGATCGATTGAGAGGACTGGCAAAAAGGTTTCATTCAGTAAATATTGATAGAACAAACTAGGTTCTCAGGAATGTAACGTCATCTAAGTGGATAATGTCAGGATAATAATAAAACTGCAGAATTTTTCATTCTTCTTAGAGACCATAAACTTCACATGTATTGGTTCTGAAATAAACTCTTGAATTGTTGTTTCCCAAAACTCAGTCCCATACTCAAGAGGAGTCCAGACATAACTAAAGCCTTTGGTACAAAGACAGAGCATCTACTGAGGATAGACGACCATGACTTCACAATGAGGCCAGGATTTGGAGGTAAGAAAGTTAATCTTTCTAAACTAAACTGTGTCAGTCAGTCGTCATGCAGGCAGCCAGAAGACTGGTGTTTTAATCCAGTGTCCAGACAAGTCATTAGCCACATCAAGTGTTCTTTTAGACTTTACACTAAACATCATCAAGTCTATACGGCATCTCAATATGGGAGGTGGAGTGTCCAGCTCTGGATTGAAAAGATGCCATTACAGGGTAGATTATGTCTGAGCTATGCTGCTGATTAATTATTAGGCAGCTACGGTCTGTGGCTTTAGGTTACAATAACTACCATCCTAATCTACCACATTAAGCTTGAATCTGTGTGAGAGCTCTTGGAAAAACTTTTCTCCTTTAATGGCAGACTTCAGTTAGTCTTTATTGTCTTTGTTTCTTTTATTTACATTAGAAAATTTGAGCTGGTTTAAGGTGCACAAAGTATTTCAAACAGCCCTCAAAAATCATATCCATACATGCTTCCTTTTGCATCTAAGTAAAAAGTGAGGGTGTTCTGAGGCATTTGCATGGCTGTTCTTTTTTAAACTCGGTTGGCTTAACCAACGATCTTGTTCATCATGCACGTTGACGCAGTGTGCAGTTGAGATTTGGCAATTTGGGGCCGCAATAACTGATAACACCTTTCTTGTCGTAGATCTGCAGAGACATTTACATGCCTTATGTTTGCATCTTCATAGAAGTGTAAACTCATCGAGTAATGCTGCTCTCACCAACAACCCATAAAGAAAATCGAACATCAAAACTGTTGTGGAGAAATTGCTGAAGTCAATGGTCAATGGTGAGGTCAGGAAGAAAGAAAGTGTTCAGGAGCCTCTGATGTCTTATGCTGTATTATTTATTGACACTTGGCCAAGGAGAATTAGAGACATTTTGGACCTTTTGTTAGTACTGTTTAGGTCAACTGTTCTTTGATAGTTGCGTTCATTCTTTTAACTTGACCAGAACTTTGTGGGTGATATGGAACATGCAACTGCAACTTGAACCCTAAAATTTCTGACAGATCCTGCATGATTTTTTATACAAAATTTTTGTCACTATCTATATTCTGTGGCACCCCAAACCTGGGGATCACCTCTTTTAGCACACACTTAAGAACTGTGCTAGTGTCTTCTTTTCTTGTCGTGAAACCCTCGACTCACTTTGAGAATCGATAAGTTATGACTAACAAATATTTATTGCCTTAACAATATTGCATATGTACAGTCTATTTGCAAATGTACAAAAAGAACCTGACAGAGGTTCCAGATGGTCATGCTTCACTGTGCTCTTCTTCTATCTGGTCTGTTGGCACGTCATACAGCTATCTACAAACGTTTGTGAAACTAGTGTAATGCAAAAACCATTGTGAGCAAATAACATCATTTATCACCCCTCTTCCAACATGTGTTGGTCTTTTTTATTGACAGATTGTCACACTCTACAGTCAAGAGTACTATTTACAATGTGCGTCCGCATGACCAATAACAGTGTAATGACCCACCCGGCGTGGGATCAAAACATGGAGCATCTGCGCTAACGTTTAGCTGCTTAGCTAGCATGGACTCGTCCAATGCGACATTATCAATAGGTTTTTTTTACTGCGTCATCGAGCTGTGTTTTCATTTTGAGCCTTGGGTTGTAAAGTTTAACATGTGAGAACTCATCTGACACAGAGTCTCTCCTTTCGTGTGCTACAGTACATGTGTGAAATAACAACTATAGTCTGAAGTAGCCTGTATCTGTGTAAACGGCTTTATTTAGCGTCTCTCCCTCCCCTCTAGCACCGTGAGTTACTATGGTTACGGGAACGCCGGAAACTTTGTAATGATAATCAATACCATTTTTGTTTGTTTTTGACTGTACAAAATCATGAATGTAGCGTGATTGTACCTCAATGCTGAAATCTTATAAAATAAGTGTACCTGACAAATCTAAAGCCTCAAAGCTTCATTTTGATTATTTACCCTCTACTAACTCTATTAGCTCTTATTGTTATTTAGTCCTGGTGCTGTTTGTATGAAGTATTTTTCTGTTAAATGATAAGAGGCTCACCTAAAACAATGTCAATAATAATTATTATTGATAATGATAAGAAGGAGTAGAAAAATAACGTACGAAAAGTTCTGTAGATGGTTGATATTTGAAAGAGTAAAACAAACTTGGCAAAAATTATCAGTTTGATTTCATAGATTGAGAATTATATTGAAAAGACAAAAACTAGCAATAGAACAGCTGATTAAAGGATCCTCCTGTAAAACAGTGTTGGTCAAATATTTAAACTTGATAGATTCATTAGAAAGCATGATTATGAGTGGAGCTGAAATCTTATCTTATAATAATAAGATAATAAGATTTTTAGCAAGTGTCAAGTAACGTAACCTGTAACATGTTTCACAAATTGCAATTGGGGAATATGACTTGGCTACAGCTAGGGTTATTGCCTCATAACCTGAACGACGTGCTGCCGTCATGTTTTGAGTTGTGGATGTTCAGAATGTGTAATACTGCATGTGGAATGTGTACAACACAGTCATGAGCCAGTACAATGTGGGAAGATTTGTCAATTAAAATGGCAACAGCGGCCACTGCTCTTAGACAACTTGGCATACCAACAGCCACAGACGTCAGTCAAGAGGAGTAGTACGCAACGGGATGTCAATGAGAACCATGTTTCTGTACCAGAATGCCAGTGGCAAAGCCATCTCTCTCATGCACATGTAGATGGAACGGCTGATGATAGTCAGGCAAACCCAACACTGGAGCCATGGTGAGAGCATGTTTCAGATCTTTAAAGGCTTTGTGCATTTCCTCAGTCGACTGTACCACCAATGGAGCTGATTGCAGTGTGGCGGCTTGCAAAACAGAGTCCATAGTTGCATATTCAAAAATCCAGTGTCTGCAATAATTAGCCATCCCCAGAAAAGAGAGCATCTGTTTCTTGGTTGTTGGGGGAGGCATGTTAGCTAGCAGTTTCACCCTCTCCGGTGACAAAAGGCGCTGTCCATCCTTCAAAACATGACAACTTAGCCAGCGACGCTCTGTGACCACACTTGGCCAGTCTCTGTAG
Organism: Miichthys miiuy; assembly: GCA_036365135.1. Lineage (NCBI taxonomy): Eukaryota > Metazoa > Chordata > Actinopteri > Sciaenidae > Miichthys > Miichthys miiuy. Next base: position 1,518,772 of record CM071620.1, on the reverse strand, counting down.
CACCAGGATAGAGTCTGTGTGGCTAGCTTCTTTTGATGGAGAAGCTATTAGGAGGTCATCAGCGTACTGCAAGAGAGTGGAGCCCCCTGTCAGGTGGAGCCCATGCAGGTCTCTTTTAACCACCGCCGCATACACCATGGGACTCTCGACACAACCCTGCAGAACTTCAGTCAATGATTGTGTAGTGTGTGGAGTTAGAAGGTAAAGAAGCTAAAATCGAATTGGTGTCAGGCATAATTTGGAGCTGCAGGCACCACAATAGTATTAATTGCTTGCAGGTTTTGCATGAACCGCCATTCATCAGGGCGGTTTGCTTTGGAAATTGGTAAAAATGTGAGTGTTACATGGGCTGGTGGTTTGAACAAACACATTTTGATCCAATAGAGACTGAATGACACTGTCAATTCCTGCAATAGCTTTGTGAGGCAAATTGTATTGTTTAATCATAGGTAGCTTAGCATTAGGCTTGAGTGTGACTTTATGTGACGGAGCCAGATTTACGAAACGCACATGAAATTCATGCTTAGCTCACAAAATGGATGGAACCTCAGACAGCTCAGAAGGAGGTCCATACTGTGTGGAAAGAGGCAGCAAATGTAGACGGTGATAACTGAATGTGTTCACTTAAGTATGCTACTCTTTAGTGTTGAGAAGCTAGTACAGCTTCTCTCAAGGCCTGGCACTGAGCCACCATGTCCAAGGTGTTACAGCTCACAGCCACGAGTAACGGCCACAGTGATGTGTGGATATGAATCTTTAGCATTAAACAATCCCTGCTGTGTGTCGGATAGCTGGACTGGTATGGCACATCTCTGGTGAACCAACCAACAAACATTGTTCACAATTCAACCCCTCTTGTGTAACTAAAAACTCAGCAGTCAAATATGTATACTGCTCAGAAGGGTTAAATGTTGCAGTTCAATGAAAATGTTGGAGAGGCCTCTTTGTTGCACATGCTGGGGATGTGCGAAATTCTGAAACGCCTCCAGCGGTAATAAAATTGGATGTAGGTGTGCACACATGCTCTGTAGTTTTTACAGTAGAGATATTTGCTCCACTATCCACCAAAATTTCAACAGTACTTCCAATAACCTGAACGTGCATTACTGGATCTACGGTGGGATTATTAGAAAGTTCATTCGTTGTAGCTTGAATATCTCCACAGCGAAAATTAATTTTCATCGTGTTCTATTCCAGCATTAATATCCCACTTTTGTGTAAATCACGGTATGAATTCAGGCGTAGACCATTTTGCTTCCGGGACGCAGCAAACTACTTTTGAGAAGTCAGTACGTTTTGTACGCATTTGGTTATTGCATTTTTTACTTCAACGTTTAACCAATAAATCAAAGTTTTGGGTGGGGCCATTGCCCACCCTCAGCTGCTCAGGGAAAACAAACTCATCTTAACACAAGATCCACTCAGTTCTGCAAGTGAACTGGATTAGGTGTTTTTCTGGTATTCTTCAATGAACTCAGAAGTCCATGGTTTTCAAACTGCTGTGCTATCAATCATTATTTTTAAGAGCATTTATTGAAGATGTTTGTGACACTTCAGAGGCAGGGGCAAAGTTGTTTTCCTATGTGCCTCTGTGTTTCTGGTCTGCCTAATTGGAGTGTAACATCAAATTTAAGCATTTATGTAGTAGCTTAAACAAAGTGTGCTTTTAAGTAGCGCTGGTTTGATTTTTAGCTTGACATAGATGGTTATTACTATTATGATTTAAGCACAAACTGCACAATTATGGTATGGTTGAATATAGTCAATTCATAATGAGCACCATGATTGGAGTTGAAGTTTATTCTGAGTTGATTTAAAGTGTGTGAAACGTATTAATCAAGTTGAAACATGTTTATCAAGTTTGATGAAGATTGTACACCAAAACAGTATGTGATGATTGTTACACTACTTATTTAAAACACTTGAAACATTTTTTTCTTTGCAGTAGAAAGAATCTATATCCTATGACAATTTAAATAAAAAGGTTACTTTTTTTAAAAATGAAAGGAGAGCAGAGGTTTGTTTTGTTTTTGGCTTTACTATCTGCACTTCCTTGTCACTAAGGTCTGTAAGGCTCCTCCTCTCTGGGTCTGGGTCCTTCTCCTTCTAAATCTGACTCAGTAGACTGTCTGCTGTCTTCCTTCTCCTGTCTGTGCATAATCTTGACTTTCCTTTCTAATTCACTACTGTAGCTGTTAGTAGGAGAAATCCTTCATAATTTGTTGCTCGTGATGAGCTCACCTGCTCGGCTATGTTAGCATTGCAAAAAGGGATTTGTACTTGACAGCTGTGGACAGACAGAGAGCGCTTTTCTACTTTTTTTGTTCTAGCAGTGTTACATCGACTTTAGCTAAAATGTTCAGTAGATTGTGGGGAGAGGAATCTTAGCTTGGCACAGCATCAAAGGTCTGTCTCCACACCTTTCTGACTACAGCAGTGGTGATCTGAGGTGAAAGGACGAAAAACTCAGTTGTTTTTCGCCCCCAGTGTATACGCTTTTAAAATCAACATTTCCCACAGGACACAGAGTAGATGATCCCAGATCTTGACTTAAACAAAGCAGTACTTTTAAACTCCCCCGAAAACGTCTTTTCTATAGTTTAAATCTCACATAGGTCTCTCCGTGTCGAGTGCAGCCCGAAACTGCCCCGGAAACCAACAGCCACGTAGTGGCAACGCGGGGGGTCATAAACCCAACCCGCCCCCCGTCAGATCCACACACTGTACACTGCTCTGTAATCAATTTTTGTTACAGCTCCTTTTATTTTTAAAGTTTACACCATTGTCAGCTTTCTTGATTTCTCACTTTAAATCAATATGCCAATTGAACATCTAACTGGGATGTTTGTATGACACATACGTTCCAAACAACGCCAGAGGTTTCAGCCAGGACATTGTCCCCAAGACACTGAAGCTCCTGACCCCCCTGGTGGGTCTTAGATGTTTTTATATTCCAGGCAAATTAAATGAGCACATAGTTTTTATGATTTTGTCAAACGCAGACATGGTAAGGCATAGTAATAGAACTTTGCACTTACCACATCTTTGTTCTGTTGAAATCCTGTTCGTGACACCAATTGTTGTGGAGAAATTACTGAAGTCAAAGGTCAATGGTGAGGTCAGGAAGGAAAAAAGTGTTCAGGAGCCTCTGATGTCTTATGCTGTAATATTTATTGACGTTTGGCCAAGGAGAATTAGAGACACTCTCAAAGTACATCAGAAGTGCCTGAGTCGGTCTCACATTCTGCCCAACTCATGCTGGTGGATAGACTTTAAACCCCAAGATAATACCACAAATACTATACGCCCAGAATTAGCCAAAGAGAATGTCTTTACCCATGCAGGTGTTATTGTCAGCATATTCTAGTCTGGAGACACAGATGTCTGTTTACACAGATTGGAACGTCAACAGCAAGCTATCCATTATGTCTAGGAAGGCAGCAATAGGTCTCTTCGATCCTGGCCGCCACAGTGTTGAGATAGACTGGCACCTGCTGTTCTCAACCAAAGCCAAACAACTAATACTGCCGAGGACCTCAAGGCCCACACCTCGTGTAACCTAAGGATAGAACATTCTATAACAAAAACAACAGATAAACCGAAATATTCAGGAGTTTATAGACTGAAGCCGTGCTAAAATGTACGTGAATGTTGGACTGTGTGTATTCATGAGGTGGCCAGAAACACTTTGACAGTCTGCTTAAGTGGTTTTGTGCAATTACTGCATGTATCTCTGTGGTGCTGCACTGAGGGATCATGCTGCAACCACTAGAGGGCAGCACAAGCAGGATTTTACTTTGAACAGGGAAAACATCAGAGAATTCAGGCAATACTTTTGTTTTTTTCCATTTTGAAAATGTCAAGAGAGCCTTGTTAGAAAACAACAACAGAAGACAACAGCCTGCACTATAATGTCAGTCAGGATTAGAGCAGTCACTCAGCTGGCCCTGTGCCATTTTTTGGAAATCTGCACCAAACTGCATTTATGGGGATTTGGATGAAAAAGAGCAGAAGTCATTGTTTGAAGCAAACGGATCGGCATAAAGAGGAGTCACAACCTCCAAAAAAAAACTGCACATAATCCAGACTGTTCCAGATGAGACACCTGGTCTACATCTGTACTGTCCACAGCTGTATTTGAAGATAACAGTCATGTCAACACAACTGTAAACTACAGGTTCATACGTTGCTGTGCTACTGTATATTCTTCTCTAGGGCCTGCAGTCCCAGTTGGAGTGGACGTTCAGGTTGAAAGTTTGGATGCTATTTCAGAGGTGGATATGGTATGTGTTGACCCAACTGTACATAAGATCAGTCATGTATATTGTGAGTTGAGGTAGCACTGTAACAAACGTTAATTTCCTTGTTTAAGGACTTTACTATGACCCTGTACCTGAGGCACTACTGGAAAGATGAACGTCTGTCCTTCAGAAGTAACAACAACCACAGCATGACCTTCGATAGCCGCCTGGTGAAGAAAATCTGGGTACCTGACATGTTTTTCGTCCACTCGAAGAAGTCTTTCACCCATGACACCACCACGGACAACGTCATGCTGCGAGTGTACCCGGATGGTAAAGTTCTCTACAGCCTGAGGTAATCCCTGCAGTCAGCAGAGCCCAACATGAGAAACAAGTTCAGTCAGGAAGTGTATAGAGGAAAAGTTCCTCATTTGTTTTTAAAGATTGACATGGAACTCTTACTACTGGAACTATTTCTTGGTGAAAACCTGTTTTAATCTAATCGACTTTGAATGAAACAAATTACTTCATGATGACTATTTTTCAGTTTAAATTCAATTCCTTACACATATTTCCATCATAATGTTTTTTCAACTGTTTCAGGTTTGACTGGTGTTCCTTTAATTCTATCTACTCATAATATCCTCTACTTCTGCAGTGGTTTTAATGGTACCCAACTGGAGAATTATCTCCACCCACTGTTCTTGATACCTCCAACTCCTAATATGTGCATAATGGTAGTCAGTGTCATCACAGTGAGTTTTCCAGATTTGGTGTCATCGTGCCTGTACGGAGACCCATACTAAAACTTATGTTCACTGTATCTGGCAACCTGCGCACAAACATGCTGAACAGAAGAATACACTCTTGTTTCTCAAATAGACAAATAAGTGGGGTCAGTCATCATGGAGAAAGATAGTTGATTGTTGTCCTATCACCAATCTAACAAATAGCAAAGACGTGGATCATCAGCAGAGCTGAATCAGGCTGAATCACAGCTCGGTACTCAAACAAGCCAACTGTAATGGCACCTACCTGTCAATCAAAGCAGCCACACTCTTAATTCTGCATAACTTTAAGTCTTAATATCATTTGAACAGGTGAGTTGTATATAAATTCACCCTCAGTACAGTTGTCATGAATGGAGAAATTAGCTATAGAGACCAAAACTGTTTTTTGTACCAGGCTGTAAACATGTTTATTTCTGCTGTGAAGTTGGACATTTTAACATGGAGACTTATGGAGACTGAAATGTTCTGTAGCCTCAAGTGGCCGTTTGAGGAACTGCCGTTTTTGGCACTTCCGCATTGGCTTATATTCCCAGCTGCTTGGGTGGAACATGTGGACATTCATGGGCTCAGTCTGGTAAAGCTGACTTTTGTTGACTGATCAGTGATCTGGTTACTAAAATCCTTTCCTCAGATGTCATAGTGTGCAGCTATACCTTTAAAATGGAAAGTGTTTATCTGGACTGGACTTAAATTACAGGACCTGCCAGTTCAGGTGACAGGGGGCTGAAATTATTCCTGGTGTGAAAAATCACAGTCCGTGCTCCACATGGGATTAAAATCACTGACCACTGCAGAATCACTCGGCCTCCAGTCCAAATATTGCTTCAGGGTCTGATTTGGTCTCAATTAAGAGGACCTTTTTTCACAGAAGACATTTTGACAGAAGGAAAAACAAAGGTAATAAATAAAGTCATGTCTTAGTTCCTTTAGTTGGTTCAGTTTCAGGGTCCTGGTGTGCACTGTCACCTGTCATAGTTTACTGAAACTGTGGTTTCACAATGTGCATTTTAATATATTCCACAGTTTTCATTAGAACTACATAGAAACAGAACATGTTAATAATCACTAGGGCAACTTATGATGTTAGCGGGTGTTCAGGGATGTAATTACCGTTTGCTGTCCCAGCAAGACAAAGTGGCACCAGCTGGCACAGTACAAGTTGTGTATTTAAGGGGATAATGCTCTGCCAATTACGACTGCTAATACTGCCGAGCAAGACCTCGTAATTTTGGCAAGCGATAGTTGATTTTGTAATCCACATTACAGAGCCTGGTGGAGATTAACAGCTGGCCATCTGCCTCCTGTTGTGACCACTCGAGCATAGTACTGACTTCCTGACAAATGATGACATCAACATCTACAAATGTGCATTCGCCAACATGCTGAAATGTCTGGATGTGCGACTGATAGATGTGTTACTGACATACAACATCAAACATAAAGTCAAACTGCTTGGAACTCAATGAGAGATGAACTTGACCTTGATGTGGACTGTGGTGCCTGGTGAATGTCAACTGTATGCATGAGGGAAGAGTACTTGATGGTAAATAGAACATCACATGACCTGGGATAATCTGCGTGAGGTTTGCTGCTGGTTGGAGATTTTCCAGACTAAGGCAGATTGGCAGGCGAGGATGACAGTTTGTAGACCTTGTCTGCAGACCGTGTGTGGCCTTCTCTCATCCTGTGAGCTGGATTATGTATTTTCATTTATCGTCTGCTGGAAGACAAATCTCGCAGTGAATGGAGGGGTCATTCTCTGCTGAAGGTCAGATATGCATTATGGGTTGATATGAAAAGTCGTTTATCACCAGATCAACACTACAAACATCTTAGCTGGTGTTATGAATGAGTCTCACATCCTCCGTGAGCCACTGTCTCTGCTTAACCTTCCACAAAAACCATTTAACTTCCTGTGATCCATCATGAAAACTGCACAGGATCCAGTGCCAGAACGCTGTAGCTGACAATGTCAACCATCCGAAGGTCTTTGCATTGCTTGGTCTGTTAACTCAGCAGGTTTAAGTCACATATTTTACAGCTAGCTTGCTGCCAGCTATTTTCCAAATCAAACTGTAGCCTTTAAAACTGGCTACCTTTAGGTACCTGAAGAAAAAGCTTGGTGGGGTCCACATAGCATGTAAGCATGGATTCAGTGAACAGTTCCTTCAGCATGAAAATATTAGACTGACTGCTCCAGTACTGTGCAAGATTAGCTGTGGACACAGGCACACACACACACACACACACACACACACACACACACACACACCTACACACACAAATGACCTGACTGAGATAAAAATTAAATAAATAAGACTTAACTGTGCATATTCCAAGAGTATAACCAAAATAATTATTTCCCGTCTCATTGTTTTGTCGTTGCAGGGTGACAGTCACAGCCATGTGTAGCATGGACCTGAGCTGCTTTCCTCTTGACACTCAGACGTGCTCTTTGGAGATAGAGAGCTGTAAGTTTCTGTTTCAACCAACTGCATTCTGATAATTCCTCTGACTTCTGTAGAGTAGTACTGTCGTAGCTGCAGACGCAGTGCCATTCAATCGCTAGTTGTGGAGGATGTTAGAGTTTTCACTGGTGATTTTCATATTAATTACAATAGAATGAGTGCCACAAATGACTTAGTTTATGCTCTTGTCTCTTCAGATGCGTATACAGATGATGACCTGATGCTGTACTGGAAGGAGGGGAACAGGTCATTAAACACAGACGAGAGAATTTCTCTCTCCCAGTTCCTCATACAGGAGTTCCACACCACCACAAGGCTGGCCTTCTACAGCAGCACAGGTACTGGCAGAAAGCACAGAGCTGTCTCATGATTCAGGCCTACACCAGCTATACAACATCTGACTTCATCTCCTCTGCAGGCTGGTACAACCGTCTGTACATCAACTTCACTCTGCGGCGTCACATCTTCTTCTTCCTGCTGCAGACCTACTTCCCTGCCACTCTGATGGTCATGTTGTCCTGGGTGTCCTTCTGGATCGACCGCAGGGCCGTCCCTGCCAGAGTGCCACTGGGTGAGAGTGCCTGGTCATGGTTAGCTAATTAATGCAATGGTTAGTTAGATGATCAATGATTTCTTTATTTGTGAAGTTTTTCCTCATCCAATTCAAGGGTCTAAGGACAGCAGAGGGTGTTGTATGGCGTACAGCTTTTGAATCATATCGTCATCATGCATACACAAAAAGAATAATTCAATTAAAGGTCCAGTGTGTCAGATTTATGGGGCTCTATTGGCAGAATATGGAATATAATATGTTGCCTTAGAATGAGCGGGTCCTCTTCCATACAGTCCTGTATGTTGCATCACTATGTTTCTACAGTAGCCCAGAATGGACAAACATTGCCTCTAGAGAGTGCCCGTAGTGTTTAGGGTCAAACATAGGTTCACCTATACACTTGGAAGTGGTGGGTGAGGCAAGGAGTATTCAGTTGGTTATAATCTGCAGCCTCGCTGTTAGATGCCACTACATGGACCTTTAAATGATTCTATTCAAAATTTGAAAAATTAAAAAATGTGTCACATTACTGAGGTAAAAGATTCATCCTCTTCATTGTGATGTAATATTGGAAGTCCACAGTACAGGGACGGCCCTTGTTTATCACTACAACTTGAACATGAGACGTGAGACATGAGACTGGTTCACACGTGCTCTGAACTTGTTGTCCTGCTTTAGGTATAACCACAGTGCTCACCATGTCCACCATCATCACCGGAGTCAACGCCTCCATGCCCCGGGTGTCATACATCAAAGCTGTGGACATTTACCTGTGGGTCAGTTTCGTCTTTGTCTTCCTGTCGGTGATAGAGTACGCTGCAGTCAACTACCTGTCCACTCTACAAGAACGCAAGGAGAGGAAACTCAGAGACAGGGTTAGTACCAGTCTCCCAGCTCCATGCTCATAGCACATTTAGAAGCACTATATATTTTAAAGACATTTTTTTGGCCTTTTCAAGCTTTATTTTCGATAGAGACAGCTGAAGAGTGACAGGAATGTGGGGAGAGAGAGATGGGGATTGACATGTGGGAAAGAGCCACAGGTTGGATTCGAACCCTGGGCTTCCGCGGCAAGGACTGAGCCTTTGTACATGAGGCAGCTGCTCTACCAATTGAGCTAAACGACACCCCACAAGCACTATATATTTTAGACCAGGACAGAGGCACAGTCCTCAGGATAGTGATGTTGGGAGGTTGGTTTGTTTAGACAGTTGGTCATCCCCTTTGGTCCAGGCAGAAAACTCTCAACAAATATTGTTTGGATTGTTGTGACAGTCAGGAAAATTAAAATTTTCAAGTATTTATTGTCTCATTCCAAATCAATTTTTCTGTTAAACAAGATTAAAGAAATGTAAAAATCTGGCACGTGGTAGTCTTCTGAAGTGAAAAGATGATTTGAACAAGTTTTTTGTGGACATGTAGTGTTTTTTTTAAAGCCATTAAGTTTGACCTTTAATCTCCTTGCTGTGTAGCTGCTGTGTACCTGTGGCATGGCCCATCCTGGCATGATGTCAGCCAGCTACAGTGAGGTGGATGCCAACACGACAGGAAACTACGGCATGCCCGAAGTGAACGGCATAAAACGAGAGAGGATGCTGGTGCAGCTGGCGATGGAGAGCGACCAGGTCACCGGTCATGTTGGCTCCAGTGCTTACGCCAACATCTGGATTGACACACATGCCATAGATAAGTACTCCAGGGTCATCTTTCCTGGATCTTACGTCCTCTTCAACATCATCTACTGGTCTATCTACTCCTAACACAGATGGGACTCAAACAGACCTGTGGGTAACACAAGTCTCGACACTTGTAGCAGACAGAAAAGTTACTTTTCAAAGTGGTTAGCAGATGTTGCAGTAGAGTGAAGACGTGCACTACACTTGCAGATTCAAGCTTTTGTGTCTTCAATCTGAAAGAAAATAGAACATGAGCTACATCAGTGCTCAACACATCTGCTTCACCTCGGATGGGTCTCGACAGAACCTCAGAGAACCTGGGAACAACAGGACATCAGAGGGAAAACCAGAAAACATTTCTCCATATAATATGATCCAGTTTCACCAAAATCAAATAGTTGGTGGTGTGTGTGCTATAAAGCGTTATGTACTTCTCACAGGTGATCGCACCCAGAGCACAAAGTTACATATGATGCATGATTGACAGAGACACCATTCACCTGATTACAAGTCAGTGTATCATCAACATCATTTATTAGACTTAGTTTATGAGAGAAGTTGTACAATGTCACTTTAAACAGATGCAGATGCTGAATTGACAGGCGAAATGTCAAACTTGAAAGCATTAAACATAAATACGATGACATCCTGCTGAAGACATTTATCACTATATATTGGGTTTTTAACACAAGTCTTTACATCTGGATTGTGCTCCTGATATACCAAACATTGTTTTTTTTCTATCAATTATTGTGTTAAAGTTAAGTCATTAACAAACACAGAAATCTTCATGGTTAAATGTCATTGTTTAATCATCTGACCTGCTCACTGATATGTTTGAACTTCCACGCAGACATGAGTGTAAATCTCAGATGGAACTGGAGCTCTCTTCTACTGTCACATCTCTTGTTTATCTTATCTTCATAGCGCCATTCTGGACGAGAGAGCACAGAAACTCCAGGGAAGAAGTTTAGTTAGTAGTAAATTAAGTAGCATTAATGAGACATGTATGTTTACAGATGGTGGTGGTGATTGGGGAGAGAGAGAGAGAGAGAGAGAGAGAGAGAGAGAGAGTTTGAGTAGAATTGTCAATAAAGGAGATGTGACTACATCTTCAATACCGTGCCTGACTAGGCACAGCCCTGAAAGAGACAGACAGAGAGAGAGAGAGAGAGAGGAGTCCCCCGGCAGTCTAGTCCTATGGCAGCATAACTAAAGGATGACTTGAGCCTGCCTCCCGAACCCAAAATGGTAGTTTGTTCCACAGAAGAGGGGCTTGATAGCTGAAAGCTCTGGCTCCCAATATACTTTTGGAAACTATAGGAACCACAAGGAACCCAGCATTCTGAGAGTGCAGTGTTCTAGAGGGGTAGTAAGGTACTATGAGCTCTTTAAGATATGATGGTGCCTGACCATGAAGAGCTTTGTATCTAAAGAGTGTTATGGAATTTTCTATCCTTAGGTTACTTGACTTTGGTTGAGAACAGTAGGTGCCAGTCTATCTCAACACTGTGGTGGCCAGGGTCGAAGAGACCTATTGCTGCCTTCCTAGACATAATAGATAGCTTGCTGTTGACGTTCCAATCTGCGTAAACAGACAACAGTGTCTCCAGACTAGAATATGCTGACTACAACACCTGCATGGGTAAAGACATTCTCTTTGGCTAATTCTGGGCGTATAATATTTGTGGTGTTATCTTGGGGTTTAAAGTCTATCCACCAGGATGAGTTGGGCAGAATGTGATACCGACTCAGGCACTTCTGATGTACTTTGAGAGTGTCTCTAATTCTCCTTGGCCAAGCATTAATAAATATTACAGCATAAGACATCAAAGGCTCCTGAACACTTTCTTCCCTCCTGACCTCACCATTGACCTTTGACTTCAGCAATTTCTCCACAAGGAGGATAATTTTAAATTCTATTCTAGATTTAACAGGTAGCCAATGCAGAGAAGCCAAAATGGGACAGATGTGATCTCTGATTTTGGTTCCTGTCAGAACACGTGCAGCAGCATTCTGAATTAGCTGCAAAGTCCTAAGAGACTTATTGGAGCAGCCTGATAACAAAGAGTTACAATAGTCCAGCCTAGAAGTAACAAATGCGTGGACTAGTTTTTCTGCATCCACTTGAGACACAATGCGTCTGATTTTGGCAATGTTACGTAAGTGGAAGAATGCAGTCCTCGAAATTTGTTTTATGTGGACATTAAAGGACAAATCCTGGTCAAAAACAACTCCAAGATTCTTTACAGTGGAGCTGGAGGCCAGGGTGATCCCGTCTAAAGTAACTAAGTCTCTAGAAAGAGAGTTTCTGAGGTGTTTGGGTTCAATTACAAGAACTTCAGTTTTGTCTGAATTTAACATCAGAAAATTGTAGGTCATCCAACGTTTTATATCCTTAAGGCATGCTTGAAGTTTAGTTAACTGATTGGTTTCATTAGGCTTGATCGATAAATATAATTGGGTGTCATCGGCATAACAATGAAAATAAGGAGTGATTCCTAATAATGTTCCCTAAAAGTTATTTCTTAACAGCGGTTGTCCTTTGACTGTATCACTGACTTACTTCGACAAATCAAACTTGCTGCCATGGGGATGCAGAACGTCTGACACGCTGGAGTCAAAAGAAGTCTGCTTGATGGACAGATGAGAGGAGGCCTCTCTCAGGATCAACATGCAAAAGTTTATAGAGGCTGATTTTAAAATGGGGCGGCTGTGGCTTAGAGGTAGAGCGGGTCATCCACTAATCAGATGATCGGCAGTTCGATCCCTGGTTTGATGCATGTCGAAGTGTCCTTGGGCAAGATACTGAACCCCCAAATTGCTCCTGAAGGCTGTGCCATCGGTGTGTGAATGTGTATGAATGGTTAGCTCTTCAAACTGATGGCAGCCAATGCCATCTCCATCTCCTGGAATTCAGCTGGGACATGCTCGTGTCAGATTTGAGACAAACACAAACCTGCAGCTCAAACGTCCTCTAACCCATTCTGTTCAGATACACTCACACTCGGTAACACCATCTATTACAGGCTGATTGTTACAGGCTTTTTTTTGTTTTTGTTTTTTTACAGAATGTACAGAAAACTCTAAAAGCTCAGAAAACTCAGTTGAACCACGTTGTCTCCAACACATCAAACTCATATTCCTGTATTTTTACTGGTCTTAAATTTTTTTTCTTTTCCAGCAGTGTTCTCTCCAATCCATGGAGGTAGTCAAAGCCTCTTCAGAAATCTCTCTCTTTCTCCACTTTTCTTTTAAATAGAAGGTCTTTTCATTTTTGGCATAATCTTGAGATGGACTTACAAGGTTTTGAAATAAAGGCTGATTTCAGGCTGCTTCCTTAATATCTATATGATAATGTTATTCTTAATGGATAATTCTGGTACTTACTACTAACATTGAAATTGGCCTTATCTAACATTATGATTTACTATCAATATGGCAGGTGTTACTGTGTTCTGTGACCCATTAGAGCAGCTGCAGTAGATCGCTCTGTAAGGAGTCACTACACCGCCAAACTTCCAGCGCCGACTTTTTCACTTCAGTGCAAAAAAATACATTTATTGTGGCTCTCTCTGGAGTCACCAGACATCCTGTCTGTGTATCAAGTGAATACACATGAAGCCCCAAACCCAACGCTAAGATAAAAGTAATCGTATTACAGAGGTTTGGTCATTGAAACATCACTCATTTTATTTCCCATAGTTCTTCTTCATGTGTGCCACGATACGCCCCAACACATTACATTTAGTTGGTAACACTTAGTGCAGGACTTTTAGTTCTAGGAGAGGATTCTTACATTGTGGCATTCTATTCATTAAACAGAGACGGTGCATATTAATACACATTGCTGTAAGAGCACCAGAGTTTTCATCAGGTGTCCCTCTGCAGATGTTACCTGTCACTCTAAAGAAAGAGTTTTTTGCCTGTAGACTATATAAAGCTGATAACTGAAATGAAGGAGTGTTTCACTTTACATACTGTGATAATAGTGTTAATGCTACATTTAGATTATTTGTACTCTAAATAACAAAGATCTGCCAAAGCCTACGCATGTATGTTGGATCATGACAGTAGCAGAAATAAATGATCTGGAGACAAAAGTTCAATCCTGATTCCAAAAAGTTGTCAGGTTGTTTGAAGCGTAATAAGAACAGATCAAAATGATTTGCATCCTTTTTGACCTCAGATTTCAGTGCAAAGACAAAATACTTCATGTTTAAACTTATAAACTGAACTGAACAAAGCTGATGTGATATCTTGTATCCCCTGCATGCAACACACCAGCAGTTTGAGCACAGATCTTGACCCAGTGAGATGTACTTCAAGATGTCTGAGCGTCCTCTGTTTTTTTCAATGCTGTTCAGAGGTAAAACCTTCTGAGACAAATGTGTAGTTTTGGACTACATATCATCACTGAACATCGTTGTACCTGCTAGTATAATGATGTTTGAAGCATGATAAATAAATGAACACATACTGCACAATCAAATATATTTTCGATTGTGCAGTCAGTGTGCAGGGAGGATCATCAGTGTTTATCAGACAGCTCTGTGTGCTCTCCTGTCAGCGTCCCGTCCTCCTTCAGTTTGGCCTCAGTGAACTCTTGCTTCACTCTCTGCAGCAGCTCCGGATTCAGCAGCACATCGAGGGCCGTCATGGCCAGAGCCTTCGCCGTCCTCAGGGTGAAGAACTGAGCTCTGTCATCGCCTGCATCAAAGTCACAAAGAAAACGTTTCAAAAAGGTTTGGACAGGAGCAACGAAGCACGGTTTGGAAGCTTCACACAGGTGACAGGTGATGGTGGCATGAAGGTTATGTGAGGGTCCTTGGAAGGCTCAGTCATTCACAAACAAGAAAAAACGAACAGTTTAAGAGGAATGTTCGTCAGCACACAGTTTGATCGAATTTCTAGATTTCACCATCTACAAACCAGAATATCATTCAGAAATATTCCACAAATAACTGCATGTAAAGGGCCAGGCCCGAAACCAACACTGAATCTCTGTGACCTTTGACCCCTCAGACAGCACTGCATTAAAACCCACATGACTGTATGAAGGATATTACTACATGGGCTCAGGAACACTTCAAAAAACAGTTGGCAGTAAATGTATCATGCAGAGAGACAGACAGATATCAACACCATCCAGAACAGTTCAGGTTGCATTACACACATACAGCATGAGTAAGACATGGGCATTTACATGGCCTGTGTCCACACTGATAGTTAAAAGACTATCTTCAGGACTGATGGATGAAATGCACACATCATGATGCTACCTGTTCTTCTAAGTCCATACTGGAGGACAGCATGGAGAGGGGAAGGAAAGGGCTGACAAACATGGGATCCATATTTGATAATTCAGATGTCATCAGATCATTTATATCAAATATAATAAATTATCAGTGTGCGTGGCGCACGGAGAGAATAGACAGACAAACTGCAGATGCTGTGCTTCTTGTCCGAACAGCCTGATTGGTTAACATGGGCTCAGGAAGGCTGTGATGCTTTCATGTGGATGAAGCAGGCAGCTCTTCACGGTGCTTTAACTTCTTCTTCCTTCACAGATTGTTTCTACGCTGAAATCAGGTATTGATCAACCCTGCTGCTGTGGTCCTGCATGACGTCCACTACATATACTACTATTATTATTATCATCATTACAGCTACCTTTTGTCGTATCTCCATTCAAATCTAGAGTTAGTTATCAATATTTTATTGCTGCTGTGCATCTGTGTCTATCTATCTCAACTGTCCTCTGATGAAAACTGTGTGAACAAATGTATTGTAATTGGTGGCTTTTTTTTTTGGCAATATGAGTAATAAAAACAGTCAACTAGATCTGGAATTATAATTTTTAATTATATCTTATATATAATATTTTGAATGGCTGAAACTGTCCGCTCAGCTGGAGACTAGCAGCTGATGAATGAGCCTCTGATGTGATGTATGAATGAGGCAGCTGACACTGTATTGTTTGCCTGAGCTGACACTGTGCACGGAGAACAATCGACAAAAGACATGTTCTGATAAAGCGGACTCATCCGTTAACAGAGACATGTACACAGACAGATGTTTGTTTCCTGACATACCTGAGGCCACAGTGTATTCCTCTGTGTGGTTCAGGGCCTTAGAGCCGATGTAGAAGTACGGATGGATGCCAGGAACTACAAACGACACGTTGCCAAAGTCGGTAGAGCCTGTAGAGAAGAGAGACAAGAAGATCTTTCATCAAATGCACTGGCTTGTATTTTACAGTTCACTCATGATTCATAGAGACAGAGGGTCTGTTGTGAAGTAGGAGGCAGACTAAAGAGGTTCTGATGCAGGTCCCCATGTGTGACATTAGTTTACAGGTGCTTCCAGGAAATGTGCAAAGCAATAAAACTTGAAAAAAGCTTAGGACACTGAGGACAAATCAAATCAACCAAAATCAACGAGCATGAGCACGAGCCCTGGCGTCTGCTGTGGCTGATGAATGGCTGCGTTGAGTCCTCTTTGCCTCTTTGTCCTCTCACCAGAAGCATTGCTGAGGACTTCTTCATCTGTGGTGAATTCCATGCCCAGAGCTTTGCCATTGTTCTCATACAAATCTTCCAGTGTTGTGTTTCGCAGTATGTTGTCAAAAGCGTTTCTCGCATACTCCACTTCCACCTGAGGAGGAAGGGAAGGTGAAGCACTGACCAGCAGGACAAATTAGTCAACTCACTTTGTAATTCAGACACGTTTACCTCACAGCCAGTTGCCACAGCAGCTGATCTAAAACACATCTCAGCTTTCGCCTTCAGGACGTGAAGCTCAGCACGTGAAGGGGTTCTCAGATAGTACTCCAGCTCAGCGTAGGCAGGGATGATGTTTGGTTTCACGCCACCGTGCTTTATGATACCTGCGTGACACCGGGCGATTTTAAACCAAGCTTCCTGAACTCCTCAGAGCAACACAAAGAGTACAGAGGTTCACCAGCTGCTCACCATGAACTCTCCAGTCTGGCTTCATCTGCTGTCTGAGCACAGACAGGTTGTTGTAGCACAGCACAGCTGCATCCAACGCATTGATTCCCTCCCAGGGGTAGGCTGAGGCATGAGACGCCTTACCGTGATACTTGATGGTTACACTGGAACACATGACAAGACAAAGCACACGTCAGTCTCTGCTTCTCTGACTGAGCGAATGTGCAAAGCTGTCATCAAAGCAAAAGGTGGCTACTGAGGGAACTGCCTCTTCTAGTGTGTCACATACGGGTTTCTCAGGGTCAGGTATGTCCTGAGGTCACTGTAAAGACAGTGTTAAATCTTAGACTGTTATGAGGACACTGACTGAGCAGCTGTATGTTAGTGTTTACTATGGTAACCAAGGTCAGAGGATGGAGCTGGTAACAAAGTTGGACCAATAACGGTGAACATATTTCCTTATTTGTAGACTGATGATCATTTATGGACATACAGTAGTTGTGGAACTGTCCTGGCAGCATCTAGAGTCAGAGAGGACAGCTCCTTCAGAACTGAGGCTGCATCATGTCATGACAAGTGTACTGATGAATCCTCCATTCTCCTTGATCAAGCTTCAGTTAACTTTCAGCATAAGACACTGATGAAGCAGTTCTAAAATATAAAACATTCTGCTTTGTTTACCACATAATTCCATATGTGTTATTTCATAGTGTCCAAACTTTGTGAGTTACTAACGATTGATTCTACAGCAGCCCTATGTAAGGCAATAATTCTGCGTAGTCTGGTATATAAACACTTTGCAGCAACAGAGATAATGTAATTAGGTGAATCATAATTGGTGATCAAAGACATGGAACACACACACACACACACACACTGTTAATACAAAGAGATGAGACTCTGTAAAAGTGCTGACAGGACACCTCCGACTGCACACAAGGTCAATTATTGCTTTCGCAATTTTTAAAACGTTCTCGGAGCATTTGGAGGATGTTATCTGTGTGTCAATAAATAGAAGCCAATCAGGAAGAGAGTAAAGATGTTTCACTGATCAGTTCACATAACACAGCATGTCAACACGCGTGTAAATCTGAAACTGTTCCTCTAAAACTTACTCATGTTCAGCCACCAGAGGGAGATATGGGGCGTCATCCTGCAGGGGGTGGGCCATGAACACCACATCCATGTTGTCAAAGGCTCCTTTCCTCAACAAGTCTATTTTACCACCACCATCCTCCTCAGCTGGAGTCCCCAGCACCGTCAGCTGTGGAGATCAGCATCATTACTGTTTATAGAAGATTCAGGTTGGAAGGTTGTCATCATGAATCTGTTACTCAATATGTGTTGATTATATTATATATTAAATGCTGTAAATGATCTCAAGAAATTAGTCTGCAAGAGAACTACGGCTTGGGAGAAGATTTTTTTTTCCAGCAAGACAATGATCCGAAGCATACTGCAAAAGCTACACAGGAATGGTTTAAAAAGAACCAGGTAAATGTTCTGGAGTGGCCGAGTCAAAGCCCAGACCTCAATCCTATAGAGAATTTGTGGCTGGACTTGAAAAGGGCTGTTCATGCCCGATACCTGCGTAACCTGACAGAGCTTGAGCAGTTTTACAAAGAAGAATGGAGCAAAATTGCAGTGTGCAGATGTACGAGACTGACTGAGACTTATCCACACAGACTCAGTGCTGTGATGGCAGCCAAAAGTGCATCTACTAAATACTGACTAAATACTCTCTTTATAATTTTGTTTCATTGACATTACTTTATAGAAATCTGTTTTCACTTTGACATTAAGAGTTTTTTCCAATAAATTTGTGTGAAAAACTAATTTTATTGACTGATTTATGAAAGCAATAAAAGGGTAAAACATTCAAGGGGGTGAATACTTATGATAGGCACTGTATATGTGTGTGTGTGTGTGTGTGTATGTATGCTGATCATGTCTGTAGCCTTTTTGACAGAGTTGTGTCCTCAGTGCAATTTGTACAGACAAATGTTGAAGCATGTGTGTTTGCGTTGTATTTGTGCGCTGTCTTGGTCTGATGTTAAGAAGTTAGCTACCATGGTTCATTTTACTGTAACGTGACAAGACAAAGCACACATCAGTGTCTGCTTCTCTGACTGTGCAAAGCTGTCATCGAAGCAAAAGGTGGCTGATGTGAAGAATCTAAAAAAACTTTATATACACTGTTTTTGCTCACTACATAATTCCATGTGTCTTATTTTATAGTTTGGATGTCTTCAGTGTTCACCTCTAATGCAGACACTGTCTGTCTGTCTGTCTGTCTGTCTGTCTGTCTGTGGCCCCACCTGCTGTTTCTTATCTTAATTACAGAGGACAGTCTACACTGAGGACTTTATGCATGTTTTAACACCGGCCTTCAGTCCAATGAGCTCTGCTGTGTCAACATACAGATCTGATATGACAATATACTGCAGTACTACTTCCTGTTAAACACAATCAACACACTGCACCACCTGTTCATGTTTTCATTGCACCATGCTCTGAATAGACTCCCTCATCAGTTACATCAGAGTCGCTCATTTCAAGCTCTATTTAAACACATCATATGCTGTTAGCTATTTTAATCTGAAGCGATGCATCGTGGTCTATAAGATCATCATATGTTTGTAGCGTCACCATTCTGTGAGAACCATGTATCCGTATGAAGTCAGAAAAAGAGCCTGTTTACAGCTTTGTGATGAAGATAATCCAAGTGCAGTCAGTCAGATAGAAAGTAGATAAAAGACCAAATCTGTGTGGCTTCATTAAAAACACTGTCAGACTTTGGGTACACCCTGGACAAGTTGCCAGTTCATCACAGGGCACATAGAGACAAACAACCATTCACACCTACGGACAATTTAAAGTAATTAACCTGTTAAAGTGCATGTATTTGGACTGTGGGAGGAAGCCGCTGTACCCGGAGAGAACCCGTGTTCATATGGAACGATGAGCAAATTCCACCAGACTAGTGATGCGTCGGTCGCGAACGAGCCAGCTCTTTTAAGTGAACCGATGGGAGCCGGCTTCCGTCCATGAGCCTTTTTTGTTTGTTTGCTTTTTGTAAAGTAATATGGTGTGCAACAGGTACTCCATGCATGCAGTGACTGAATGTCACCTGCGTGCTCTGCAACCAATCACGTGAGGATAGACAAGGATCATAACACCAAGTAGGGAGGGGCGGGGGTCCAGCACAGCAGCGCTCATAGACAGGTGCACAGACCCTTGTCTGTAAATGCAATAGAAACAATTGGCTACAGCAATTTATTGATATTAAAAATAGAATTTTTACTTTTGAATACTTCACTACAAAGGATGCATTAAATAATTGGAGTGATATATGTGTGTACATACAAACCATAAGTCAAAACAGCGCTAAATCTGGCTAAATTATAAAAGGTGTAAGTGGTCAAATGAAGAGCTCTTCTGGGTGATCTGAGTCAAATGATCTGGCTCACTAAAAAGAACCGGAATTCCCATCGCTACATCAGACACGGATGTGACGCGTTCCGTGTGCGCGGCTCGAGCTCGCCGGAAAGCCAGACACAGAAACGCCACAGGTGATCCAGTTGATTTTCACAATAAAACACCCCCGTGCAAACTGCCGGTCGTAAAAACAGTCAAACGGGAAACAAATTAGCATATTTACACGCGTAGAAGCACGTGAACCGGGAAAGATCTCCAAATCTGAGCAAGTAAACAAAGTCTGTCTGGCTGAACGCTTCTGAAACACTCCCGGTGGGGATGAAGTCAGGACGGACCAAAACAAGGTAGCGGCCCGGTGAGGCGGGCCAAGAAGCACGTTACACCTGAAGACTGACGTGTTTTCATATGTGGAGCAGCTTTTAATGAGGCTTCATAAAAATGACGAAACGAAGTTCAGATTCACAGCACTGCTCAGCACTCGATAACTCCTCCCTCTTCTTCCTGCTCTCAAACACAGCGAGCTCCACTCTGTCCATGAGAGGAGAGATGGCGCAGAAAGGAGTTCAGCTGGACCGGGAAACCTTCTCTTGTCCGATCTGTCTGGATCTACTGAGGGATCCGGTGACTACTCCCTGTGGACACAGCTACTGCATGAAGTGTATTAAAATGCACTGGGATGGAGAGGATGTGAAGAGAATCCACAGCTGCCCTCAGTGTAGGCAGACCTTCACACCGAGGCCTGTCCTGGTGAAAAACACCATGTTAGCAGCTTTAGTGGAGGAACTGAAGAAGACTGGACTCCAAGCTGCTCCTGATGATCACTGCTATGCTGGACCTGAAGATGTGGCCTGTGATTTCTGCACTGGGAGGAAATTAAAAGCCCTGAAGTCCTGTCTGGTCTGTCTGGTCTCTTACTGTGAGAAACACCTCCAGCCTCATTACGATGTAGCTCAGTTCCAGAAACACAAGCTGGTGGAGCCCTCCAAGAAGCTCCAGGACAACATCTGCTCTCGTCATGATGAGGTGATGAAGATATTTTGTCGCACTGATCAGCAGTGTATCTGTTCTCTCTGCTCTGTGGATGAACATAAAGGCCACGACACAGTCTCAGCTGCAGCAGAAAGGACTGAGAGGCAGAGAGAGCTCGAGGTGAGTCGACAAAACATCCAGCAGAGAATCCAGGACAGAGAGAAAGATGTGAAGGAGCTCCAACAGGAGGTGGAGGCTATCAGTGGCTCTGCTGATAAAGCAGTGGAGGACAGTGAGAAGATCTTCACTGAGCTGATCCGTCTCATGGAGAAAAGAAGGTCTGATGTGAAGCAGCAGGTCAGATCCCAGCAGGAAACTGAAGTGAGTCGAGTCAAAGAGCTTCAGGAGAAGCTGGAGCAGGAGATCACTGAGCTGAAGAGGAAAGACGCTGATCTGAAGAAGCTCTCACACACAGAGGACCACAACCAGTTTCTACACAACTACCCCTCACTGTCACGACTCAGCCAACCTACAGACTCATCCAGCATCAATATCCGTCCTCTGAGGTACTTTGAGGATGTGACAGCTGCTGTGTCAGAGCTCAGAGATAAACTACAGGACGCTCTGAGGGACCAATGGACAAACATCTCACTGACAGAAACTGAAGTCCATGTTTCACTGTCAGGACCAGAACCAGAGCCCAAGACCAGAGCTGAGTTCTTAAAATATTCACGTGAACTCACGCTGGATCCAAACACAGCACACAAACAGCTGTTATTATCTGAGGGGAACAGAAAAGTGACAAGAATGAGTCAACATCAGTCTTATTCTAGTCACACAGACAGATTCACTTGGTGGGCTCAGGTTCTGAGTAGAGAGAGTCTGACTGGACGTTGTTACTGGGAGGTGGAGTGGAGAGGGGCAGGAGTTGGTGTAGCAGTCGCATACAAGAATATCAGCAGAGCAGGGAGGTTACTTGAATGTTCATTTGGATCAAATGACAAATCTTGGAAGTTGAATAGTCTCACAAGCAGTTATAACTTTTATTACAACAATGTCCAAACTCGTCTCAGGTCCTCGGTCCTCCAGAGTTGGAGTGTACCTGGATCACAGTGCAGGTACTCTGTCCTTCTACAGCGTCTCTGAAACCATGACTCTCCTCCACAGAGTCCAGACCACGTTCACTCAGCCTCTGTATGCTGGACTTCATGTTTTTAATTATGAAGTCACTGCTGAGTTGTGTAAACCCAGATAGACAGAAGTCATTTAAGGGTTAAAGTGTGTGTTTCGTTTCGTTAACTTGTTTTGTTTCCATCGCAACAATTCCTTCCTGTGTCTGTTTAGCCGTGAAGGCTGTCACTGTTCATGGTGACTTTAGTTTCCATGATCATAATCAATAAGGAGACGATTCATTCTTTTCTTGTGCATGTGTGAGATTCTGCTCTGACAAACTGAGTGTGTGGATGAAGTGAATCTGTACATGAACTCACTGATCAAGAGTCACTGAACAGGCTGACTGACGGATGTGTGAACAAACAAACAAGTCTTTTCTTCATTTCATACAAACCAAATCAACACTGACAGTTCATGTGAAGAAGGATGTTTTGACTGTCAGCCAAATAGAAAGATGAGCATAGCATTTAAATAGCACATTATAAGAATACACATAATAATAATAATAATAATAATAATAATAATAATAATAGGTATTGTTTGGTATTGGTACATGTAGATTTTTGTATTTTTTCCGTCTCCTCAAATTGTACTGTAGATTTGGAAGAGACAAATCTTAATGAGATTTCCAGTATCTTTACTTCACTAGCAGGATGTCAAAAAACTGTATTTAAATTTGGTTCTGTACAAAGAATGAAAAGAAAAATGAGACTTATTTACATTGTGTAATATGTCAACACTCATTATTTTCCTTTCCTCTCAGGCACATGAAATCAAATCTGACACATGCATGTCACTGCATGTGATCATGTCTGTAGCCTTTTTGACAGAGTGTGTGCCCTCAGTGCAATTTATGCAGACAAATGTTGAAGTGTGTGTTTGTGTTGTATTTGTGCATCTGCTGTTAATAAGTTAGTTACCATGGTTCATTTTACTGCAACAATTAACTGCTGAGTTTATGTCTATTTTTCTTAAGAAGGTTCCTAACTGAGTGAATTGACCCTGCCTGAAGTATTAACGTAGCCGTCATGATAAGAGCTGTATGAATTCTCTCCATGTTAAGGAGAGGAGCTTCAGTACTTCCTTTCTTATCTCCTTTAGCATAGGATACACCTGACCATCCTATAGGAAAGGAAAGGAGGTAATGCCGTTCCACAATTCTTTGTGGCAGGGACAAAAAAAACAATGTCATTCACAACCAGACATAAAAAACATGAATTCATTTAAAAAGTGTGATGCAGACTGCAGCAGAGAATATAGACAGACGTGTTGACAGGATATAAAAACTTCTGATACGATGAAGTCTGTTGTTGACTGTGGAGCTGCGTTCACACACAGAGGTGTTCAGGTTTGCTGATGTTAATAACTAGAAAAGCTTTAAGTTATCCTGACCGTTCAAATTCATATAAAACATGAATATCACAACATTCAGTGTGATGGTCAATCTTTCTCTAACTGTGTTGGACGTCCAGCGTCCTGCAGATCATCATGGAAGTTACCACTAATTCATAATCATCCATCTTTTGCAATACCTTGTTAATATGGTTGTACATGACTGGATAGGAGGGTGAGCGTGAGCGACACACGGCGGGAAAAGTATCTCAGATGCGCGGTTTGTAGTCCATCTTCTGAATATTGTAGTTTTACCGCAGACCTACGTCGATACAAAAAGTTGGATGACCTACAATTTTCTGATGTTAAATTCAGACAAAACTGAAGTTCTTGTAATTGGACCCAAACACCTCAGAAACTCTCTTTCTAGAGACTTAGTTACTCTAGATGGGATCACCCTGGCCTCCAGCTCCACCGTAAAGAATCTTGGAGTTGTTTTTGACCAGGATTTGTCCTTTAATGTCCACATAAACCAAATTTCAAGGACTGCATTCTTCCACTTACGTAACATCGCCAAAATCAGACGCATCGTGTCTCAAGCGGATGCAGAAAAACTAGTCCACGCATTTGTTACTTCTAGGCTGGACTATTGTAACTCTTTGCTATCAGGTTGCTCCAATAAGTCTCTTAGGACTTTGCAGTTAATTCAGAATGCTGCTGCACGTGGTCTGGCAGGAACCAAGATCAGAGATCACATCTCTCCCATTTTGGCTTCCTTGCACTGGCTACCTGTTAAATCTAGAATAGAATTTAAAATTCTTCTCCTTACATACAAAGCTCTTCATGGTCAGGCACCACCATAGATTGGGAGCCAGAGCTTTCAGCTATCAGGCTCCTCTTCTGTGGAACAAACTACCATTCTGGGTTCTGGAGGCAGACACGGTCAACACCTTTAAGAGTAGACTTAAGACTTTCCTTTTTGATAGAGCTTATAGTTAGGGCTGGCTCAGGTCATCCCTTAGTTATTCTCTCTCTCTCTCTCTCTCTCTCTCTCTCTCTCTCTCATATATTATTACTGTCATTATTGTTACCATATCTCCATTACAGTTTATAGTTAGTTAATGATTTGCTGCTGCTGTGCATCTGTGTCTCTCTATCTCTATCACAGGTTCCACTGCTACTGTAATCATTTTATCATTCATTGTAATTCATTGTCATTTTATCATTCATTGTAATTGTACAATATGTTTGTGTTGACTTGTTCTGTACACGTGACATCTATTGCACGTCTGTCCGTCCTGGGAGAGGGATCCCTCCTCTGTGGCTCTTCCTGAGGTTTCTTCCACCTTTTTTCCCTGTTAAAAGGGTTTTTTGTGGGCAAGTTTTTCCTCACTCGAACCGAGGGTCTAAGGACAGAGGGTGTCACTCCCTGTACAGATTGTAAAGCCCTCAGAGGCAAATGTACTTTGTGACTTTGGGCTATACAAATAAAATTTGATTTGATTTGATAATATCCACTGTCGCGTAATGACGTAGTCTAGCGTAAGTGCAGTCGGACTGTAAAAACAATATTACTGTACTGTATTTATGTCCACCAGCGAAATCAGACAACAGAACATCTGACTGTACAATAGTTTGCAAACAAGCTTACTCACAATTTCAGCAGCTTTGGTTCATTATCAACATCAAAATAGGAGTTTTGTTGAAGAAAGGTTCTAATACATTTGAAGGAAGAAAATAAGAAGGAGAAGTAAATAGGAATAATAGGAAATAGAAAAATAGGAAGAAGAAGGTAGAAAATAAGCTCCAAATCTCCTGTTTTCATTCAAGGTTTCCCAAAGACAGAGATGTTAGGAAGAAGTGGGGAGTGGCTTTGAGGAGGGAAGGATTCACTGCAAGTGATTCATCCGTGCTTTGCAGTGCGCATTTTAAGCAGGACGATTTTGATAGGACAGGTCAGATTGTCCGACTCAGAGATGGTGTCATTCCATCCATCTTCAGCTTCCCGGTTCACCTCCAAAGAGTAGGTGTATCATCATAAGGCTATTAGCATTCATGAATGTAAATATTCTATGATCAATCACAGGGCATGGTGAGATACTTATCCCTGTATACTATATTTCTTTTAAGTGCACAAACTGCAACCTCACACCCACAACCTCAGCCTAATGATGTGAGCATTTCTGTTTTAAACATCATATCATAATGGTCCTGGACATATTACAATCTCACTTATTTGCTGCCACTCATTAAAACACACTCACAAATAAACCCATACACACACAATTGAAGACATGTTGAACATGCATTCCTGGCACATATGCACACACACACAAATTGAGTGGAGCGGGTGACCGGTCCAAGGTCCAATAGGCAGTAGCGGTCGATGCGGCGTCTACTTTTTATTATGTCTATGGTAAACACCGCGGTCGTCTCCTCCTCGCTTCACACCAAGTGTTAAGGAAAGGACACAGGAAGTCATTTTTTTAACTACTCGACCGTATACACTTTGTCGTGTAGTTGTCCTACCTGCACCTGGACAGGGAGCTTCCCGTGTGTGTCCTCCAGCACAGCTTTGAGCCCCAGAGCCGCAGCAGCTCCAACCTCAGCTATCAGGTTGTGTCCACACGCATGTCCGATCCCTGGCAGGGCGTCGTACTCACACAGGAAACCCACGTTGACCTGCTCGCTGCCTCCGGCTCCCCAGGTGGCTCGAAACGCAGTGTGGAGTTTGAAGTGACTGTCGACCTTCCAGCCCTCCTCCTGACTGAAAAATGCTACCATTGTGTCATGAGACCGGGTTTCCTCATAAGCCAGCTCCGGACAGCTCCATATGTCCTTACTGAGTGTGTGGAGCTTTGCTTTGGCTTCTTCTATACAGTGTGAAACTCTCTGTTTCAGCTCCAGCAGCAGCTCTGCTCTGTCAGCCATCTTGGCGGTCATGTTGTTCTTTTTTCTTCTTCTTTGTTGTTTAACGGCAGTCGGCATCCTTAATGTTGCATATACTGCCCTCTTCTGGACTTTACTTCTTTACTACTTCCTCTTTGTTATATTATCATCATATCATATATCATATTATTTTCCTCCCTTCCCTAGATTTCCCACATTCTGTTATACTCTTGAAACTATTCTTCACTGTTCCTGCCTTCCGCAACCCTGCTGTTGTGACTACCAAAAACAAACTTGATTAGCCACTAATGGTGGTTTGAGAATTGTTCTTGACGCGGTTTAGGCAAAACAAAATAATGTGCAAAGGTTTCTTCTGTTTCGGTGAGGTTCCCATTTATTGCAAACAAAGAAATGACAAAACAAAACATTATCATGCAGGTTGTTGGTGACTGGAACTTTAACGTAAAACTGCTTTTCAGCTGGATTCCATTACGAACTAGTGTGCTCCCCACCACCATTCAACTCAAACTGATTTTACTCCTATTATATACACCTGGTGCTGGGTGGTTACCAATACAGAAACGAAAAAATAATACACCCTAGTGGTCAAACGAAACATACACACACATATGGCTCCTACACACCGCCCCATAATTGTTTTGGTGTGCATTTACAATTACATAATTATATACATTTCCAAAGAAGCCAAAAAGGTCTATGTGCAAATCTTCTTTTCTTTTCTTGTCTTCATTGACCAGAGGTTGCCAGCACATAGTCAATGTTGGGATCTGAACTTTACCATCAGTCCTTAACTACATACCCACTGCTTCCAAAATAAATCTGACAGATACTGAACCTGTCTCCATCTCCGTTTAATGTACAAGTCATTTTCATCAAAAAGTCCAGGAGGAACTTAGGTCCTTTCAAACCTGGGTATTGTGGTTTGTTTTATAGGAGCAACTCCAGACTTTCCGACCATGAAAGCAATGTTTACCTCTTTAGAGATGCTTTCCAATCTCAGATAAGAAACAGTGCCATATCCATATTCACTAGCATCTGAAAAGTGATGCAGCTGTGCATTGTTTACTTGTCCAAAGTTCTTTGGCTTGATACATCGTTCCACCTTTAACAGTGACAGTTTATGAAGATTTGCCAGCCAATGTGCCCATTTCTGTAAAAAGATTTGTGATATTTTGTCATCCCAACCAACCTTTCTTTTGCACAGCTCCTGTAGTATCAGCTTGGGAGGTAGCGTGAATGGTGACAAGAATCCAAGAGGATCATAGATGGAATTAACCACTGACAAGATTCCACGGCGTGTACATGGACGACTTTCAAGTGCAATCTTGAACATGAACATGTCTGATTCCACACACCAGTGCAGCCCAAGAGCTCTTTCCACAGGTAAGTTGTCTTTATCCAAATTGAGCTCTTTGGATGCTTTAGAACGATCTTCATCAGGGATGCTTGCTATATCTGCGCGACTATTGCTCATCCACTTTGAGAGCCGAAAGCCTCCCTTTGCACATGCAGAAGTGAGATCTTGTACCATCTGCAAAGCTTCTTGTTCAGAGGACACAGACTTTAAACAATCATCCACGTAGAAGTTTTGCATGATGGTCTGTAGCACTTTGTCATTGTAATGAGCCATGTTGTCATCAGAAACTCTTTAATGCATAACTGGCACAGCTCGGTGATGATGCTGCTCCAAAAATATGAACCTTCATTCTAAACTCCAGAGGTTGTGTCACATCTCCATTATGCCACCAAAAAAGCGACTAAAGTCAACATGTTTCTGAGATACACTTGGTGAAACATGGCCTGAACGTCGGCTATTATGGCAACTGGTTCCTGTCTAAATCTCAGAAGAACACCAAAAAGGGAATTTGTGAGATCAGGATCAAATCAAATCAAATCAAATTTTATTTGTATAGCCCAAAGTCACAAAATACATTTGCCTCGGAGGGCTTTACAATCTGTACAGGGAGTGACACCCTCTGTCCTTAGACCCTCGGTTCGAGTGAGGAAAAACTTGCCCACAAAAAACCAGCACAGCACACACAAGGATCTTGTAACCAACTAACTATAGGAGGATCACACTCCTCAGCCTCCCCGGGAAGGTCTTTTCGGGGGTCCTGGAGAGGAGGGTCCGCAAGATTGTCGACCCTCGGATTCAGGAGGAGCAGTGTGGTTTACGTCCTGGTAGTGGAACTGTGGACCAGCTCTATACCCTCAGTGCGGTCCTGGAGGGTGCATGGGAGTTCACCCAATCAGTCTACATGTGCTTTGTGGACTTGGAGAAGGCGTTCGACCGTGTCCCTCGGGGAATCCTGTGGGGGGTGCTCCAGGAGTATGGGGTTCCGGTCCATAACCTTTATGAACAGAATTTCTAGGTGCGGCCAGGGCGTTGAGGGGCTGCGGTTCGTGGCCTCAGGATTGGGTCGCTGCTTTTTGCGGATGATCTGGTCCTGTTGGCTTCATCGGAGCGTGACCTTCAGCTCTCTCTGGTACGGTTCGCAGCTGAGTGTGAAGCGGCTGGGGTGAGAATCAGCACCTCCAAATCCGAGGCCATGGTTCTCAGCCGGAAAAGGGTGGAGTGCAGATTCCGGGTTGGGGATGAGATCCTGCCTCAAGTGGAGGAGTTCAAGAATCTCGGGGTCTTGTTCAAGGATGGAGCAGGCGGATTGGTGCAGCTTCTGCAGTGATGCGGACTCTGCACCGGTCCGTCGTGGTGAAGAAGGAGCTGAGCCGAAAGGCGAAGCTCTCGATTTACCGGTCGGTCTACGTTCTTACCCTCACCTATGGTCATGGCTTTGGGTAGTGACCGAAAGAATGAGATCGCGAATACAAGCAGCCGAAATGAGCTTCCTTCGCAGGGTGGCTGGGCTCTCCCTTAGAGATAGGGTGAGAAGCTCGGCCATCCGCGGGGAGCTCGGAGTAGAGACGCTGCTCCTCCGCATCGAGAGGAACCAGTTGAGGTTGCTCGGGCATCTAGTGAGGATGCCTCCTGGATGTCTCCCTGGTGAGGTGTTCCGGGCACGTCCCTCCGGGAGGCGACCCCGGGGTAGACCCAGGACACGCTGGAGGGACTATGTCTCTCGGCTGGCCTGGGAATGCCTTGGGGTTCCCCTCGAAGAGCTGGACGAAGTGGCCGGGGAGAGGGAAGTCTGGGCTTCCCTGCTGAAGCTGCTGACCCCGCGACCCGACCTCGGATAAGCGGATAAAATGTGGCTAGTTAAAATTCTGATTGGCTGGTAACTTCAGAAACTTACCATGCCATGTTGGCTGGTGATCAAAAAAGTTAATTTAGAGCCCTGTATAGTACAAACTACAGGTTTTGTCTGTGTGATTGATCAGTGAACTTAGAAAACTTCAACAACAAAACAGAACACAACATAACCCATAAAATATGAATAAATATGAAACAGAAATAGCCAGGTTTTGAATGTGTAATGTATGTGTGTGTGTCTGAGAGAAACAGCTAAATGAATTGAGAGGGAGAGTGTGTGTGTGAGTGTGTGTCAGGTCTTTCTCCTTTTCTGCTCCCTCAGCCAAGCTGCACGATAAAAAATACTAATGCATTCAATCTAACAATCAATCTAACCATGTTTATAATGGGTAATAAATAACTATATTATAATTAAATAATTATGTTATAATTAATAACAATATATTTCTTTCTTTCTCTCAGTACATAAATCACATAAAATGGCA
The DNA here is from genome assembly GCA_036365135.1 of Miichthys miiuy. Lineage (NCBI taxonomy): Eukaryota > Metazoa > Chordata > Actinopteri > Sciaenidae > Miichthys > Miichthys miiuy. Next base: position 1,488,575 of record CM071620.1, on the reverse strand, counting down.
ACCCTTGGGTCCTTGACCATTACCATTGAACTTGGCAATAACAGTAAGTACCAGTCTCGACTACTAGAAGGTCACTATTTATGTATAGACTGCTGTGTGTATGTGGACTTCATGTTAGCTTCTTGCTAATTTTTATATTGTTTCAATATGCTTATTTCTTTCTCTCCGTGGATTAAGCTTCAAGGCAGGTTATCACCACCCCTGCCGATGACGATAACAGTCTCAGTAAGTAAGTAAGTATCAGTCTCAGCTACTGGAAGGTCACTAGTAGAGCTTAGTGTACAATGTTGGCCTGACTAACAACTGTTACTGTGGGTGTGTAAAACATTTAGGCTACTGCTGTATATAGACTTATTGTTATATTGTTTCAATATGTTTATTTATTTCTCTCAGTGGATCAAGCTTCAAGGCAGCTTTCCACCTGCCGCCCTACCACGACTGCCAATGCCAAAAACAGTAAGTATCAGTCTCAGCTATTTAGTACTGTCATCTATCTTATTTTAATTAACTCATATGACAATAGTATTGAAACCTAACAAAATGAGCCACACTTTTTAGTTAACTTTTTTTTCATCAACTGAAGCAATTGTTCTCTTTGTCTTCCCATAGTCACCGTCTGGATAATAGGGGACAGCTATGTCCGACGTGGTGCCCAGAGAGCTGAAGAGACGACCGGAAGGAACTTGGGCCTTACTGACGTCTCCATCTGCTGGTTTGGCTGGGGTGGCGTGCGTTGGAGACGTCTTCTTCCTTTTTTCCAATGCTGCCTGCGAGGAAGAGCAGCACCGGATGTCCTCCTCATCCACTGTGGCGGGAATGACCTGGGGGAGACCACCAGTGTCGAACTCGTCACCTGGATGAAGGAGGACCTGCACCAGCTTCACCACTGGCACCCTCACATGATGATCATGTTTTCTTCATTGTGTCAGAGGTGCCAGTGGAGGGCTGGTGCAAATCCGGTGAGAGTGGACAGATCTCGGAGATTTGTCAACAGTGTTATGGCTACATTTGTGCGTGGTTTGGATGGTGCCATTGTTGAGCACCCTCTCATTAGACATAACACTCCAGGGCTATTCTTGGTAGATAAAGTTCATTTCACCCCTAGGGAAATGATATTTTTTAAATGCAGTAGCCAACTGTCTTAAAGACCACATCCAAATGCAGTGAACTGCTACACTGCATTTGAATCTGGCCTTTAGGACACAATTTTTAAGTCCTAAAGATAGCCCTCAGTGTCATGGCTAATGTTGAGTTTTTCATGTTTATTATTTTTATTAAAAATTAAAAAAAAAAACCTCAAACTATAACATCTGTAGCCATAACACTGTTACCACCTCTGCTCTTCCTCAACCTTATCCTCTTTCCTTTTCCTTTTCCTCTTCCTTTACCTCTTCCCTTTCCTTCCTATCACTCTGCAACTCTCTGGGCCCATGTCGGGCATGGCTGCCTGCCTGTCTTATATTGTAATTTTTATATTGTAAATATTGTATAGTATTGTTATTATTGTTAATTTTGTTAAATTATGTATATTTGTATATTGTAAATATAGTTATAGTGTGTGTGTATAAAGCCACACTCTATTATTTGTTTTTGGATTAAATGAAACCCAGTGGGCTTCAAAACTATTCAGTGTGAAGATAATTTATTTTTTAAGCATTTGTTTTAAAGAAATGTTCAAACAAAACCTGTACATAATGTCATTACTTTTGTTTTTGCTAATATCTATGCTAATTTGAACTTATAACTACCATTTTTTTTATTTATAATTAACTATTATATTTTGTCAGAATACATCTATTTTATATAATTAAAATGATAATCACTTCACAAGCAGTTTAAGAATCAGTTGAAGAAAAAAGTCATCTTTCTTTTATTAAGAGAATACAAAGTTACAAATTTACACATTCTATATGTCTTCAGTACAGTTGAAATACATGAAAAGAGCCAACAGTTGTAAAACTAATTTTAATGACAGAACCTATGAATATGATACATTTTAATATCTTGTGAAAAAGTGGTGCCTTGAACCGTTTTACAGTGGAGTACACATTAGTTATTAGCTTAGTCATTAATTAATTAAATAATAATACACAATAAATACTTGTCTGGACCAATGGTCTGAACCCTCACTTAAAACTCAGACTGAGGGTGGTGTTTCAAAATAAAAGCCCACGTCCCTTATATGTTAATAGGTAAGGGGTCTGGTGGATACTTTTCTAAAACTTTGAAAAATCTACATGTAGAAACTGCCTATGACTGAACATTAAGAATAGCTTTATTTAATTAATTATTAATTATTTATTACATTAAGTACGAAAATTATTATTATTACAATTGATGTATTATTATTGTTGTTGTTATTATTGTTATTATTATTTACTTACTTATTATTCCCATGATTATGATTATTACTCTTTTAGTTACTTTAGCAGTTTGAATTAAACCATGATGCTCTCTGAATACTCCAGTAAAATATCATGCCAAGATCCCTTTAAGAAATCATGTAGTAACAATGATTTACGTTTACATAAAAGCAATAACTGTAGAAACACAAGGAAAAAAAAAACTAATCTTATCTCAACAGTCTTCTTGTCAATTCGGCATCAATGTAATACATAAATACAAACTTTTTGGCCAACTTTGTCGCATCAACTCGTTACCAGCTTCACTATTTCAGTGGGAGAAGACCGTGGGAATAGATGGACAAACCTAGATTTATCATTAAAAATACATGGTGGTTGGTGGATTACATGTACGCCAAATAAAATACAGGTAGGATTAACCATGTATTATGTGTCTGTCATGGTAAAGAACAGAGGAGAGAGGATACGATGAACAGAAAATATAGGAAAATATAGACGCAAACTCTGCTCTCTGCCCCCTCAACTCTGCCCTTCGTATGTCATCACCGTAACGACAAGCTGCTGTTGCGTTTTATGACATGATTTTACATTTAAAATTTAATTTGACAGTTACGGACGAATCTAATTGGCTCTTTGTGTTTTGGGTGGATTTAAATACAGTATTTTAATTGTGGCCTATAATGTTAGCTATGTTAATTATGATGTTTGCTATTAAAAATGTGGGTTTTTTACTTCTTTAACATTTGGGCTTATAGGTATTCATGCGCTTATAAGGGAAGTATGAGTGAAAAATCTACAATAGCTTCAGTAAATAATTTCAAATACGAAAAGTAGATTTTTGTCATTTTTTACTCAAAATCACACCTTAAACAGTACTAGTGAAGAGTTTTTGAATGAAAAAATAATATATATTAAAAAAAACCATTTTTTTTTAATCTCTTTGCCTGACATACATATGCAGTTTTTCAACCATATATGTGAAGAACAGTAAAATAATGCCCTTTCAATACAAAAGGTCCCAAGCGGACCCGCCCAATCCGTCCTCGGAGGGTTAAAACGTTCACTATTATTGTGTATAAGGTCATCTAATAAATGTAGTGATCAGTTGATTCGAGTTTCTTTTAGACCACGCTCATAATTTTATTTTGCTAATTTATTGAATTTAAGATTGAGCCGCTCGTTTAGCGAGCTAACTTATGCTAAGCTCGTGGTTGAAACTGGTTGAAAAAATAAATCCTGTAATCTTGGACATACTGTATGTGAGACTAATATTAATGTCCTGTGTGTGTATTTAGTGTGTGAGAGCGCTAAAATACTAATTTGTTGTGAGTTGATAATGTAGGCCTAAACAGCTTTCGATTAATGAATTAACTAATATTAATATACAGACTGCTGTGTTAATCCGCGTGCGTGTAGGTATGCGAGGCTGCGGTGGGGTTTTTTTTGGGGGCCTTTTGAGATTATTGAGAGAATTACATGTTTCTCCTGTCTGCTGATTGATTTTGTGTGTGATGGGTGATTTTGTGATTTTGTGTAATGTTTCACTGAGCTTTGTTAAAAACGCTGAGATGTAGTTTACTTGAAACAGTGAAAATAAAATAATTATTTTAACACAGTGAAAATAAAGTCCGTCTTCTTGCTTACTCCCGTAACGTGTTAGAAAAAGAGCAGTTCCTCTACCGTTTAACAGCAGCCTGTGAGGAAACCGTGTAGTGCATTTTCCCACGTTACTAGGCTACTATCTAAATAAATACTGCAGCCTGAGAGAATTAACAATAACAATATATTAACCTGCGTATTAAACCATAAAACTTGTATGCAACAGAAATAATTCTCAGCTGAATAAACTGAATTAAAATACTAAAAAAAAGTTGAGGTCCCTAATAATTTCATAAACATAAACAATCTGTAAAACATTAATAATTGTCTGGATACTGGTTGACCTTGCAAACTATTGGCTAGTGTTGTATGAGGACCTTGATGAGCTTCCTCTTAGTAGTCCTGTAGTTTTTACACACTGTAAATGCAAACAATGTCCTGACTAAAGATGAAATAGTGCATTTAACTTAATTCATACTAGTTTTTAAAATTTACTTTCTCACATCGAGTTTTCTGCACTTTTTGCCTGCATACTTGTTTCATTAAGTTATATGAACTTGATTTTTCTCAGTGAGTAGCATGGTTTGTGGTATGAGACATCAGTTACAGAGCTGCGCACCCCAGTGCGCATGTCCATTTCCGGTTAGCGCGCATCTACCACTGGCGGTAAACTGAAACTCAAGCAAGCGGTCAAAGCCAAGCACATGGACACGGAACGTCGGCTCTAACGTTGATTTCGGTAAGTGTAAAGCTTTTGTTTGTAATCTTGTCAATATAATTTAATGTTTGGAATGAGAGTTGTCGGAAGAAAGCCCACTCTTCCAATTTTTTTTTAAATGTTAGCCTGTGTGTGTGTCTGCCTGCGGGTTCACAGAGCAGACGTTAGCGGCAGCTCAACATGAGCGAATACGAATAAAAGTGCTTTGACTCGGCCTGGAGCCCCAGTGTAGTGTTAATATGTAACATGTCTCCGTTGGCTCCGATCTGTTAGCGCACCGCTTTAATTCTGTTGTTTGTGACTTAACCAGTTAGCTTAGCTTAACAGGCTGTGGTGGGAGGGAAGGGGTGTGTGTGTGTGTGTGTGTGTGTGTGCGCATGTGGGGTGGGGTGGGGAGCTCCGCTCCGTGCAGCTCCGCGCAGTCATGCTCGTACTGGGATGTAAACATTGTGTGTGTAACGTCAGTTAAGTTACAGTTACAGTAATTGCGTGCTTCTTCTCTGGCTCAGTACAGCTCGCTGCTCCTAAAAGCGGGCTGTACTGAGCCAGTAACGTTAGAGAAAGGGAAATACTGTCCCAGTGAAGTGTTGGAGCAGGGGGCTGATCCACGTCCGTCGCCGGCAACGGGAGCCGCAGTGAGCAGAGAAACCAGTTGCTGAGGGCTGTACTCTTCTAAAATATCATGTCATCATAGCGGCCACTACATAGACATATAAAGAGTAGACGCCACATCGACCGCTGCTGCCTATTGGCGCTGACGAGACGTGGGGCCGCCATCTTGGACTGGTCACCCGCTCCACTCAGTGTAATCTGTCTGCAGGCGCAATGAAGTGTCAGCGCATTTAATCAATCAGAACTCTGAATACTAAACTGATTTTCACAGGATTTTTTTCTGCAAACATCATACATGTAGGCATGATACCGGACACATGATTCAGCGTATTTTAATATTCATAGTAGGCTTAACCCTTAGATGCCCCTTTAAAATACTCACGTTAAGGCACCTTTGCACATAAATGTGCGCATGAACATATCGAGCTATAAAAATGTATAAATCATTATTTTTTTGAATTTTTTAAAAATATTTTTCAAGACCAGCATTAGTCCTAATCATACATATCAAATATTAATATTTTAATTTTTTTAACCCTTAAATTGCCAAGTGTTTGTCATGATGCACCTCCATGTTTTTGTCTAAAAAACACAAAAGATGACTTATTTTCAATATACTTCATGCAAACTAGATTATTAATGTTTTGATTATTGCATCTTGGTGTATGTCAAAGATTAGCAGCAATATTTATTTATATGCATTATTTTTTTTTGCAGTGTCATATTTCATAAAATACTCACGTTAAGGCACCTTTGCACATAAATGTGCGCATGAACATATCAAGCTATAAAAATGTTATAAATTAGTGTTTTTTTACTTACTTTGAATTTTATTTTTTCAAACCTTTATTCTATTATTATTTCCTAATCATAGATACCAAATATTAATTATTTTTGTGCTGTAACAAAGAACCTCACGTATTGGCATTTCTACTTATTTATTATAACAACATGAGACACAAAACAGGAACAGCCTCTTTTTGTGGGACTTCCCCTGATGCCAAGCTGGGTCGATGGCCTTCCAAAGGATGTAGGCATTCAGGGCACTGATGTCCAACATGTTGAAAAAGATGGCCAAGGGCCACCGTCTGGTCCTCCTTCTGCAACTCTACGTTGCGATCATCTACAAAACAAAAAAAGGAAAAAAAGGAACAGAATCAGAGCTGAAGATGATGAAACATGTTTTATACATAAGAAACACTGAATAGTAAACATTCAGACAAGCACATAAATTCCGAATAATAATAATAAAAATAAAATAATAATATATAAAACACGTGTGTGTGTATGTATATGTTTATGGATTGCGTAAACATACCTCATCCATCGTATCCACTCCTCCTTTGCAGCAGTTGTAATCCACGATGATTTTGGGCTTCTTTTTCTCCTCCCCGCTGCTGATTTCTGGCGTCCGGTGTTTGGTGCTCATCATGATGACATTTTTGCCCCGCTTTGGGCAGTAAGACACCAGGATGTGTGTTGGGGTGAGGCCGAAAATGGAGGAGAGGGCCTCTCTCCCCCGTACCCTCAGGAGCTCCGGTCGTTTTTTCCGTAGTGTGCCAACCAGGGCGATCTTTCTTTGGAGCAGCTCCTCTGCCAGCCCGAAGGAGGAAAATAAATTGTCGCAGGTGACCTCCGTGTCAGTTGAGTCGGTGGAGCTGGTGGAAGATGAGCCAGCCAGTAGGTACTCATCCTCTTCGGCGAAGTCAGTGTCACTCTCCGAGGTTACGGCGGTTTCGGAGTCGTGGTCCATGGGCTCGGCATCGGGCTCCATGATTGCAGCGAGCGCTTCATCTGTATTATAGTGTCTCGCCATCGTCCCAAATGAGAAATGAGAAGCTCTGCTCCTCTTTCGCACTTATGTGTAACATGTTGCACCTGCAGCTGCAGATGTGTAAACAAGATCGTGGCATGTTTTGGTACTCTAACTTTCATGTGCTGAGAAAGGTCCTGTGTTATTAATCGTTAATTTCAAAGCTGTGCAGGGGCCCTTGTGTAGATGTCTTTATGTATTTTATAATAAAAAATGTCGTGGTGCTTTGAACATTTGCAAAAAAAAAAATACACATGAAACAGAGGATATGGAAAAGGCGTCTCTTCAAAGCTTGCTGCGCTTTTACGCTTTCCGCCGTATGGTAATACAGCGTGTATGCTGTGGACACGTTCGCGTGCACACACACACACACACTCACACGCATACGTTCCCACACACATCTACTCACACACCCACAGAAACTTAATGCCTCAGAGTTTGTGTGGAGGGAGGAGGGGGGGATATAGTGCGAGTGCCCTCTATCGGAAAAAGCAGGTATTTCGTCCCTTTGGCACATATGGTAAAAATTACGTCATCGGCAAGGAAACGCCTCAGACCACACACTTGAAGCCCCAGGCCTCAAATGAAGCGGAGAAATGAGAATATGCATGTTTTATACTTTGTATTTGAGCAGGATCAAAGATAGTGTTTTGAATGGGTTTCAACGCGCACATTTTTGTGTAACGGTGCGCCAACGTGAGTATTTTCGTACACGTTGTTTACAATAGGCTAAAAATAAAAAAAACATTAAAAATATTGAGAACACTCAAAAATGTGCACAACCTGGCATAGATCATCAACAATATGCATGAAAAATTATAAAATATTATGGTAGAAAGTAAAAGCCAAATACACATAAATGTGTAAAGGGGCATCAATTAACAGTTATAGAATATTCTGGTATGTGATACGTGTTATGTATGATAGGTATTTTGCAAAAGACACATGATATATAATATAATATAACACACACACACACACAGCAAGCTACTGCAGCTGCTACTTTTTGCTGAATGATTCGTGGAGAGAAACAGTGTTACCGGTATGTGTTCATTATAAAAAATAACTACAGATTCTCTTTGAAAAACATCAATTAGTCACAGAACAGCTTCCATTAGCTTGGGATATCAGGAAAAGCACCTTCAAATGAAATTATGGACAATCCCTAGATCAGGGTCTCAACACGTCGCTCAGCTCGCGCCCTTTCCAAGTAGCTCGCCAAAGGGCCAGTGAATCGTACATAAATTTGAAAACTTAATTGGTCCCTCGGCAAATCTACTTACATTTATGTCCAATCAAAATTCACATTTGTCCCGCCCCCTTCCAACACAAAATGATTATTAGCCAATTAGCCAAAAGTTGCGCTGCTGTCAAACTTGATGAGTCAGTGGTGACGTGAAATGAACGACAGTTTACGATGGCGACCAGTGTCCAAAACAACAAGCGGGTTAAACGTACCATTTTCACCAAGAGTGGGAGACAGAATTTTGTTTTACAAATGTTAACGACAAGTGTGTGTGTCTGATCTGCGGTGCCAGCGTGTCGGTCGGTAAAGGTGTAATGTGGGCGCCATTTCACCAAAGTCCACGGCAACTTTTCGCGCGACTTTCCTGCTGGTAGCAGTCTACGAAGAGACAAAATAACGGAGCTGAAGACAACGCTTCAACGGCAACAGTCTCTGTTCACCAAACCGGCGAAGAAGGCCAATTCAGCTACCGAGGCTTCGTTTAAAGTGGCGCACATTTTAACGGCGCAAAAGCCGTTCACCGATGGCGGGATCATAAAGGAGGCCATGACGCGGTGGCTGAAACGTTATTCAGGGACCATAAAAAAAGAGATTGTGTCTGCTATTGCCGATGTACAGCTTGGTGCCAATACCATGGCAAGGAGAGTGTCTGCGCTGTCTGCGGATGCGGTAAAACAGCTGGAATCGGACATGAACAGGTGCAAATGGTTCTCTATTCAGTGTGATGAGTCTGTGGACCGCAGTGATACAGCCCAGCTGGCTGTTTTCATTCGGATGGTATTTGATGACTTTTCCACCAAAGAGGAGTTTTTGACCTTACTCCCATTGAAAGCTACAACCAGGGGAGTTGATGTTTATAATGCAGTAAAGGATTACTTTGTGGGAAAAAAGATCCCTATTGAAAAGCTGGTGTCTATAACAACTGATGGAGCCCCTGCAATGACAGGTCGTCACTCCGGATTTATTGCGCACTGCAAAGCGGACCCAGACTTTCCAAAGTTTTTGAACTATCATTGCATCATTCACCAACAGGCTATATGCGCAAAAGTTATGGGATTTGACCATGTCATGACGCCTGTTATCAGGATCATCAATTCCATTAGAGCAAAGGCAAAGCAACACCGGAGCTTCAAGCTGTTCCTGGAGGAATGCTCTGCGGAGTATGGGGATCTCCTCCTCCACACTGAGGTCAGATGGCTAAGTCGGGGGAAGATACTACAGCGCTTTCTTTCCTTGCTGGGTGAAATCAAGGCATTCATGGAAACGAGGGAGGAGGACACCACCTTATTATCTGATGCAGAGTGGCTACTTGATCTTGCTTTCCTGACTGATGTAACTGAGAAAATTAACCACCTGAACCTACAGTTACAAGGCAAAGGTAAAAATATATGTGACATGATCAGTGCTGTCAAGGCATTCAGTGCAAAACTGTCATTGTACATTCAGCAAGTGAAAAACAAAAGGTTTCAGCACTTCCCCTCTCTCTCAAAGATGCTGGACAGTCACACAGGTGCAGTCAGTGTTTTAAATGTGTCCAAGTATTGTGACCTCTTATCAAGGCTTGGACAGGAGTTTGCTGACAGATTCAGTGAATATGAAGAAACTTGAGCCCTGTGTGACATTTATGGCCAACCCTTTCATGGATGTGGACATAAGTGAGATTTCAGGACAGATGGCTGAACTTTTCTGTGTTGATCCTGTGGAAATGGAAATGGAGGTTATAAACCTTCAAAATAATTTGCAGTTGAAGTCTCAGCAGCATTCACAGCATTTCTGGAGCTTGGTAGATCCAGATAACTATGAAAATCTTCACCAAGCAGCTCTGAAAATTTCTGCTTTGTTTGGGTCTACATACCTCTGTGAGTCAGCTTTTTCTGATATGAATGTCCTGAAATCAAGGCTCAGAACAAGACGACTGACAGATGAACATTTAAATGACTCCATAAGAGTGAACTTAAGTGGATACACTCCAGCATACACCTCTCTTGTTGACTCTTTGCAGTGTCAGTCATCTCACTAGCTAGTAGAACTGAACTTCTGAACACACACACACACACACACACACACACACACACACACACCTTCTCTGCTTAAAATTTAACTGAACTGAATGACTTTTATTGTGAATGCAATTTTTGTTCTTTATGTGGATTTCGCCATTTAGAATACACTGATATATTGATGATTTAAAATGTTGTGTTTGGTAAAGTTTTTTAATTCTTGGTTTGTAGAAATTGTAAGTGATCCATAATAACATTTCATTTTCAGATGTCTTTGTGCATGTAAATAGTTTTGTGAAGTGTGATACAGTTACATGGACAAATATAACAATGATAAGTAGCAATATCTGTATTTGTAGTAATAATAATAACAATGATAATAATATTAATAATTTTGTGATGTTTTAATACAGAATGTGAGATGTGGACAGTACCATATTGTAAATGTTCAGGAAAAGAAAGCTTATTGAGTTTGTTTCTTCAAAATGAGCAATAAGAATAAATGTTACAAAACATGAGTAGCTCTCGGCCATTTTTATTTTGTAGAAGTAGCTCTCAGAGGAAAAAAGGTTGGAGACACCTGCCCTAGATAAAACATTGTTTGACACTGAATAACTACATTGTTTTTGATGACTTTACCCAGTTTTGTTTATTTCATGCAGGTGGTATGAGACCCTGATACATACTAAAACCAACAAACCAACACAGAAGAAAGGAGACAAGGTGGGTACTTCTTTCATTTAGAAATTCAAAATGCAGGTCAGATTAATTATTAACGTTTAAGTAATACATTTTGTCTGAAGGTGTTTTTCATAGTAACTGCCATCTGTTTTAATACATGGAAACATTATTTAAATAATATTAATCAGTTCATTATTTAATCTTGCTTAGATATGAAGGACATGAGAATACACATGGCTGTTAAAAATTGTATTGCAAAAATTGTACTATTTAATACATTTTTTTTCCTCTTCTTAATTCCAATATCAATAACCCTGTATGGAATCCCCTCTTTTACAAATGTGACACATCCGCCTCCTGTCCCTTCTTCCCTGTCTCTTCTGATTGCCATGTATCCTTTAATAATGAAATCTAAGTTTGGTTTTAAACAGGATTCCTGGATGCCAATGACAATATGTCTGGTTTTTCCTGTTGACTATAGATGAATTGTTTAAATCCTAACCATTAGCAATTAGGCTTCTTGCATTCCACTGAAGGATTATCATTATTATTAATATTACCCAATACATGATGTTTCTTGACTGGCCTGAACACTCAACTCATCTCTTACCTCTTCCCATCTTATCCCTCTCATATCCAGATGATATACTGCTGCTTTGACTATAATCTGTATTCTTTCTGTTTTAGATTTAACATCTGCGGTTGCATTTATGACTCCTGCTATGAATGTCACCAATCTCTTTTTCTCCTCTAACATTTTCTTTTTCAATTTCTTGTACAATACTTGTCATCACTTGCTTCTCTTTATTCTGTTGCTTGCCACTGAAATTCCCCTGTCCCGCTCTCTTGGCAGCTTCAGCATAAGATACTTTTTCATTTACTTTTATCTGTTGTGCCATTATTTCTCTCTTCATAGCCTCACATCCCCAGTATGCTACACTATGTTCTCCTCCACAGTTACAGCGTTTTGGTTTCACACCCGTCCCACATTTCCCATATTCATGGTCCCCTCCACACCTAGCACACCTTCTTTTCCCTTTGCATAGGTTAGCAATATGTCCATATTCCTGACAATTGAAGCACCTCATTGGTTTTAGGACAAATTCTCTCACATTATATTTTACAAATCCAAAATAAAGTTCTCTTGGGATAATTTTTGCATCAAACTCTACCACTACTGTTTCTGATTCTTTTTTCTCAGGTCCTCTTGTTAACATCTTTAACTGTGGTATTTCTCATTTTTAGATTTCCCACTAGATCTTTATGCTGATACCACCCTGTTATCACTCCCTTACGTCCATTATTTCTCTGCTCTCCAACGTTTCACTGTTTTTGTAACCTTCATTTTTCCTACACTCACCATTTTCCGAGCTTTTTCTACTTGTGTTTCTGTGTTACACCCAATTAGCAAGTTTCCATCTCCTAACACTTTAGCGTACCTAACTTCTCCTACTTGTGCTCTGATTATTTTTGTGATTTTTAGTGGATCCATTTTCTTTACTCCCCCTTCTCTCTCAAATCTCACCACTACATTAAGGGATCCCTTATTCCCACTCTTTACCTCATCTCCCTGCTCCTCAGTCTCCGTGCCTTCCAAATTATCTTTATCTTCCTTCTTTCTCTTTCTTCCACTTGCCCTTCTACCCCTTCTTCCTCTCCCTACTTGCTCCCATTCACTTCCCCCCTTATCAATCTCATAGTCCTCTTCACTCATTTCCATACTGTTGTAACTGTCTCCGTCCCTCTCTTTTCCCTCCATTTTACCCCCGCTTACAGAAAGCAGCGCTAGGGTACCGCTACCGGACCTATACAGGCCGTCGGCCGATACCCCCACAATCTACTCTCCATAAGTTATCTACCTACTTTCTACACTCCAATAACAATGTTATGCACTCTGTTCAAATCAACTTTCACTCTCCGTTTTTATGTTTTCCCGCTCTTCCACAATCTGCTGGTCCTTCTTCCTGATGCGCCCGGTCATGTTTGACAACAACACACTGTCTACGCCAGAAACCACATGACTAGTTTTTAAATCTAATGTTTACAGAATAAATACATAAAATTAACCCTAAGTCCAACTGAAAAGTTACATAACAGGAACTGTATGAAATCACGTGTCTTCTATGTTTTACTCTTTGTTTAATAATGTGTAAAAGTTTCTCATTAATTGAAAAAATCTGATGAACAATTGTTTTCCCCAAACTTTATTTCACCTTATAATGTAAATTCTTGGAGGAACAATAACATTTCTCAGTAATAATAATCATACACAATGTTGAAATAAATGACACAAATACATATGGAGAAGATTGACTTTACTGATCCCTCATTGCTCTCAGGGCGCTGCCACATGGCTGGGGGCTGTGGGTCAGAGGGTTTGGTACCATTAACCAGCCCCTGTGTGCACAAACCACAACATAAAGCAATATCAACATCTTGAACCTTTTAGGGCACGGTCCTCACAGGCTGTGTCATTACAGATAAGATTGTTTAGGGGTTTGTAAAATCAATGTACATAACTTTGCCAAAGCCTCAAAAAATAGACACAAAAGTTGAATAATAGAAAGGTGTGTGCATACTGTTTTTTTTTTTTTTTTTTTTTTTTTAATGTAATATTTACTTAACAGAACATTCAGACATGATAAAAATGAAATAAGTGTGATAAAAAAGCTAATATTACATTTCTGGTCTCTTATATCTTCTCTTGGATCTTTGGGAAACATTCCGCTGCAGCTCCTCAAATCAGACGCAAACAGGGTGAAGCTGCTTTTAGCTTCAGTGCTGCACACAGACAGATTTGACTTCCTGATTATCAAATCAAATCAAGTTTATTTGTATAGCCCTTTACAACAGCCGAACGGTACCCAAAGTGCTTTACAACAAAGCCATAAAACAATACATAACAGATACATAACAAACAAATACAATTAAAAGTGCTGTAGTGCTGCAGCGCTGCAGGGTATTAAAAGCCTTCCAGAAATACATAGAAAGGAGCAGACAGAATGAGTACACCTAAGAAACAGTACTGCCCTAGTCAGAATTGAACGCCAATCTAAAAAAGTGGGTCTTAAGCTTCGATTTAAAAAGGCTGAGATCAGTAGTGGTGCGAATGTCAGGGGGCAATTTGTTCCATAGTCTGGGAGCAGCGACAGCAAAAGAACGATCACCCCACTGTTTAAATCTCGACCTAGGGACCTCTAACAGAAGCTGACCCAAAGAGCGCAGGGCTCTGCAACAATTGCGAAAAGTTAAAATCTCAAACAGAAGTTTAAAATCAATTCTAAAACAGACTGGAAGCCAGTGGAGTGACGACAGCACAGGGGTAATGTGTTCGCGTCTGGACGTGCTTGTTAAAAATCGGGCAGCAGCGTTCTGCACAAGTTGGAGACAAGAAATTGAGGACTGACTGAGGCCAACATAGAAGGCATTGCAGTAGTCCAGTCTGGAACTGATGAAAGCGTGGATTGCCCTCTCGAGATCCTGCCGACTGAGAAAAGACTTCACTTTGGTCAAGAGACAGAGCTGAAAAAAGCTTGTGCTGACAACAGAGCTAATCTGTTTGTCAAATTTGAGCCCATTATCAAATGTTACCCCATATTTTTGACATGTGATTTAAAAAGGGGGGCCGGAGTGCCAGAGTTTGTGGTGAAAACATTCGACATAGATGGTGAACCAAACAAAATGCATTCAGTTTTGCTGTCATCTAAGTGCAAAAAGTTCTGTGCCAGCCACTGCTTTATATCTGTAATGTAGTCCAGCAGCTTAGTAAGTGCAGTGTTTTCGTTTGGTCTCATGGGCAAATATATCTGCAAATCGTCAGCATAAAAGTGAAAAGACAGGTTGTGTTTTTTTATAATTGATCCCAGAGGTAGCATGTACAATGAAAACAGAATAGGGCCGAGAATAGATCCCTGTGGCACCCCACAGGGCAGGGATGCACTTGGGGAGCAGTGGTGACCAATCACGACAGAGAAACTCCTCTTTGCCAGGTATGACCTAAACCACTGGAGAGTGGTGCCACGGATGCCAACGTGCTGCTCTAGGTGAGATACAAGGACTGCATGGTCGACTGTGTCAAAGGCCGCTGTGAGGTCCAGCAGCACCAGCACAGAAGGATTCCCAGCATCCACAGACAAGGCAATATCACTGTGCACCTTTAACAGTGCTGACTCTATGTCGGGATCTAAAACCAGACTGAAATTTATCAAGAATAGAATTGATCTCCAAAAATGTCTGTAATTGAATAAAAACAACTTTTTCTAAAACCTTAGAAAGAAAAGGCAAGTGGGAGACAGGTCTAAAAATGCGTTTTTTTTTTTTTTTAGGAGGGCCCAACCATAGAATGTTTGAAGGCAGCTGGAACAGACCCTGAGCTAAGACAAGTGTTTATAAAAACAAGCAGACTTGACCCAACAGAACTCAGAACCTCCTTCAAAAACTTGGCTGGAATGGTATCTAAGGGACAGTTCGTGGGTTTCATGCCACTAACCACCTTAGTAAAAGACGACAGAGAAATGGTCTCAAACCGCTCAAAAACAGCAGTCTGTGCCAGAGGAGCACAGACATCATCAAGGGGCATATTCATATTACAGATATTCTGCCTGACAGATGCCACTTTATCAGTGAAAAAAGACACAAACTCTTCGCAGGTTGCAGTGGAGGCATCGGACAGGACAGTGGGGCGTGGATTAATGACAGAATCAATAGTATTAAATAGCAGTCTTGGATGATGAGAGCTGTTAGCTATGATGGAGGACAAATATTTGGACTTGGCTTCCTTTAGAGCTCTCTGGTAGGCAGCCAAACTGTCCCTTAACCAGCTTAGGGATACATGGAGTTTGTCCTTTTTCCACCGCCGTTCAGCCTGTCTGCATTGTTGTCTGAGCAGACGGGTGTAGTCATTCAACCAGGGATCTGACTTGGTTTTGGTAATTTTTTGCCGAAAAGGGGAAACAGAGTCAAGAATCGCAGAACATGTTGAATGGAAAGTGGAGAGTAGGCTGTCTGGACAAAGGGGAGGAACCAGCCAACAGTCATCAAGCAGCTGAGAGTTCCTGAAGGCAGCAGCAAACTCCCCAGCCGTTGTAAAGATTCTGCGTCTGCGAGCTGGGGAAACTGGCTTATTGGCAGGTGGGGGGGGGCAGCAAAGTCGAAAACAGGGAGGTGATCCGAGATAGCAGTGTCGACTATTTCTCTGAGGGAAACTGAAAGCCCATGAGAAATGACAAGGTCAAGAGTGTGCCCATGCTCATGTGTTGGTGCATTAACTGATTGAGTGAGATCAAAAGAATCTAAAAGGCCTTTGAATTCGTTGGCAAGTTGATTTGTTGCACAACACACATGAATATTAAAGTCTCCACAAATCAACAGTTTATCAAACTTTGGGATAAACTCAGACAAAAACTCTTGAAGAAAGTCCTTATTAAATCTGGGTGGGCGATAAACTGTGGCACACAGCACAGGGCAGCTGAGGTCGATCACGAACAGCTGCAGTTCGAAGCTGGAGTAATTATTAGCGGTTATCGTCCGGCATCTGAAGCTCTTCTTAAATATAGCAGCCAGACCGGCCCCATGACCGGCAGCTCGCAGGGTGCTGAAGAAGGAACAGCTGGGAGGGAGGAGCTCCGAAAAGGCGCTGTTCTCACCTGGATTCAACCAGGTCTCTGTCAACAGGGGGAAATCCAGATCATGTGTTGTAAAAAAGTCATGTAAAATAAATCTCTTATTTGTAAGAGATCTGGTATTTATCAGCGCCGTGTGATCTGAGCATCGGTCAGTCTGGTGAGAGAAGCGACTGAGCGAGCGGAGATTCAGTGCCGGTCTAGGCACTCTTACTATTTTTTGGCGTGATGTAGTGATTCTGACTGGAATATATCTGGTGGTTGGGGATTTTGGACTGCTAGAGCAAACAGAGGGCTGGCTGTGAGCAGATGTGGGTATAAGTGGCAGGAGGGACCTGAAGGGGGAGCCCTTATAAAAAAATGGTACGTTGTGGTTCGGTTGTCGAGGGAGAGGGAGGATCCGGTGTGGGGGTGGGAGATGTAGAGAGTCAGTCACATTAGATTATCTCGCATGTGCTCTAGCCACTTTAACTCTGGACGTTGGATTCAACCACAAGAACACATCTGAGTGTCAGTGTGCAGGGACGATCATCAGTGTTTATCAGACAGCTCTGTGTGCTCTCCTGTCAGCATCCCGTCCTCCTTCAGTTTGGCCTCAGTGAACTCTTGCTTCATTCTCTGCAGCAGCTCCGGATTCAGCAGCACATCCAGGGCCGTCATGGCCAGAGCCTTCGCCGTCCTCAGGGTGAAGAACTGAGCTCTGTCATCGCCTGCATCAAAGTCACAAACACATTATCAGCCATACAAACTCATATCAGACACCAAAAATTGGTTTTAAATATAATCCTTTAAGTGTTGTGGTACCGTACCAGCAGCAACAGTGTATTCCTCTGTGTGGTTCAAAGCATTAGAACCGATGTAGAAGTACGGATGGATGCCAGGAACTGCAAACGTCACATTGCCAAAGTCTGTAGAGCCTGTAGAGAAGAGAGGGATGAGGGAGACGTCCTTCATGTATTTGGAGTAATATTTAAACATTTTGAGAAATATGCTTATTCAGTCTCTATCACAGAACACAGCTAACATCCTGATAGAAGAGCCTGCATCCATCTTGAACTGAGCTAAGGTGGTACAGCTGCTGTTTGCTGGGTTTCACAAAACTTCCACTTATATTACTTACATTGAGACAATTATTTTTGCATTGCAAGTTTTCTGAAATGTTATGTTTAAATCTACAAATAAGACATTTAATGCTAACCTTTGATGGAATCTACAGACACAAGCAAAACAAATGTAAATGAAATAAACACTGAAATGTAGATTTTGTGAGTTTTCTTTCCACTAGTCTGCAAGAAGACATGTTATGGAAGCAAAAGAGCCCAAAATCTAAAAATTACAGTGTTCTCAATAAAAAAACAAAACAAAAAACATGTTTTTCCCTGTAGTGTCTCGCCTCGATACACATTTTGTCTACCATTGTCCACTCCTTCATTTTTCAGTGTGTCCAGCACAGAGCTGTTCTTTGACATCCACGTACCAGATTCATTCTTGAGAACGTCTTCATCTGTGGTGAAGTCCATCCCCAGCGCCTTGCCGTTTGTCTCGTACAGCTCCTCTAGCACAGCATTGCGCAGCATGTTGTCATATTTATTTCTTGCAAACTCTACTTTGACCTGAAGGTGAGATAGTTCAGTGTTGACTTCTTAAAGCTGCAAGACTTTTGCCAGGACAGGCCTAAAAAATCTTCAAATGAGAGTGTGAGTGTCAACATACATAAAGAGGGTTCCACAGACAGTGACAGTGAAGATTTCACTTCACAATGCAGCTAAATAGACTAGAAAATGAGAGTAAATGTGTCATACATTATTTGTTTTACAGTTTTGTTACAACTGGAGTTTAATTTTCACAACTCTTCACAGAGGGTCCCAGAACAGTGTCACCTTTCCTTCTACCTTAACTCTCCACTCCTCAACCCCACAGAGGAATTCACTTCCTCATGAATTTGGAAGGTTTATGACCAGGAGCCACATGATCAGATCTCTCTGCTGGATACAATGAATGCTGGATGTCTGGACATATCTGCAGAAGATTGCCAGAGATGGACCAGGCATTGAAAAGATTCTTTCCAAGGTGGATTGTAAGAAAGCTGCCACCAGTGAAACCTAAGATTGGTTTAACCCCAGTTGAACCAAGATAGCATCATATTACTGTTGACAGAATTCAGACCTCACCAAATACAGAAGAAAAGCTCTGATAATGAGGTATGAGGTATTTATTAGTTTCTGACACTGGGAAAACACTAAAATCCCCAATATACTGTAACTCTCTTTAACCACATCACACACACACACACACTGTTCTGTCTGATCTCCTTTTGATAACTGATGTAATATTCTTCACTTCCACTAACTGAGCCTTCCCTCATGGTGGTACCGATTCCCCAGATTTTAGGTGATCGAGCAGAAGCCTGAGAAACAGTTCCCAAACATGTAATACAAAAGATATTTATTTGGAGAACAGATCTCACAAGTGACTAACTGAAAGAGTATAAAGGGGGAGATGGAGGTCAATGAAAATAAACCAATAAACAAAATGAAGCCTGTAGAGGTAAGGCTAGCAAAAAACAAAACTCCACCCTTACACCCTGACTGGAGCTGTTTGGAGCACCCTTGGCCTTTGAAAACCTCTGGATTAGAACACCTCTTAGTGTGGCAGTCAGACAGCAATGCACATTTCACCAATTCAAGCCAAAGAAACTCATTATTCATTGTCACTTTGAACATTACTACATTGTGTTTTGTTTTTGTTTTTTTACCTCACAGCCAGTTGCCACAGCAGCTGATCTAAAACACATCTCAGCTTTCGCCTTCAGGACGTGAAGCTCAGCACGTGAAGGGGTTCTCAGATAGTACTCCAGCTCAGCGTAGGCAGGGATGATGTTTGGTTTCACGCCACCGTGCTTTATGATACCTGCGTGACACCGGGCGATTTTAAACCAAGCTTCCTGAACTCCTCAGAGCAACACAAAGAGTACAGAGGTTCACCAGCTGCTCACCATGAACTCTCCAGTCTGGCTTCATCTGCTGTCTGAGCACAGACAGGTTGTTGTAGCACAGCACAGCTGCATCCAACGCATTGATTCCCTCCCAGGGGTAGGCTGAGGCATGAGACGCCTTACCGTGATACTTGATGGTTACACTGGAACACATGACAAGACAAAGCACACGTCAGTCTCTGCTTCTGTACAGAGTGCAGGCAAAGGCTGCTGAGTTTTACACTTACATTTGCACTATTCCACTCATCAACAGGAGGCGCTAACATGCTAAATTATGCAGCAGTGCACAGTAAGGCAGACAGACAGTAAACATGTATGTAAGCAAGTCTTAAAGGAAGTTTTGACTTGCCACTGTCACCAAGGGCTTGCTCATGGTGGAACTGTTGAGTCTTTGATAATAATATTATAAAGAGTACGGTCTAGACCTGCTCTATATGGAAAGTGTCATGAGATAACTTGTTACATTCATGCAACTACACTACACTCACAAAAAGCATGTTGTACTGTATGCCAGGCCTTCAGTTTCAGAGTACAGCATACAAACCAAATGTGAACCGCAATAAACATACTCATGCTCAGCCACACAGGGCAGGTACATGGCATCCTCCTTTGATGGGTGGGCCATGAACACCACATCGAGGCCTTCAAATGCTCCCTCCCTTAGCATGTCAATTTTACCTCCACCATCCTCCTCGGCTGGGGTGCCCAGCACCGTCACCTGTGGAAGACCAGCAGGCACTTTACACACTGCACAACCTGGATGAAACATTTCTCATTAAAATAAGTTCAAATCAAACATCTTGAGATTTCATGTACTGAGGAGACGTTTCCTCAAGCTGCAGTCACACCCACAGCTTTCTGGGGGAATGAGTCGTCGTTTGACTATGCATTTCCAGTTGTTGCATGTTCGGGCCCATTATGTACAGTACAGATAGCTACATTTACGAATAGGTCTCGCTGAGTGTGTACAGTCATATGTCATTTTATGTTGTTACTGTGTCTTGTGTTCGGATATGTACAGTGCTGTTGAAACGAACCTCCCATTGAGAACAATAAAGTCTAAAGTTTAAAGTCTAATTACAGTTAAACATTTACTACTTTTAGCACTTGTTTTTAAATTGGTTTCCTACCTGTCAAACAGCCATTTATTTAAATTCATTCATTCCTCACAGCAAACATGTAGTGAGTTTCTTTGGGTCAGGCTGAACTGTTGTTTTGAAGTTAGAGCTTCTAAGACTGAAGAGACTCAAAAGGAAGATGTACAGAAATCCATGAAAACAGTTTACTAAACTCTTTACCCAATATCAGTGGTTACACCCTCAGTGTACACCCTTATTATACAGTACAATGCCAAATACAACAGACAACACTCTGTATGGAAAGTTCTCCACAATTTAATTTAATTTACCAAAGCTGTTTATTCATTTGCTCCAGAGGGGTAAGTGAATAATTCCAGAGATCATATTTTGTCCTTGACCTGCACTACTTCTTCATATTTTATATCTTCAGGTGCTTAAATTCATCCTTTATTATGAAACAAACCAAACTGCAAAACTTCATGAATACAAATCGTCTGCACCTGGACAGGGAGCTTCCCGTGTGTGTCCTCCAGCACAGCTTTGAGCCCCAGAGCCGCAGCAGCTCCAACCTCAGCTATCAGGTTGTGTCCACACGCATGTCCGATCCCTGGCAGGGCGTCGTACTCACACAGGAAACCCACGTTGACCTGCTCGCTGCCTCCGGCTCCCCAGGTGGCTCGAAACGCAGTGTGGAGTTTGAAGTGACTGTCGACCTTCCAGCCCTCCTCCTGACTGAAAAATGCTACCAGTGTGTCATGAGACCGGGTTTCCTCATAAGCCAGCTCCGGACAGCTCCATATGTCCTTACTGAGTGTGTGGAGCTTTGCTTTGGCTTCTTCTATACAGTGTGAAACTCTCTGTTTCAGCTCCAGCAGCAGCTCTGCTCTGTCAGCCATCTTGGAAGTCATCATTAACTTCACAGTGTCTCCTCTCCCCAGAGTCCTGCAGTGTAAAGTTACAGGAAACGCTGCTCCCAGTATGAGGGCTAAATTTGTCAAATGTCAAAATAGCACACACACACACACAAACCGGTAAACATGACTTATGGGCCAAAGCTAAAATCCACACAGGCACCTTCTCCAGCATTCATTTAGAAGAGTTTCCTTTAGGGGACCTGTTTTTTATCCCCATACAAAAATAAATAAATAAATAAAAAAACTCAAAACAAAACTCGCCAGTTTTCTAGACTACCACTCATTTCCATGTCAAGTAATTGTGTGTGTGTCAGAAGAGGCAAGGGGGAGGGCGGGTACGGTGGCCGGGAACCCTCAATGCTGCAAATAAAAAGAAATGCCGCTGCAAATAAAAGAAACGCTGCAAACAAAAAATCCACAACGGAAGTGAATTACCTGGGACTATTATTGCCGGTGCACCTGTGTTTTTTTATGTGAGCGAAGAAGAAGAAGAAGAAGAAGAAGAAGAAGAAGAAGAAGAAGCTGTGAAATACAAGAACAAGTATAAGAAGATTTTAGACTACTCAGAACAACAGACAACTTTTCTTGACAAACAAATCAATTTAAAAAGCTCTTCTTGGTTGGTAATTCATTTCACAATTACTTACAAGAGGTAAAGAAATCTTCAGCTGTACAAATGTACAGTGTGATATGTTGGTAGGCCTTCCCCAATGCCTCTTTGTACTCTTTTAGAGTGAAGGGTACATCTGTTCCTGGTATATCAGTTATTTTTGTACCGTCAGGGTAGAGCAGTACGTAGGGACCACCATGTAAATTTCTGTGGAAGGTCTTCAGTTTTTGCTCAGCAGCTCTCTGCAATTCGTCAGCATGCAATTCTGGTCGCACCAAAATGGAAAGTACTGTTCCTCTTACAGCCTTCAGTCCACCATCTTTCAGATGCATAAGGCCTACTGAAATCTACAGAGAAACACTGAAATAAGCACGCGTTAACTAGATCAGTGACACTATAAATACATGACAGAATGGACTGTCGGCAAATTATTAGTCTATCTCAGCAAAAAAGTTACTTTCACAACCTTCAGGTTGTCTTTTGGTGGTGCTTTTTCTTTTGAGAGATACTCTTCTCTCCTTCTCTTTTTATAAAGGTATAGATTGTACATTACCTAAGCTTAAATAAAACAAACAAAAAAGAAACATTACATCCACTTGTGCCGGGTTTATCAACATCACACAGGAATTTGATGTCCTTGCCACATGAACAGCAAAAAGCTGGTTTAGAAGGCAGCTGGTGTCCACAAAAAGGACAATACATTATGATCTGCAACAAAACAAATCAAGTATATAACGTTGCTTTGCATGAACATTTTTAAATAATACAATAACACATAGAAAGACTAATCATTCATAAAACAAGCAATATCCCAACATGGATTACAAGTTGGGATATTACAAATATCCCAAAATGGATTACACCTCGACAGCCAGTGGTGAAATGATGACATGCGGCTATAGATGTCATCACTGGTCACATTGGGCAGGGGTCCAGAGAAAACAGAGTCCGACATCGTTTTAACGTATTCACACATCGATGACACATTAATTTTAGTGACCTCCGATTGGCGTAACCGGTGTCATTACCGCCGACGTGAATAACAATCTTACTGTATCTACGTTTATCTTTAGCCAGCAGTTTTAAATTTGACTCGATGTCGCCCGCTCTGGTCCCCGGGATGCATTTCTATGGCCCCCAGTGTCGCTAACTTCACGTTTCGTACAATGGACCTGCCAATGACCAGAGTTGGCCTCTCAGCGGGCGTGTCGCTGAGTGGGGAATATCTGTTTGAAACATGGAGAGGTTGGTGGTGTACCGTGGGCTTCAGTTTGGGGCTATGCCTCCTTCGGACAGTCACCCAGCCTCCCGGTTGCTCGGGAACTGCCGGGGGACGGCTAGCTGAAGCTACCTTCGGTGGTACCGCACCGGCTACAGGGGACTTGCTAACTATAGCAGCTACTGACTGTTCAGTGGTGCGGTACCGTGCCTCTAAATCACTGACCCTCGCCTCCAAAGCTACAAATAAACTACATTTAATACAAGTACCGTTATCGCTAAAGGAGGACGAGGAGTAGCTAAACATGTGGCACACAGGGCAGGAGAGAGCAGGAGAGGAGAGAACATGGGGAGGAGAGAGCAGGAGAAGAGAGAGGAGGAGAGCAGAGAGAAGCCATTGCTACAGCTAGGCTAGTTAGTGTGACTAACAGAAACTGGTAAACTATCAGATTGTGGTTACTAAAGTTAAGAGACCTGTTCGTGCACAAACAGAACAAGTCTAAGGATAGTGTAGAGATATGTAGATAATCGCTGATGTGAAAAAAGATATATACGAAAATCTGTTTAGGTGAGCAGAGCAGAGAGCACCGTGGCAGTAACACCGTTAGTCCACCCTTAGATTTCACAGTAACCCACTCCAAGAAGCTTATCCGCTGATCTGGTATCTGCTAATATTTTGCCAGTCTTTTAAGTATAAGACAAAAACAGCAGAATATTCATGTCCAATAGTATTAGTGTCATAAACATTGATGGAATGGATGGAATGCATGCGACTTCATTAAATTTGGAAAATTTGAGAACTCGCTCACAGCATTTTGTCGTATGCCTCAAGTGACATCCGTGGGGCGGCTATCTTAATGTCACAGAAAGACTGGGAGACATCAGTTGCAAACAGGGTGCAGAAATTCAAGCCAGGCACATTTGCACTACCCTGGATGTCCTTAATGGAGGGGGACCATGTTAGGCCACAGCTGATGCAGCTCACCACTGGCAGTGCAAGGTTGTATCGACCTTTAAGAAGGATAAATACAAGTTCATAGATGAAGTAATGGGTTAAGTTAGCCAAGAAGCCCACATGAGTGCCTTTGACCAGTACTAACCAACATATTTTTATTTACTCTCTATCATTTATAGACATTACAAGCTGAAAACAAAATTACAAATTTAGTCATGGCTCAACAAAGACGTTTATTTTTTTCACGTTGCTTTCAAGCCTTCTGGTAAATCCAAATGACCTTTTGATAGGTGCCCACATATACCATGGACCAAGGATAATCCCAAACAAGATAGCAATGTGCAATATGCACAAAAAGCTGTAAACACGTCTATTGTGTATGCAGTGTGTGACAAAAAGGCCACTTGCTATGAGAGCCACAATTCTGCCAGGTGAAACATGAATGTTACCTGCTGAGCAGCCACACACAGTCTGGCATTTTTACAGGTAACATCCCCATGTCTGTCACGTTGCTTCCATCAGGCTCTGGATCAGGTTCCCTCTGTGCCTCATTCTACGCAATATAACAAGAAACAAAATGCAACACTTTAAATACAGTCCATGATTAAACATGGAATTTCAAATGAAGTAAATGGGAGCTGATTTCATAGAAACAATATAAGTAATAATGCATTACTGAGGGTTTGAGATGCTGAACATGCTGTAGAAATGTGAGTCTACTTTCACTTGCTACAATAAATTAAGACAAGAGTGTGGCCTCTTGAACAACTGTTTCCCTACACTACAAAAATAAATAAATAATAAATACATAATAATAAATAAATACATAAAAATAATAATAGTTATGACAACATTAACTCCAAATCCTGAAAGCACCCTGAAGCAAATCATCAGGATCACCTGAGTCACTCATTTTTCAAACTGAACAGGAAAGAGATTTCAAAAGCAGTCAAAATGATTTTCAGTGTTTGTGCTAGGACGATTAAGTTAGTCAAATCTGAAATGTGCAAATAACGTTAGCAATTAACGTTAGCGTAGTCAGTTTTTACAGTGCTAACAAGTCTTATTGTACATGAACTGCACATTACAATTCAACATTACACACCACGTGAGGCTCTTTTGCGCCAAGACATTTAATATTAGCAGCGTGTAAGTCCTTTAATCTTCGTAACAGACTGCATCAATCATCAGCAGATTGCATCGGCGGATAAAATCGCTGCAGTAGCCACAGGCAGTCTTTAGTGTGCTCTACCTAGCTAGCAAGATGACGTTAGCCATTTTTAAATGCCTTAAACTGCTTCAGAAACCTGACACCTTTGTTTGCTTTAAAACATTTTCTGAAAAAAGTTTTCAAGACTTCAGTGAATCAAAATCAGTCTTTGTCTTTCTTAAACATACATCACATGCTCAGCGTCATCATATTGAGACCCGGCCCATTCATTTATGTTCTTCATAATGGACATTTTGTTCATCTGCACCTTTCTTAAGTATTTTGAGTTACCCTTCCAAGCCCTATAGTATTCTGTCGAGGACATCCTGGCCCTTCCAGTGATGTGTCATGTGATGGGTTTGCATGCTGGGAACTTTACTTTTTTCCTCTATCAAGATGTATATATTCTTGTTCATAAACATGTTAAGAACAATATTTTTACATCTGAAAACAGTTTTATTATTTCTGTTTTGAAATAACAGGCATTTAATGAATGTCACTTGTAGTGGACACTGGGACCATTTAAATGTATTTAATGACTGCACATTCTTGTAGGAGAAAGAAGTGAAGCAGAGAGGATTCTATACTGGATAGTAGAGGGAGATTCAGATGTAGAGCTTTCAGATGAGGAAAAGGATGAGGAGGATGGGTATCAGCCTGTGATAGGTGAAGATGATGATGAAGAAGGAGAGGAAGAAGATGCAGGAGAATCTGATGAGAGAGTTAGAGGCAGAGAGGGAGCAGCAAAGTCGTCGTGCTCTGTGGGCCAGGACTAACTTGTATGTTTTATTTAGTTTAGTTTAGTTTAGTTAGTTTCAGGCTAATGTACTACATTTTATGATCATGTTAGATTATTGTAGTATTTGTACTATGTGTAAATGCTGTTAAATATATGCAAGTTGCCTAAAAATATGCTTATAAATTGGTCAAAAGGAGTCATATCACATCCATGACACTGAAATTACTGCATTAATCCAAATTGATGTGAAAAAAATGAACTGTTACTCATTTTAACTTTTTTATCATCCATCATAACAGATTCACACCTGTGCTACCTGGGCTTCCTGCCTATCAAGATGACCCTAAAATCCGTGAACACTAGAGTCCAATCCAGTACTTTTCACAGTACATAGATGACAAAATCTTTGAGGATCTGGCAGCTTTTACAAATCAAAGACAGCTGCAAACTACAGGAGTGTCACTGAATACTACTGCTACTACTACAGAGTCAAAATGTTTTGGGCTAAAAAGACTAAAGTGCCAGTTATTAGCAGGAAAATGACAAGGGATAGGTTCCACAAGCTGAGGAGCTCACTCAAGATTGTCAATGACCTGGATGTAACTGAAGAGGCAAAGGAGTCATTCTTTGGAGAGTCAGACCATTGCTTGACCGTGTGAGGCAAGGTTGTCTCAGCCTTTCAAGGAGTGACAAGGTGTGCATTGACGAGCAAATCATCCCGTTCACAGGCCGCTGCCCAGTCAGGCAGCATGTGCCAGGAAAGCCAAACCCTACTGGCCTAAAGGTTTTTGTGCTTGCCTCGCCAAACGGTCTGGTCCTGGATTTCGAGGTCTATCGGGGCAAGAACACATTCAGGGGCCAAAGACTGGGAGTTGGAGCTGCAGCGGTCTTGCGAATTATCGAGTCAGTTCCTACAGGAACTTATGTGTTCTTTGATCGATATTTCACAACGATCAATCTCATGGATGCTTTGCTCTCAAAGGGTCTTCCAGGAACTGGAACCATTATGAAGAACAGGGTTCCAAAACAATGCCAGCTGCCAGGAGATAAGCAGCTGAGACAAGAAGGGAGAGGGGCTTCAGTGACGGTGGCCTGGAGGGGACCTGAGCTGGCAGTGACAAAATGGTTTGACAATAAACCAGTTCTGAAGGCCTCCACTGTCTATGAGAAAGATCCAGAAGATATCTGTAGGAGATGGTCCAACAAAGACAAAGGTCATGTCCATGTGAGACGGCCAGCAGTAATCAGGGAATATAATGACAACATGGGTGGCGTAGACCTCTGTGACCGAATGCTGAGCTTCTACCGCATGTCAACCAGGACCAAGAAGTGGACGTCACGTGTGATGACACATTTCTTTGATGTTGCCATCACAAACGCTTGGATCCAGTACAAGTCTGACAGTAAAGCGCTGAATCAACCAGCTAAGAACACACAGCAGTACCTGGACTTCAAATTGCACCTGGCTGAAGAGCTGCCTTGCATTTGATGACAGCAGTGAAGACAGTGAGGAAGAGTATCAGCCACCAACCAAAACAAGGATCCCACAACCAGAGCCATCGCAGGCTGGCATGTACGCAGGCTAGGAGCCAGGCACATGCCAGAGATGATGGACATCAAACATGCAGAAAGATGCAGGAACAAGGGCTGCAATGGCAAGACATACATCAGGTGCACCAAATGCAAGATGTTCCTCTGCATAACCAAAAAGAAATCATGCTTCCAGGATTATCACAGCTAAAATATCCAGAGGAAGAAGAAAAGCAGAACTACTTATGTTCTATGTCTAAATTCTAAATTCTGTTCTATTTTCACACTGTTGCTATTTTCACGCAGATATCGTCCTGTTGTCCTCTACAATGGACATGTTGTGAAATTAAAATAAAAAATATATTTAAAAAAATTAAAATTGTAAGGTGTTTTTTTAGGCACAAGTAGATAGGAAATCACACAAAAACAGAAAATGTAAGACACTTTTTTCCCTTGGTTCTCAGGAGGATATACTTTTTACGTACCTGCATCAGAACCAATAGTGATTGGTTGTAACAGCCCGAGCTCAGCGCATCCAAAGCGCGAGTGGTGAATAAATCTAAAAATGTGTTTTACACGTAAAAAATAAAATAATAAACCTAACAAAGCATTCTATACGTTAAATCTGTTTAAGCAACAGTTGTCAAGGATTATGGGTAGTGTAGGCCTTTCCGCTATCCAAAACATATGAATAAAAATGTATTTATCAGAATCGAAGGAGAAAGAAATCATACTGAGGGGTATAACATGAAGCTATCTTATTGTTGAATTATCAGTGACACTTTGACGTGATGGTGTTAAGAAATGTTGACGATATCATTCAAAGAAAACCTTAAAATAGTGAGAAAAATACTTCTGGGCAGAGAGTCCTCGGTTCTCCAATCAGATTGTAGCTCGCAGCGTCATATATCGCCGTGATCGGGTTATTATCGGAGTGAATGGACGGCTGTAGCTCTGCTCTAAGAGTCTCTTACTGCCGCGGACGGTTTACATTGGAGTCATTTGAGAACCCAGAGCGTTTCATACAGACGTGGAAGGGTACCCTTTGCGTAGTATCAGACGCATAGGGGTGTGACAAATCGTCGGTGGTCAAGGATTATGGGTAGTGTAGGCCTTTCCACTATCCAAAACATACGAATAAAACTTTATTTCTCAGAATCGAAGGAGAAAAAAATCATACTGAGGGCAACAACATGAAGCTATCTTATTGTTGAATTATCAGTGACACTTTGGCGTGCTTGTGTTGAGAAATGTTGATGATGTCATTAAAAGAAATCCTTAAAATAGTGAAAAAATACTTCCGGGCAGAGAGTCCTCGGTTCTCCAATCAGATTGTAGCTCACAGTGTCATGTATGTATGTATGTATGTGGTTCGCCCAGGGCGTAAATCTAGCCAGGACCGCCTCTGCCATACCATGAAGATTTTTAAAAAGATTGTCAAAACTTTATGGCAGGGGTGTCCAAAGTATGGCCCAGGGGCCAATCATGGGCTGCAGTCAGATTTAATGCGGCCCGAAGTTTCTCCTGTTGACATAATGTTATGCGTGTTATAATGTGTTACTTGTTATGCTGCTGCAATCTATCTATCTATCTATAATGAAGCATATGAATGAGCTATACGTTAACCTCTAGAGCAGGGGTTGGCAATTAGCGAAAACTGGCCCGCCATCAATTATATCTGGCCCGCTAGATGACGTTGATTTATTTTAAAATATATATATTTTTTAATATATCTTTTAAACCTCATGTTTTCTGTCAAAAATACATCAATTCCACAGATTTCACAACATTTATTAAAGTAGCTGATAAGTAACGTGACAAAACATCAGCCAGAACATCCTTGCAGCCTCTTTACTTGACGCACAGGTTGGAACGCTAATTGGCACGTGCGTGCGCTGTAACCTGTGGAAAATAAAAGTGTCCTGTGTCCCTCTTGCAACGGACAACGTGAACAAATATGTTTCATTAGATAAAAACCAAAACCAAACAAGGTCAGCTCAAATATCAAATAGCCTAATTAAAAAATGTGAATGCACATCAGCAGCATGGGGAAACAGATCTGCGCTGCTGTATACATTAGTTACGGCAGGTTGCTAGGGCAGGTTGCCTGTTTCATGACAGACGCCAGGAGATGCAGCAGTGGGCGTAATAACAGCACATAGAAGCAAATTAATGTTTTAAATTACATTAAATGCATTTTTAAAGTTAAATAATGTTTATTTTTAATATAATAGAAAAAATAGAAAACCTTTTTTTTCCAGTAGATAAGCATGGTCATGGCCCGCGATGGAATTGTCAGAATAAAAATTGGCCCAGGTCCAAACTTATTTGTTGACCCCTGCTCTAGAGACATAACTGCCTGTAGATGTGACACAAAAATTTCAGAAAACTTCTGAATGACCTTGTTAAAGAGCGAGAGTGAATGTTAACAGACTTTATATTACTCATAATAAGTCATGTTTAAAATGAGCATGAGGTTCAGTTGTATCAACTCCAAGTTTAACGTATTCCATACAATTTATTCTTTGTTATCTGACTCCAGATGTGAAAGAAAGGCAGAACTGTTTTTAGATTTGTTCATGCCTGATTGGCTTAGATTTGGTAACATTGTCATTTTTTAAAAATATATAATTGTGACAATGAAAATACAATTGTTACAGAACAGTGCATTTGTATGTAACTTTTATTGTTGTTGTTTTTCCATTTTTAAATGTTAGTATTGGCCTCCGGGCATCTTCACATTGTCAAATCTGACCCTCTTTAAAAGAAGTTTGGACAGCCCTGCTTTATAGTCACAGCTATTCATGGAAAATATGATCAGCTACAATTTGCCCAGAAGGCAGGTAAAGGTGTTGAGGACGCCATGAAGCTCTTCATCATCCGTACGTCTACAAACATGATGAGAAGATGGTGGCCCATGCTAGGCCTTTGTTTGCTTTTACCAACAGACAGCTTTTATTCAATAGACTGATTTCTGACTTTCATTTGTCTTTAACTTGTTTAATGGTTTTTATTTTTATTTATTTTTTGTGTGACAGCAGTCAGTAGAGGGTTCTATTGAACGTATGTTTATCTGAAACTGTAGTAACTGAAACTGTAGTAACCTGCACTGGATCTCTTCAAGCATGTGCTATCCTTTTAACAGTCTGTTAACAGTTTCTATGGTGGAGATATCCATCTTTTTCTTGTCTTGATGTTCAAGTTAAATTGAACATGTTTAATATTATCAGAGGGTGCACGCTCTTCAGCACCAAACAGGAAGGGTTGTTACTTTGGTAACAGACGGAAACTCAATAAAATACAGTCTACACACACACACACACACACACACACACACACACACACACACCTAATGGATGGTGAATTACAGTGTTTTGATCCCTTGTACCTGATCCACCAACAGCATTTATTTTAGTGAGAAATCTTTAAAACAGTTCACCTCATTCTGGAGTGAATGTATTTTTAATGCACATTGCAGTGACTAAATTGACAAAAAGATGTTTGGTTTTTATTGCTTTAGCATAAATTAATGGTTAAAGCTCAGGAGATGTGTCCTGAAGTGTTTGACTGATAAGAAATGTAAAGAAATATTTCAATATTAGTGAAATTACAATTACTGGCAATTACTTTTATTTATGGTTGAAACTCTGACAGTGTTCATCAGAAAATCCATCAGTGTCTCAGACATCTGTTCATTCACACCAACAAAAACTAACCTTGTATGCTGATGACATCCTATTATGACAAAATGCTTGTCTTAGCTTATTTAATAATATTTTATAAATAATGCCTTTTAATGGAACTATCGAGACAGAAAAATCTGTTACTTTTACAACAAACATGAAAAAAACTAATATGATGATTTTTATTGGATTGAAATAACTGGTCTCTCCTCAGTGTCTGTGAGAGTGAAGTCTGGGAGCCCTGGGTGGCTTCACACGTCACAGAGTTCAGAGTCTGAGGAGAAGCCCTTGTTGGGCAGACACACGAGTATGGACACGGCGCTCTGACTCTGATTGAACTAGATAACTTACATTTCACTAAATTTTAAATGTACCACATGTAAGATTCTGAAGCATTTTACATATTAATTTTTATGTCTTAATCACTTTTTATTGCTAATAGATGGACAGGTTGTAACATAATTTGCCTTTAACAGTCTGTGGACTCATTTATGTCTAAAAGACTCCGGATGAATTTGCTAGGAAAATCCAAAGGATGTGATGTTTATGCTTCCCAGTGCCTTCTCTCTCCGCTTCACAACAGTGTGCAACACAAGCAATGTTACCTTAGTGTGACACCACCCAGGTTACAAAGGGGGCAAATCAGCCTTAAACGCCGACCATCTGAGTGTGGACACAAGTTTTAAAGGGTTCAAAAGAGCGGGAGACTTGCATTCAGTTCAAGGAATATGTATTTGAAAAAGAACTATATTGGCGATGGACCTAAAAACAAGAGGAGAAACTGCCAAATTAGTCCAAATTATTTTATTGCACAATACTAAATGAATTAAAACTACTAATATATAAATAGCAAATGGCTTAACATGAAATACAATGGAGAATAAAATGGCTACGGCAATAGGCAGGACAGGGTACTTACTGTGGGGAGATTCTGTCACAGACCCCAATAGGAACCACCATGTGTGCACATCACTCACTGCAACCACTACAAAGACAAACCAACCTACAATCCAGTGAGGTGACCACTACACTTCACTTCACTACCACACTGCATGCAAGGAAAGGTGCATATCCCACTACTACTCCCGCAGGTCACCCCTCTGACTTTGCCTAGAAAGGAGAAACTCCAAAAAGACACATGTATGTATGGATGGATAGATGGATAGATGGATAATCTTCAGCCATCTACATAGTAATTCAACTGTATATCTCAAACACATTTGCCAACAGCCTTGGTGAACTGGCTCAGGCAAAGCAGCAGTCTGGCCTTAAATCTCAGTCAATGTGGGGCTCAGCTGAAAAGCAACACAATAGTTGCCGGGCTCCACTCTGGTTTAAAACAGGGAAGAGCTGAGTCTTTTCCTAAAGAGATGATCATATTATATTAGTGATATGTTTACAGTTTAATGAAACTCCAAAGTTCAAATGATCAGCTCGTCATCAAGCTCTGCAGTGGCCTGATAACGAGCCACTCATTTGAATCAGGTGTGGTGGAGGAGGAAACATCTAAAACATGCAGGGCAGTGGTCCCCGAGGACCAGGATTGAGAAACACTGACCTAGTAGACACCAGTCAGATTAGACCACACAGCTGTCAATCAACCAGCAGACACTTGGACACCTTCCCTGTGTGAAAACTGATTTTCTCCTTTAAGGAGTTTCTATCAGATGATTTTTCTGCTCCACCAGTCACTCACTTACACATTGTTTCACTTCCCTTTAAGAAGCCTCTCATGCATATCATCATACAGAATGACCTGATAAATGAAACTACACATATTTTAAAGAATAAAATTAATTTAAAAAACACTCTTGGATTTTATACTATTTGGAGAAGATAATAAAATACAGTTTAGATATATTTTCAGTAATTTATAATTTTGTTCAAAGTCTTGGTACATTTATAAAAAAAAAAATGATTTCCTGAGAAAACTCTCAAAAGGACAAAAGTTAATCTGATCCTGTTTGAGGACATTATGAACCAAAAAACTGATGACCATATTTACAATGTTCATACAACAGATCTGAAAACCAAACAGCCTCAGAAAACTGTCAAAATAATTTCAAACTGAGGTCAAAGGACCATCAGAGACATTATATCAGAGATCTGGTTGCATTTAGAACATGTTCATCTTTATTCTCACTGTTTAAAACTCTTTGAACTTGACTTTAAAACAGTTTGAAACTGAGAATTAAAGGCTGAATTTAACATTTGTAAAGTATGAGTGTTGCTCTATTTTCCTATTATGCTGTTCACATTTCACAAATTAGCTGGAACATGAAAGTTCAGTAAAGCTGCTTTGAGTTCAACTTAAACAGGATCTTTAAAGTCTTTGAAGTGATTTTTGTCCAATGGAAATTTACAGTTACTGCAAATGTTTAGACACAGAAATTAAAACTTTAACAGATCATACCATATTTAATATTTGAGCAGAAACTTACTTCCAACATCCAGTCTGGTTCCTCCACCAAAAGTCCACCACAGTGATACAAACTGATTGAGTCGCTGTACAAAACCTCTCACTGTAGAGAGACACTGCTCTCTGACTTTGAACACAACAAACTCAACATCAACAGTTCCTGTTTTTAAAAAAATGAACTATTTTTTATATGATATTGATCAAACAGAGCCACAATTGTTCAGATTAACAGTCGTCCACATTAAAATGATCATTGACTGTTCAACATGGCGGCCTCCATGAAAGAGGACCCACTCTCACTGTAGATATAAAAGGATAATTCTCAAGTAACAAAAACAAAAAGATTCTTATTTTCAGGTGATTATACATGCATGAAATCATAGTTATGAATATTATATTATATGTTTGCCTTATTCTGAAAATAAAGGCTGCAAATCTTACACACTGCACCTTTAATAAACTGATTGATCCATTGATAAACTGCACTATCAGAGTAAGTAGTAGATTCCTCAGATTAAAGCAACTACCAACCCATTTCAAAATGCTATTTCATAGGTAAGATTTTAGACCATTGGACCAACCAAGAATTCTTTGTTTCTCTAGGCGACTTCTCTTCAGAGAAAAAAGATGTTTCGTCTGAGTCCCACAAGGTTCTATTTTAGCTCCTTTTTAGCCTTCATGTACTCATGCTTAGAGATATCATCAGAAAGCATATCATTGAATTTCATAGCTATGTTGATGATACCCAGCTATATATTTTCTGTATCCCCTCATTACGTCAGTCCCCTATTATAATATATAGATAATTTTGTGCCTTGTTTAGATGACAGAAATGACTGGATGTCAAACAACATCCATCACTTCAATCAAGTGAGACTGCAGAGTCCTCCAGTCCTCACCAAGTACCACAAGAGCAAAATGAATCAAAATAATTCCATGCTTACATCAACTTTTATTTTACACAACATGACAATATTATTCATCAACAGATCTGGTCAGGTTTGTCTTGACCACTTGTCCGTCTCTCTGTCCTCTCAGACCTGCCAGGTAGACCTGAGGTTTGGGCACGTTGCTCTCACCGTCTCTCTTGCTTTGACAGGCAGCATCCTTGGGCAGCCATGTCTGAGTGACGTTTTCTCGTCTCATGTGGCTCAGATCAGTCTGCGTTGAGTGTGTCTGTTTGGTCAAGAGATCAGCCTAGATCCACGAAATATGAAAAAGTATCAAATTTAAAAAAACTTTGTGTCAATAAATGAAAAGCCTGGTATACCCAAGACACTGAAAAGAGTGTGAATGTGATGCATCAATGAACTCTCACCAGGTGGATAGCTTTTCTTCGCAGCTCCCATTCATTCCACTCGTATGACTTGACAATGTTTGTCTCCAGTGGGTGGATGTCAGTCTGTGTGCCGCTCTCACACTTGGTGATTGGTTTCACCAGTAAACTCTCTCCTGGCTGCATCTGTGAAAGCAAAAGGCAACAACTAAGTCTGGATGGAACTTGCACTAAAGTCAGAGTGTGGAACGTTTCTGGACAGGTAGCAGTGTGCAAAGCAAAGTGGTAATAAACTTTCTGCACAACAGTGTAGCATAAACAAAGTTGTGAGTGCATTTAGCGATCTAAACATGTAAGTGCTCTGAGAATGCTCGACGTGGAAGAAGCTGCTGACCTCAGAGTGAGGACTGATGCAGGAAAACTGTTGGTGGAGTTTGAGGAGCTGAATGAGTTCGGGGGAGTACTTGGCTTTTTCTGCCACCTCTGCAATGAACTCTTCTGAACTGCAGGCAAATTTCAACGCTGCTTCTTTGGAGTTAAAAACATACAGCTTCTCCTTATGTTTGAGGACTCCAATGTGTGGATTACCTGCAAAACAAGTGTCACATATTTCACACTGAATGAACTTCAAGCAAGTCTAGATGAAGGATCATTTGAACAGACTGGACTGGAGTAAATAAATGATATTAACACCATATATCGAATATACATGGATATGATTTGGCATCCTTTCATTTGTGAGATTTGTGTGACAGAATTGTGAAGGATGGCTGATGGGACAGAAAGTGTCTTCATCCAAGATGACAATCAGCAGGTCTGAGGCCATCACACCCTGCCTGAAAACAGCAGATTACCCCCTACAGTTCGGGAGTAAGTCACTGCCCCGAGTAAAGGAGCTGAAATATCTTGGTGTAAAGTCATCATCATCACAGGCGGAGAGGAGGACAGAAGGCTGAGCCTCAAGGCAAAGTTAAGTTTACCACTCAATGCGCGATCTAAGAACTCATCAGGTATCGGCTGTCTATGATATAGCTTCTAGGGGCAAGAACTAGTGTATCTATATCTGTATCTAATCTATATTATGTGGGGTAGGAACACAGACCAGAACACTTTTCAAACACTTTACAGATTTCACATTCATGTGCAGATATTTGTTTGTAGAAACTATCTCGAGAATGACATAAAGAATGAGATTATGGATACAAGTGACCAACACAAGCTGTCTTCACAGTGTGGCAGCGCTCAGCCTTGCAGACAGGGTGAGGACGGAGCAGCTGCTATTTTCTGAATGAGTCAGTTCAAGTGTTTTCCTGGAGTTGCCTGCAAAGCAGGGAGCGTGGCCAATACTGACCTACCGCAGATATATACGTATGCATATGCAGCAATAGTAGAAATTTATTACAGGACATAATGCAGAAAAGGATGATTGAGTTCATTTAGATCTATTAGTAGGTTTACTGTTTAAGCGCACATTTTGGACAATATTTTACAAAGAAGGAACATCCAAATACCTTTCCTGATATCACAGTTGTGTACGATGAGAACAGTACCTGGAAGCAGAAGTCCATCTCTGGTGACAAGCGTATAGCCACAGACTCCATTATACTGTAAGGGCAGCTCATTGAAGCTGGTTAATGTTTCAGGCAGGAGCCACTCATGTGTCTTCATCTGCGCTGGATCAACACGCTCATCTGAAAGGAGGAATGAAGAAAAACAAGCACACACACAACAGCACTGAGTAAGCTCTGGTTTCAGTCCATTACTTCAGACGCTGACATTCCACATGTGCTGGTGATATGAGCACTACCTGAGGACTCAGTCATTCTCTGGTCGTCTGTCTTCACCTCTGAAGCGTCCAGCAGGCCGTCCAAATAAGCTTCAGAGAATATTTTGGCCTGAGAGGCGATGAAGGGCTGCAGATTCAGCGCAATGTTACCGAGGATGTTCAGCAGCTCACCCTCATCCTGAAGTATAGACCACAGCCTTGACAAGGCCTTGAACAGTGGCTGAGAGATGATGTGAGGTGGGAGAAATAAAAATGAAAGTTCATGACTTTTTTCCATTTATATCGCATATTTGTCAAAGATGCAGTACAGTGTACTTTCAGACTGATGACATATACAAAAGCGGTCTATATGTTAAGCTAAGCTAACCACATCCTGAATTCAGCTGTGCACTAACGCACAGAAAGGAGAGTGATATCCATCTCTTCAGTTCTCCTCAGAAAGAAAGTAAATGTGTATTTTCCAAAATGTTGAACTGTTCCTTCAAGAGATGACAGCAGAGACACTTACAAAAACCTTTGCGGTGGGGACGGCTGTCTTTGCCTTCACAGTTTCTCTGAGCAGCTTCATCTGTGAGGAGAACTCAGTCTGCAGGATTTCAGCGTGCTCGCCACATGAACTCGCGTCAGCCTGATGGGAAACAGAAAACACGTTCACTTTGTTAAAGAAAGATAAATTCACCTGATTACTTTTAATGAATAAGCTGCAAAACTCACATTATAATAGTAACACATTAATCTACAACAAATCCACATTTGCACAGAGCAGTGGTGTGACCCCACCAGTAACATTTTGAGGAAGGCTTCATGCTGCCTGACGTTGTAGAGAGCCTGTTTAAGCAGGACTGTGGGCACGTCACACTCCCGGGCTGACTGTCGGGATCCGTCAGCTTCTCCAGCAACGCTGTGTATTTCCATGCCAAACTCTGTGACGCACTCAGCTCGTTTTCTATGCTTTCACTGGTGACCGGAAGAGCCTCATTAAGGATAGTGGGAACTGTGGAGAGAAAGTTAAAAAGTGCTGTATTTACCAAATGTTCTTTTGGTCATCAGGGGAGGAGACAAAGCAGTCTGATGACGTACATACAACATGAAAAGGTTTACACTCTTGGCTGAGTGATGAGATCTGGATCTCTTGTTTGATACATTGTTATAGTGTTTATGTAAAAATGTAAGACTTCCTAGACTGTTTAAACTTCAGTTTCCAAACTATGGTATGTGTACCACTGGTGGTACGTGACTTCCCTCTAGTGGCACGTGAAGGAATCTCAGAAATATTTTTAAAAATGAAATGAATGAATTTAAATCCATACCATCAAAATGGTACGGATTTAAATTCCCCAGTTAAAACCCCAATTAGGTCACATTCATGCCACGTAGCACACACAAACGAGTAGTTATGAGCTGAAATGTGACGATAAGATAGTAAGTGGAGGTAACATGAATGATTCAAACTGTCTGTAATTGTTGCTCCAAACAGCAAATATTAGGAAGAGTGGATCAGGAGTACCTTTTTCCACCAAATTAGCTCAACAACAGTCAACAATTAATAATCTAATAATAAAATAAAAAATAATAATAATCACAGCTGAATATGATTGGACTGTAGCTGCTGTAATTTAACATCTGTCACAATGGTGGACTTAGAGCCTAATATTTCCCGAGGTGTACGCAGTGTAAATGTCCTTCCCTGAAGCAGCCAGAAGGTTTTTACACAGAAAACTTCAGAACTTCAAGGAGAATATTCTGTTGGCTCCATATCTAGATGAATTACTGTGTTCACGGCACATGAGCAGATGTGTCTGACTGCATCTTATAGTAATGTGGATGTAGCCTGCTTTTATGGCAGCAGTCTGGTGTACTGTACTCAGTTCATTGAGGTCAGTGTCCTCTTCTCCCTTCTCGCTGGCTTTGTTGAAGAGTCGGATCCCTGTGACAATCATGGTGAGCTCATTGAGCTGCTGCTCCTTGTCCTTCTTTAAGAGGACCATGAATGCTCCCAGTTCAGTCTGAGGGAAGACGCTCTGCAGGGCAGCTGGGAGAGGAGAGGATGACGAGAAAGCACCAGTCAGGAGCACTGGAAAAAAATAATCTACAGCACTGCAGCAGGTGTAGCTTTACTGACTGACTCCCACAGAGCTGTGCAGCTCTTTTATTTAAATCTGAAAATACTGAACATATTTTTATATTTTTTGTGACATTTCCAATTTCTATTTAATCTTCTTCACTTGTTCGTACTTGCTTTTTATCTTCTTTAGATTTTTTCTACTCACTGAGTTTGTTGGTAAGAAAACCTGATTCAGATTCTCAAACTGAGAGAAGTAGTAAGTGTGAAACCTGTAGCCTCTTGCACGGTGTTGACGTCTGTAGGCGAGCCCATGCCGGAGCGCAGCAGGATGTATGTGATGATTTTACAGTACAGAGCGTCCAATTCCTCCCGTGTCTTCACCCTGCTGTCAGTGATCTCTCTGCTCACTGGACTCAGCTTGGACTCCGACACCCGGTGGATTTCCTCCAGAAACTCATCTGCACAAACAAACATTGTGCCTGCTTTGTTATGATGTTAATATTGTGAAAGTTAACAATAAACAGCCAGTCAGGTTAAATGGCTAAATCATGTGTGAGAGGACTGTCATGATCCAAATAAACTAAACAAGGCGTGTATGACAGGTTCAGTGGCCGTACACAAGTTCAGTCTGTTCAGTTTAGAAGCTGATAAAAACTCGACTCAATTATCTTACTGACTTCATTTAAGCCAGGGTCAAATTTGAGCTACACGTTTAATATCATCAAGAAACAATAATCCTCTTGCCTCTTGCCTATAAAATATACATACCTATGAGTGGACATAATAGTGCACTTTTAGGAGTTGAAGGAAGATAGGAAGGAAGCTCTCCAGTGTGAGGATTTAAACTTTTAGAACGCTTATTATAAATATTATATGCACACAATAATGGATAACGATCATTAATAATGAAAATAATTTGTTGCAGTGAGTCAGGAGCTCAGAACAGCTAAACTACAGCACATTCTTCATGATGACACATCTGCTCAGTTTGGATTGTGTACATTCTTTTTTTTGGAGACAGAGAGTGTGTCACTTCACCCGTGTCACTCACGTCTGGAGGTGTAGTTCATTTCAAAATACACCTGCATTTTGATTGTGTCGAGGGACGGGCTGCACTCTTCCATCAGTTTGTCCAGACAGAGCTGTAAGAAATATTACACATGTATTCATGCTGAGCCTCTGTTACCGCTGTGGACACCGAGGTCATGTATGATTCAGTACGTTCAAATATTTTCAAAACACGAGCAATAAACAAATAAATATAATTAATGATTAAAGAGTTCCAAAAGGCAAAATACAGCCTCCTGACCTCAGTGCATCTAAACCTCTGACTACAGGCCTGCCATGGAGCTAACACTCAGAACACTCAACACATTAACAAATAGAATTCTATCAGCTGTAACCTGGCTCAGAAAAGAAGTTCAACATGCAGAGCATGCTTCATGTTCATATCCACAAGTACAACACAGGAAGCACTAAAGGTGGGTTAGTTTGCTTCATCTGAAATAATATTAATAACTCACCTCTTCAATTTTCTGGACATCTTGTCTGGTCAGTGTCCGATCAACATTAAAGCCATTTCTGGGGTCCAGAACCACAGCTTTCACCTGACAATATTTAACATAAAAACAAAGACACCCAAAAATTGAATTTAGTGACGTCACTGGGTGCAGGCGGAATATCTGACTCCAGACAAGTTTCAAAATGTCTTTTGCTTCTCCATTTTGGATCATGACACAATGCTACATAGCACAGTACAGTACAGTACAGTACCTAGCTTGTGTTAGGCTATATTATCCGGTAACTACGTAGTTAGCTGTTAGCATGACTCTCAGCGGGTTAGTTCGGTTTACTGACCGTGAAAGCCACCAAAGTCTCGGACACCGCCTGTCCTCTCACCGCACATTGCTGTGCTATTTCACGAATTATGTTTTTAATGACGCTTTCTGCCCGAGCTCGAGACATTTCTACAGTAGGAAAGTTAACTTGTTGGAACTACTAACTGTAACTAGTTAATTGTTACCGACACAGCTAACGAGCTACATCCACAACGGCCTGTTGATAACTGGGTACCATGGTAACAGTGTCTGAACGAGGGCTGCACTGCGCAGCCGTGTCCACTAGAGCGCGCTACAGTTAAAACAGCAGGAAGGTGAATTAGGTCAAACACAGCTCAATGAATGGACTAATATGAACCTCACTGCTTTCAAACAGGTCTGTGACTGTATAACCAAAAATGAACCCAAAAGAATGATGCTTAAAATATTTATTATAAAAACAGACATGACATAAATAGCATGGCTTGGGTGAAAACTTGCCAGACTCAGTTCAGACTGTCACAGTACATTTAGAGGAGGAGGAGGCTCAGACACAACATCACGTTCTCTTCAAACTACAGCCGGTAAACCAGCCCGAGCAGTTCAATTGTCACATTAAGGCTCAGACTGGAGTTCACACAGTCACATGATTTCCACTGAAGAGCTGAGCTTTAGGTCACATGACAACCCCATGCCTTTAGAGAGACGTTTACACAAATAAAGAAAAGCATGCAGACAAAGGAGCATGTGCAAAAAGGTGCAACTAAATTACATGCAGCAAAATCATTTCATGCAAAAGAGATGAAAAGTAGACTAATATACATACACAGGGTTGACATGTTTAAGAATTCATGGTGAGACAGCAGAAGCAGTTTTGACACCACTGGAACACCTTTCACAAAAACAATACTACTGTGCGTGTTTAAATCCACACAACCACTGCACTCAGATCAGACGGGATTTTAAAATGAATAAGACACGTCATTCAAAGAGAAACATATTAAAGAGAGCTTTAACACAAAGACAAACACCGGACCTGCAGCAGTAGCATTTATCTGTGAAATCAAGTGATCAGCATTACCACACACACACACACCAATACTGTACTCACATCTGAGTATTACCAACTACAGACTGACATTCACTGATCTAAACACAGCTCAGGTGGAGAATCAGCATGGTGGGAAAACCACCATCAATATAGACTTCATATCACGCAAATCCACACCTCTGTCCTCTCCAGTTCACATAGCTGCAGCAACAGAAAGTGTTCATGTCCAATGATTTAATATATTTGAGCCACTGCCAGGGGACAACACAAAACAACTGTGATGTTATTAAATGGAATTCTGAGGAAACAGATTGTATCCACATTACAAAAAATTCTAAATATTAAAGAAAAGTTGTACCGTGACGTAAATGTAAAAGAAAAAAAGTCACGTTACAAGAAAGGAAGTTAAAATATTGAGAATATTTTGAGGAAAAGTGGAATATGACATGAAGACATAACATTTAAAGAATCTTATGAGAACAATCTTCTTTCCCAACAGTGGCCCAGATAATCCCTCATAAAGGTCATTTTATGCTGCTTTAATACTCGAGTTGTGAACACTGCACAGCTGCACTGATCCAAATTCAAAACTGAATGCAACTTTCACCATGTCATATTTAATTTGTTAGACCAATTTACTTTAAATTTTGTATAAATACACATCATTATTTGATAATAGATTAATATATAGTCAGCACGTTGAGCTGAATTTATGTCCCTCAACTGCTCATTGTGGGAAAAAAAAAAAAAAAAGTTGGCAGACATCAATTAAAGGCCAGCTTCAATTCTAGTCCCTTAACCACAGACATGAGCTTAAATTCTCAGAACATGGAAAAACAACTTGACAGTTAAAGGTTCTTGAGGGACAATGACGTCGACAGACAGGAAGTTTGTCATGTTGGTGGATCTCAGTAGAACAGGCATAAGACGAGCAGCAGGTCAGCAGAAACCCACTGGTGTCAGGTCAGGATCCACACCAACGGCAAGAGGAAAACTCATCCATACATAAAAATAGACAGACATGTTTAAAGAGGGACCGGTCTATGGCACTGTTCTGTGTATATTGCACTTAAATAAAATGCTTTCATTAACGTTCGAGTCCAGCGTGCGTCTTACAGTCTCAGAAGCACTTCCTGAAGACGATCTGCGGTCCGTGCTCCTCATACTCTTCCTGACTGATCCATGCAGAGCTGAAGGAGGGCATGTTGGCCAGCACCGCTCCTC
This sequence comes from Miichthys miiuy, assembly GCA_036365135.1. NCBI lineage: Eukaryota > Metazoa > Chordata > Actinopteri > Sciaenidae > Miichthys > Miichthys miiuy. The sequence goes on along the minus strand of CM071620.1, from coordinate 1,445,351 downwards.
CACTCCACACTGAGAAGTCTCTGTCTTTGGGGCTGGTGACGCGAACACTCTCCCCCATGTCGGCAGGAACCAGCCCTTTGATTTCAGCCTGGAGCCGCTCAGGCAGGCCAACCAGCAGCGTGTTCCCGCCTTCAGGAGGACAGCCAAATAAAAATTCAAATGAATCAAAATCAAAGCATAAAGCGTGACAACCTTTTGATTAAATGGCTGCAGCTGGAACACATGTGGGAGCCCTCAGACTGTTGTGTAACACCTTAACAGTAAACAGCTGTTACCTGACAGCACGATATTTCCCAGGAAGCAGCGCCGCAGGTCAATGTCTGAGCTGAGGATCGACTTGAAGATTGACTCGTGCATCCCATAATGGTCCCGTCCAATCAGCTCAGGTTTGAAGAGAATCTCAGGAGCCCTGGATGAACAGAGATATCTGAGTCATCTGTTACAAGAAGTAGTTTGGCCTGTCTCAGTCTGACGTGTGTGCAGCGCCTGCAGGACAAGCCTCTCTGGATTTGACATTATTCAACAAGACTGACACCAGGTAGACACAGTACTGATTAAGCCCGGCTTTAACTGGTGGGCCCTGACTAATTCTAGAATCCATTTCAGCCGATCATTTGATGACAGCATGAAAAGAAAAGCCATCCTCCCACAGGGGATTCATCCTCTTTTCATGGCAGCTTCACAACAATCCATCCGATAGCTGTTGAGTTATTTCAGTTTAGGCCAAACTGGAGAACCAACTGATGCCATCATGCTGCTAGCATGGCTAAAAAGGACAATGTGTTTGTCTGTTTTTTTTACATTTCTTTGTGTACAGGTCATAGAAATGAGATGAAACGTGTTACTTGGTGAAAGTTTCCAACAGATTCCAGTCATTGTTGTTAGGCTAACCACATCCTAGTTACAACTTAAAGAGTGACATTTTCTGTCTACTCAGACTTATTAAAAACAAACACCAATTTAAAGTTCTCTAATGTTATATTTATTTCCTTTAAGACCCCCTGAGTGGATTTAATGTCCAGAGGACCAGAGGGCATGAAGTGCAGACAGTTACCTGAACCTCTCCGTGCAGAGAGTGACAATCTGTCCGTCTGGCATGGTGTAATGCATCTCTCTGCAGGACGCCCCCCCCGGGCTCAGCTCGGCTTCGTAGTTGAGAGCCACGCAGCAGCACTTCTCCTTCATCTCCCTCACTATCTCCATCTCTGCTGTGGTGCGCATGCATACTCCTTGTTCCTGCAGAAGCTGCAAGCACAGATTGAGAAAAATGCTCAGCTGTAGCAGCTAAGCTTGTTTCGTAATGTGGACACACACACCACTGTCCATGTTCACTCGTGTGTCACAGAGACGGGTGGCAAATATTCTAGAAAGACTTCAGACATGAAAACGTTTGCACAACATTGGCAGCTGGTCCGCAAAGTGAAAAGTATGCTGATGAATTTATAACATAGCTACAGCTGAAGCCTTGATGGCCGTTTCAGCGTCGGAGACATGATTCTTTTTTAGATCATCAGTTTCATTCAATCAGCAACCTCCATGGCTGTGAAGTGAAGACAACATGGAAGTGCCAAAAACTGCAGTTCCTCTTGTCATCCACTTGAAGTCCCCATGTTAAAATGTCTAACTTCACAGCAGAAATAAACATGTTTACAGCCTGGTACAAAAACAGTTTTAGTCTCTATAGCTAATTTCCCCGTTCATGACAACTGTACTGAGGGTGAATTTATATACAACTCACCTGTTCAAATCATATTAAGGCTTAAAGTTATGCAGGATTAAGAGCGTGGACGCTTTGATTGACAGATGGCTTATTTGAGCCACGCGGCATCGTTTAGTTCGCCTTAGATATTTTCGATTAGCCGCGAGGCAGAAGAAGCAGGACTTGCAACATGGCGGCGTTCAGCGCTGAACTTTATAACAGCTCTTCAGAAACCTGTGGGTGACGTCACGCTCAGCCGTCCACTCTTCATACTGTCAGTGGTTCCATTCTGCTGCAGTCTTCACATTAAAGCAACATTTAGCTCTGACCTGCTGCTGGAGTAGAAATTTGATGGAAACGTCAGGTCCAACCTTGAATGATTGTTGTGACCTTCATGTAAAAGTGACTCGGGTGATTCAGACGTGACATTGACATCTGCCAGCACATTACATAACAGGGTCAAAAGAGAAATCATGGATCACTATTAACTACTCTTGTTTTTTTACATTGTTAAGTATTTTACTACTGATTGTAGTCATGTTGTTGAGGCTAGAGATTTTTGTACTACACCCAAACCATAGCTGTGTAGGTGCCTATATGTTCTGAATAAATATACTTCATTTCAAGTTCACCATCAATGAATACCTTTTTAAGATGCATTGTAACATCTACACCAGCCAGAGGGAAGCGCTGCACGGCATGAGGTAGACTGTACCCATCGAACACGGGAACACTGTGGCTCACTCCATCTCCAGAGTCAAACACCACGCCTTCAACGAAAAATAAAAGCAGTCAACACTCTGACCTAGTGGAGGAAATTATAATGCCAAGACACGAGACAGTGCTATTATATTCTTTGATAAAACAACACATTTATAGGTCTAAATTAAGTCCATCCAACACAATGCATGAATCACAGTCACCCAAAGGCCCATCAGCTGATCAAATTACCCGTGGATTTGCCTGCAGCGTAAAGTGCCAGCACCGCCTGCATGGCTATGTAGGTGAAGGGAACATTGAAACACTCAAACATGATCTCCACCATGCGCTGGCGGTTCTCTAAGGGGTTCATGGCTGCTTCAGTCAGCAGAACAGGGTGATCCTCTGGATCCACACACAGCTGCTGGAATGTGTGATGCCAAATCTGAAAGGTAACATGCACATTTACTTTTTCCATAATGGTTCTTCAACACTTGGGCGCGTAGTAGTGAGATAATAGAAACTGAGGCTCCACCCTTCACACTGTAACCTTACCTTTTCCATTTCATCCCAGTTATGAATGATCCCATTCTTTATGGGATGCCTCAGAGCCAGGACCCCTCTCATGTGCTGAGCCTCGTGTCCGATGTAGGTCTCCCTTTCAACGTTACCATTCATTATTTCCTGCGAAGACCAAACTTCTGATCACAAAGACCGACTAGTAAAGTAAAGACACGTCACTGTTTTAGTAGTCATACTGACGTCCTTACCTCATATTTTGGCATCCCAATAATTGTTGGGAATATAACGTTTGGGAGGTCTTGATCTGCAAATCCTGCTTTCATCAGTCCAGAGCCTGTGTCCAGGACTATGGGGGTCTTGAAATCTGTCATCTGCAATCGCACAAAAGAAATCCATGTGGATGAAATGAACAACAATACTGAGTATGCTCATTAGTCTTTACTGTTTTAAGTCAGGTGATGCACAACTGATTTTTTTTCCTGCATTATATCTGCATTGAAACAACATTCCTTTAGCATGTCTAAATCACTGTGTTGATGGCAGATGTAGTCATATGAAGCAATAATTCTGTGTTCTATTCAGTGATGGAGCGTCAGTAGCTACATGTTCCAGGATGAGAGTCTTTAGCCCACTGAGCAGGTTAGCTGCTATGTGTAGATATATTAATACCTTCCAGCTCCAAGCTCAAACAGCCTCACTGATACAAGCTACGTCACTAAGTGTCAAATGACTGTGCTGGTGATGGAAGAACAACATATTTTGCAGCCATTTCTGTCAGGAAATTATTGCTTCAGCTGACCACATTTGTCATCAACATAAACGGTTTCTCCTCGAACATCAGACACGATTATTCATCCATCTCAATGTGAATAAGCACAATTCTAAAAACCTGACTTACATTTTTAAGAAAAGCTTCTGTGTTACTAAGTTTCTATATGTTTCAAGTAGTGTGAGATGCGTTGAAAGGTTCTTCAAAGAATTCACAGAACATATATATCTTACAGTAGACTGTACCTGTCTGATGCTGATGTCAAGCTGGGCCTGAATCCCAGGTGACCCAGAGCCTGATATCCTCACAGCCTCAGAGCTCTGAGCACCATGATAGGGCAGGTCTTCACTCTGCTCATCTCTTCCACTGGGCTCAAATTCCAGAGGCTGCTGAGGAGGCTGCTGAGGAGGCTGCTGAGGAGGCTGCTGAGGAGGCTGCTGAGGAGGCTGCTGAGGAGGCTGCTGATGTGTGCACTCGTCTGCAGGAGATGAAGTGTGAATTTCCTCTGCTGGCTGTAAATCTGTCTGCAGCAAACATGCAGGCACCTCTGATGTCCCCTCTTCATCTTGAGAGATTATTCCAGACAAGCGGTCTACAGGCACGTTGCATATTTCTGGCACTGCATGGTTATTATTGTTGTTGTTGCTGTGCTCCTTCACATTTGGACTGAGAACCAAGCTGGGGCTGATGGCTGGATACACATTCTCTGGCAGTGCATCGAGTGGTTCATCTTGTGGATCAAGTTGCACAATACCAGCGTCTTGAGCTGGAACGTGCAGCTCTGTGGAATGAGGAGTTTCGTGTTCTGCAGGAAGCAAAGCCTTTCTTGGCTTAGGCACAGGAGGAAGGTGAGGCCTTCCACCTGGGTCAAACGCTCCATCGTCTGGCCTCATTTCAGGGGTCAAAGAAGCTTCTGGTTTGCAGACGATAGCATTTTCACTAAATCTGTCAAATTCCTCCCCATAGACACATCCCTGAGCTTCCACCTCTTCAGGAGGTTCCTTCAAATCAGAGGTACTAACTAAGGTAGTTCTATTAAATAATAATGGCTCAGCTTCAGAGCAATGATCTGCAAGTTCAACCAAGTCTTGTGGCGTAGCCTCTTGGACAACATCAAGGCCCAGTACAGCTTGAATATGTTCACTTGTACAGGGATCACAGAGTGGTCGGTCCTCCTTGTCCTCCGTTCTAGCTTTCTCCATTACAGAACATTTTACAACCTTTCGAGCTCCATCCTTGTCCTTCTTCACTTTACACTCTTTGGCCAAACTCTTCTCAAGCTTATCCACCTCCCTTTTCTCCTTTTCCAGCTGTAACCGAAAGGCCTCCCTCTCTTTGCTCAGACTTGCCGACCCGCTTGTATCAGACGCACAGGCTTCCTTGTCCGGGTTTTCTTTACAGCGTCTGAGCGCATGGATTTTGAGGTTCTCCTCCATGATCAGCTCATCCAGGACGCGGACTTTTCTCAGTTCCGTCAGCAGGTCTGGCCTGCTCTGAAACACTGCTGTGTCTGCTCCTGTGGCAGCCTCAGAGCAGTCATCGTCGGAAGCCTTTGTTTCACTCACAGATGCAGCTGATGCGGGTTCACTGAGGCTGTCAGATTCTGCAGGATCGAGGTAATCCTCGAGGCCGAGGACGCCAGCTTCAGCCAGCTCACTGGACGACATCTTTAAACATGAGCATAAACAGAGAAAGCAGTAAACACTGCAGGTCTACACTGGCTGTGTGAACAATGAATGGAGACATTTGTGACAGTGCTCACAGGAATGCAAACTGATTGAGTATCTGGCAGAGTATACTACCATCAACCTCAACAATCATGACTAATATCTGACACAGCAGTGAAAACAGGTATGGCTGTACATTTGTCTGTACATCTAACAGACTTTAAAATCACGTTGATGCTACACTGACTTGTAATCAGGTGAAAGGAGAGAGCGAGCGAGCAAGAAGCCGCCGGACAGAGTGGTATGACCAGAGAGGACCATCAAGGTATTTACACCCTTGATTTGATTGGCCGTGTGCTGAACGTACCACGCCAAGCTGCTCCTCACTGTTCCACTGTGGCCACTGATTGTTCTCAGACCTGAGCAGAGCTTCCAGCACAGCCTCCTGAGCCAGAACACTCTCTTCTTTCTGTGGAGCAACACGTTTATTTTACGGCTCGTGTAAGAAACGGATCACTGGGCTCTTGTAACTTGTGATTATATTTGACATTTTTAATGGTGTATGTCTTACCTCCAGTATTTCATCAGCTCTGTCCAGGATCTCCTCCACTTCCTCAAACCCTCCTGCTCCTTCACATCCCAGTCCTTCAGGGAGAGATCAATGGAGCTGACAAAAACCAAAAACATCCATCTGTAACACCGAACCATGGCTGGCTGCAGTCAGTACCACTGACAAACTGCAGCTTTGTTCTAGCTTCATTTTTTCAATAATAGCAGTAATTATAACGTAACAGTACTTCAGGGCAGACTAGACAAGCTCATGATGTAGTTACTTCAGCATCACTGTGATCTGTCTATTGCCATTAAAACACAACAAAATCTCTTAATTATGGTTTCATAACACTGAAACGGTTCAGCTCTTCATGCAAGTAAACACAGATAGGTTCTTTATTTTTGGTCAAAATGCTCTGAACAGTTAAAATCAGGTGTGCAAACTGCAACAGAGCCGGTTCCATGTTGGTAGAAGAGGTGGGAGCTGGTTCTGGCTGCTGTACTGCTCTTTATTAGATTTGGGGAAGTTTACACTCCAGCCACCCCAGACAGACGGTTATAACATTATGTCTGGCAAACAGATCAGTCCACATCGCAAAAACCATTTTTCTTATGAATGTGAACGTCATTTAAAAATAGAACAAGTTAAAGTAACGATTTGTCAGCTGAAGCTGTAGAAATCTGCCAGCGACAGTCATAACTTCAGCTGCAGAAAGGTGCTGTTATCACAGTAAACTGCAAACATGACATGCTAAGATGAATAGCTTACATGAAGAGGGTTAGTAAAGAGTCAGTGGCATTACCCATCAACAGAATCTTGATTCTGGTCATGAAGGTCATAAGAATCCCAGAGCAGGGTGGGAATCCCCTCTGTGGTGCAGATGGTCTTGTCCCTTTCGTCTGTAATAGTACTGGAGAGGACGTTACACATGGGACTTAGCTCAGGATCCTCCAGGCTGCTTTGTGAATGGAGCATCCAGTCACTGGTCTGTGGTCCACTGGACGGAGTGCCGCTCAGCACCTCCGTCTGTGTGGGCTGATCTCGGGACTTGCTAGCAGTTGTGCAGGTGTCTGGGGGATTGTGGAACTGTAGGTCTCTCTTCTGCGGCGTTGGGTTCTGTGTGATGGTGACTGTGTATGAGTTTTCCAGATCGTCTACTGGCAAGCTAAGCCATGGATTATTTGGTAGCGCAGCAGAGCGCTTCACTTTGATCTCAAAGTTGAGGGACTCCACGGTTACTTTGGGGATGATCTGGATGCTAGCCCTGGAGGAGTTTCCCACAGAGCCAAAGTCAAACTCCTCTTTGAGATCCTCAGAGTCTGAAACGCTGCACAAGTTCTCTTTGTGGATTTGAGGCTGGCTTAAGACAGCTCTCACAGAGTCCCTGGTCCCACCTAATCTAGAGAGACCTTCCACTCCTTCTCTACCTCCCCAGGCCTCCAGCTGGCTGGTCCCAGCTCCATCAAATCCGGAGTCGAATGAGCTGAGGGACGGGGGTTTGCCCTCCGCTGACACCAACCCAGAAACTGCAGCTGGAGGAGATGATCCGAGTTCTTTTCCGCCATCACACTTAGTGAAGTCCTGAACATCCTTAACTGTTCCATTTGTACTATCAGCAGGGGAAGGTTTGACATGGCTGCTCCGTAACAACTCATACTGCCACTGTAAGGCCAGCTGGAGGTGACCGACAGCCACTGGTCCTGAAGACATTAGGAGTTTCCTCAGAGTCATGCACCTAAATGAATAAATAAGATTACTATAAAACATGAATATGTGTTTGCATACAATCTGACAGTCAGCATCATTTCTGTTCAGCCAAACTTCCATAACACAGATGATCCAGTAAACACGTTATGAGTGGGAGATGCTAAATGGACGTGTATTTAGCATTCTGATGTAGATAGAATCATTTACCAAAAAAAAAAAAAAAAACCCCAAAACGCTGCATTCCTCCACCACATGCACAGATGACTTCTAGAACCTGGACCACACTTTGGAGTCCAGAGCACACAGAGACTATTGACACACATTTAAGCCTGTGGACGACAGAGTGAAGTAAGTTTTGCTGACATCATGGCGTGGATGTTTGATATTGAGGAAGTCAACATGGAGGATGTTGATGAGGCCCAGGAAGAGGCCATTGTCTGGAAGGGTCTGCCAAAAAAACGCACAAGCTAGGCTTGAGAATCTTGATGGAAGATTTCTGATTTACATTTTGCGAATGGGGTTAGGGTTAGTAATATTCATATAACAATAATATGATAACATTCATGTTTTTGTTGTTCAATGAAAGATTTAATTGTTCAATAAAATAATTAAAACTTGTAGTTCTACATACAAATAAATCTGTTTTTTTAAATAGTTTTATTTTGCATGGATGTCTGCTTATGACAAAACATTATATAAATATTATATTTATGTTTGGAAATTATACAGTTCCAGTTATTTCCAGCAAATTTCCCAATAATTTCCAGAAATTCCCAAAGTTTGCAATTTGAAATATTTCCAAAAATCCACAGCTTAACTTCACATGGAAAGTTTCTGGAAATTTACCAGACATGTTCCATCCCTTTGCAATCCTATACATAAGTACACAGCATTTATCAGGGACCAGAGCCCCTGAAGACGTTCTTTGATTTAAAGTGATGATGGTCATTAAATGCTTTAATATGCTGTACGAAGACAGATACAAAGACAGACATCTTCACGACCGGTTTATGGCACACAGTTTAATGTTCTCTCACCGCTGAGACATCTGCGTGCCCGCCTGCTGGACCTCATCATCTGGAATGACATTAGACAGATGAGCCAGATGAAGTAGCTCCTCCCCGTCTGGAGGTGGATTCTTCTTCAGGAAAGTGGACATTCTGTGTCTCCACGCGGGGACCGTCCCCAAGTTCCTCCTCTGCCTCTGTGTGGGAGCCCCGACTCCGTTAATGCCCGACAGCAGCTCCTGGAGGAAGTTCTTACACAGGACCAGACTGTACCAACTGCTGGCCTGTAAGAGGAGCAGAGAACAGGTTCAGGAGGCCTGCTGGGTTAAGTATTTTATTTGACATTTCATCTTTCACACATCAGCTCAAATTAAATGCATGCCAAGTATGAGATGGACAAAATGAGAACTCACCTTGTTATAGTTATGATGGTAGCTGGAAACCGCTCGGAGGGTTTGGAGAATGAAGTGCACGGCAGAGTGCAGTTTTTCCTTCAGCCTCTCCAGATCCAGAACCCAGCGCTCCCTGCTCTGACCGTCATAGGGCAGGATCTCTGCCAGCGTGTGGATCACATCCTCAGCACAGCGGATAAGTGCCTGGTAGGTGACAGGTGGGGAGGGTTTTGGAGTTATTTGAAAATACAAGTTTACAACAGCACTCGCTACGGAATGATGGATGAGAGTGGAAATCAGGACAAAGACGTTTCTGAGAGTCTAAAGAAGCTAAACTGTGAAAACACAGAACACATCAGCCTAATGCTTACCACGGCAGGCGTGTGAATGGACACCTCAAACTCAGACACCAGCAGCACTGCTCTGGCAGCATCCTTGGCAATCTCTATTTTGTAAGGATGGAGTTTCTCTTGAAGAGTTTTGATCTGTTCTGTGATCTGTAAGGAAACACGGAGGTAGACAATAGACATTTTAACCACAGCTTGTTATGTTGTTAAGTACTGAGACATTTTATAAAGGTCCTTCTGTAGCAGTCATATCACACAGGGTTTCCCCAGGTCACGTCAGAGAGAGCTAAAGGTCACAACTAGCTTTGACATGAGTTTATACTGCGTACCAAAAAGGTGAGGTGTGGCAGCACCCTCTGACCTGACAGTGACTCACCTGCAGTGCATCCTCTCGCAGCTGGAACACCTGGAGCTGGAGGCGGGCCTTAGAGAAGGCTTGCTGCCACAGCAACTCCACTTTTTCCACAGCTGCAGTTATCCTGACAAATACAAAAGTAAAGAGCTTTAACAGGTGGCATCATCAGTTTAGATTTATCACAGCATCGTGTATGCATCTTAAAATGCCAAAATAAACAGACGTGTTTGTTGTTATTAATCTTATTTTATTTCTTCATTTATCTTAATTTTTACTTATTTATTTTTTATTTATTCATTTTTTTGGTTCATAATTACTTAGTTATTTATTTCCTCTATTTCTTGCACTTTATTTGTATGTATGCATTTAATATATATTTCTTTTATTTTATAATTTATTATTATCTTTTTATTATTATTATTATTTCATCTATTTATTTTTACTCGTAGTATTTAACTCTTAAAATTTTTTTTGTTTATTAATATTGTAACTTATACTGGCTGTCATTTATTACATGAAGTCCTGTGTCAGGAAATGTTATGTAAAATGATTAGAATGGTTAAATAAAAAGTTAAAAAATGAATAAATAAACAGACATGTTTACTGTTTAATGTTCTTCTAGCTGGACACACAGAGCTACCTGATGCTGGGCCATACTATTAGTCACGTTAATGAAACTAAATGGTCAAATCTGCAGAGTTTAACCACTTAAAATGTCAACTATGATCGTGTAGATGATCATTTCTTACTGGGCATACTCACGTTAGCACTGTTCTTTAGCTGTTGTGCAACAAAGGTCCATTGCAACATTGTTGTAATGTATGCGTGGGAAGAGCTATTACAGAGGATTAAGAAAAAGGCATTTGAGAGCAGCAGTGTTTCCTTTCACTGAGCACTCTGGCAGCTGGCTGTGTGCGGTACCTGCTGTGGTTCTGGAGCATGTCAAAGGTGGTGTGAGTGAACAGGGCAGTGCCGGCCATGGCCTGGTAGCACGGCTCCTTCTCTGGATAACGCAGCTTCTCCACCACGCTGTCACAGTGCCTCAGCAGCTCATCCAGTCCCAGCTCCCTGCACACAGAAAGAAATATTAACACAGCTGAGTCTGAAGATGGCAGGTACAAGAGAATATCATGAGACGATTCAGCATTTTGTTTCTTGGTTATGTAACCTGCACTGGTGGTGGAAAACACTTCAATATATTCGAGCGGACACAGTGGGGACAAAAGCTTCTTTCTAAACACACAGTTTAGTGTCATTTCCACTCGACATGCTCTGCTGTGTTTGAGTGAACACGGGAATTCAAGTTCCTAATATGTTCGCATTCAAGTGGTTAATTCTCTGAGAACACTGCTGGTACACTGGCAACAATGATGAGTGATCGTGTTTCCCGCCTTTCAGTGCTGTGATGACGACTAACAAGAGCAGCAAGTGGTCATATTATTTCCTTTGAGAATGTGTGTGTGTGTGTGTGTGTGTGTGTGTGTGTGTGTGTGTGTGTGTGTGTGTGTGTGTCAATGACATTTAATGTATCAAAAATATCATACAATAGTGAAGACAAATAGATGTCTGAGTGAACAAATATTTGTATATGGGAGGACTATAACCCTTCCAAAGTCCCAGCCACAACCAATTATTGAAGATGGTTTGAACATCTTAAAATAAATCTCAAACATTTTGAAAGATCTTTAGACGAGATGAGCCCAGCACAGTCAGCTCTAGAAACACATTCTCTGGGTTATGGACCAAGACTTCGGCACAGGAAGTGTTCTGGTTTCCATTTGTAGTCTGAGTTGTATTGACCAGTCATGTTTGAGTGGAGAAGGTAAATGCAGTGTGGAAACACTCACTATCATCTAAAAATGTTATCTACAGAGGAAGTCTTGAAATTCATTGTTCAGTTTTCCAGATAGCACTGGTTGGAAGCCCAGAAACAGGAGGCTGAATCATCATCAGAAGATAGATTGAGCACACAGCATCTCCAAGTACTCGACTGTTATTGTAGCAGGTCCTGACCTCCTGAGGTGCTGGAACTTGGCTTCATTGGTGGAGCAGAAGTGCTGGAGCTCGCTGAAGGTGGAGGGCAGCGGCAGCCTGGACAGAGCGTGAAGGGTGGAGATACACGAGGGCAGCCGCTGGACCACAGACAGGAACTCCTTGACAAACGCATCAATCTCCTGCAGCAGCACAGAGCCAAAGTCAATTTCCTCCCGCCATCATAATCACATCGTGTTGTAAACAAGGACAGATTTTATTAGAACTTTTCATGTCAACATATTTGATTTATTTTTCATTTGTTTTAAGCATTTTAATCTATGAATTATAAATTATGTATGAACCAAGCTGATTGTACGGCTGCTCTGATTTATGGTCAACACTAGTTGATGTAACTGCACAGCACACAGCCTAAATGTAGGTCTAGTGGAGGCTGTGTAGCTGCATCCTAAATAGGTCTGCTATAGGCAGAGCTGCCGTGGTTAATGAATCCTGTCATCACGGCTAAATGCCCCAGTTGAACATGACTGAATGTATAATGTCATGGAAAGAGGGGCTCCTTTCACTTGCTAATAAGGTCAGCTGATTACGCGAGGCATTTGCACAAGCTTCACCAAGGTAACAAACAATAGACGCAGGCCGCCTGGATGGATCTCATGAATGGATTCACAAATGAAAACGAGTGATCGGAGCGTGCTCTCTCACAAAGAAGCAATATTTGGCTGGAATAAATTGCTCGGATGTTGTATTGTACGTCAGATAAACAGTGTACTCCTTCAGACGTAAGCACAATAACTGACTGTGTAAGTGTACACACACACGCTGCTAAAGAGAGCAGCACAATGTAACTTTGTATTAAATCCTCTGACTGATCATAAGACAGCTTCAGAAGTTTTGCTCTTAGTTAGATTTTCAAGTTTGTGTGGTTTCTTGCATGAGGCCTACTGTGTTCAATAGAGAGCTTTTGACAGATACGGCACAGTATGACATTCAAAAATAAATTACCTTAATGAAGGAAACCCAGCTCTGGTGACAGTAAACAAAGTAACCGCCCAGCGGTGCCGTTAGCTGACTTCGGTCAATGTAGTTGGAGAGCTCGGAGGTTTCTTTCAGAAGGACCTTCTGCAAAAAGACGAGGTCAGCGTTTCCCACTGAAGTCAAATGTAAAACAAAGCCACAGTTCCAGTGTGCGTTTGATTTACCTTTAAAGAGGCAGTGCAAGACTTGGATGGGACGAGGAGTTTCAGCAACAGTTTGAGAACATCCTTCTTTTTGGGCTGAATTATATACACACTGTGGACTGTCTGCCTGTGCAGCTAGAAAAGAAAGACGGGGAAAAAATGTAAAAAATCTAAAAGAACTGGATCCTGTGTTACAAGATGGTGACTCATTCAAATGAAAGCTAGTCAGTGGACGGACACACGGACACACGGACACTTACTTCCTGGTCTAGCTGATTGAGCCTCTGCTGACACCGCGCCCATGAATGGAACCTCACATGTCAAATTCTGATAATAGTCAGGTCAGTTTTAGGTTTTTGTGATGCACCATGTAAACTCAATGTGAGCTAAAGTGATAAAAGATCACAGCTACGTGTTGACAAAAAACCCTCTACAAGATCAGCTAATAATGCAGAAGCTGCACTTCAATGGGTTAACCTACTCCGTGTTCCAAATTATTATGCAAATTGGATTTAAGTGTCAAACATTTTTTTTTTGTTTTGTTTTGTTTTTCAATTAAACTCATGGATGGCATTGTGTCTCAGGGCTCTTTGGATCACTGAAATCAATCTCACACACCTGTGATAATTAGTTTGCCAGGTGAGCCCAATCAAAGGAAAACTACTTCCACATTATTAAGCATGCCACAGGTTTCAAGCAATATGGGAAAGAAAAAGGATCTCTCTGCTGCTGAAAAGCATGAAATTGTGCACTACCTTGGACATGGTATGAAAACACTGGATATTTCCCGAAAACTTATGCATGATCATCGTACTGTGAAGAAATTTGTCGCTGATTCAGACCACAAGCGGGTTTGTGCAGACAAAGGCATAATAAGGAAGGTTTCTGCCAGACAAATTCATAGTATTAAGAGAGCAGCTGCTAAAGTGCCATTGCAAAGCAGCAAACAGGTATTTGAAGCCGCTGGTGCCTCTGGAGTCCCGTGAACCTCAAGGTGTAGGATCCTCAAGAAGTTTGCAAGTGTGCATAAACCTATGATTCAGCCACCCCTAAACAATGCTCACAAGCAGAAACGGTTGCAGGGGGCTCAGGAATACATGAAGACTAATTTTCAAACAGTTTTGTTTACGGATGAGTGCCGTGCAACCCTAGATGGTCCAGATGGATGGAGTAATGGATGGTTGGTGAATGGCTACCATGTCCCAACAAGGCTGAGACGTCAGCAAGGAGGTGGCGGAGTCATGTTTTGGGCCGGAATCATGGGGAGAGAGCTGGTAGGCCCCTTTAGGGTCCCTGACGGTGTGAAAATGACCTCGGCAAAGTATGTACAGTTCCTGACTGACCACTTTTGTCCGTGGTACCAAAAAGAAGAACTGTGCCTTCCGTAGCAGAATCATCTTTATGCATGACAATGCACCATCTCATGCTGCAAAGAATACCTCTGGGTCATTAGCTGCTATGGGCATAAAAAGGAGAGAGGCAGTTCACATCCAAGCAGCAGCTCTGGGAGGCTATTCTGACATCCTGCAAAGACATTAAAGCAGAAACTCTCCAAGAACTCACAAGTTCAAAGGATGCAAGAATTGTGGAGGTGATATCAATGAAGGGGTCCTATGTTAACCTGTAACTTGGCCTGTTAAGATGTTTTTGATTGAAATAACTTTTGATTTAATTTATGACCTTCTAATGCTGCAAATTCAACAAATGACCATTTTTAATTCTTTACAACCTATAAAATGTCTCGGAACTCTGTTGTGCATAATAATTTGGAACAGTGCATTTTGAGTTTTTTATTTTTGAAAAAAATACTGTTATCATTGGGATGTTTGTTCAATAAAATTCAAATTATACTCTACGGTTGATGACAAATTATACTGACTGTCATTTGCATCAACTATTTAGGAAAATCTGAGAAAAATGTAATTTGCATAATAATTTGGAACATGGTGTAATGCTAAATTGTCTCATTCACACACATTTATACACTGATGGCATTGGCTGTCACGCAAGGTGCCAACTGGAAGAGGAGCCAAATCATTTATACACATTTACACACACTGGTGGCATTTGGGGTGCAGTACTTTGCCCAAGGACACTTTAACATGCAGACTGGAGGAGCTGGGCGAGTGGGCAATGTAACAGGGCTCAGCAGCCTCTATGGACATAATGGCAGAGGAGAAGAGACTTGAAGAGGGTGTTGATGCAAAAAGCTAAAGGAGGTGTTGTTGACCTTGTTGATGTTTGGCTGTTAGCAAAGTTGTCGACGCGCTAGTTTTTGATCATGTAATCAGAACAAATACTCGAGTACAGCTGAAGATATTTAACACTGTGGGATTAGACTCTGAAACTGCAGGAACTACATTGCAAAAATACAAATTTCTATGCAATGTTGTTTTAAGTTCCTTAACAGATTGGCAGTAAATCACCAAAACACACAGACACTCAGTAATTGGAGGCCTCAAAGCAGTCGTGCAGTTGCCCGCTCTGCCTCATAGCCCAACAATGTTCCTGCGTGGAATCCATTGATACAGTGATGTCCATGGTTGTAATCAATCATTCGTCATCAATGAATGCATCTTATAATAAATCAGACTGGGAATGCAAAAAAAAAAACACAGTACATCAAGTTCATATGGACCACACACATAAATTAAGACAGAAAGGCAATTATGAGTTAGATTTTTCCCGATCCCAGCACTTTGTAATTACAAACTTTATAAACATGTCGGCATGCATGTTCACGTCAGGCCAGCAAATAAGGCCGCAGAAACTATTCCATTTTTTCCCCTTCTTGAGTGGAGAACAGTTGATCTGGATGCAAAAATGCAGCATCCCCTACATAATTGTGCTCATTTAATGTAATTTCACTGAGGCTTTTCTATTAAATAACCAAGCATGTGACCAGACATGCATGTGACCCCTCCCCCCCCTTACCCTCATACGCACACAGGAATTCCAATATGATCCCCACAGACCTGACACACTTGGTATTGTACTTTGAATATCAGCTCAGACTACAGCTCTTTGAATAAATGTTGCACAACTTTATGCCGCCAGGAAGAGCTCCGCTAGTCAAGAGGACAATCACAAGTTGAGCACGTCACTGTACCGTGTGCACAGGACCAAGTCCAGTTCATGCATAATTCAGGCAGAACCAACAGAAACATCAGGCTGCTGTTTCACAAACGCTCTGTGCCTCCATGTTTGTGGACTGACCCTGTACAATACTTTAACATGTCACATGCAGGCGTGGTCTCATTCTGTCCTGCAGCGGAGGAATGTGGTCTTGAGGATGAGACATTCTCAGCCCAAATTCACTTCTGTTGTTAGAGTTGGACTTTTCTCTGCCCACAGGAAATGACTAATCAAAAGTTGAGCTGAATCCAGCTGTGAGTGAGCCATCCTTGTTGGTAAATAGAATGAGCTTTGTGTGATGTGAAGGCGTTACAGGTACATTTTTAAGGCTGCCAGCGTACAAGGCCAGTGCAGTTTAAAGAACAGATGTTTTAACAGTGGTGATGTAGACAGTAGAAATAATGTCTCATTAACATTTTGATTGACATGACCTTAGTTATCCATCTTCTGTCTAATAAAGGGGAAGACCAATCCCAAAAACCTCTAAACATTAAACTGCTCTGGGTAGTCTGTTGATAGAAGTGTAATTTATATAAACGTCTAAAAAAAACTGCAGCGGGATAATCACATGCTCATCAGTATACAGAGTCAAAGGCTGGAAAAACATGCTGCTGCTGACCAAAACTATTCAGTCTATTACTTTTGAAAGACTTAAAAGAATCCAGCAACATAACACAAGTCAAATGTCCTCATGTTGATTTCCTCATGCAGATGGTAAGACTTATAAAAATTATAAAAATAAACATTGCATTGAAATATGTCATATGATAAATGACCTCCTCCGTCATATGGGAGAAAGTAACTGTCCAATCAGAGCAGAGTATTTAAAGAATAAGCTCAGCACCAACATGCCTGCAACCTCCTCTCTTGAACAAGAGAGAGTCTGTCTCTTTGCATCTGTATTTGTCAATGCACAATTATCACAAAGATGCTAACGCATGCTAAGCTGTGGTTCTGTGGCAAGCCAGAAAAGGGAGAAGAGTTTTTGCTCATGCATTGGTGATCAACTTTTATTCATGTGAAGTGTCCAGTATCCAGTCCTACAGTCACAAAGGAACCATCCATTATTTGGGCCATCAATATGAAAGTCTAGGTGGAACTTGGTACAAGTGGTGGATGTGTAGTGTACAAATCATTGGAAATATGTTTACTGTCATCTATCCATCTACAGCAGCACCACACACTGCACCCTGCCACAACGATACCTCAAGCAGAATCAGCGTCTCTGCAATGAACCTGGTCGTAGGGAGTGAAGCGTGCCTCAGATCAGCCACCACTGATACCAAACTCTGCTTCTCCTGCTTCTTACTGTCAAGAGAGAACCATCCAGTCAGTATCTTGTACTCCACTCACACACACCAAACACCACACACACACTAAACCCGTCTGACTCCACTTACTTGTGCAGACACAGAAAGTAATTTATGAAGTCCACCACTTCTGCTTTGCTGAGTTCTGGGGAGAGTTTGGCTTGTCCATCCACTGGGAACACGATCAAAGGGCAGCCATGTTGATCAAAAGCACCTGTACAGACAGATGAGACAAAAAAATGATGAATGTACAGGGCTACTGGCTAAAGCTGCTATCCATACGGAGTCATGGACATTTTAGTGTGTAGCAGATGCACTGGTATCTAAGGCAATTCAGTTTAGCATCAGTCTTGGCAGTATAACTGAAAATTAAGTGGTTTTGTCAATGTTTTGTGCAGAAAGGTTACGTTACTTCAGTACAATGACTCTAAAGCGTTCAGACAGGTTCTTAATTAAATTAGTTTTCATATTTCTGTCCCTGAATGCAGCGTAAGCCACACTGCAGTGTGCAGGCTACATATGAAGCTTGTGTAAGAGGCAGAGCAGTGTGGACTGATACGTACCAGGGAAGAGCACAGCTCCAGAGTAGAGCACATGATCAGCAGGCAGCGGCGGGGAGGGGGCACACTCCTGCACCGACTCCTGGACGTCTGAAAGGTTTGCGGAGAGATGATTATTTGTCTTGAAAACACGCCCGACAGGAATTTCCAACACTCCTTGCTATATGACCGTTGGAGGAACCGGCCCAGCAAATTCCTCCCTCCCTTTGATAAAAAAAAAAAGTTTGCTGACTAAGAGCAGTGTGTGAAGTGATGAAGACGAACGCGCCATTATAAAGTGGACTCTGAATGAAGCAGTTTTTACCGCCACACACGAGCCGCTGTGTAAAGAAGCTGGTCGCGTGCACTGTTGCACTTGTCTCCTACCTGTTGCGTGTCGGCTCATCTCAAATTCCTCGTTCGCGGCTCATTTTCTCAACAGTTTGTTCTCATGTAGTGTCGAAGCAAACTGTCCCTTCACCGTGTATCCAGAGACCTGACCTAACACACACACACACACACCGGTTCTACTGTGATGCTGGAGAACAGGACCAGGTGGACCGCAGCTGCTTGCTGCTTCTCTCCGCCATGTTTCGTCCGTTAAGCAGCGTCTGTCTGAGCTAACCCCGCTGACTGGCTGGATGCTGCTCGGCTCATTTATAAACTAGAGAGGGCGGAGAAAACACCGAGGAGGACGGACAGAAACGACACATTCAACACCGGCCTTTCCCTGGTGTTCCGAAAACAAGCCTGCCCCCAAATATACTCTTCAAAATAATCTAATTTCTGTTTTATTTGGGTTGTTCATGTTTTGTTCCGTAAGTTAAAGATCCACTATGTACAATTTGAATATGTTTTCACAGGAGTGTCCAAACAAAGGCCAATAACATCAGAATCAGAATCCCTTTATCGGCCAGGTGTGTGTACACAGACAAGGGACATGACAGGTAGGTGCAAACATAAAGATAAAAACATAAAACATAAATAACATTTTTAAAATGAACAATAAAAGCTACATAAATGTTCTGTTCTGTAACAATTTTGTTTTCATTGTCATAATTATATATATATATATATATATTTTATTTTTTTTTTTTTTTTAAATAAAAACGTTTCTTCCTTCCGTTCACATCTGGATAACAAAGAATAAATTGTATGGAATACGTTAAACTTGCATGAAGTTGATAGAAATGTTAACCTGAGTAATGCAAAGTGTGTTAACATTTCAGTTTAAAACGTATCACTCTTGCTCTTTTCTTTAACAAGGTCATTCAGAAAGTAATATTTTGTGTCACGTCTACAGGCAGTTATGTCCCTAGAGGTTAACGTATAGCACATTCAAATGCTTCATTATGTCAACCAAAAAAAGTCAAATCTTCCAGCCATCCAGTATCTGACAATCCTAGCAGGTCATAAAAATTATATTATAAAAATGAAGCTGCAGGCCGCATGAAATCTGACTGCGGGCCGTGATTGGCCCTGGGCTACAGCAGAAGTCCTTCCTTTGACTACTGCAATTCCGTCTTTACTGGCATACCAAATAAATCACTCCACCGCCTCCAACTAATCAAGAACTCTGCAGTCAGGATGATAACATGCTCTAAGTCCACAAGCCATGTAACACCTTTACTTTACCTTTACTCAAAGAGTCCACTTTAAGATGAACCTCGGTACAATGGCAGAGAGAGCATTCAGCTACACTGCCCCTAAGCTGTGGAACTCACTTCTACATGACATTATTATTATTATTGTTATCGTTATTATTGTTATTATTATTATTATTTCAGAGCTCCTAAAGGGACCTAATATTTCTATGGCAGTTTAGTTTTTAAATTGTAGATTGTCATTACTAATAAATAATGGAACTTATGTGCACAAGATCATTTTTAGATAAATACATTTTAAAATAGAGAACCAGAGAGGTAAGAGGTAAACTGCACAAAGGCGTATTTAAATCTATTAACGATATTGTGTTTGTTAAAAGGCAAAACATTTGGTGACATTTAGGAACAACTAAGTCTCACCGGGCTGGTTTGACTGCATATACTGCATGGGAATATTATTCTCCCCAAGATTCTTTGTTTAACTGAAGTCATTAAGCAAACATATGTAAGATCTCTGACTCAGCATCAGTGTAAAAGTGCTCCACAGAACATTTTCCATGCAGGTGAAAATCAGGACTTCATTTGATTCTGTTCATTCAAGAGTCCAAACTTTGGTCTGAGTTTCATTAGAACTCGTTTGACTTGTCAGTCTTATGATTCATGAGGCCAGCGTGTTATTCAGAATGCACGCTACTTCCTTAAAGGCTTTAAGAGTGATCAATAACACGTTGCTTCACTGATTCTAAACAAACCAGAGTAATGTGGTTACTTTCACAATGTAATCAGATTAACTCTTTCTTGCTTCATAATCGTCCCATCATTTACTTCAACCACATCATTTTGGTGTCAAAGAAAATAACAGATTACTTCAACAAAAACTTTAACGTCTTGTGTCATCAGATACAAACATTATCAGAATGATCTGGTCTGTGTCCACGAATCCACACTTTCGCCACCAAACCAGTGACCCACAGGGCTCAGTTTTAGGGCTGTAGTTGTTCTTAATTTACATAATGATCTGCCTAATGGTTCTACATTAACATTTTAGATTTTAATTGCAAACCGACCCTTCATTTTATTATTCAATTCATTGTCATCTTGAAGAATAAACTAAATTATGCATCTTGTAGTGGCAATCTGTTATCGGTCCAATAATCCTCTTTACCGCCACTATTAAGCAAACCATCGGCAATAAGCTTGATTGGTAATGAATCCTCCAACAAAGAAACTCTTTTCAAAAACTTTACTTGAAAAGCAAAAATCAAAGTTACAAAATTCAATCTTAACCGAACCGTCAAAAACTGTGTTGATCCTTAGGCTGCTTAATCATGTCTGACGTTTAAGTGGCTGTGACATCGCCAACAATCAGCTTAAAGGAGCATTTCAACATTTTACAGCTAAACTGTTAAACACTCTTAACACTGTCATTATGGCTCTTATACATCTAAATGGCTTCAAATGTAACTTTAAAGTTCTCTCTCTGTTAAGAAAATGTATGCCTGATGCAAAACTGAAATGTAAATGTTTATACATATTTGTCACATAGTGTATTTAAATGATTTTATCAAAACCGGCAACAAACATGGAGATAAATATTCAAAAAAGAATTTCATCATTAAATTGTGTTTTATTTAACATATGATGAGTTTTTACATTGTTATCTCCAAAACTCTCTGCTGTCTGACTTCAAGTATTATTTCACCATATTTAACAGTACAATCGTATTTTATTATTAATACTTTGCTTTTAGACTATTTTCATTTACCCTTAGGTGACAATATATGTTTGCCAAGAGTGGTCAGTTAGACAGACAGTTCCTATATCAGTCAATACATATATATATTTAAGGTAACAGTGAGCCCGTCATTACATACCTCTATCATTATATGTCTAACATCTAAACTTTACATTATTTTTCTGGCTGGAGTTTACATTAGGCAGATTCATATAAATCTACTCAGATGGTTTAGAGGTTCTTTCTGAGTTAGACTAAGTGCTTGACTCTCATTTGAGTGTTTGGAGCCAACAATCAGCTTTGTGTTACATCTTGACTCATTGAGCCATCTCTGCTTCCTCCCTGCAGGTGTGTGTCATGCTGACTGCAGGGCTTCATGAGTGACATTGTTCTTTCTGTTGGACACATTCTTAGCACGCCTTAGTTGCAGCAAAAAGAAACAAACAGTTTCATTCATTGTCTTTCTCATATATCTGGGTCACGTTCACAGGGTTCACATGGCTCAGCAAAAAGAGCAGATTTATTACACCTGTATTAAACTGCTGTGGGAAGTGTTGTTTTTTGTGTGTGGAGGGCTTCAGGGTCGTACAGTTTAATATTTAAAGTAGAAAAAGCGCTAAAAGTTGTATATGTTGCACGCGCCACGGAGACGACGTCACGTATTGGAACTGTCCAGAGACTGACGTGTGACATCAGCGCGGTTAACCTGGGCCTGTTGTTCTCCATGTGGATGACTAAGTGGAGAGTCCCTCATATTGAGCCCATATATCAGAGAAATCTGATGCTTTGGCATCATTTCTCACAGTTTGACCATCTGTGGCGTTAGATTGGACTGTAAGCTGTTTATTGTCATGTTGTGTCATAAAGTCTTAACATTCTTCACGCTGGGCTTAAACAACATCAATCATTCAATCAGACCAACCTGAGGAACCGTCCTCTGAGCAGCATCAATGTGACACACTCCGCCTTGAGCCTGCATCATAACCTCCTCACAGGCTCCATGGACTTCCACCAGGTCTGATGGTGCCCCCTGCAGGCTCCAGCTCGCCTCCTCTGACCATACTGACCCCAATTCATCCTGAGAAGGCAAATCTGGATGTCCTGAAGGCCGACCGCAGAAACTGTCGTGTGGAGGTTGATGGCAGGACTGTGACCAGAGTCATCTCCACTGTGTACTGCACGGAGACAGAGATTTGATTTGATTTGTCCATTTCTATTGTGTGTGCGTGTCTCATCATGTGTGCGATTTGTTGACTGCACTAGGAGTTTTTTGGGGCCACAAACGAAATATTTATTAGGACCACTAAAAGCTTAGGGCCGGCCCTGCTGACATCAACAGGAAAAGCTCAAAGGGTTCATTATATTTGTATATACATTACATATGTATTTATACAGTACCAGACAAAAGTTTGGACACATTCTCATTCAATGTTTTTTCTTTATTTTTATTTTTAGATGAACACTGTAGACAAAGCATCATTGCTTTGTGCTGTCCCCCCCAAAAAACAAACATTAAACACACAAACTCAGATTCATTATATGACACATTTCAAAACAGTCAACATCTTTTACGATGGTTAGATTGGTCATATTTAAAGTTTATAATGATTTAATGAAGACCTTTATTTAGTGATTTTACTTATTGTGCTGTAGCTTAGTTCGAACCCACCAGCAGCAGGGCCTGTCTGTGTGGAGTTTGCATGTTCTCCTTGTGCCTCCATGAGTTTTCAGTGTATTCCTGCTTCTTCCAAAGACCAGTAAAATGAATTGCACAAACCAAGCTCTTGCAAAAATTGTTGGGAAATAAGCTTTTCCTTGTTCTTTACGAAGAAATAATCTCTCCATGTGTCCACACCCACCAAAAACATTACAACATCCACAATTTCATGGGCCACAGAGCATCGCATCACCGTTCGGCCCTTCAGAAATTGTACATGTATATGTAAAACATATGTAAATGTACTGAGTTACTATCCAGCACTGTTGATTTCATATCATTTCATTGTTATGGTTTGGATCGATACTACTGTTAAAATCACACATGACATGCAGCTCCATTGGATTAGTTTCAGTTTGATATTCTAACCATAATCTTGTCTCTGCTGTTCAGCTTAAAAGCAGCAATCTAAACACTCCACGGCCTTGTACTCCTCTCTCTTTGTTGAGCACTTGGGGCAGTGGAAACAACCTGGAACACTGATACATGGGGGATTTATAGAGCAACATTAGCGTCAATGTGAAGTCTGTCTTTCCTCTGGTCGCCTGACAAATGGAACTTTTTAAATGTGTTTTCGTCTCTACCATCTCCAGAGCTCTTTAGCTGCTGAATGTTGTCTTGCTTGTCACCACGTTTAACTGACAATTCATGTGTTTGTTAATATACAGAAGCGTATTGCTGCCATACAAATAAAAAATGATGATCATTTACGGTCAGATCTACTTTTAGTGTACTCAAAGTTCATCATTACACTCCGACATATGAATATAATAATACTATAATGGGTGCAGTGACAAACAAACGGACTGATGTTTTAGTCTTCATATCTTCCACTAAAAGCACAAGTCGAATAAAAACCATATGTATTTGGGCTGAAACGACTAAAACCCGCACGGTTCCGGGTCACGTGACATTTGCCTGTGGGCTCGAACCCATTGGTTCGGTTCGGACTCGAGAATAGAAGTCATAGTGGCGCTCGGTCCAAACATAGGATATATAAGTGACAAACACACAGTGAGAGCTTTAGAGAGTGGACAGGACTCACCGTGTGGTAGAAGAGAGAAGTATAATATTTCTGACTGATTTCAAACCACGAAGAAGCAACGCTAACGTCGCTACCATGTCTGCGTAAGTCTCACGTTTCTTCTGTCTGATCACTGTCTGTAATGAACTCTCTACTGTCTGTTTGCTCACGTTTACTAGTATTGATGCTTTATGGTGGGAGTCATGTACTCAGATTTCTCAGCACAATGGGCGCTTAAGTCACCTTATATTTACACTTTTTACCTTCCTACCAAGGTGTCTTCATGTGGCTGTGTGTGTATATATATGTCTTCATGTTCTTCTGCATTTCCAGGTCAACCGATGTGATCGATTGGACTTGATGCCCATCATCACCCCTGCTTACCCCCAGCAAAACACCAGCTTCAATGTGTCCCTCCACGTTAACCACCATGAAGGAGGAGATTGTACGGGGTATGTAGTCACTCAGCTGATATCCACCGAATGTTCACAGTGCTAAATGCATCGTGGGCCAGTTAACTTCAGCGTAACAAAGTTGATGTAACCTCACAACTTAGTGTTTGCTCTGATGCAAAATCAGTGTGTCAGAAACAGGCAGTGCAGCTTCAGCGACTGTGCTGCTGCCAGGATTTATTCGAACCATGTTAAACTCATAACTTCAAGAATACTACAAGGATTTTATTCTGTAAACAAAGTTTGGATTTTGATTCACTCAGACTTCAACAAGCTTTCCCTCCATCATTCACAGGCCTTAATATCACTGAAGAAATTCATGATAAGAAAGCTCCCTGGTCCAAACTCTTTGAACCAGTGGACTTTGCTGGGAAGTACAAGTACGTATTCAGCTGCTCAACGATGAAAATATGGATTGTCATATATACAGCATACTCACATGTTTATTATTTGGATATTTTAAACATATAGCTCTGTTTTCATGTTCTGTCTTCATGCTTTAAGCCTTTTCAAACGATTTAATTTTAGATTTGATGTTTGATTTTCTTAATGAAGATTTGAATGTGCCTGGTTGTAAGAAGTAAACCCTGTGAAAATGTTGATTCCTGTTTGATCAAAAACTGACTGAGTTCACATTTTATCCTGTTTATGTTCTGTGTTGTATGTATTACTCTGAATTATGTAGACCTCATCTGTTTTTACACATTGTGCTTCCATAATACATGAAATGATATTTCAGTTTGTTTGTGATTTTTCTTAAAGTGAGCTATTTCACACAGACTCTGTACATTGCATCATGTGACTGACATGGTTTAGTTGTGTGAATTGACCGTGTTTTTGTACCCAACATGAATTCTTGGATGTTATTATTTTTATTGTGTGACTGACTTCAGTTTGTACTTGATTAGAATTGTTGACTGCTGTTTTTAATGAAGGTGCAGACTGAGTTTTGTTATTAAGTGAAAGTGTAAACAGAGGTTTGTAATTTAAGAAGTGGATCGTCTGTTTGTGTCTGTGTGGATTTACTGAATCTTTTGTTTCATCTTTAAACCCTCAACAAGCAGCGCTGAACTTAAATTTGTGTCTAAATTTAATAGTTGCGTGCTGATTGTTTTATAGATGCGCAGAGCAGATTTTGATGTTTGTTATTAATTCATAATATGGTTCAAAGTGTTCAAGTGATTTCAGAAGTTAATAGTTGGAGATGTGAATTGTAAGCTCTTCATGTGTGCTGTTTGACTTAAACTTGTTCCTGGATCAGTCTGGAGTTTCTGTTATTTCTGTTGCATTTATTAGTTTGTCCTGTTTGAATGAATCTGCCGTGAGTTCTGATCTTTTTTTATTCTGCCTAATTAAAACAGAACCTTTGATCTTACATTACACAGTTATTTATCAGTTGTAAGGTCAGAACAGACAGTATCCTTGATGATGTAGTTATCAGTTTGAAGAAGTGCTGGAGATAGTGAGAAGTTGTGTTCAGCTTCTGATCTCGATTTTTAAAGCTGTGAACATGAAATACACAAACACAGATTTTATATACTTTTACACTTTTAAGGTGGTTATATTGATCATATTTAAAGTTTATAATGATTTAAAAGACTAGTATCCATCTTTGTTCAGTGGTGTTACTCATCGTGCTGCAGCTTGGCTTGATTTAAATATTGATCAGAAATATAAAAAGTAAATATAAAACATGAAATATGATTAACGTGGTAAGACTCCAGCCTGTATTCAAAGGCACAATGCTGTGACATTGTTCTCCCTCTTCAGTGTCAAGGCATTTCGTTCTGCTGCAGGCTTCTTCAGCTACAGAGAAGCAGCATCTTGAATGGTGAGTGCACCGAGCACAAAGAAAAAGAGAAGCTGAGTTTAAGTACAACTGGAACAAATGCAGACATTTCTGTGAAAAATATATCTTATATTCTTTTCTTCAATGTAATGTCTGTGGTTGTCTTTTTTTTTTTTAACATTGTGTTTATGAGATTTTTTCATGTTAACATATAACATATCAGATTATACATTGAACATCTTTTTTACCCTGACCCCCCTCCTGTTCCCTCCCCCCATTTCCCCTTACTGGTACATATATTTATAAAGATATGTATATACATATATGCCTATATATACACATATATACATATATTTATAAAGATATGTATATACATATATGCCTATATATACACATATATACATATATTTATAAAGATATGTATATACATATATGCCTATATATACACATATATACCTATATATACATATATCTATAAAGATATGTATATACATATATGCCTATATATACATACATACAAACATACACATACAGACACCTGTACATACATATACATATACACACATATACACAAAAAATATATACTTAGATACTCATTAAAGTACAGCAAGACCCTGTGGTTGTCTTTGACGGACAAAACACTTGTTCACTTCATCAGGGTTGGCCTGGTGGAGTCCAAACTATGACACCTGGTGGGGACGCTCGAGAAGAACGTCACCATTTCCCTGGCCCACAGTCCACCACTGGGCACACAGGGAAATGACAAGTAAGGACACTTAGCCCTTAAATTAATATTATTTATATCTAATCCATTACTCTTTTCTATCAGCTAATTGATGCTATATATTTACTTTAAGTTTACAGTCAAAAGTTTGATAAACCGGCTTGTTAATTTGGTGGTTAGATGTCTTTTACTTTGTCATCTCATTGCTCTGTATTTCCATCTGTTTCAGAGGACTGAGCACCACGTGGCAGATTGGCATCCTCATCAACAGGGAAATGTCTAAAAACGGCATAGACCTGACCTCTGACCTCCTGTCCTTTAGTGACATGAGT
The DNA here is from genome assembly GCA_036365135.1 of Miichthys miiuy. NCBI lineage: Eukaryota > Metazoa > Chordata > Actinopteri > Sciaenidae > Miichthys > Miichthys miiuy. Next base: position 1,418,100 of record CM071620.1, on the reverse strand, counting down.
ATGTTTTTCTTTTTAAATTCAGTAGAAATTGAGCAGTGTTTTGTGACATTAAAATGCATTGAGCAGTGTTTTGTGACATTAAAACGCGTCTTAAGACCCATTTTTATTCCTTGGCTTTTAACCCAGCATAAGACTCTGTTTCTATTTTTGCTTTATTATTACTATTTTAATATTGTTTATTATTGTTTTTATATTGTTCTTATGTTTTATGTATTATATTTCATGTTCTATTTCATGTACAGCACTTTGTGTCAGACACGGCTGTCTTTAAAGGGCTTTATAAATAAAGTTGAGTTGAGATTATGGATCATATTTTTATTTTGTGCTGCTGCAGTCTACAGCCTGGCAGAGCGCTCTCATATCTACGAGGAGGGGATGACCATATCTGCCTCGTATCAAAAGAGGCACAATGGGACTACGGACAAGAAAAGGGCTCTACCTACACCAAAGCCCACACTGAGCAATGCTACCAATGTTCTGCAGGCTCACAGACCACCGGTCAGCACAGGTCAACCAGCCAAGAGGAAAGTCTGGTTTGAGTCTGACAAGGTATGCCAACCCCTTCCATGCATCGTTGATGAGAAAATAAATTAGTTTCAATTGTTTCTGATGTCAGGCTTCTGCTTATTTAAGATGGAAAGAGTAAATATGAAGCTACAGCCAGCAGTCAGTTAGCTATTTATATGTTTGTTTCCTCTTCCTTTAACATGCTTAGTACTTGTGGTAAATCAAAAGCAAACTCTTACTAAAATTGTTACTATACAAATTGCCTGCAGTGTCCGCAGTCACCACAACTCAGGAGAGTAAAGACTGCTGCTTCAAGTCCAACTCCATGAGTCCGTTTCACAGAGCACTAAGAGAGCTGGTGACAATGAGCTCGAATCATTGGGCAAAAGATTCTAACCTGACCTGGTATGTTAAACATTTGCAAAGGCATTCTATTAAGTTGCCATACACTATTAAAGTTAAACTGATCTAAAGATGTTCCTGTTCTGTGACTAACCTTACTGTCTGTTCCTTCCCATCAAATTCCAGCTCCTGGGTTAAGATAGAAACTTCCTTATAGCTGCACGCAAATCTTCTCTTATCTACTACCATGTGCCACATATGACAGACATCCTCACATACAGTATTAATGTTGAGATTCATAGAAGGCTTGTTGTAAGGTAGACTGATAGAGCTGGATGAATGTCACACTTCTCACCACAAGAGGGCAATGAAGCCTTTCTGCTGGCCTCTTCCTCACCCGTACAAACACACTGTTCAAAGTGGAGTATAAGTCTGACTGCCACAGTGTATTCCTTCAGTACTCCTTTATACTGTATAGCCAGTGCGGTAGCTGGTCACTCTCTTCATAGCATCTTTATGGCACCCATGGGTGACCTTTAAGGGAAAGGGTGTTTCATGTTACTCCATGAACTTGTAAGTCTTACAACTCTGTTCCTTCTTGTATCTCCTACAACAGACAGAACTGACAGAGGCACGGACTGGTCGGCGAGCTTCACCATCAGATCGTTGAGCTCAAGAGAAGAAACTCCAGCCGGCCATTCCCCCTCATCCTCTCCCCCTCTATCCCCCCCTTAGACTCTTTATTTGCTCGGCGAGGAGAAGACAAGCTTAAGCTAAGTCTGGGGCAACTGGACTGTTGTAGATCCGTGAAGACGTTTCGCCTCTCATCCAAGAAGCTTCTTCAGTTCTGACTGACTGGTGGGGAGTCTGTGTATTTAGCTTGTAGATCCGCCCATTGTTCCACTTAGTTCGTTAGTGCTCATTGTTGTGTGACGACTGTTGTCAGAGTCGTTGATGGTCACCTGAGGCCTGGTGTGAACGACGTCGTTCAGGTCACCTGAGCTCAGGTGTGGCCGATGGTCGTTAGAGTCACATGAGGCTAAGTGTGAAGTGCTGTTCAGTCTCTTGGGGAGGGATGAAAGGACAGCATTGTAGGTGGGGGATAAGTGGTGTCTGAGGCCTCCTCCTCTGTTGAGTGAAGGTTTCTCTACTTCTACATAGATAGCCCCTTTCACTCCTCTTTCCCTGTCCAAGATGCGAATCATTGTCATTAAAGGAGCGTCCCTTGTCCGCTCTCTTAAGAAGCAAGAGTGCGGACCTTCATTTCTGGACCGGTCCCCTCGCTTGGCTGCGGGATGGGGCGTTTTCTCCAGGCTACTGAGCCTCCACACCTGGCTTTCCACCGCTTGCCAGGAGCACGGTGCTGTTTTTATCGACAATTTTAATCTTTTATGGGAGCACCGTGACTCTTTTAGGCATGATGGTATCCATCTCAACTTTCGGGGATCACGCTTGCTGTCTTCTAACATTTCTCACACCATCCTGCACCACATGAGCAATCAACTTGCCGCTGACCAGCTGGGGTCGTCATACACCTGCTCATGTGACTGCCTGAGCCCTCATGAATCAGGTACACTCTGCACGACTAGCTCCCCCTACACATCAATCCTGGTCATCACTGCCAGGCACAATTACAAACGCACTCATGGTGTAAACTTTGACAATCTCATATCTCTGCACACACATAAACCACCATCCGCTACCCCGTCACCCAAGGCCACTTCACTTGTGTCTCTGAACATGGCACTTTTAAATGTTAGGTCTCTCCTAAATAAGTAATTTCTAATTAATGATCTTATTTTAGACAATAGTATTGATTGTATGTTTTTAACTGAGCCATGGCTTAGCACTGATGGACTGGCAACACTCATTGAAGCCTCACCACCCAGCTACCATTTCACACATTCATACAGGAAAAACAAAGAGGTGGTGGTACAGCAATATATTAATCAACTGACTCACAACAGAGGTCACACTTGTCATCTTGTCATAACATATGGACTACCTGCAAATATCACTTCTTCTTGTTGATGTAGGGATATCTGACCATTTCTGTGTCTTTTTTTACTATCACTGGTTTTATTCAGCAGGACTTTTCAGAACAAACTGTGAGGAAGGGCCATCTTAACACTGAAAGGGCTGCAAATTTTATTGATTTTTTAAGCAAAACTACTGCAGAAACTTTGTCTACGAACATCAGATGTGAGGAATTTGCAGTCCACTTCAGAAACAAAATAGACACGATTAGATTGGATTTATGTCAATTTCAGCCTATGAATCAAAACACCCAAGAACCTTTGCTTTTATGTGAGGAAACACTGGAGAAATTTGTCCTGGTTGATGCTGAAATGCTTGGTAAGGTTATGTCCCAGCTAAAAACCTCAACATGTATTTTAGATCCAATTCCCACATCCTTTTTAAAAACAGTTTATGGTATTTTAGAAGAACAGTTGCTCACAATTGTGAATTATTCTCTTCAGATGGGCACTTTTCCTACTAGCCTAAAGACTGCCATAGTTAAACCTCTTCTGAAGAGAAATAATCTCAGTTCTTCAGTTATTAGTAATTACAGACCAGTATCAAACCTGCCATTTTTAAGCAAAATTTTAGAGAAGCTTGTTTTTAATCAGTTAAATGATTTTATGAACTCCAATAACATTTTGAAAAGTTTCAGTCTGGTTTTAGGGCCAATCACAGCACTGAGACAGCACTACTAAAGGATGTAAATGATCTCAGATGCAATATGGATATGAAAAAACCCTGTATCTTAGTGTTACTTGATTTAACTGCAGCCTTTGATACAGTAGATCATTCAATTCTTTTATTTAGACTTCATAGTTTGATTGGCATCTCTGGTACTGTTGTTAACTGGTTCAAATCTTACCTCAATGACATAGATTTTTGTTAATATAGGTGACTGTTCATCAAATAGTTATTAAATGAATTGTGGTGTTCCCCAAGGCTCAATTTTAGGACCTACTCTTTTTAACCTTTTCATGCTGCCACTTGGGGACGTCATCAGGAGACACAGCATTAATTTCCATAGCTATGCTGATGACACACAGCTTTACATTGTCACGTCTCCTGATGACTCAGGGCCAAGAGATGCCCTTTTTAACTGACATAAAACTATAGATGGCAGAGAATTTTTTTACAGCTCAACCAGGACAAAACCAAAGTTTTTATTATCGGTACTGAAGCACAGAGAGAGAAACTAACTATGAAACTCCAAGCACTGAATTTAAACCCTTGTCAACAAGTTAAAAACCTGGGAGTTATCATTGATTGTGATCTTAGCTTTGAGCCCCATATTAAAAATATTACTAAAACTGCCTTTTATCATCTTAAGAACATTGCCAAAGTACGACCGTTTCTCTCTCAAGCCAATACAGAGACATTAATGCATGCTTTTATTACTTGTATAATTGACTATTGTAACACTCTACTTTCTGGTCTACCTAACAAAAAATTAGATCAACTACAGTTACTACAAAATTCAGCTGCCCGTCAGAGACTGTTCATATTTTTAAGAGCAAACTTAAGACTTATATTCTTAATTTGGCTTTTACTTGAACCATTTAAAATATTTTTCTGCTTAGGTATTTTAATGTTACAACATTTTCTCTTTTATTTATTTATTTGCTATTATTTATTTGTCTATATATATCTTAACCATTATTTAAGCTACCTATATATTTTATTATGCTTTACTTTTTTAAAATTATTTATTTTTCAGTTTGTGCTTTATTTATAATGGGATGGGTGAGACGGAGGGTCTGGGGTGGAGAATTAGGATTCGGCTGTGGGTGTTGGGGTGGAGGGTTGGGGATAGGCGGAGGGTGTTTGATTGTTTTTATGTTTTATGTTTTTATGTGAAGCGTTACATTTATTGTATGAAAAATGCTATACAAATAAAGTCTGATTGATTGTCTTAAAGATGTAAGAAAACTGCAGAATCTACTCCTGATGATCCGTTTGTTGAGTGGTTGTTTGATTTCCCCAATGTACAAGTCTGTGCACTCCTCACTGGACAGTGTACACCAGATTGCTTTTCATGGTGTGAGGAATAGGGTTTTTAGGGTGTACCAGTTTCTGTCTAAGGGTGTTGCTGGGTGTAACTACACTGGTCCAGTGCAAGGATGGCCACAAATCATACAGATGTCTTTTGACGTTTTATTTCTCTCCCTCTCTGATCATCAAACACCATGAAGACTACAAAGAAATATTAATACAAACAGTTTCAGGTTAATGTGCTAGTGTCCGTTGCTCAAACATGTTAACATAACATAAAGTAATCTAAGACGAAATCACAGAAACATTTACATCGTTCATATTAAACAAATAAACCTTCATATTACACACAAAATAGCGTGAAATATCATTACCGTGTGCGCCTCCTGGACCACATGCAGAATAAATAAAGAAATAAATAAAAGGTTATGCCCCTAGAAATTACGCTAACCGCTCCGTTTCAGCCACTCTGTGTCGCTAGTTCATTTGCAACCATAACAACCAGTGATCAGTGCATGCTGGGAAACAAAAGCAAAAATCGCCACAGTTAGGCACTCAAACAAACCGATCATGTTTACTCACTGTATTAACAACATACCTAGAAACCTGTCTCTAGGACAGTTACACTGGGTCTGAAGAACACTGGGATCCTATGTTTGTTGAAGATCCTCCTAAGCTTTTCTGATATGCCAGATACATATGGAATGATGATGTTGTTCTGTCTATCCTTCTTCTCTTCATCACTGACAGTCTTATCCTTCCTGGATCTTGTGGTCGCTTTCCCAAAGGTCCATTTAGGGTGTCCACAGACTTTAAGTGCGTCTCTCAAATGCTGGTGTTCCTTTTCTTGAGCTTGTGCACTTGTAGGTACGTCGTCAACCCTCTGTTGTGAGGTCCTGATGACACCTAGCTTGTGTTCTAGTGGGTGGTCGAAGAGTAGGTACTGGTAGGGCTGGGTGATATATCGATATTTTAATCTATATCGATATATTTTCAAATGCGATACAGCACGAGACCATATTGTTAATATCAATATAGTTTATTTTGCGTTAAAATAACTATACATTTCTTCCCTTGCTTTTATTTCTCCTCTCCCACTGCTCACTGACATCATCACATCAGAGTCTTCAATAACTCCAGAAAAAGTCGCTAGATTTGTCGCTAGTCGCTTTTTTGGGAAAAAACAAATGGCTAGAGGGTCTGAAAAGTGTGTGTCAGCTGTTGCAGTGCATTGTGGGATTTGTAGTATGAGTGGTGGAGTCTGATTTACCGGCGCACCATTAATAATAGGGGTATGAAATTATCCGGTTACAGAAAAAATATTGATATATATCGAGTATCGCCATTCAGCTAAAAAATATCGAGATATGACTTTTGGCCCATATCGCCCAGCCCTAGGTACTAGTCTGTGTGTGTAGGTTTAACAGTCAGATAACAACAGACTGCAAAAGGCATATCAGAAAAGCTTAGGAGGATCTTCAACAAACATAGGATCCCAGTGTTCTTCAGACCCAGCAATACCCTTAGACAGAAACTGGTACACCCTAGAGACCCTATTCCTCACACCCTGAAAAGTAGGGACGCATCGATCCGATATTGGTATCGGTCCCGATATTGAAGAAATATTGATCTGGTATCGATCGACAATGGGCCGATCCATAGCAGCCGATCTATTCAGTCTAATTCTATGCTGTGCACTGTGAGTAGCGTCATACGCAAGCAACGTGCGGAAGCCCACATTGTTTTAAATAGGGCTGCAGCTATCGAATATTTTGGTAATTGAGTATTCTGTCGAATAGTCTATCGATTAATCGAGTAATCGTATAAAATTGTTATTCTTATTACTTTTGCTTTGCTGCGTTTGCTCATTTTCGCTGTTTTCACTGTTTTTGCTGTTTTCGGTCCCGGCATCTGCCATTCTGTACATCAACACTGTCCACACACGTTAGCAAAAGCCTGCTTCCGTCTTCTTCCGCTTTGCAGGGGCCCATATTGTAGCCTGTAACGTAAGCACACTGTGTCACACTAAAAAGAATCCGTCCAAAACGTGAGCTTTAAATTTAATTAAACAAGGCTTTGAGGCAGAGGAAATTCCTCAATCATTTTTTGTAATCGAGTTACTCGGGGTACTCAAGGAATCGTTTAGCCCTAATTTTTTCAAAATGGAGTGAGCAAAAGGATCAGCTATCTGGAACTTTTTCACACTACCTCAGCCAACAAACTTGACGGCTACTTGCAATACCTGCGCAGTAAATGTTCTGAGGGGCGGTGGTAAAACTTCAAGTTATAACACAACCAACTTAATCAAACACCTACAGAAATTTCACGCCAGAGAGCACACAGAGTTCATTGAACTGAGTAAACAAACAGAGGCGGTATGAAGCAGCTAACTTTTTTTTTTAAGTAATTCAGTACATTTATATCTGTTTATTTGTTTTTAATAATAGGAGAGAATTGCTGAAGTCAAGTCTGATTTTCCACACAATGAGACATACCGTTTGTTACCATAATTCTGTGCTGTTTTTCTGTATCAGTATCGGATCGGTATCAGCCAATACTAAACCTCAGATATCGGTATCAGAGGAGAAAAAAGCGGATTGGTGCATCCCTAATGAAAAGTAATCTGGTGTATGCTGTCCAGTGCAGTAAGCAGTGCACAAACTTGTACATTGGGAAAACCAAACAACCACTCAACAAGATGTCTAGGGGGAGCTAGTCCCATCATGCCTAAAAGAATCACGGCGCTCCCATAAAATATTAAAATTGTCAGGAGCACTGTGCTCCTGGCAAGCGGTGGAAAGCCAGGTGTGGAGGCTCAGTAGCCTGGAGAAACGCCTCATCCCACGGCCAAGCGAGGGGACCATTCCAGAGATGAAGGTCCACACTCTTGCTTCTTAAGAGTGCGGACAAGGGACACGCCTTTAATGACAATGATTCGCATCTTGGACAGGGAAAGAGGAGTGAAAGGGGCTATCTATGTAGAAGTGGAGAAACCTTCACTCAACAGAGGAGGAGGCCTCAGACACCACTTATCCCCCACCTACAATGCTGTCCTTTCATCCCTCCCCAAGAGACTGAACAGCACTTCACACTTAGCCTCATGTGACTCTAACGACCATCGGCCACACCTGAGCTCAGGTGACCTGAACGACGTCGTTCACACCAGGCCTCAGGTGACCATCAATGACTCTGACGACAGTCGTCACACAACAATGAGCACTAACGAACTAAGTGGAACAATGGGCGGATCTACAAGCTAAATACACAGACTCCCCCCCAGTCAGTCAGAACTGAAGAAGCTTCTTGGGAGGCAAAACATCTTCACGGATCTACAACAGTCCAGTTACCCCAGACTTAACCTTTTTAAAAAATCTCTGAGAAGCTTGTTTTCCTCCATCACCATAGGAACTTCTGGTAGTGCAGGATTATTGTATATATTGTATATATTATTATATGGGTTAGAGAGGAACCAGTTGATGTGGCTCGGGCACCTCAGTGAGGATGCCTCCTGGACGCCACCCTGGTAAGGTGTTCCGGGCACGCAGAGTCTGAAAGTAATGGGGGTTGTTTGATACTGTGCTCCTCATGATTACAATAAATGTGAAGTAATTTGATTGAATTATGACTGTTTTATTGAATTTAATAACGTCTGTTGTCCTCTGGGGTCAAAATGACCCTGCAGCACAAAGTGGTGCAATGGGGCATATTGTCACACCATACTGTAAATTAATGTTGACATGTTATATATGTCAGGTAATGAGTTGGAATAAAGTCAACTAAAAATATGTAACACAGAATTGATTGATAATTTATACTTTATGCTATAAATAACAGTCAAACCAGGCCAGGGAGCTCTCCTGCTCTCTCCTCTCCTGCTCTCTCCTGCCCTGTGTGCCACGTTTAGCTACTCCTCGTCCTCCTTTAGCAATAATGGTACTTGTATTAAATGTAGTCTATTTGTAGCTTTGGAGGCGAGGCTCAGTAATTTAGAGGCATGGTACCGCACCACCGAACAGTCAGTAGCTGCTATAGTTAGCAAGTCCCCTGTAGCCGGTGCGGTACCACCGAAGGTAGCACCAGCTAGCCCGGCAGTTCCCAAGCAGCCGGGAGGCTGGGTGACTGTTCGAAGGAGGCATAGCCCCAAACTGAAGCCCACGGTACACCACCAACCGCTCCACGTTTCTAACAGATATTCCCCACTCAGCGACACACCCGCTGAGGAGCCAACTCTGGTCATTGGCAGCTCCATAGTACGAAACGTGAAGTTAGCGACACCAGGGTCATAGTTAAATGCATCCCAGGGGCCAGAATGGGCGACATCAAATCTTATTTAAAACTGCTGGCTAAAGATAAACGTAGATACAGTAAGATTGTTATTCACGTCGGCGGTAATGACACTCGGTTACGCCAATCGGAGGTCACTAAAATTAATGTGTCATCGGTGTGAATACGGTAAAACGATGTTGGACTCCGTAGTTTTCTCTGGATCCCTGCCCAATGTGACCAGTGATGACATGTATAGCCGCATGTCGTCATTTCACCGATGGCTGTCGAGGTGGTGTCCAGCAAACGATGTGGGCGCTTTATAGATAATTGGACACCTTTCTGGGGAAAACCTGGTCTGATTAGGAGAGACGGCATCCATCCCACTTTGGATGGAGCAGCTCTCATATCTAGAAATATGGCCAAGTTTATTAGTCGACCAAAGCCGTGACAGCCCAGAGTTGAGACCAGGAAGCAGAGCTGCAGTCTTACACGCTTCTCTGCGCCTCCATTAGAGCAGCTGCCCACCCAGTCCTTTAGTATAGAGACTGTCTGTCCCCTGTCCACCTACATCATTTAAAGATAAAACAAACAGAAGAGGAGTTCATCATAAAAACTTAATAAAAATTAAATCAACATCTCCAACAGTCCAAAATAAGAGAATTAAATGTGGTCTCCTGAATATCAGGTCCTTGTCCTCTAAAGCTGTTTTAGTCAATGAATTAATATCTGATTATGATATTGATTTATTTTGTCTCACTGAAACCTGGCTGCAGGAGGATGAATATGTTAGCTTAAATGAATCCACTCCTCCCAGTCACTGTAATACTCATATTCCTCGAAGTACCGGTCGAGGTGGTGGAGTTGGAGCCATATTTGACTCAAGTCTATTAATAAATCCTAAACCTAAACTAAATTATAATTCATTTGAAAGTCTTGTTCTTAGCCTCACTCACCCAACCTGGAAAACATTACAGCCAATTTTATTTGTTACAGTATATCGAGCTCCAGGTCCTTACTCTGAATTTTTATCTGAATTTGCAGAATTAGCATCAGGCTTGATCCTTAAAACAGATAAAGTAATTATTGTAGGTGATTTTAATATTCATGTGGACAACCACAATGATAGTCTTAGTACTGCGTTTATCTCTTTATTAGATTCAATCTGCTTCTGTCAGAGTGTAAATAAACCGACTCATTGTCTGAACCACACTCTTGATCTTGTTCTCTCATATGGCATTGAAATTGACCATCTAATAGTCTTTCCACAGAATCCTCTTCTATCTGACCATTTTTAATAACCTTTGAGTTCATATTACTGGACTACAAGCCTTTTTGCAGAAACTCCTACAGCAGATGTTTATCTGATAGTGCTGTAGCCAAATTTAAGGAAGTGATTCCTTCAGTATTGAATTCAATGCCATGTCTTAATGTAACAGAGGACTTGTCTGCTTCCTTTAGCCCCTCACAAATAGATCATTTTGTTGATAGTACTACAGGCTCATTACGGACAACTCTAGACTCTACTGCACCTCTGAAAAAGAGGACAATTAAACAAAGGAGGTTAGCACCATGGTATAGCCAGCAAACTCGTAACTTAAAGCACGAGACGCGTAAATCTGAACGCAAATGGCGTGCCACTAAACTGGAAGAATCTCATTTAGTCTGGCAAGATAATCTTAAAACATACAGGAAGGCTCAATAAGGACAACCCCAGGTTTTTCTTCAGCACTGTAGCCAGGCTAACAGAGAACCACAGCTCTACTGAGCCATCTATTCCTTTAGGTCTAAGTAGCAATGACTTCATGAGATTCTTTAATGATAAAATTATAACTATTAGACACAAAATCAATCACCTCTTGCCCTCAACAGGCACTGATCTGCATTCTAATACAGCAAGTTTGGAAACAGCTGTAAAACCTGATATATATTTAGACTGTTTTTATAACTAATAATAACTTTAATAATTTCTGCATCTCAGCCGTCAACCTGTCTCTTAGACCCCATCCCAACCAGGCTGCTCAAGGATGTTTTACCTCTAGTTAGCCCTTCTTTATTGGATATGATTAATCTGTCTTTATTATCGGGATACGTACCACAGTCCTTTAAAGTAGCTGTAATTAAACCTCTTCTTAAAAAGCCCACTCTAGACCCAGAGATTTTAGCCAATTACAGACCGATATCAAACCTTCCCTTTCTCTCTAAGATACTTGAGAAAGCTGTAGCTAATCAGCTGCGTGACTTTCTCCATAAGAACAGTTTATTTGAGGATTTTCAGTCAGGATTTAGAGTGCATCATAGCACAGAGACCGCACTAGTCAAAGTTACAAATGACCTCTTAATGGCATCAGACAAAGGACTCATCTGTACTTGTCCTATTAGATCTTAGTGCCGCATTTGACACCATTGACCATCAAATTCTTTTACAGAGACTGGAACATCAAATTGGCATCAAAGGAACCGCCCTAAACTGGTTTAAGTCGTATTTCTTAGATCGATCTCAGTTTGTTCACGTCAATGATGAATCCTCCATGCATACCAAAGTTTGTCATGGAGTCCCACAAGGTTATGTACTAGGACCACTTCTATTCAGTTTATATATGCTTCCTTTAGGGAACATTATTAGGAATCACTCCATTAATTTTTAGTATTCAGCATTAAAATATTTATCGATCAAGCCTGATGAAACCAATCAGTTAACTAAACTCCAATCCATGCCTTAAGGATATAAAAAGTTGGATGACCTACAATTTTCTGATGTTAAATTCAGACAAAACTGAAGTTCTTGTAATTGGACCCAAACACCTCAGAAACTCTCTTTCTAGAGACTTAGTTACTTTAGACGGGATCACCCTGGCCTCCAGCTCCACTGTAAAGAATCTTGGAGTTGTTTTTGATCAGGATTTGTCCTTTAATGTCCACATAAAACAAATTTCGAGGACTGCATTCTTCCACTTACGTAACATCGCCAAAATCAGACGCATCGTGTCTCAAGCGGGCTGTTTCTTAATTGGAAAGAACAGGATTGGACCACTTTCTTCATGTGCCACTCATGTGCCCCGATACACGATTCATTCATTTAATTCTGATGCATCATCAACATGTATATTGAAATCAACTGCTAAAGTGGTTAGCTTCAATGTTACTAGCATATCAGAACTAGAGAGTATTTCTTCAATGAAACAAGAGCTAACAGCTAACAGCACTGAGGGCTTTTCTCTAACTGGCTTCGGCAAGATATAAAAATACATACATCATTTTCACACTCAGTTTGCCATGATAGACAGATGGTTTAACCAATCACCTGCCAAGTATTTTTTTAAGTCCAGATGGTTCCTTATAACAAACATATCAGTCATATTTTTCAAACATATCAAAGATTTTTCAGGTGTGTCTGCGTGTCAGCTGGAGGCTTGAGGCAGAGGTTAAGTTCAGATTGACTAGGTGTTTATTTCACCAACACTGAACACATTTGAATAAATATAGACTTTTGTTACATAAATACTGTGGACCATGCGTTTAAACAAAAAAGTGGTCATGACAACAGCCGCTTGTGCTGGAAACTGGCTGATTTATATAACCTGCTACTTGAAAGGACTTGGACACTTTGACAGTATGGAGGCAGCTATGGTACAGACATCTTTCTTTCTGTCTTTTCCATAGGACTTGGTTGAAGATCGCATTCTTCACAATTGCAGACATGCAGCAGAGTGGGTTGAGGCCAACAAACCACTGTTCTCTGCCAAAGTTGAATTCCTGACGTTCTGGGCATGGGGGAGGAGGAACAGGCAGAGGCTGCTTTACAATATGGGAGGTTGTGGAACGAAGAACTGGGCGAGAATGAAAGAGAAGCGATCCTGGGGCCATTCAAAATCACATTTTACAACCCTGACGACGTGGAGACATGGCTTATTGTGAATGTCACACTGAGTGAGTTTGTGTGTGAGAGTAAAGGTCTACAGAACATTTGATCATGTTGTGACTTGGTGTGTTTTTATGTTTTCTCATTGATCACTTAATAATTTGACTTGGATTATACTGTAGATATCAAGAGTTAGGGTAGTATTTAGTGGTACTTAGGTGTTCCAGCAGCACAAGGATATAATTAGCATAGACATAGAACCAAACATGAAATTTATGGTGGTTAAGAATAAAAATACAGAATAATACAACCGAAAAACGAATTGAAACAAATATATAGAAAAAGAGCAGTGCAATAAAGTCAAAATTAAATGATTATGTAAAGAAAGTGAAGTACTCTGTATAGTACACAATAAAATGTATAGGCCTATGACATCTTATGAGATGCTGGCTTAAGAATATGAGTAATAGCTTAAGAGAAAATGTGCACACTGACCAAACAAAAGTTTACTATACAAATAAAAACAATATATACAATAGACCGGGAATTGATAGATTTTATGTCATATTGTTTACTAATTCATTCATTTGTGAGGAAAACGATTCAACCGGAAATGCATTCGCAATTTTATTTTGAAATGTATCCCTTGCATTTCCGGGCCTGAGAGTGGAGCCTGTGGCGGTAGGGACCTCATAGTGGAGGTCTGCAGTTTTATTTTGAAATGTATGCCACTCACTTCCAGACCTGACAGTGGAGGTCTGCAGTATTATTTTGAAATAACAGAGTCACAGAAGTAAATATCTTTTTAACATTCGTGCTCTGAAACTATGTTTTTCAGACAAATCGAGCAGACAGCAGAAACACTATCGCGAGATTTGACAGTCTGAACTGTCTATGGAGCTGAATTGTCGGTCTGTTTCACCAAATATGATCACTAAGAACTGAACTAAAACTTAAATCAGTTTTTGAACTTGTCTCTGGTACAGCACACTCTGCTTTCATTCATCTACATGGCGTTCACAACACTTGAATGAGGTTTGGAGATCGGGAGCGAGGAGATCGCACCCATTTGGGAAATAGGAAGTGTCTAACGTTTCATATAATTGGTAGATTGTAATGCCGTTTTTTTATGTCATAGAAAATCTTTGTGGACGATAAGACAGCTCCCCAAAAGTGAAATGGCTGCCTACAGTATAAGTCAACAATTCGAGAAATATGTCTAATTGCAACAGTGGTGTAATTTGAGTTGATGCTACAAAATATTCATTAACATATTTATTAGCCTTTTCAATCACCTGACTGCATATACTCCTGCATACATGTCAGCGATTCTATACACACTAATGTTTTTACACAAACCATGTTTATTTTTTCATTGCTTATGGTATATATGACACACACACACACACACAAATGGCATAATTAAAACATTAAAGGAGACTGGGTGTGTGAGATAAACATTCAAAATATAATGTAATGTAAAAGACCACAAATGCAAACAGGTGTAAGATCATTGCACTTTTTCAGAAGCCTGGTACTGAACTAGTATGGAACCAAGTCCATATATTTATAAAGCATACTGTAAATCAGAAAATGTGGATTAAAGTTCCGAGCTCTTGAGGAACAAGGCAGCCAGCTCACCTTTACCTGTTCTCTTCCCTGCACACACACACACACACACACACACACACACACACACACACACACACACACACTAAAAGAAGTGTTAGCCATTTCAGCAACCACTGGTAAATGAACTGCTATTTCACACTCTTAGTCGATTACAACGTCTTACCTCCTTTAGTGGTTTTTCTTTTATTTCATTATATTGAAATACTTTTTGTTTAGCCTAAAATGCATAAAATGATGCAAAAAATAGAAAAGAAGAAGAAGAAAGAAGGAGATGAAATTTAGAAACAGACTTCGACATCCCCCAGGTCAATAGAGTTGCATTTCCACTGTATGGTACAAATAGATAGATTGAATTAAATTGATTAAACTCAAACAAAAAAAATAATCAGGGGGGGAGCACAAATGCAGTCCCCCACTAGCAGAGATCCTGCAGTCGAGTTTCCCACATTTGGGGAATTTGCAGGGGTCAGCACAGTCAGAGTGCAATGGCCGAGCCTCACCCTGGGTGAACCACCTTCTTGATCATGGTGACCTTCTATCTCACCTACTGACTGTTCTTTGATTTTTAATGTGGATAGTACCAAGCGAGCTGAGTGATGCTAAAAGGTGGTGTGAAAATACTGCAAACCACAACTGTCACATGACAGTTGACATCCTACCCTAGATTTTTAAACAGTTAAGCTATCATTAATAGTGACCACAGTTTTTATTCACTCAAAAATGGCAGCCCACAACACCATGCTGCGCTCAATTGACAAAGAACATAGCTCCATATTCTCTGTTATGAGTAGCATAGCTTTTTATGTGTATAGTGTGTGTGGATGAGTGTAAGAGAGAGAGAGAGAGAGAGAGAGAGAGAGAGGCAAATGAGTGGAGGAGGGAAGCTGTCAAAGTGGCTGTAAATGTACAACATAGCTTTGAGTTTGTCAGTAAATTAAGGCTGCAGCTTCTCAAGACCAAAGCAAAACTATCTGTTGTTTTTAACTTGCCTACACTGAGGGGGTACTATCCACAGTGGAAAAGGAATCAGAGGAGCTAAAAGTGAGTGGAGTAGAGTTGTACTATGCTGATGTGAGTTCTGACTTTCATAGAGAAGGAGAAAAAGTGCTGCTGCTGCTGTGGTCCTGCACGACGTCCACTACATATATTATTACTGTCATTATTGCTACCATAGCTCCATTACAGTTTATAGTTAGTTTATGATTTGCTGCTGCTGTGCATCTGTGTCTCACTATCTCTCTCTATTTATCTGCCCTCCTATCTTTAACTCAACCGGTCGTGGTGGATGACTGTCTACCAATGAGCTTGGGTCTACCCGAGGTTTCTGCCTGTTAAAAGGAAGTTTTTCCTCGCCACTGTTGCCAAGTGCTTACTCATGGTGGAACTGTTGGTCTCTGTAAATAATATTATAAAGAGTACGGTCTAGAATGCTCTGTATGAAAAGTGACATGAGATAACTTTTGTTATGATATGGCACTATATAAATAAAACTGAATTGAAAAAGTGGCAATCTTGTCCTGTTTGTGTCCAAATGAGTTTTTGTTTTATCCCATGAATAATTTCTCTTATACATGTAGATAATGACAAGTTAGTGATTAATCATTTGTATTTTTATTGTTACTGATAATAAGAAGGAAACAGAAGAAAATAATCTGTTCTCCAAAAAGTCTTTTGTTTGCATTGCTCTTTGAATGTATCTGGTTCATTGTGCCTCCATGCACATGCCAAAATATTATCATGCTGCTATCAAGGAGTGGCATTGCACATTTAATTTTATGAGTAGTCTGTACCACAAAAACAAAACATACCCGTCTTCCTCTTCATTTTCCTCCCTTCACCTGTGCCACTGGTCAGGGGGATAGTAGGTCCGGGAGAGGGGGAGCACTGTGCAGACACACTCTGTGTCTCTGTGACAAAGATGGATGACTTTAGACACATTACTTAAAATATGGCAAAACGTGATTAATGCTAATACTTTCATTCATATTTTCCTGAGAGGAAGATGCTGAGGCGGTGCATGGAGACTCAACAGGGATGAAGGTTAGTGTACAAGTCTCCTCCTCAGTCTACTTGGGGATGAGAAACAGATGGAGGGAGAAAGGTGGAAGGGTCTGGGGATGAGCAACAGGGTTGGGAGGTTGTAGACTGTGGAGTTATGTGGCTCGGATCCTCTGGAGATTGGATCGTAGGAGAATCTGAAATAATACATGTCAGCATATCAGTCACAATGACAGCACATCCCAAAGCATAAATCATGAAAACAGATGTTTGCCTTACTTTTCACAATGTACTCATATGCCCTACTCATTTTTTCTAAAAAGGGTTTTGCGGGCCCGTCCCCTCCAGGGCACATGTGGGTGATCATCTCAGCAGCTACTGAGTTTACCCCCTTCTTCTTCTTCCCAATGAATACAATTGGGGTGTACCCCAAGGCCAACACTTTTATTCAGAATTCTAATGTATCCCACCTCTTTTCCCCCCTTTCCCCACCTATTTCCCCCTGGGATTATTAAAGTATTTCTGATTCTGATTCTGATTCTTACGCGGTCACACAGTTTAGTAATTAATGATATACAACCGTGTTTGCACTGCACTGGTCATAGTATTTAGCCATGATTCCTCTGAGGACTGGAGTTTGAGGGTATGGGTGTCCTGATTCATAAAGCACACTGTTGCTGAAAATGAATGAAACCCTGTTTTAATGTACTGCTGTTTAAAACTTTTTTCGTCTGTGTTCCAGCATAATCTGTTCATCTGGGACCACACTCTGGACCATGATACACTACTCTAACTGCTGTTGGCAGCTTGCACTGTAACTACTAGTGTACCACCACCGGCTTGGCTCTCTCCTCACTGGCAAAAGTTGAAAAAAGATGCTGTTGATCAGAAAATGGTATGTGGACCAAGCCCGAATGCAGGAACGGGTCACTCGCTGCAATAAACACTGGTGCATGTTGGGTAAAAGGCAGGACACAATCTCCTCCAAATCTATGACATTAATTATTCAATATTTATGACTTCATATTATTTGTATTTGTTTGCAGTTCACAAAAACACTTCATACCATATATAGATTATACATAGACGTGTAAGTCCTTTGTTATTGTTCATTAATATGTATTTACAAGTGTTATTTATACAGCTTCATGTGTATTTTGACCTGTGTTGATTTTTAGTTGTATGTTTTTGACATACTATCTAACATTTGTTATTAAGTATCTTATAATTTAGAAATGATTCAGTGTTTTTGTTTTCAGAATGTCAAATCAGATTTTATATTTGTGGCGGAAATGCGTACGCGTTTTATTTTGTAAACAGGAAGTTATTTCCCCACGCGCTTGTCTTTTTGACAGCCTCGTTGCTGACGTCATGTTCTGACGTCCTCTATATTTTCATAGCATCGTTACTGTTAGCTCACACTCGTACCTCTTGATATGATGTAAACAGACGCCACGCACTTTAAACCGTGTCGTTGGAGTATATTGGTGAGGTGCTGACGGACGTTTGAACGTTTCTTATTAAAAGTCGTCACAGGTGTTATCGGCTAATGACGACAGGCTAACAGCTACGCAGTGAGCGCGTGCCGTGTTATTTTGTGAACCACGTTATTTCACGCGAGGAGGCTCGTGTTTCATGTTTTGTGACGTTAACGTGTCTTCTGAGAGAAAGTGACGTTCATTTAACGAGACTTTTTTATCGACCTGCGTCTGGACTGGAGAGATGAACACGCCGCTGGGGAGGAACGGATTAATCGGGCTTGCTGTCGGAGCCACGGCCGGCCTGGGATTGATCGCGTTTATAATTTACAAAGAGATATGCAGGAGGAAATCCCAGACGTTGGTGCTCGAGGCCCGGCCAGCTCCCCGTCCAGCTCCCCGGCTCTTTGACGCGGCGGATGGGGCAGCTCTGCTGCGGGAGACGCTGGATGAACAGGGTGGGTGGCTCTGCTCTGCTCTGCCTATCATCATACCAGCCTGTCAACAAACGTGTGTGAGTGTGTGTGTGTGTGTGTGAGAGAGAGAGAGAGAGAGAGAGAGAGAGAGAGGTTTCAACTGCGTATTATCCAGCTGTCCGCACAGAAAGGGTCCGAGTCTAGAACCTTCTTGCTGTGAGCCAACATGTCAGATGGTGCCATCTCTCTGTCAGCACTTCAACATGTATTATGAACATTTAAAGTGGATATAATGCACATAAGCTGACACCCGGCCTGTTGGTAAGGACCTCTGGGCTTCCTTTCATTGCCTGCTGTCACTGCAGGCTGGATAAAAGCAGGAGGAAACAGAGGATGAATTGTTCACGTTTAGAGAGATGTCTAACGTATCGTCTCCCTTTCTCTTCTCCAGAGTTGGAGGCTCAGCAGCAGGCTCTGGCGGCGGTGGAGGCAGCAGTGCAGGGTCTGTCCCCGGAGCAGCAGCTGGAGCTCAGGAACCAGCTGGACCAGGTGCTGAACTGCGTGGCCTCGCTGCGCTCTGAGGTCGCCGAGCTGAGGGGCGGCCTGCAGGACATCGCCCTGCAGATCATCCAGGATGTCAAGTGAGTCAGAGCGTGGCGAGCTGTGTCGCATCTGTCCTACGATACCAAAAAGGGACGTTGTAACTCAATCACACAGCTCCTTTTTGCACAATAAGTTCCAATAATCAGAATGTTACAGTAACATTCCCCTCATGGAAGCTGTTGGTGTTGTTTGACTGATGTAGATGTCTGCTCCTCCTTTCCCACATTCAGAAAGGGAGTGGAGGACAGTCAGCGGGTACGGCGTCGGCGCCATTTCGTACACAGGGAGCGCACTGACTCCAACAGCTCTAGCTCCATCTACTTCACGGCCAGCCAGGGCGTGGCCAGCACGTGTGACGAGACCAGCGAAGGAGGGTATGTTGTTGGATGGTGTCGTAAAAAGCAGTGTGCTCACTGTGGTTTGTATTATATCATCAGTCATGCTTGTTCGATTAATTGATGAATTGTTTTTACATGTTTGATGCTCATTTGGTTCACTGATCAGTGTTCGCGGGCAGAGTAAGGAGCAGGAATGTTTTGGTTCCATGATGCCTGGAAAGAGGCAACATGTGCACGTCCAGATCAGGCTGAGATCCAGGTTTGATACAACAGTGGCTACTTTTAATGAGCTTCTTAACAAGCTTCATCAGCTGATTTGTGTTAATCTCTAAGACCATTACAGGCGGTTAACTAGTGCCATGTGTGGGACATGCTAAGTAACTGACTGACGTTCCGTCCTGCTGGGTGTTTAGAACCAAACTTGCAGTGTGCTGGAGGAGAGTTTGAAGGCTTATCAGGTGCTAACAGATGTTAGCACATGTTAATATTATGAAGAGGAGGTGCTGCATTCACCTGACAGTAATCCACCACAGCCGTGAACGTGAAGCATGATGGATGGATGGTGGGTGACGTGGTTGACCCGAGTTAAATGTTTTGGCAGGACAGGTCTTATTTGTCCGCGCTGCCAGCCCCATTCAAAAAAAAGAATGTTATTTTACAACACAACATTACATATTCATGAAGAAATCAAGGGAATTATTTCCACAAATTCCCAAACAGCCACACACGTGATTAGCCATGTTAATACTTTAAACCTGTCCAGGTTTTGACTGACTGTGAGACACAAAACCAGACCTGAGCTTTCAGTTTCCTTCTGCCAAAGAGACGAGAGAAGATGCTAGCAGATGAGGGTAACAGTGACACTGATTCTGCTGTTGAATTTGACAAATTCAATTCATTCACCTCCGCGATCCTCCATCGGTGTCCCAGGTACTCGACGGCCTACGCTGAGTCAGACTACACCGATCGTGACACGGACAGGGAGGAGGGTGGGCGGGAGCCTGAGCAAGAGTCGGAGGAAGAGGAGGACAGGAGCTGTGCCACCGTCCTCACCCTCCGCCAGGAAGACTCCCAGGACGAAGAGGTGGAGGAGAGGGGGATAGAAGAAGAAGAGGAGGAGGAGGAGGAGGAGGAGGAAGAGGATGAAAGGAGGCTGCAGCTGGTGACTGAAGTTCCCAGTGGGGAACTGGCTCTCCTCCTGGCTCAGAGTGACATCCTCCACACAGGAGACGCCAGTTTAAAGGCAGAAGGCTTCCGTCTGCTGCTGGACAACAGAGCTGAGGTGAGGACACGACTCTCACTCGCTGGTCACATGATGGTAAACTGGTTATACACACACACACACACACACACACACACACACACACACACACACACACACAAAAAACAATCAAAGACCTTAAGTGTTACTGGAGGGACCTACAGGTATGTTGTGCAGTTGTGTAGCGCTGCCTGTAGGTGTCAGTCAGCTGATCACACGGTGTTCTCGCTCTCTTCATTTCTGATGGACTGACTGAGACTACGTCTACATTAAGCCGTCTGTCCTCCAAAACAACAGCTCCTCTGAGAGCGGCCGTACTGACACTTCAAATGAGTGATTACTGAGCGCACACAGTATGTTGCGTCATCGTGGATTCTTCCCTGTACACACTGAAACAGCAAAGATTCACATTACACATTACATCATGACTTCCTGTCTATCAGGTGTTAAGTTCTAAAAGACTTTGTATTAGTCTTTTGATCAGTCCTCGTGTTTTAGTGTAATCTGATTACTGTAACATGTACTTAAGTAAAGAATTCCTGTGAACACTGACTGGTGTTTTTCTGGTTGTGTGTGTGCAGTATGGAGACAGCAGGGAGTTTCTATGGCGACTGGCTCGGGCTTACAGTGACATGTACGAGTCCACTGAGGACAAGCAAGAGAAGAAGACATATGCACAGCAAGGTAACACACACACACACACACACACACACCCTATGTACTGATTATTATAGCAGAGTATTTAAGCAAAGAAACCCAAATAAAACTCTAAAAGTTGTACTGAGCTGCATTTTTGCAAAGGAAAGGATTTAAAGGTCCAGTGTGTGGGATTTGGTGACATCTAGTGGTGTAGTTGCTGATTGCAACCACCTCACCTCGACATGTCCATCTTAGCGTGAAGGAGAAACCACAGTCGCAGGAGAAACATGACAGGCCTAATGTAGAGCCAACATGGTGGACTCTGTGGAGGACTCAGTGTCTGGAGATGTCTCCACAAGGTAGTCTCATTCTTATTTCCGACACACTGGACCTTTATGAACACACTTAAAGGGTTAAACTGCATCCATGGCCCAGAAGACAAAATGATTTCAGATCATTCCAGCTGCACGGTTATCCACTGTGGGTGCTGTTAAAATGTAGGAGCAGCTGTTTCATGTACACTGAGGAGAAGTTATGTAGCAGTGTAGCTGCTGCGGGACAAACATGACATGACTACAATATCCATGTTGTTTAGGGGATGTTCAGGACACCTTAATGACACGCAAATGTTTGCTTCTCTCCACCTCACATATCTAATCAAAGTCTGCACATCCTCCACCTCCAAAATATACGTACATGTTGCAGAAAGAATGCTGAGTAGTTTAAGCAGGTTGGAGCTGAGATTTTCGAATATACTCAACAAAAACTCAACTAGACTGTCTGCTTGCAAAGCTGCTGCCTCGCTCGCGACCCCTTTAAGACATTAGACGGTGAAATCTGAGCCGTGTCCGCCTCATTGAACTGTGAGCTGGTGTTGCAGGTCGGGAGGAGGCAGAGTCGGCCCTGAGGAAGAACGGCCTGAACGCAGAGTGTCACAAATGGTAAAGATGATGAACTGAACACACACTGAACAGCTCTGTGTAGATTCTGCTTCCACCGCTGACCCGTCTGCTTCCATGTTGATGTTTCTGGTTCAGGTTCGCTGTCCTGACAGGACTGAGCACACAGCATGAGAGCATGCACAGCAAACTGAAGAGCAGCCACATCTTAAAGGTTTCTGTTTTTGGTATTTGGGTTCATTTGAATATTTGGAGCTGTGAACAACATGACTGAGTTCTGTCTCCACTCAGGAGCATCTGGACCGGGCAGTCGCCCTCAGAGACAATGACCCCATGTGTTTCTACCTGCTGGGCAGGTGGTGCTATGAGGTGAGACAGGAAGCTGCTGGTGACTCTGATCAGACAGACTTCATTCAGGACATGACTTCAGCAGTGTGTCTGTGTCTGCAGGTGGCCACTCTGGACTGGTTGGAGAAGAAGGCGGCTGCCGCCCTCTACCAGAGCCCCCCCACCTCCACGCTGCATGACGCCCTCGAGAACTTCCTCAAGGTATCAGCCTGCTAGGGTTGTCTAGACAACCCACAGGAAGCAAAGACATCGTCTCACACTTGTGGTGTTTTGCTCATTAGAAGTAACAACCCAGCAATAACTCTACCAAACAGCCTCTGTTGATGTGTGTCTATAATCCTGAGAGATACTTTATTAATCCCTCAACGGGGAAATTCTTTTTTTACATGCATTTTAACCCCGAACACACAAACAAGGGCTCATAGACATGAATGTGGAGAGAGATGGAGAGAGAGATGGCAGCCCTCCTAAGGAGCGCCCTAAGAGCCCTAAGGAGTTGGGTG